>CM057845.1:139241380-139262231 GCA_030068395.1 Apalone spinifera | reverse complement strand
TAATGAGCACTTCATTTGCATTGTCTCTGCCGACAAAAGGCTGCAGTGTAGACGTAGCCTCAAACTGGGTTCATGTACCTCTTTGAGAAACACTGGTTTAAATAATTACTTTTGTTTGTCGTCAGACTTTGCCCAATCAACGATGGGCCTCACTTGCTAGTAAGAATATAAGAATGGCCATACAGGGTCAGACCAGTAGTCTTTCTAGCCCAGTATCCTGTTTTCTGACAGTGGTCAATACCAGATGCTTCAAAATAAACAAATAGAACAGAGCAATATTCAAGTGATCCATCATCCCCAGCTTCAGACAGTCAGAAGGCTAAGGACTCACAGGGCATGGTGTTGAATCTCTAACCATTTCAGCGAATACCCATCGACAGATCTATCGTCCATGAAATTATCTAGCTTTGTTTGAGCTCCATTATAGTTTTGGCCTTCGTAGCAACCCCTGGCAACGAGTTCCACAAGTTGACGGCATTGTGGGAAGCAGTACTTCCTTTTGTTAGTGTGAAATCTGCTGCTTATGTGAAGGGGTAAATATAACTTCTTTATTCACTTTCTCTAAGTCAATCATGCTTTTATAGACTCTGCCATATCCCCCCTTACTAGTCTTTTCCAAGCTATATTCATTTCTAGTCTTTTAAAACCTCTCATCATATGGAAGCTGTTCCATACCCTTTATTTTTGTTTCCTTCTCTGTACCTTTCCATTTCTAGTGTACTTTTTATGAGATGGGAAAAATAGAACTGAATGTAGTATTCCAGGATGGGCATACCATAGATTTATATAGTGTCATCATTATTTTCTGTCTTGTTTTCTATCCCTTTCCTAATGGCTCCTAACTTTGTTAGCTTTTTTTTTTTGGACTGCTGCTATGCATTCAGAGAACTATTTATGACGACTCCAAGGTCTCTTTCTAGAGTGGTAACAGCTAATTTAGACCCCATCATTTTATAGGTCTAGATGGGATGTTTTCCAATGTGCATTACTTTGCAATGATCGACATTGCATTTCGTTTGCCATTTTGTTGCCCAGTTTCCCATATTTGAGAGACCCTTAGTAATTCTTTACAGTCAGCTTTGAACTTAATTATCTTGAGTAGGGCTACCAAATGTCTAATGGCACAAACCCAAACACCCTTGCCCTGCGCCAACCCCTCTCCTTCCCCAAGGCCCTGCCTCTGCCCCAGCTCTTTTCTGAAGGCCCTGCGCCTCTACTCACTCTCCCAGACCCTCTCTCATATCCTCTGCAGTGAAGGTCAATGTAAAAAATTCATTTAATTTCTCCACAATGGCCTGGTCTTCCTTGAGTGCTCCTTTAGCATCTCAATTGTTCAGTGGCACCACTGATTGTTTGGCCGGCTTCTGATGTATTTAATTTTGGTTTTGGCTTTTTTGCTGTTAGTTTTTTATTCTTTGCTAGTTGCTCTTCAGATTCTTTTGTGATCTGCCTAATTATACTTTTATGTTTGACTTGCCAGAATTTATGCACCTTTCTACTTTCCTCAGTAAGATTTGTTTTCCATTTTAAAGGATATCTTTTTTGCTTCTAACCACTTTTTGTTTAGCTGGTGGAATGGTGGAATTTTTGGCCCTTTCATTCTTTTTATTTTGGGGATATATATTTAATTTGAGCCTCTAGTCATAGAATGCTAGGACTGGAAGGGACCTCGAGAGGTCATCGAGTCCAGTCCCCCCAATACAGTGTTTTTAATAAGTTTGCAAACATTTCACTTGTGTAACAGTTTCTTTTAATTTCCATTTAACTAGTTGCCTCATTTTTGTGTGGTTCCCCTTTTTAAAATTAAATGCTAGTGTGGTGGACATATTTGGTATCCTCCCCCCACCTCAGGCTGTTAAATGTAATTATATCCTGCTTGCTACTAGCAAGTGGCTCAGCTTTATTCATCTCATGGATCAGATTTTTGTCCTACTTAAGGCTACATCAAGATTTCCAGGACTAAGAGCTCAAGGAAGCAGTCACTAATGGTGTCTAGAAACTTCATTTCTCCATCCCTTCCTCACATGCCATGTCCCCGGTCAACATGGGGATAGTTAAAATCCCCTCATTATTAATTGTATTTATTTTTTTTAATAGCTTCCCTCATCTTCCTGAGCATTTCACAATCACTACCTTCTTCCAGGTCAGGTGATTGGCAGTATATTCCTACTGCTATACTCTTTTCATTTCAATATAACATTTTGATCCAGAGAGGTTCTATGGCACAGTTCAATTCATTTAAGATTTTTACTATATTGGATTCTACACATTCTTTCACATATGCTACTCCTCACCAGCGCATAACCTATTTTGTCATTTCTATATATTTTGTATCCTGATATTACCGGAGCCTGTTAATTGTTATCATTCCACCCTGTTTCTGTGATGCCCATTATGTCAATATTCTCATTTAATACCAGGTACTCAAGTTCACTCATCTTTGCATTTAGACTTCTAGCACTTAAATTTGCCAGTATTTAGTTGACTGCCTTCATCTGATGTGATTGAATGGGACTCGCTCTCATTTGACTGTTTCTCTTCAGTTCCAACCTTTACTATCAGTTCCACTTTTACTATTGTAATGCTTTACTGACTTTTAATATGCGTGGAGCATTCAGGATAGAGATTGATCTAGAGTGAATTAAAGTCACAAAATACTCTGGCAACTCAATGCTTTCATAAAATTCCTATTCTCTCTCTCAGTGATTTCCATACCCCAAGTAGGGGCCTGGACTGAGCCAGAGAATGTACTGTGGAGGGGAAGACGTCCTTAGGCAATGATTACAAACTTTCCTAAGCGTGTCTACTGTTTTGACATTGCTTGGCAAGTATTCAGTAAGAGAGTCCTATCTCCTGGACAGGCGTTTTCTGGCATGACCATGACTCTCAAGTTAGTAATTTATATATTTATTCTGTCTTGTCCCACTTTATACGGGATCATAGTTAAACCTGCTGTTTCTATTACAGTAGTAACTAGAGGCCAGGAAGAGCCTGGGGCCCCTGAGGCTTGTACTGTACAAGTACAAATAAGAGGAAGCCCGAAGCCTAAAGAGAAGACAAAAGGTTGGGAACTGAGATACTGAGGGATTAAGTGGCTTTCCAAGGTCACACAGGAAAACTGTAGCAATGCCAGGAGTCGAATCCAGATCTCTCAAGTCCCAATGCAACATAATCGCTTCACTGCAAAACTGCCCTTTTGCTAATATTTTAGTGCACTGGTCTCCAAATTTTTCAGGGTCATGCCCACCCTTACCTTTGTCTGCATCCTTCTGCTCTCCCCTGCCCAGAGTTAGGGTCAGGAGCAGGGCCACAGCTGGTGGTAGGGACCAACAGTTGGGATGTCAGGTATGGGGCCAAGCCCTAGACACAGGGTTGGCAGCTAGCTGGAGCCAGGAGTGGAGCTGCGTGGCACACCCTCAGCCCCCATTGTAGGCTGGCCCGGGCTTCAGGTGAATCCTCCCCAGGCATTCCTTCATGCACCTCAGTTTGGAGACCTCTCTTTCAGTGTCAGTTTAGTGATAGAAAGTCTTCTTTGTGTGGCGAAAGACGAACTGGCAAAAAAAAAAAAAAGCGCAAGTTCTGCTGTGGAATTATTCAGTATGCTGCCATAAACCTCCACTGCATTAAAATAAGTTAGTGTACGGGTTCAAGAGGAAGGGGAAAACCCAAGAGTTAATGCTGAAAGAAGAGTTTCATGAAGTAAAGAGTGACTAAGAACTTTCAAATACAGGACTGCTAGAGAAGGTGTTCAGTGTTTTTCAGGTCCTTACACACGATTTGTTTTCTGAAATTAAAATGAAGATGTACATGCTCTAGGGTGGGGCTGCAGATGAGGGGTTCAGTATGCAGGCTGCACCATGGAGAGTGAACTACTCCAGCAGCTTGGGGCCAGGTGAGAAGCGCCCTTCCATGGTCGCTGCAGCTCCATCAGCCACAGCCAGGGGAGGGGTGCATGTCCCCCAGCTGGGGCAGGTCCACGTTCATCTGCCCCCTACACTGCCCAGCCAGAGGGAGGAATGCAGCAAACTGTGAACATTCTCCTTGCTCCCTGACTAAGGGAAACAGCAATGTTCCCATATAAATGGGGAGAAAGCTTCAGCCCCACCAAAGGATTGGAAACTCGGGGCTATGGCCGTCCCAGATGGGCAGGGACACAACTCAGCCAGCCCTTTTCATCTGTCTAGTGATTCTGTCTCTTTTCTGTATAGTTTTTTGGAGGAGCAATCCCATTTCAGGCATATCCCATTTTCCTGCACAACCAAACCCTGATCTTGCTTTAAGTTATGATAAGAGGATGCTGTATACCAAATTTGGTGCTCCCAGCTCTTACCACTTAGGAGAAGTTTTTGAACAAATAGACACTTTCAAATGTATACCTGTAGTAGATAGTCTACTGAAAATGGCTGTTCATGACAGACCCCAGGAATTCTGGGAGCTACTGGAACATTTTCTACTTAAACTCTAGACATGCAATGTTTTCCAGTGCAAACCTGCCCTATCTTTACCAATGAATGAAAATGTTCACATGCAATTTTATGGCATAAAAAGAGAAAGTGTGTAATGACCTATAAATAGATCATAATTAAGCCGTCATTTACGAGGAGCAACACTAAAATGAAAAAATCAAGTGCATTTTTCTTGGAAGGAATGGGAATTGGCAGAGAAAATTCTCTTCTTGAAAACTTGACCCGAGGCCTTAGCAGCTTCCCTTGCAACATGTTTTAACCAGGAAGCAATCAACAATTGAGATTTCAAGTAGTGTCAAGCACATTCCTGCTTGCCTAAAATGCCCGAGGTGAAATCCTGGCCCCATTGAAGTCAATAGGTGTTTTATCATTAACTTCACTGGGGCTAAGTTTTTGCCCCAGATCTATCACATATAGCTGTTTCAATAGGAACACATTCATCCTCTTCTCATCTAGTTTCAAAGTTGTATGCAACATTACTTGTATTATCTTAGCTTTCTTTGTACATGTCAGTTTCTCAGCAAGAAATAGGAATGCGTGTGTGTTTCACATTGTATATATGCTTTTATGAGAAAAAACATATTGAACTATAATACAGAGGTCTATTCGGGAGTTTAAAATGAAAGAACATTTACATTTTTTGGACTCCTGTTCATTTGTTCAAATGTGACTACTAGACAACACTGAGATAGCTCGATACATCATATTGACGATTCCCAATTAGGAGACTTTTTTTAATCTTCATTGCAACTCTAACTTGCAGTCCACTTATGAGAGTCCAGTATTCTCTCCCCCAGAGTGCCAAAACCCAGTGCTTCCAGGGAAGGTGCAAGACTCTACACAAAGGACAGTTATATATTGACCTGTTCATTGGAGAAATTTCTTCCTACCCCCAGGAAGTTTGTTATTGCCTTATGCCCCCAATACACAAGGTTGTGTGTCCTTTTGTTTTTATCCTCTCTTATGTAATCAGGGATTGTCTAGATGGTACTTGATCCTGTCATGAGGGCAGGGAACTGGACTAGATGGCCTATTGAGGTCCCTTCTAAGTCTACGATTCTATGTTCTGTTTGTCTATCCCTTTAAGATCCGGCCTGCTCTTTACCACAATCATATACAGAGGTATCAAATTCCACAGGTTAAGTATACATTGTGCAACATCTAGAGTGCCTTTCATTTGGTTTAATTGAATGCTCCCTTGTCCTGGTGTTATGAGAGTGGTTAACTAAGTACATCCATCCAGCCGACCCTTTCTGTGCCATTCATTGTTTTACATTGCTCTTATATTCTCTGTTTTTTCGAGTCTTAATCTGTCCTGGATCTTCTCACAAGAAAGCCTTTCTATTCCTCTAATCACTGTCATTGCCAGCGTGTGGACTTCTGTAAAAGTGGTATGGAATCATACATTGCCTCCCGACTCTGCGCTACATAATGCTTTCATGGAACGTCACTGCCTTTTAAAGATATGGATTGACAAGTGCATTTGGTTGTGCAAGGAGACTGATCCTTAGAAGGTGGGAAAGCGCTTGTGAACCACTTGTAAAGACAGGCATGTTGACGCAACAGAAGTTACTTGTGGTATGCAACCTATGCATAACAGATATGACATAACTGAATCAATGCCTGTGACATGGGAAGATTTTCTCTCTCATAGAAAGGAATATACAGAAACCACTAGTAAGTGATACAGGATATTTCTTGGGTGTGATGTGGGTAGCACTCTTGGACATTGTTTTTCTGGGCCTCAGTTCAGGAAACCACTTAAGTTTAAGTCCATTCCTATTCAGCAAAGCATGTACACTCGTATTTAAGTCCTTTCCAGAGTGGAGATGCTTTCCTGAATTGGGACCCTAGAAGAGAGCATGTGTATGCATTCTTTTCTAGCTTGCTGTTATGTATATTGTTTCCATTTTTAAAAATCAATACAGCACTTTAAACAGTTACAAATCATGCATAAGAGGACATGACAATAGCATATTTGGCTTCGTTTCTTTTCTCTTGTTCCTAGTCACACTATCTTGAGTGGTCTCTCAGTAATTAGGTTAAGTAGTTCTAGCAAAATGAGCTAAAGATGCGATGTAGAGCTGGAACAGTGAGACACCTGAGGTCAGATAAGGTTATTAGATTCCTGCAGCAATGCTATAAGAAGAATTCCCCTCCCCCACTTCCCCTTTTAGCAAAGCCTTATGGGGAACATCTTCCCTTTACGGCAGCAGGTTTTGCATTAGGAGCGGGGAGTGTGAGAAAGCTGCTGTCAGCATAAGCAGGCTGTGCTTCTTACTCAAATAAGATATTGATGTTGTCCTGTAGATCCCTGCTCTGCTTTCCTAGCTAACATAGATCTCTTGGTTTCATTTATGTTTTGCTAAACATACTTTACTCTTTGTTCAAAAATAAAAATCTCTCTGTGTCTGCATATCTGATTGCACAGGGCTGCACCTACATGCGCTGAGGAGTGAAAGCAGCAGAGTTCCAAAAAGGGGAAACAGCGCACTCTCTCTTGCAAAGACTTTTTGGTAAAGGAAGCTAGCAGATATTTGCATTAGAAATGCAATGAGGAGAGAATCAGAATGTTGTAATGGTAGAGAGTGATGTTCTGAGGCATTCCTGAAGCGTTTCTAATGCAGATGCTTTTGGTATCCGACTACTTCATGCTATTTTGTAACTTGTGGTACCCCGGCATAATTTACATGATTTTTTTTGGAGGGGGGGGGGGGGGGGGAGCGGAGAGAAGAGAAAAAAAAAAGTCTCCAAAGCAAGGATTTGGAGACTCAGACATGCACTGAAATTCTATTTTGAGCCATGCACAGTAGAGCAGTATTTTTAGAAGCTACAACAAAACAGGCAATTTGATTTGGTTATTTGCATATAGTGTAAATAAAAGCCGTTTAAAGATTTTTTTTTTAAATATTTGTGAAAAATCATCATTGAAAACTTAGAATAATCTCTGGAAGTTACTTTCAGGTGAGAGTTGGAGCACCACAATGATGACTAAATGCATCAATGGGCCCATAGGTATGGTTTCTTCCTTATAAAAATATTATTTGAATTATGGGTATTGAAGGTAATTTTATGCTAATAGTATGGAGTACTACATTAGAAATACATTATATTTAGTACATTAATTGTAATTATATTGGCACCAGGAAAATACATACATGACAAATGCTAGTGGCATGTGTTTGTCATGCACTCAGCATTCCGCTTATAGGATTTTTATGACAAGGGCATATATTAAAGATAACTCCATGTAGCTCATATACCTATATTATGATAGATAGGTATGAGTGTATCCCTGTAATCTCCTTTGTCTCACTTAGATTTGGGGCTCTATGACACCGGTAATGGCATATTTCTGGTTTATTCTTTGGCTAGGCTCTATTGTCCATAGGCATTATTAGTTTATAATGTACTGCTATTGTGGGAATTACCTTAATTTGGGGCTAATGTATGGCAGGGCAGTAAGCTTCCCCATCTAGCAAGCTATTTGCTCTTTCCTCAGGGAGCCATCAAACTGTGCACATATCTGGCCTGCCTAACAGTGTTAGCTTATTACTGTTGCTGTCATCCTGTGTCCCCTGTTGCCCTCCTATTTTTTGTCACGCCTCATTGGTCATGTCTCTAAATTGAATGAGGAGTTTCTTGGGTTAGGGATCATATCACCGCAAGCCTGGCAACCTGGGCGCCAGTGGGGTCTTTGGGTGCTACCCTAATACTATAAATGCAGTCTATTAATATATCTTATTACTCTTTCGTGCTCTGGCATTACAAATGCCACGTTAGAAAGTTCCCTGGCAGGGAGCTGCCCTATATTGTTGCGGCCTGCTGGAGAAGGTTCTCATTGGCCTACTGATTGCTGACGGGCTCTGGTAGACAAAGAAAATTGGGTTGCATGGTCGGGTATGAAGGGCAGGGGAAGAAGCAGGTTCAGGAACTCCAGCGGAAAGGCAGATATATATGGAGTCCTGAGTCGGCTCTGGAACGGCTAGCTTGGAATACAGTCCTGAAAGGCTGCAGCACAATGTCTGTGCTAGCAAATCTGCAGTTGATTGCCATGAATGGTTAACTCAGCCTCAGAAAGAGGCAGATGTTCCAAGAATATTACCTACTCGTAGCAGGACAGCAGCAATTTCAGTCAGTTCTTGGTTCTGCATTCAACTAGGAAATGAACACAAAAGCCCATAGCACATAGCAGTGACTTTGTTTGCATGGCATGGGACTACCTTTGCTGGAAGTAAGAGCATTAACAGCATTTGTAACTAGACCGAGTCAACCTATTATGAATTGTTTGGCATTCAGTTCCACTTAGAAAGATCCACTAAGAGGATCCAATTCTAAGGTTTTACACTAGCTGAGTGCATACGGGGATAGCACTTCAGGAGCTTAGTGAGTACAACTATATACTTGTGAAACACTAGAATAGGATTAAATACCTCAGTAAGGAGACATTGCTTTGTTTCTAGGACATCACAGTAACATGGCACAGCATGGGGAAGACAGCAGCAGAGGTATATGGAAATTACACTTCAAAAATTAACAAGAACAGAACTTGTAGCAGGAGATATTGGTTCAGCGTTCAAATGAACTCGATTAATGGTGAGGAACCTTTTTTGGGTCAGGGCCACTGACCCACAGAAAAACCAGTCAAGGGCCGCCCCAACTGAGGTAGAAAGAGACTATCAGGGCCCAGGTTTGGGGGGCTTTTCAGTGGGGCCAAAAATGAAGGGTTCAGTGTGAGAGAGGGGGCTGCCAAGAAGCAGGCTTGAATGTGGGGTCTGGGTGGGACGGAGGGTGCATTTGCGGGCCGGGAAAGGTGGGAGGGTGCAGGAGTGGGTTGGGGGTGGGAGGGCTGGATAGGAGGTAGAATGCGGGCATGGAGGAACAGGCTAGGAATTGGGAGTGAGGGGGGTCTGGGCAGGAGGTAGGGCACAGGCGTGGGCTAGGGATGCAGGTTTGAGTGGGAGGGAGTGCAGGAGTGAAGTGGGCATGCAGGGTCTGAGCAGGGAGCTGCAAGAGCAGGCTGGAGGTGGAGGGTTTGGGTGGGAGGGAATGCAGGAGTGGTTTCCATTTGGGGGTTTCGGGTGGCAGTGGGTGCAGGATCCTGGTGATGGGGGTGGGGCACCTACCTGATGCAGCTCCATGGAGCTGCATATGGGTCTATCTCCCCCCACCACTCCTAGGCACCAGCCCCTGCTTTTCGTATTGGCCATGATTACACTCAGTTGGAGGAGCAAGGGAGGGCAGGGGATTCTCCAGGCAGTAGACAGGGGGAACAGCAGTACGTGGAGCTACTTCTCCCTGCCGGGCAGAGCCCATGGGCTGGACCTGGCCTGGCTTACTTGACTCCAGCCCTTGAAATTCAGCGCTCTCACCTTGCAGTGGGAAGCTAGCACCGGTGTGCATGGGCGGGGGGAACAGGGCCAATTCCCCGATGCTGAGAGTTGGATAACTCAGTCAAAGGGAGTTTCATTGAACTCTAGGGCGGTTCTTTTGGGTCATAGAACATCAGGCCAACCGGCTTGCCCAACACCACTATGATGTGGCCAAACACATTTGAGAACAGGGAGGGAGAAAACACCACGTGGTGAGGTTTGTCTGAGAAGAGGCAGCTTTATGAAAGACTCACAGAGTTGGAAGCACTGAAGTAGGTGGCTTTTTGGAACATAGCATTAAGCTGTTTTGCTGCCGCAGCTCCACGTTGGAATTAAAGTAAATTGTTGATGCTATTGTACCCTCGCAGAAGCATACGTGTGCAACACTTGTCAATAAACTACAGACAGAAAAGATTTCAGATCACTGACAGTCAGTGAAATTTAAGCAATTGCATGCTTAAGAAACTTTTGAAAGTGTTACCCCAACTTAACAACCCCCAAAGGATCGATGCAATCTGTAGAAATCCAGTATCAATTTAAGAACATTTGAACAACAGCCCATAACTGTTGTTCAAACCACCAGCAGCAGCCACAGAACAGGAATGCAGGATTTCAGGGAATGGATAAAAGAAGAGACAAATTTGCAAGTATGTGGTAAAGTATCAGAGCTGGTTTAGTCACAAGAATTAGATTTACGAACTAATCAGCCTAGGCAGAATTCACTACTGCTCAGAATGCTTTATCCTGCTTATTTGGAAATATTAAGATCACTCAAGTGTTCATCAATCAAAGGCCATGTAAGTTCACACTGGAAGTATATTATTTGTCATTGGCTAAATGCTGTTCTTGTTAAAGCATCAGTCATTCAATTGTCTAGAAGTAAGAGACATATTTGACTTAACCAATTTTTACTTATTTAGCATTAGACCAAGAAGAACAGGCCTTTTAGTTAGCTAAACAAGTTTCCCTGCATGAGAATACTGTACCTGTCTCCTAATTTAAGGGAAAGTGACCTAATCCATTCATGTTAGACCTTTGATATCTATGAGCAGGAATTTCATTTTCATTGAAGGTGTGGGGGTGGAGGGCAGAAACCCACAAAATTTGCCATCCTAATCAGACATACGGTTGATAAAATCTAATATCCTGCCCATGCCTGAGGTCTCAATGCAAGGCGGCTGGCCGATGACATAATACTGCAACTGAGTATAGAAATGCAACTCACCAGACAGCATGCCCCCTCACAGTGGGCATGATGGAGCAGGGTTTCCTCTGGTGCTACCTGCCAATCCATGCTCCAGCCTTGCACGGATCTATGTCTTCTTATATACAGCTTTCTGGCCAGGAGATGTAAAGTCCTGCTCCTTCCAGGATAACAGAATCCAACACCACAAAAGTCCAGCAGCTTCATGCCAAGTCTTCAGCCAAGTCCAGACTCAATAGTCCCTCCACCCCTTGTCTCTGTAGGTCTTCACTCCACCTTCATTAGCGGGCCTGTCAGGGAATTCAGGCCCCCTCCTCTACTGGGTTGCAGCCCAGAGCCCCTCTAACAAACAGCTCAAGTCTGTCTATTCAGATGCCCTACTTCCTCCCTGGGCTGCTTCCTACCTCAGCCTGTCTCTAGGTCTTTATTACATTCCCTTCCTAGACTCACACCTCCACAGGTCCAAAAAGATGAATCACAGCAAAGAAAGGAAGTGACATACCAGGTCCACCTTCCCTCTAACAGCCTCTAGAAAACACCTGGTCTCAGCCACAGCTTGTTTCTAGCAGCCTCAGGATAGGCCCTGGCTTCCACCAGTCCCTCTTCCCAGAAGCAAACTCCTTCTCCCAATCACCCTTAATGAACTGGGTGTGTCTCCTTGCCCCTCTAACTTTTCATCAGGTTTGACAGCTTTTGCAGCTGCAGCCAGGCAATCTCTCATTAAACCTTACTAGCTAGTGCAGTTTCTGTATACCCACCACAGTGAGCAGTGGTGAAATAGATCATTATTTCATCTCTTATGTTAAAATGGGATTGCATCAAGCACACCTTTGCGTCTCATGTCAGCATTATGTGTTGTCTTTTCTTTTCTAGACCTGTTTTCTAGCAGCTGTGACAATGTTCAAACAATATTTGAAAAAAATAATTCTCTGCTGTTTGTGCAACCTCCTCAGATAAATCCAGTTGGTTCCTTTTCATTTTCTGTATGCAGCTCTACCCATTTTATTCCAGGAGAGGGCACTGGCGCATAATATATGCACACACAGAGTGAACATCAGCACGATCACAGGATCAAGCTACAGTTGCTGCAATTATTCTAATCTGATTTCACGTGTGTCCATATGCACAGTCACACTCCCCCTTCTCCATAACAGACAATATTATGCCTTCATCAAGGTATGAGTTTCTCCATTCTGACACATTCCATTTCTTTTTAAATGTAGGGAGCAGGGACTGTATACCCTGGGGCAGGAGCAGAGACTGTTCCTGAAGTGTCACATAATGCATAACTAGTAGAGCTTTCTAAGGCATTTAAAGTTAAAAATGAAGACAGCATTGCCAGTGGTATAAATAAAATATCAGATCGGTGCATACAACAGTGCCAAAGACTTTTACAAGAACATGAATTTTCATTAAATATTTTAACCAATTAGGAAAACAATTGCATGTGAACAGAAACAGTCTACTAGTGCTTGGCTGGGGGAAAGGTAGGAAATTTCTAGCTATAACACTCTTGGGGTTCAAACCAGTGAATGAGCAAACTGGAGGGCTTCTGTAATGAGCTGCTGTGGTATCTGTGCAGTGTCCTGAGCCCCTGCCTCCAGGTTACTCTCCAAACTTCCCCATTCACAACACTGTCCTTTATGAGCGAGTGTCTCCAAATCAGTCTTTTATAGACATATCTTTGCTATACTAGAGAGAAAGGGACTGTGATCTTTTTCCAAATTAAAAAAAATAAAATTAAAAATGTTTGGGAAGTTAAGGTCATCACAAATAGGAACCACCAGGCTTTGTCTATACTATGGCTTTTGCCGGCAGAGGCAATGCAAATGAAGAGCTGATTAGCATTTTCTTGCACTTCATTTGCATAATCTCTTCTGAGCCATTTTTGCACAAGGGTATTTTTGCACAAAAATAAGCAGTGTGGTGGTGAGCCTTATGCCTCCCCTAGGGAGGCATAAGGATCTGGCGCAAAAAGGAGTTTTTGCGGAAAACGGCCACGGCCACACTGCTTGTTTTTGTGCAAAAACCCCTTGTGCAAAACCATCTCAGAATAGATTATTCAAAAGAAGCATGACAAAATGCTAATCGGTGCTTCATTTGCATTGCCTCTTCTGGCAAAAGCTGTAGTGTACATGCAGCCCCAGTGACTAGACAAAAAGAGCAGGGGAAACATAAAATGAAGGTATTAATTAGGAGTTAGGCACAAACCAGTCTGTATCATAATCAATATCAAATGACTTGCTCAACTCCATCATTTTCTGTGCACATTTCATACACTGAGACTTTTTTGACAGCCTGGCAGGTGTTTTCCTCGTATGAATCTGCCAGTGTCTGACAACATGGATCAGTTTTTGATCTCTTCAGTCAGATGCTGTAGTCTGTCAAGTTCTAGTCATGCTTGTAAGAGCATGACAGGAGGACTTGAACTCCATTACTGCATGCAAAGAAAGATGGGGGTATGTTACTTATAACTTCATACAGATTCCTGAAGATGTCACTTTCAAAATGAAACTGTAGGTTACTTCAAAAGCAAGCTAAAAAAGTACTTTAAAACACTAGCATGGAAGGTTAGTTACCATATATGTCTTTAGATTAGTACAGTGATATGTACTGGAACATTTTATAGAGTATGGTAAATATTGTATCAAACACCTCAGTACAAGGGCACCATTTATGGGAAGTTAAGAGAGGGCAGTAGCTCCCCTCCCGAATTTGAACCCCTGGATTTCATATTTGAGGTTTGCTTAAAGCCCATGTCCTAACTCCAGAGGCAGTTCTTAAATGCAACAGAGTTTGAGCTGCTTGCAGCTTTGCCTTTAGGGCAGGGAGTTTGTTATAAAAAGAGAGAGACAGGGTGATTAAGAATAACAAAAGGCTGGGCATTCAAGCAATTGAAGTATTGTTTGATTATCGTGAAAACATTGCCCGGCACTCCACATAAAAGGAGGGGGGGGAGTAGTAATGAATGCTGTGCTGCGGGGGTCTGCATTTGGACCTCTGCTGTTAAACTTCTCATAAATGTTCTTCAAAAGTGAGTAAACAGTGACTAATCCAAAGCTGACTGCAAAGAGTTACAAAGGGATCTCACAAAACTGGGTGATTGGATAACACAAGGACAGATGGAATTCAGGGTTGATAAGTGCAAAGTAATGCACATGGAAAAATATAATCCTAACTATAGATACAAAAAATGATGGGATCTAAAACAGCAATTACCACTCAAGAAAGAGATCTTGGACTCCTTGTGGATAGTTCCCTGAAAACATCTGTTCAATGTGCAATGGCAGTCTAAAAACTAAAAAGCTAACAGAATATTGAAAAGCATTAGGAAATAGATAAGACAAAATACCATATTGCCTCTATATAAAGTCACTGTATGCCCACATCTTGAATACTGTATGCAAATTGGATCACCCCATCTTAAAAAAATATGGTTTTTGGAGGAAAATATGGTATTTGGAAAAGGCTAACAGAAATGATTAGGGGGCAAGGAATAGCTTCCTTATGAGGAGAGATTAACAACACTGGGATTTTTTCAGCTTGGAAAAGAAATGACTAAAGGGTGGGGGGATGTGTTAGAGGTCTAGAAAATCATGAACAGTATGGAAAAATTGAAGAAGGAAATGTTATTCATTTCTTCACTAACATAACACAAGAAGCTGGCCCAATTACATTTATAGGCTGCAGATTTTAAACAAACAAAATAGGTGACAAGGGGAGAATCATAACGATTGCCGCTTCTGTTTATTCCCTCTGAAGCACCTGGCATCGGCCATTGTTGGAAGACAGGATACTGGGCTAGAAGGACCATTGGTCTGACCCATTATGGCCATTCTTATATAGAGCTGAAATGTATCTGCCCCCTGCTGTAATCCACTAAACCCCTTTCCTTTCCAGAGCTGAAATAGAGCCCTTCATCTCTCTGTCTCTCTCCCTCCACAGAGTTAGTAACAAAGTAAGAATATCCATTACAATTTTAAGGCTAACCAGTGACTTGCCACAAGATGTCAGAATATGTTAGCATTGGAGCTGAGTGGGTCTACTTAATTTTCTATCTTTTATATAGGAATTAAAAACAGTGCTCCTGGCAGCTAACTACTAAGTTGTCTGCCCCAAAAAAGTAGTTTTCTAGTACCTTGGTAGCCCCTGGATAGAGATGATGTGTGTGTGTGGCAGGGGGAGTGGTGGTGGTGGTGGTGAATGGGGTTGGTTTCCTCCCACTCCCATTTGATGCGTGGCTTGTACTGAGCTTGCTCAGTAATACTGCTGAAGCCTCTGCCCTTATTCTGCTTCCGTCATGCTCTCATTCTCTCCCCCCCGCCCTCACCATCATGGCATGAACAGGTCAGGCCCCCCCAATCTGAAATGACACTCCTGCCTCAGTGAGTCCTTAGAATTTATCCAACACAGAGAAACCTCTTTGTAAAGTTAGTGAAATCCATGACACAGTATTCCCCTCAGGTCCACAGCAGTCACACTCCTGAATGTGATGCTAGATAGGTTCCATTAGCCACGGAGTCTGCCAAGGCCTTGTCTGTAGTCAAAGGTTACCAGAGCGTTGGTTGAAATTTTTCAGCTGAAAAATATTCCTACTCTTTTTTGCAGGAGTGGGGCAGAGCCATGTGGGGGAGAAGATAAAAAAGGCAAAGGGGTGAAAACCAGGTACTCACATGCTTCCTCCCTCTACCCGCCGACCAGCATTACACCTGAAGCTTCTCTACCACTCCACCTGCTGCTGCTCTGCCTCCTGGGTGGTTGCCCACTGGTTGGGGAGCAGTATTTAAAGGGTGCCAAAGAAAGTTCACCCAGGCAGTGGTGAAAGTGTAGTAGAAAAAACAACAGGTGCATACAGAAGAGCACAAGGAACCAATGAGACAATAGTGGTGAGTATGGCTATGTCTAGACTTTTCCGGGATACCTCTGTCACGTCCAAGGAACACATCCCCTTTTTTGGAAAAATTTTGGAAAAAGTGGATGCGCCCTTTCACCAACCCTGTATTCCTCTTGGTGAGAGGAATAAGGGATGTTCCGAAAGAGGACATTTTTCCAAAATTTGGCCCCGTGTAAACAGGCCAAATTTCGGAAAAGCCTCTTTCAGAAAAAAAGCAGAAAAAGATAATGCAAATTGAGCTTTGCAATGTGTGTATCTTTTTCTGACTTTTCCCTGCAGTGTAGACCTAGCCTATGATAAGCAATGGTCTCAGAATGCCAGTTGCCTCATCACTGTCACATTTTTGGAAAAGTCCTGAATATTCTCTTTATTATACACCTGAATAACTCCAGCCACTGCAGTTCTGTCATATATTTTGGAAAATTACTTGTTTATTTCCTTTATTTTTAGGAAATATTGGGAAATCTACTGCAAATTTTCCTTTCCTCATTTTCTTCCCTGCACCTCTAGCTACTGCCAATTGAACTAACCAAAACAATTCTTTGCTCCTTCTAAATATTGATAATTGGTGATGCTATGCTACAGAAGTCTGGCTGAATGTTTCCTATGATGTTTACAGAGTAGCAGGGTCAGGTGGTGGGCCTGTACACTAGTATGCCTGAGCGATTGCTTTCTTTCACTGATCTTTTCAACATTTGGACAAAGCACTCTTAAAAGCTATTTTGTCATGTAATATAAGTGACCTCATCATTCTTAGAAAACAAACATTTTGGAAGTGTATCTCCAGGGTAAAAACAAGTCCAAACATTTTGCAGCTGTTCATAAACGCCAGGATAGACTTTTATGCTCACCCTTTTGGGTGATTTCATTTGCGGCAGAGAGAATAATGTGAGTTCATATTTCAAGGTAGAAATAAGCCAGCCAACCACATTTTTGGAGCAAAGAGTATGAGAGCATGAGAATGCTGATCTAGCAGGAAGATGGCAGGTTAAGTCTACCATACAACCCCCTTTGACCTCACAGTTTACATACAAGCAGCAAAGACAAGAACAGCAATATTTGTCCAGACACAGCCTGATTCAACTGTTTTAATGTATGTTTCTCTGCATACGTCTTCTACTCAAGACTTTATACTAAACACCGGGTTCCTTCCCCAGCTGGGCTTCATCTTCATTTGGGCCTGGGCCACCATCCAGGTGTGCTAATTGCTCTGGCTCCCATTACCTCTTTCATCACTTAGGTGCAGCCAGAGCACTGCATAGCAGTCAAAATTCTTTCACTGTTTCCCTGACCCAGACCATGCCATACTGGAGTCTTGTAATGCATTGAGGCCTATAAACATCACTATAATACAAGTGGGGCTGCCAACAGAAAGGCTAGGCCCCTGGTCAAAGAGAGTTCTGCATTGCCCACCTGGCACAGCCAGGGGTTCTGACACCAATTTAAAGGCCATGGGCAGCTGCCCTTTTTGCCCCCTTGTCAGCAGCCATTAGTGATCCATGGCGCTGCTGGCTCAGCGTGGTGTTACCACATGAGTGCCGAGCTGGATCTCGAGTGGCAATGGATGGCGCACACATGCGGCTTTCACAAGCTGCTGCCACTACTGCAGTTTTAAAGTTGCAGGGCAGCACAGGGCTCTCGTGCTATTACCACGATTTAAAGTGCTGCGATTTAAAAGCAGCAGGGAGCTTTCAGCCACCTCCACTACAATGGCAGCGAAGGGGAGCCCTATGCCCTTTTATGTTGCCCAGGCCAATGGGCAATTGCCCCTTTGTCTCCTCCCTCTCACCAGCCCTGAATACCGGCAAACGCTGTTTCTGAAATACCATCTATGTTTTGTACTTTTTAATGCACAGATGTAGAACACACAATGTATTTGTGATATCCTGTGTACATAGAGCAGTATCATTGTAGAGGCAGAGTAAGTTACCCTAATTACTCCGGTATTATCTATTCAGGAAGGGACCGCAGCATGTTCAGTGTTGCATGAGACAAAAGAAAAATCGCTGCCCCGAAGAACCTATCAGCTAAACAAACAAACAAATAAGTGATAACAGGAAACACACCGGGAGGACGGAGGTTCTTTTTTAAAAATAATGTTGTTAGTTTTCTTCCGTGGGCACCATAGCAGCAGTGTCCTTGAGAGGGACTTTAATGAGGACGGGGACTGTAGAGGGGGCATGGGACAGAAAAGGAGGAAGAAATGGATGGGGCATCAAGCTTGGAGTCATTGGAGGAATGGATGGAGCACAGGGACCACAATACAGCTTAGATCAGAGATATGGTTGAGATGGAGTTGAACGGGGCCTTGTTTACAGTATTAAAATTTAGTATTACCATGAAGGAAAGCACAGACTGTACATAGGGCTTGCCTAAAAAGAGGGAGGGAGAAGGTGATACAGTCATTGCAAAGCACACATGTTGCTCCAGAGCTCCCAACACCCTCCCCCTCAAAATACGTTCAGATACCCTGGCTCACACACTGGAAAGGGGGCAGAGAGAAATCCAGAAAGGGAGTCAATGCAGCATCTTAGAACATCATCCAGTGACAGGATTAAAGGAATGAGGCAGGTGAAAGACACAGGAGGGGACCTACCAGCCTGGACACACCGCTGAGGAGTGTTACACCTCAACCCAAGAACACAGTAAGGCATGTCTGGAGCAACAGCAGAGCACACCCATGTGACTAATTGGTTAACAGCATTCCAAACAACGTGATGTCACACAGAGGAACACTTAAAGGATTGCCAATACAGACAGCAAACGGCATAATGATAATGTGATTGAGAGCACACAGGACACAGATGCTGTAAACAGGGTAGCAGCACTGATGTTGATAGAAACAGAAGAACCACCTAACCACAAACAAGTGCCATGTTACCAGGCTCATAGCTTTAGGGGGTGGGGGAAAGCCCTTCATCAGGGCACCTGGAAATGAATGAACTGGAAGCATGATTTGGTCCTGGAGCTTCAGCTACATCTGCATTGGCTACAGTGCTTCCTCTGTAACTTCACGCTGACGTGAGACCTTTCTTAGTACAATGACACTGCAGAAAGTCACCCCGCTCTGTGGTCTGGCATATGTGTTGTTTTGGAGCTCCATGATGCAACAGTAGAAGCACATTTTCATTCCTGTATTCTGTGTCACTCAGCTGGTATTATAGTAACTGTGTTCTTGGAATGCAAACATGTAGAATGCCACTCAATCGCCAGCGTAGCCTCTGGAATACAAGGAGAGTGACAGTTTGTATTATTGTCATTTTTAATTCAGGAATACAAATAGAGCCGTAGACTGTTCGGATAGCTGAGCCCAAGCCTCTATATCCCCCTCAGCTGCAAATGGCCTTGGCATTAAATACAGTAAATCCCATAAAAGTTTCACGCAGCCTATCATCTATATGAAACAAAGAAGGAAACCTGACAGGAATCTGTGCATGCAAACCTATGAGCTTTAACATCACAGTGTGCATTATCCATTAGACTGTCACCACAAATCTGCCAATCAATGAGTGCGCATTTGGATGTGTTAAGTGCTATACAATGCTAACTCTTATTAATTAATTACATTTAATTATGATTTATTAATTATTAATTATTATTATTATATTCCAAAATGTCCTCGCCTTCAAGTCGGGCAAGTCAAAGCTGAATGACTCAAGAATGAAACCTGGAAATTCTCCAAGCATCTGTGTCATCACACAGGACCTGTCAAACACCAGCTGGCTATTGATAATTAACAGTTTCTGAAAAGGAAACATTTCCCTGTTATTAATGCAGGTGAAACTATGGCAACATGTGCAGTCTACACAACCTCAAATCTCAGGAAATCCAGAGTTGAAAGAATCCACCACATATGTCATTTTTGTCTTGGGGAAAGCAATTAGCAGCAGCAGCATGCTGAAATGTTATGGCATCTATGAATGGGCTAAAGCATTTGAATGCTGCGGATTGTCAGATTTCACACATTTCTGAGCACACACAAGGAAGCCATTGCACTCTTCAGGCAGGGACTGGCATCTATAAAGTAGCAGGGTACACCATATTGGCAGCAGATTTCATAGGTCTAGAATGGCACATCTTTCCTGAAGTGCTGTATACATTCATTATATCAGATATCCAGCGCAATGCTAGGTCTATACATTTTCTCATTTCCATTTCATCTGGGTCTTAGGGATGCCTTATCAATAGATACCATGACAAAGAGTGACCGCATTATCTGACCTTCTGAGGAATCTGAGAGTGAGAAGAGCTGGAAGATGGTTAGAATAGGGCAAAGGGGGAGTTGAGTAAAGTTGTTAGTGCTGGGGATTTCCAGCATTCTTGTGGCGTCACGCTCCAATGAGTAGCAGGGCAAGTGGCTATTATTGCAATGGTGGGGTTACTAGTTCCCTCATTGTTGTGGGAATCAATGTTGTGGGCATTTTTACTTAAATATGCTGATGTCCCACTTGCCTGTGTTGTTTCACTTACAGATTTCTTATCTGTTAGCCATTGGTATTTGTAATGGGAAGGAGACTAATTGTTATTATATCTAATGGACAGTATATAAACTGCTTCATAATTGCTTGTATTCAAAGATCTGCCTCGGGGGATGAAAAGTTTGGCTTTTCATCCTAGTGAGACTAAAATGAAAGTAACTTATGGTCTCTAAAAGACTTCGAGAGCCAGTAAAAGTAAAGCTGAGGTTTCTAGAACAGCTAACTGGGTCACTATGCACCATTCCCTGTGTGGTCTTCCAACACCACAACTACTCACATGAGAAACAGATGATGCTGTTTTTGCTAGTCTTTTCTCTTTTTCCTCTTCTTGTATTTCTCTTAAGAGGAAATAAGTTCAGACTTTAACAGTAGAAACTGAGTGCTCCTGTCTAACCTGATGGATTTCATCTAAGGGTATGTCTAGACTACAGGGTTTT
>CM057845.1:139210116-139241280 GCA_030068395.1 Apalone spinifera | reverse complement strand
AAAACCCTGTAGTCTAGACATACCCTTAGATGAAATCCATCAGGTTAGACAGGACAAAGCTTCTGTCGACAAAAGCCTATAGTCTAGACATACCCCAAGAGCTTCTGTCGACAAAAGCCTATAGTCTAGACATACCATCAAGCAAGAGTTTTTTCCACAAACATAGGGTTTGATCCAAAATCCCCTGAAATCAATGAGAGCCTTTCCACTGGCTTCAAAGAGCCTTGAATCAGGATCCTAGAAACTGGACTGATTGGGGAATGGTTAAAATGAAAAAAAAATTGATTTGACATGTTGGAGTTTATTTATTTTTACTGTTTCCCCACATATGTGTGTAACAAATGCTCCAAACATATTTTCATTTTGCAGTTCAAAAAGCAAAAACAAAATCAAGGGCCTGCCAACATAATCCCAAATCCAAATCACTGTTAGTGCAATAGCAATAAAAAAATAAATAAAGGAGAGGTTGACAGATTTATATCATCTTAAAACATGGGAGGTTTCAACAGCTGTTGTAGACCAAGGAGCCAAAAGAACTTGATTTCTGATTCATGTGTTGCCGAGTATATCATGTTAACAGCCTTCAGACATTGCTACAAGAAATATTGTTTGGAAAGGCAAAACCTCAGCTGGGGACTATAAGAAGAAACTATCCAGAGATACAGTGCCACAATCAGTATAAAATTATATACTGTGTATATAATGGCCAATGTAGTTGGATTTAACTAAGTAGGAAAATCTGTGCTGGTAAGCACGGATCACACTATGAAAGTCATGAGTGTCTGGCAAGTTATAACTGTAATGTTGTCCTATGACACGACACTAACTATATTGAAGTCACATGCTTCCCCAATGCATGTTTCTCATGGAAAATACCTCATGGTGGTAATAAATGTAAGAACCAGTTCAAATACTATGTTCATGACCATCTGAATATCACACACATGAGCAACATATTCCTACACTGTGGGGGCTGCTGTATACCAGCTCTGCTTTAGACTTCTTCTGTGAAGAGTGAGTTCATCTTCTAATTTCAAACAGAGTGTGCTCTACATCATTCTTTAAACTCCTCTTGCAGTCATCCAGTGAGGGAGCAGAAACAATGCCATGTAAATCTGGTGACAGATACTTGAAACAGTCTGCAAGGTAAAATGAAAAGTTATTCATCCCTACTATACCATGAGTACTAAATGTCTTGGAAGAAGTCAGGAATGTATCTGGATTAGGGTAATCCTATCCAAACCAGTGGGTCCCCCTCCCCAAAACATGGTGCGAGTGGGAGGAAAAAGTGGAAAAAAACGAAAATTCAAAAGAAAGAAAACAAACATTTGAATGTGAATCAAACAAAATAAATTTTCCATTCAATTTCATTTTGAAATTTCCCACAATCAAAACATTTAAAAACAAAACAAAAATCAACTTAAAAGTTTTGTTTTGAAATATTTTACAAGGAAAGGTGAGGTTTTTGGCCAGCACTAGACTCAACTGATTAGAAAGGGGCTAAATTTACAAGTATTTGAAAAGGGTCTTGCAGTCGATCCTAGGTACATCATAAACATGAGTTATTCCTCAATAAAGAAACACGGTAAAGAATTAAGAAGTAATAAATGGAGATTTGGGGGTCTGTTGTGGAGGTTTTATAGCTAACAATACTACAATGAGTTGTTGTTTTTTAATTGAAACAGTAAGAAGATGTAAGGAATTCTCTTAGGTAACATTTTTATTAATGACCTGGAAGAAAACTTCCCCATAAAATAGTCACTCACCTAGTTTGCAGATGACAAATATTGGGGGAGTTGTGAATCATGATGATGCCAGGTCACAATATAGAGAGATCTGGATTGCTTTGTAAGGGGATGTAAGCAAACCATATGTGGTTGAACTGGGCTAAATGTAAATGTGCCCATCTAGGAGCAAAGAATGTAGGCCATGTTTAGAGGGTTGGGACCTCTACCCTGAGAAGCAGTGACTCTGAAAAAAGATTTAGAGGTCACAGTGAATAGTCAGCTGAACACAAACCTTCAGTGTAATGTTCTGGCCAAGGGAGTGAATGCTATCTTTGAATGCATAAGGAAGGGAATCGAATGGAAGTAGAGAGGTTATTTTACTTCGTTCTTTGATGGAGATATGACCACTGCTAGAATACAGTGCTCTCTTCTAGTGCCTACCATTCAAGAAGGCTAAATTCCCGAGGGTTCAGAGAAGAGCCATGAGAATGATTAAGGAGTTAGAATACCCACCTTGTAGCAATGCACTCAAGGATCTCAATCTATTTAGCTTAACTAAAGGAGGTTTAAGGTGTGACCTTTATACCGTTGTAAGCACCTCCAGGAGGAAAAAATATTTAATCATGCAAGCTATCAGAGAAAAGTAGACCACCATCCAATAGCAGGAAGTTGACTCTAGTCAAATGCAGACCGGAAATACAGTAATAAATAAATAATAGATTTTTAACTAGGAAGGTGATTAACCACCAGATCTATTTACCAAGAGTTATGGTGGGTTCTACATTACTGACAATTTTTCAATTAACCTCGGATATTTGTCCAAAACATCTGCTTAGGCATTTTTTTTGGGGGGAGGGGGAGTTTCTATGGCCTGTGCTCCATAATTGGTCAGACTTTATGATCACAATGGTCCTTACCTTGTTGTTCCTGCACAGTTACCTTACCAGAGAATGGATTTTCTGCACTCTGAAGTCAATAAGACTACTCATGTGCTTAGGTGGATTGATAAGTGAGGATATTAGGGCTTGATCCTATTCCTATGGCAAAACTAAGGGTGCATCTACACAGCAGGGCTTAACTCGAAATAAGCTACACAAATTGAGCTACTTCAATTGCATAGCTTATTTCGAAATTAGGAGCATCTACATAGTACTTATTTCGAAATAGAGCACTTTTCCTCTGACTTCCCTTACTCCTCATACAATGAGGGTTACAGGAGTCAGAGTAAGAAGTCCTACAACTTGACAGTATTTTGACATTATTTCGAAATAACTGCCTGCTGTGTAGACACGGTCTAAGTTATTTTAAAATAACGCTAGTTATTTTGAAATGATGTTGCTATATAGATGTAACCTAAGACTCAAAATTAGGATTAAACCCTTAGACAGCATATAGGTGAAGACATTCTTTTTACAGTTGAAATTTTCCAGCAGCAACATGGAGAACAAGAGATGGAGAAGGGTGAGGCAAGGTTAAATAATAAATAGCAAATTATACAAAAGGACAGGAGGGCACAATTAAAGGGCAATGTTCACTTTTTACACCATCCCTTTCAACCACTGCCATCTTTCCATTTCTGGTTCATACCTCACAGCCCTTCAGCTCGGAAATTGGGCCTCTCTCTCCTGGCCCTGAGGCAGCGGTTTTGAGGAGATTTCCTCCAATTGTAAATTGAAGAATTTTGTGACCCTGCATACTATGGCAGAGGGGCGGGTGACCCCACCTGAGTGGCACTGCTGTGTTCAGGGGACGGGGAAGGGCACCCCTGTGATGAGGGTGTAGTGTAATTGCATATTGGTTAATCTCAATCTGATTTCCTTTTCTCTGGCACTAATTTGGTATGCTTGGTTACTGTCAAGATAAGACAAAAAGCGAACACTGAACAAAGTAATGCAAAACCACAGACAGAGCAAAGGCAACCTTTGAACTACTCAATCATGTCAGAAGGGAAAAAGATCAAACGCTTCAGCCTTGCTGAATCACACAGCTCCTCCATGACAGAATTCTGGTTCGTTTTTGGTATCTTATTGCCCCCTGCTGTTAACTTTCAAGCACAGAACAGCATAATAAATACCTAACCCAAAGAGCATTGCTCCCCCAAGTCGTGCTAGGAAAGTCTGTTCAGCAACCCAGTTGGCAATTAAACATTTCAGAATCTTTACATTATTTTTTACACACAACACTGCCAGACAAACAAAACTGACAAGGAGTAAAGAACCCTCTTCTGCTTTATTCAGTGATTAGACATCCCACCTGGGATAAATAGGGATGAATGCAGTTGCCTATTCACTGCATTGACGGGAGTAAAATACAGGTGGCAAAACAGATGCTCAAGGTATTTAAGCTGTTAGGAAAAAATAATATCCGGAATAATCTATTGAAAATAGAAGAAGTCATCTTGATGAAAATGTATGGTTCAGGTGGGACAATAACTCTATAGCCAATAGTTCTTATTGCTTTGTAAAGTACCTAACAAATCCTCAGTGCACTCTAAGGCATCCATCTTTGGAGCTCTGTATGGATATAAAAAAATGTGGATTGGCATCCAATCCACATCTGCTGGAAACGTGAATCCAATCTGCAATCCGTTCCCTGCCAATTATGTGCATCCATATCTGCACCTCGGAAGCAGCAAGCATCTGGGTCACAGTGCCTTGCTCTCAGGAGGAGCATCTGAGTGTGTGGGTGTGTGTCTCAGGGGTTCTTGTCCTGTTCTCCCTCACCAGGTGCTTCTACTGGGGACAGGACTAGCACCTGTGTCCCAGCCATGCTCCTCTGCAGGAGCATCCTGGCCCTGCTCCTCGGTAAATGCCAGGCTGGGCAGAACGGGACTTGTGTAGAGCCCTTTTTTGCTGTATCTGACAACACGCTAATGTCTGCAAAAATTAATCGTGGATATCCACATCTGTAGATATGGTGTCCAGTTTGCAGGGCTTTATCCATCTTGTGGCTAGACCCCCAAATCTAGAATTGTCATATCCTGGAAGAGTGTTCTACTTATTGACATATAAAAGAGCACCCTCACCATTCAGTTTGGGATTTCCAGCAGTGTATCCTCCAGCTTTCAAACTTGAGTAGGATTTACTCAAGTAAATCCTGGGACACCTGAAATAACAATGTGGAGTGGTGGGGAAAGAAAACAGATAAAACAGCAATAACTGAGATAATATAATGAAGATAAAAATGTAACATATGTTTACCCTCCCTTGAGAAAAGGAGAGGGCAGAGAATAAGGGTTCGTCTCCAGTACAGGGTGGATCAATACTGCAATGATTGATCCATCAAGGGTTGATTTAGTGGGTGTAGTGAAGACCTGCTAAATCAACCATCAATCACACTGCTGTTGACTCTGGTACCACACCAAAATGAGATGAATAAGGGGTATGGATGGGAGAGTTTCTTCTATTGATCCAGCATGGAGTGGACTCTGTGGTAAGCAGATCTAAGCTATGTTGATTCAAGCTTAGATCGACTTGTTCCTATAGTGTTGATCTGCCCTTAGGTTGTTGTGTGAAGTAGGTATTGTGTCATATGGTGATTCTGAGAGTGTGTGTCAATATGCGTCTATGTGCATGGAACAAAGCACCTCTGCTTATTACTAGAATAGTGTAGAAATACTTACATTTATATAAATCCAAAATGGGATTGCAATTAATTAATAAAAGGAGAGTATATAGGCCAATCTAGAACTTCCCGCTGATGGCACTGATTATGTTGGTTGTTTTTCAAGGGCTCATATTTAATGTAGCTTAATATTCCTACTGATCAAAGAACTCTACTTTATGTCAGAAAGCCATAAATGTTGAAAATGTCTACAGATGTAATTTCTTAATAAGAATTGGCATATACTGACAAGCTTACAATTTATTTTTGATAGGAGGTGTATAATTCTATAACATCTTGGAAGTAGAAGTATTAGGAACATTATTTAAAACTATATCCACTCATATCCCCACTTGTTCAGAATTGTATAATATATGCTTAGACTGGGAGCATTATTATTACTATTTTTATTATGGTAGCATGAAAGACCTTGAAATCAGAGCTGTGCTATGCGAGGCTTGTACTGGTAGTATATCTTCCGAAGACAAAGTTTGATGTCCATTACTCAGTTAGATGCAAGTTATTAACTTAGAAATTACAATGTCTATAGGTCTCATCCAAATTCTACTTTAACCCCAACATTTCCAAGATCTAACCTTTCTTTGAACTAGCTCTCATTTCACATATTGACTATTGCAATTTCCTTCTCCCTGGACTGGATTCTTGAAGCTTTGTCCGGCTCAATTCTACTCAGAACTCTGCTGCCAAAAATCATCTTCCTTGTGCAAAACTTTTATTATGCATCTCCTCCACCTTTGAGTCCCCATTCTCCATCAAACTGAATAGAAACTTCTTAGCCTCATCTTCAAATGTGTTTCATTCCTGTTATCAGCCTATAGTGCTTTATCAGCTTCTGCCTGTGTGAGCAGTCTTTACTGTCAACTTCTCCCACAAGTCCCTCTATATTTTCTCCTATGCTGTTTCTTATGCCTGGCAAAAACTAGGAAAAGGTATGAATCCTCCTTTTATCATGATGCCCACAGAAGAGTGCTGGCTGATCACAGCTCCCCAGGTGCTGAGTTACATTGTGTGTGTATCCCATGCTAACACAGGCTGTGCTTTGTCCCCATATCAGGGCCATTCCATTAGTAAGGTTTATGAGCCTGCTATAACCTTTGAGCTAAAATCCCTGGTTCTTTAAGCTCAATGAGCAGATGCTCAAGTTCTTTAATCCAGAAGTTCCAGGGTAATTCTCTGCAGAGGACACAGTCTGAGATGTCATCTATCTGCACAGTTCTGCTGTATGAAACAATGCTCATATTACTGTAAACCTGTTCTCCCCTATCCATAACCCCCAAGCATTCATTCTCCTAATTTGCCTGTTGCACCAGCGCTAGCCTAGATCATGGGCATTTTAAGGCATGGATTGGTCTTATCCTGTGTTTGCAAAGTGTCTAGTACAATGGAACCTTGATCTCTGAGGGGGTCTCAAGGTAATATTGCAATGTATGCAATTACTAATAAATAATTATTATCACTTAAATCTGTGGATGAACTCTCATTGGCCCCCTAAAGAGGTTGCTCTGTTCTACATCTTTTATAGTTCTGTGTCTAGCATGGACCTTGATGAAAGCACAAGAATAGGTGATCGTGGAGTAGAACCAAAAAAGCCAAAGTGTTATGTTTCACTAGACCAGCAGAGCAAAATATTTGAGGTTGTTTTATACTTTTGGTTTCATGGGGTGGTGGCAATAGCTTGTAATTAAGACTGAAACCATTATATTTCCATTTTTCAAACACTGCAGTTCACTAGCCACTTAACATTTGGTGGCAAGACAGCTGAGCCGGCTGTAGGCTTACCAATTGTAGCCAAGTGCCCAGAGTCTTAGATTTCTAATGGATCTGATTGTTTGCTGGGTGCTCATTGAGAGACTTAATGAGACACAAAGAGGAAACTATCTGCCTGCTGCAGTTTCAGCAAATTGGCAGGTCCTGCAGATTTCCCATCTGCTGGGATCTCTAAAAA
The DNA here is from genome assembly GCA_030068395.1 of Apalone spinifera. Taxonomy (NCBI): domain Eukaryota; kingdom Metazoa; phylum Chordata; order Testudines; family Trionychidae; genus Apalone; species Apalone spinifera. Next base: position 139,233,984 of record CM057845.1, on the reverse strand, counting down.
TGAACTAGCAAACAGCCTCCCTCAAAACCTCTGCTTTGAATTAAACTTGACAGATAGGCCCTGAAAACAAGACCTTCCCAGTTTTTAGGGATATGTGGTTATTTGAACAAGTTTGTGTGCTACTCATTCACATTGATGCTCAATAGGGTGTGACCATGTAGGACAAGAGACCGTTGCTAATGTTTTGGGGATGAAACAAGAATCAGGATTTTCCTGAGGGTACGAGACGAGGAGGAATGTGTTGGGGCAGGGGAAGCTGCTTGCCAACTTTTTCAAAGACCTGTTAAAAACTGCCAAGGCCAGCCATTATAGCACTAGTCAAGGATACAACTTGAAGATTCATTGGATGATTGAATTAAAGAAGCAATTGTATGGCTATAAAGAAATAGCTGAATTCAAGAACAGCTCATTATGGAAGGTGGGATCCTGGACTAGAAAATCAGGATTCTTGGATTCAGATCCTGGCTTGGTAACAGAATGTCAAACTGTGGGCCACTCACCTAATGGATCCTCTTTCCCACTTTCCTATCAGTGAAATGAAGCTAGTACTTGATGGCCAGATCAGGTGAAGAGACCCATACAAGTAGACAAATATATTGATATCCACCTTTCTATCATTTGGGTTTTTAAGGGTGTAGAATGTTTATAAAGGAATTGTAGTAGTGTTTTGGGATGTTACACTGTACTTCACCGAAACACATTGTCAACCGTAATTCATTAAAGATTTTTAGTGGTCTGTGAATAATAAAGAATGTGAATGTGAGAAATATATTTCTTGTTGAAACTGTGATGTTGCAATTCTACTCCTGGGTTGAAAAAATGAAGTTTCTTAGCACCTAAGCTTAAGCAACTTTGTTTTTGCTTCATCTGCAGGTTTTGCCAGTTCTCTGGCTATGAATTAATAACTTCTCCTTTTCAAGTTTCAAAGATGTTCTCCCTGAGTGACAGCTGCATGCTTTCAGTATTATCAACATTTCGTCTGGTTCAGAATCCATGCTGTGAACTTTCAGCAGCTGCTTAAGAACTACAGAAAATAGGTAACTAGGGACTGACCAATATAGACCACTCAACACATATGACATTGTATTCCCACCAAGAGGCAGGTACATCACATTCAATGATCTCTTGACACGTGTCATGATAATGAGAGTTGGCCAGCAGTCTGGGGACTAAAGGGGCTCCCTTACCTAACCAGGTAGCCGGCAGCCAATAGAAATGTAGGTAGGAATTTCAAACTGGGACAAAGGAATTTTGGGGGTTTCCCTCCTTCATCCCTGGGCAGTTTCTCTCCAGTTACTGAGAGAGAGAGACATGTCCAAGAAAAGACTCTTCACTATCTATAAGTAGGGTAAAGTTTAGATAAATCCGTTAGGTTTTATTGTTTTATGGTTTGGGAATGAGACTCTGATGTTTATGCATTTAAAAATGGGTTTTTACTCCTTTGTAACTAAGTTTTGGCCCATGGTGGAATTCCCCATCAGTTTATTACAGTAATTGGTGACTTTTCCATCTAGTCATTATGCTTGTAATAGGAGTATTGTGATGATAATAAAAGTTCTTTCTCTTTCTTTTTTATTAACCTGGTATTGGTTAATTTTTTGTGCCCTGGTTTTACTTTAGGGCTGAGATTTCCCAAGTGATCTCTTCCCTGGTTTTCTTATCATTACTTGGGTGGTGGCAGTGGATTTTTATCCCCAAAATCTAGGTTTTTAAGATTTTTGGGGGAAGTTTTATACCAAAGCCTAGGAAAATAAGGTTTTGGGATACTTTTGTGGGCCTCCACTTCTGCATTTATCATGCCAGAGTGGAGATTAGGCCTTGACAACATGTCAAGTCAAGTGTGTGATCATCCAGGTCACCATGTGCCGGGCATCCAATAAAGCCCTAGTAAGATCGTCAGTACACGCTAAACACATAGCATTGTTTCTTAAAGATAGCACAGTATCATCACCGACCTCAGGTAGGTGGCTGCACAGCATATGCAGAAATCAGTACAATCAGGTATGGGCAAGTGCGCAGAGTGGATTAGCTGTAGTGTGCAGAAAAGGAAACTGGCAGTAAATGCTTTGGAGGACTGGATAGCTAAAAAATCCCCATTAAAAAAAACTATACAAAATATTCTAGGTACACATCAAAAAACTGTTAGAAACAATAAGCTAAAAGAGTTGACACAATTGGTAACATAGTACTAGCATTGAATACAAGTAAAAGAACAAGAAAAGTTGTAGCACTTAAAAACATTCTTTGACCCATATTGAAGGGAAAAAAATCAATTTCATATATAAGCTGAGGAATTTAATTGAAAGTATCAACCCTAAATAGCACCATTATTTTAGAGAAATATCAAAAGAAAAAGAAAACCACCAATGCAGCCAAGTGTGAACAAAATTGATAGGGGCTGAGGAAAAAATGGGTTATTTTTCAAACCACGCAATGTCAGCATGTAACAACGAAGAAAGAGAGACCATGGAGGGTATGTGACTGAATCAAATGATGAGGATCACAGAGAATAGGATTGTGTTGCTTCCAAAGCCAAGATAAAATGGCAGCATGAACACAGGAATGTGAGTGATGTTGAAGATACAAGAGATAAATTGGACTGCAAAAACCAACTGCTCTGACAATTCAGTTGTTTTACTATAGAAGTCACAACTGCTAACCATGCAGAGCAGAGATGTATGTCAACTCAGCATTTAAAACGTTTTATTGCTAAAAATATCCTTGGTAACATTAGATGCTTGTGCTTCTAATTGTGCATGACTAATTGATAACGGCTAGTTTGAATTAGAAAGTGACATTCCATTTGTTTGTTTATATTTGCAACTAGTTCTGGGTGAATAATAAGGTGCGGAGATATTGTATTAGAAAAAAAGATGAAATTCAAACACACTGAATAGATGTACCTAAATTACAGCTATATATCACAACAGAGCAAAATTCCTACTGAATTTGATCAGTGAACTATCTAGTCCCAGTATCCTGTCTCTGAGAGTGACCAGAACCAGGTGCTTCAGAAGAGCCCTAAAACCTTGCAGTAGGTAATAATGGGATAAACCTAGCTAGGGATGTGCCCTCTTCAGGACCAGTACGGAGAGGTTAACTGCAGAGTACATATTCTGCATGTTTGAGAAACGTACTGCTCCTCCAAAAGGGCACACTAGTAAAGCATTTCAGAGATTCTGGCCCAGATCCTCATGAGCACAGATGGCGAGGAAGTAGCTTTGATAGCATGTACACTACTAAAACTGCTTGTTCCTCACTGAACAAGCTGAGTTCAGTACCCAATACAGGCCAGTTACTTCAACACACTGTTAGCAAAGATGGCCTAGAATTAAACAAGTGTAATTATGAAAATCTCATATCTCAAGAACTCCAGCATCATAAAAAAAAGACTGAATCCCATATTGCCTATTTAGAGAAGTGCTACTTTAGCCTTCCAAAAGCCACATTATTTGCACTAATCAAGAAATTCTCAGCATGATGCCAGAGTCAATTTTTCTGGCAAAATGTCCTCATTTTCAACAGCAGTTTAAAACCTATTTGGGTACATGACGTATATCTTAAAGACATCAATAAGTTCCTTTTTCTCCATTGGAAAATGGCACATTTAGGTTGGCACAGTTCATTTAGAACTTCCATAGCAATCATTTGGAGATGTGTATGTTGAGAAACAGTTATATGTACTCATCATTTAGAAATCTCCCTTTCTGTATCTATCACATAGTCCACTACTATGTGCCTAGAGTTACTCAGCCTTGCTCTCAGACGAGTAGCCATGTTAGTCTGTAACTTAAAAAACATATAAAACAATGAGTGGTTCTATAGCACCTTAGAATCCCACAAAAACCACGTAGATCGGGGTGGCCAACTCATTAAATGAAGAGAGTCGAAGCAGCGGCAGAAAAAATGTGAAGAGCCGCCACACCAGCCAGAGTTGTTGAACACAGGGGGGGAGAGGGGTGTCGGGAGCCATTTGTAGGGGCACAGGGGCAGCTTTGCTAGCAGCGGGGGGAGGGGGGGGCTTTGCGTGCCACACTTTTAGGGGTGAACAGCCGTCTGTGGCTCACGAGCTGCTGGTTGGCCACCCTGATATAGATGGTATCATGAGCTTTCATGGGCACAACCCCCTTCTTCCGATGAATGGAGCAGGAGACACAAAGGGACAAATATAAAGCAGAAAAAGAAGGAAGATGGGGAGGAGAAAAATGCTGAAAGTTTCGCTGTTACACTAATAAGGTATGTAAGTAACACAATTTAAGTTGATATAACTTGTCTCCTGTCAATATAGCTTCAGCCTCTCATTGAGGTGGAGCACTGAAGTTAATGGGAGACCGCTCTCCTACTAACTCAGTGTGCTTTCACCAGACCCACTATATTGACACCTGCTGCCTCCTTCACAGCAATGCCAATTTAGCACTGTAATAAAGACTAGCCCTAAATAAAGACTAAAAGCAAACCACTAATTGTACATACCACACTGGCGTACAGCCTTGGTATGGAAAGTGTTGAGCATGGATGTTTTACTTCCTGCGTCCAGGTGTTAATGTTATTGAGCCTTTGAATGGTGTTATGTAGAAATCTGAGCATGTGCATCAGTTTTTTGGAAGGCATTCTTTAGTTTGGTCCCACCTCAGTCAAAGCAACATACTCCCAGCTTTGACTGCGGTGGGACGAGCAAAGAAAGGCTTAGGATGCATCTACACTGCACTGTTATTTCAAGATAACGGATGGCTTATTCCGAAATCTGTAAACCTTATTCTACGAGGAATAACACCTATTCTGAAATAGCTATTTTGAAATAAGGTGTGTGTGGATGCTCCACTGCTGCTATTTTGAAATAGCCCCTCACCAGGGCCATTCTAAGTTATTCCTCCCCAGTGCCACATGGGGCTCTAAATTGACATAGCACATTTACATTAGGGAAGCCTGTCTCGGACTAATTTTGAGGCTTCCCAGCAGTGTAGACGTGTTATTATTCAGTGTAATACTTTGAACATGGAGTATGATTACTTACTTAGGTCCATATTCTGCTACCCTTATTTATATTGAGTAGTATCAAAGTTTGCAAGTAGTACAATTGGAATACATTTATTGGTTGAACCTTTCTAATACTGGCACTCTCTAATCCAGCAACATCTGTGATCCAGCTAGATTTTAGTTAGCCAGATGTCCACTTATCATGGTTGTGACCAAGTTTCCTGCTGTCCCATAAAGTTTGTTGACAACCAGCAGTCCTGGCTCTCAGTGTTCTGTGCTGTTATTTAGCTCTAATTTACCCCTAAATGTCTTCTAACATCCCAATAAGCAGTGGAAGTGCTGGTAATGCTGCTAGACATTATTGACCTCTCCTCCGTGGTCTGGCATATTCTCTGGTTAGTGGTTAGACACAAGTCAGGTCCTGTGGGTGCTGAACTAAAGAGGTTCAACCTATATTATGCTTAGAATAAGATCAATGCAAATGAGGTTAACAGAATCTGACTCTTCATGCAATTCTCTTGTGCCCATTCCTGCAGTATCCAGCCTTGTTAATTACTAGGAGCGAGGTTTTCAAAGTTAGGCAAGGACAACTGAAATGCCCATATTGGCATGTTCTTATTTATTTCATTTTATTTTTATTACTAGAAGATTTACCCAGTTTTGCTTAGGTTCTTAACTCAATTAATTTGTGTTATTTTAAAAAATGAAATGAAAATATACACACTTCATTTAAATCATTGCTCTGGGCTGGGGATGAGAGATTCAGTATGTAGGCTGCCCTGGGGCCTTTCCATGGCTGCTGCAGCTCCACTGGGTACAGCTGGGGGCGGTGTGCAAGTCCCCTGGCTGGAGCAGGTCCATATTCGTCTGGTCCCCTGCTCTGCCCAGCCAGAATGAGGAATGTACCTTCCCTTCAGTCCCCGACTGAAGGTATGTCTACATTTCATTCCTCTTCCGAGAGAGGAATGCAAATGCAGACATCTGAAATTGCAAATGAAGCACGGATTTTAATTTCCCGCTTCATTTGCATAATCGCGTTATGGCGCTATTGCGGAATAGCGCTATTTTGAGAAAAAAAAGGGTTATTTTGAGATAAACCCCTTCCTTTGAAATAACCCTTACTCTAGGAGTTATTCTGCAATAGCACTATTCTGCAATAGCACCATAACGCGATTATGCAAATGAAGCGCGGGAAATTCAAATCCGTGCTTCATTTGCAATTTTGGGTGTCTGCATTTGAATTCCTTTCTCAGAAGAGGAATGAAATATAGTCATACCCTAAGGCAAAGGCAACGATGTTCCCGTATAAATCGGGAGGGGGAGGAGCATCAGGCCCCTTCTCCCAAAGATGGTAGGAGGCGCAGAGCTATGGCAGTTCCGGATGGGTGGGATGCACTCCCAGGTAGCCCCTTTCACCTGCCTGGTGATTGTGTCTCTTTTCTGTATGGTTTTCTGAGAAGCAATCTCATTCCAGGCACATCCCATTTTACTGGCACAACCAAGCTCTGGACCTGTGTTAAGTTATGATAAGAGGAAGTAGTGTACTACATTTGGTGATCCTAATGTTTTTGGAAGAATTCTTGAACAGACAAACACACAGGCAAACTGTCTCAGATCTATAGTAGATTATCTTCATTGTAGTACTTAGTTGCCCCAGTCATGGACCAGGACACTATTGAGCTAGATACTATGGAAACACAGAACAAAATGACTGTCCTTGCTGTGAATGATATTAGGTATTTATATGTGCACTTAACTAGTTAGGTATAAAACTAGCCACTTGTGGGCCTAAATACCTGATTTGTGTGCACCTCTGGCACATGTTGAACTTTGAAAAATCTGGCCTTAGTTCTAGACCTTTCAGACCATTAACAGGAAGTGACAATGTTAAAGAGTACATTAATTTTAATTTGTAACTTTTGGAGCCTTTTTTTACCCAAAAATGCATTGCTAGAAATGGTTCCTGTGAATGAAGTTCTTTCCTGTCTGTTCCACATAGCATGTGAAAGAAACACTCTGTTTTGTCCTGCATAAAGTTAACAGCAAACATTAGAAACCCAAATTTAATGTTCAGCTGGGCTAGGCATAAATACATTTCTCATATCACATGAGAGACCTAAATACAAGGAAAGTCTGAGAAGATAGATAGCCATTTTTCAATTATAATCGACAAAATGTGCCATTTCTGATAGCCTCAACTCTAAAAAACAAGGGCTGGAAATGCCAAGCTGTTTAGTGAAGCAGGAGCAACATTTCTAATACAGCATGTGATCCCTAATAGCTTCCACATCTTTCAGAACAATCAGTCTTTGATTGTTCCTGTGAAGGCAGTTACCAAACATTCATTTCGCTAATTGCAATATTTTAATGTTGATGCATGTAAATATCAGCTGGCAAATTGGGCCTGGGCTTAAAAGGGATGTCCACTTACCTTGACTTTGTCATGTTGTTTGTGGTAGAGCCATTTATAATGTATACAAGCTAAATAGCAAAAGGATGTGACCTCTCTTACATTAATCAAGCAAGAAAAGATGAAACTATGTTTATGAACTTTATTACTCGAGGTGACAAGATAATGTTTGGGTGACAGCCTGGATCTTCCAGACATGATTTAACTGGGAAATTAAGTAAAGTGTCCAAAGACACCAGTTTACAGAGCTCTAAGTGTCACATTCCACATTTAAAATTTGATACGGAGCTGGACCTGAAGTATAAACAGTATGTTGTGCAGGTTACATAAATGTCTTAAGAGGATGAGAAAGAAATTGTGTACAGAACATCTTATTACTGTATTGAACTTTTCTTTTAACTTCTAGTTTAACTCATCAAATGCAGTAACATAAAGATCTGGCATTGTATACAAGCTTGTTGATCACAAGAGCTGAATTGTACTGTAATTTCAAGCATTGTCATGAAGCGATCTCCAAAAGTATTAAATAGCAAACATTAGACATACCATGGCATACTTTTTCCAAAGTAACTACTGATTTTTGGATGCCTCCATTTCTAGGTGCCTAGCTTGAGACAACTTCAAAGACATAATTTACACGGGGTGTATGCTTCAGACTTCTGCACAGCTTGCCTCCTTTCAGTGTCTTAGCTTGAGCATCCCAAAATTGAGGAACCCATATTTACTAGCCAATTTTTAAAAAATGTGGCCCCATATTATGCTTGATTACTTAGAGGCTAATCATTGGAGACAGGGCCATTTTTTTTTGTTTATATGTATGCAAACATTTAGGACAATGGGGCCCTGATTCTGCCTCTGTACTCCACCGCCATACAAATGGTAACAGTATAGCTGTGCAACAGTAGAAAGACATAAACACATGTGCTCTATCTTGTGCGTCAGATGGAACTCTAAACTAGGGGTGGGCAAATCAGGGAGTCTTCATTGGAGTTTGCTTCAGATACGCATCCAAAAGTTTTCGGATTGCCTAAATCTCTTGGGCTGGAAATTTTGCAAGGCTAGGGTTCCTTGCAAAATGTATGACCCTTCCAGTTTTAGTGCCAAGGTGAAAGATACTGAACATTCCAAAACAACAATGCAGTTTAATGCGGGGGCGGGGCAGACAAATGATTGAGAAGGGTGGTTTCTTCTATCTTCTAAAGTTTGGCCATTCCTAGTTGAAAGTTGTTTAACATAAATGACTGTCCACCATCCAAGTCAGGTGGTGGGGAGTAGAACTCATGTTTATAGCACAGTATCAGGTTTGGGGTTTTTGTGGTGGTGTTTTTTTAACAACGTTTGTAATTAAAAGAGCTGTGTGTCACCACATGTGTTACATTTTGAGGAAGGAATACTTTGCACTTATATAATGTCTTTATATGCTGCTCTCACATCACCTGACACATTCATCTTTGCACCATCTTTTTTTCACCAATACCTTTTTATAAATGAGGAAATTGAGAACAGTGAGTCAGTAGCAGAGATGAGAACAGAACCTCTCATGCTCAGTTCTCTTTTAATCTAGGGACTATACTCCAAATTTCAGAAGATTGATTACTAGCAGACAAGTTACAGTCCTCCTGTTTCTTGGTGCTGAAAGGTACTGATTTCAAGTGGTACACGATCACGCTTAGAATGCAGAGAATGGGAGAATATGCATGTGAGAATATTTCAGGATCTTGCCCATGCACTTTGATGACCCAACTTCTGGTTAGCATGGCTGGACACAGCTTTGCCTGGAGTCCGTCACGGTTACTAGAAGTGTCAACAGTTGTATTTCTTTAAGGAGTGTCCCTCCTTCTCATTCATTGAACCCTTGCCTCCACCGTGCTCCTTTCTGCCAACTTAAGGAATTCAGGACCCAACTGAGGACCCAAACTCTGCTCCTCATGTGGCAGGAAAATCTGGTGCAACTTTATGGCCTACATAGCCCCCCAAAATCATGTTCAGTTAATTTGGAAGAAGGGAGATTTTTCCTCTAATAAGCTTCATCTGTATAGGTTTTGAAAAAAACAATTTCATGACTAAAATAAGCGTTGCTATGTGTCAGCTTTATTTATGGTAAGCTGCAATTATTTCATATTCATTTCTGGTCTCCTTGAACAACACTTGGAGTGATTGGCTCTGCTCAACGTTCTCCCACTGAAAATGTCAGCAGATTCTAATTATCTGCAAGAAATGAACGTTTTACTGCTGTCCCCTTTCCTATCAGCACAGTAGTTCAGTGAGGTATGATTATGGTCATGGTTAACAGGGGTTTTTTTGTTTCTCTGTCTCTTTGGAAGAGAGTTTCCTCTCTACATACTATAAACTGGAATAAATCAGACCATGGGTAGAATACCAATAGGACCTGTTCTAAGGTTGGGCAAGCAGCGCGGTCACCGTGGCTACTAACTTCTGTGGGGGAGAGGGGTGTGCCATTCTGCTGCACTGCTTTGCTTCTCCCCAGGCCATATGGCTGGGTATTTTTTCCCCTGCTTGATTGCAGTGGGTGGGTGGATGGGATGGGGATGTACAGAAAGCATTTTCCTCCCTGGCTAGCCAAATGGGTAGGGCCACTCTTGAATGCTCAAGAAACACATGTTACAGGATACGGGATTTCTTGCAAGTTTCAAACTGACTTTTAATATTTATCCTCCCTCTGCATACAGGTGGCTTCAGGCTCCTCAGATATTCCACCCCTAATCTGACTGCTTTGTGAGTTGCAGATTGCATCACAAACCTGCACCAGAAGCTGGTGAATTCAGACAGGTTCAACAAGCTTTTCAATACCAAATGAACAGGATCAGTTAGTCAGGCCATGAGACTAGCAACATGAGTTTATATCCAAGGTCCCAGGGGGATGTGTACAGCCTGTGCTAAAGCCCCTGCTACCACAACAACAGTGATATTTTTAGCCACACGAGCAAGGGTGTGTTTACCCTTGCTATAATCACACCTCAGACTGCAATGTAGACATACCCTCTGTTATGTGCTCCAAAAAATCCCCAAATGGCTATTTTAGATACTTTGGAGGCTTCATTATGCAGACTTATATCGACAGAGGCTAAGCTTACACGGGCATTTTATGGCACTGTAGCTTTCTGGCACAGGGGTGTGAAAAAAACACTCCCCCGAGCACAGCAAGTCACAGCACTGTAAAGTGCCAGTGCAAGCCAGGCTACAAAGCTGTGTTCCCAGCTCTATTAGCTACTCTCCGTCCTAGAAGATCTCTTTCCCAGTGCTAATGCCATGGCCACACTTTCAGTTTAAAGCACTGCTGCAGCTGCACTTTCGACTTTTAAGTGTAGACAAAGCTAGACTATTTGTGCAAGTGACACTACGCAGAATCTGGCCTTTACATGCCAATCTCAGCATCCAAAATACACACCAAGTTTATGGGGACGATATGTTGGAATACGGGATGCCTAGTAAAATTACTCATATTCAAGTGAGTTAAACAGCAATCAGTCAGAACTGTGCAGTACAAACATTCAAATTAACATCAAGTTGACTGAGCCCCTGTTAAACATAAATACTGCATAGCAGGATTCTTTTTATTTGCCTTCTTATCTTTAAAGTTTTAGGGAGAGAGACACACACACACTCCAGTACATTTCTTCTCTCCCACAGCGGGGTGACTCACAGACCTCCTTGGCCAGCTCTCTCCACCCTTCTTGCTTGACTGGGTCCCAAGGATAGGCCCACCTCTCCTGGTACTTTGAGCCGTGGCTTCCTAAGGAAACACATGATGGGCATGCAGGCTTGCTGGGAATGGATGCAGTCTGGGGGAGGGGGAGATATGGAAGAGCACTGAGGCTGTGAGGGGGAGGGAGGGCTGAAAGATCATATCAAGGAGAAAGCAAGAAGCGGCACACATAAAGGACTAATATGTGGGCAGCAGTGGCAACAAATCACTGGCTGCTGTCTGGCACCTGCTCACACTCATCAGCCACCGCTGCTCGCAGCACACAAGTCAGTGCCAGATGGAAATGGGACAGGAGGGGGGGTCCTGCTGGCAGAGAACTGGCATGCAATAGGGGCTGCACTGATGGACCAGCTTTGCACATCCAGCACCATTCCCAGTCACTGGGACCCCCTACTCACCACTGGTGGGCAGGTGGCTAGCAACCAGGGATTTGGCTAGCAGAAACACCCACCACTACAGATGTGGGGGAGACTGAAAACACTGGACAATTTGCCTGTTTTTAAGAAAAAGTCGGGACACCTGCAGGAAGTCTTAAATATGTTTCTGTCCCTTTGAAAACAGGACTTCTGTTCGGCCTACTCAGGTTTGAAAATTAGATCTTATATATTAACAGAGTTGTTGACTCGAGTCCCACAACTTGAACTCAAGTCTGACTTAAGTCACCTAGGTGACTCGACTTGAGACTCGACTCGGGTTCATTGTTTGTGACTCGAGACTCAACTTGAGACTTGCTAATTTTGTTGGTGAAAAAATTGTCCGAAAATGCCGATATTGATGGCTTGTACAAAAGTGACTTGACATTTTTTTAAATTAAGACTTGAGACTCGACTTGGGTCTTGACTCAAAAGTGACTTTAGGGACTCAAGATTCGACTTGAGATTTGAACTGTAGTGACTTGAGACTCGACTTGGACTTGACAATGACGACTTGAAGACAACACTGTATATTAAACTGTAGCCAGATACTGCTACATTCCTTTGTTTGAAATTTTTGTCAAGAACTTGATTCAATCAGGTTGCATCTACACAGCACCCTAAACTCGAAATAAGATACGCAATTTGCTTTACGCAAATTGCGTATCTTATTTCAAAGCTATTTTGAAATTTGAAATTTGGTGCAACTACACAGCGCCAAATATTGAAATAACACGCTATTTCGAGACATCCCTTATCCCCCATGCAATGAGTTTTACCAGGATGGTGAAATAATGCACCCATTATTTCAAAATAATGGGCGGCTTGTGTAGACGCAGGGTTGCTATTTCGGGATACCGGAGGTATCCCAAAATAACCATGCTGTATAGACGTACCCTGAGAGAATTATGGCTTGATCCTCTTTATCTAAAGTTTCTCTGGATGAAAACCTCTAGGCTCCAAAAACCTCTAACAAATCCTATGTTACTTCGAGAATGAAGACTCAAAGCTCAAGTATTTAGATACTGAATCAAGTGGTTTAATACTGCAGATGGGAGACCAGGATAAGGATGAAATTCCACATCACTACCTCCTGCAAACAATTTTCCATGGCCTCCCTCAATTTGAACTAATCTCCAGAAAGGTTGCAGGGGTTGAAAATGTACAGGGTTTTTATTTTTTGGCTTATTCTACTTATATCCTGTATTAAACCACTCAACATAATACATAGTCCTTGAGCTTTGACGAAGTGTCATTGGATATATTGGTGTCTTTGATGGTGTGAGGGATATGAGACAACTCTGACTGGGCATTCTCAGAGCTTGTAATGTAATTTTGGTGAGTAAGAGAGGGTACACTGGTAACAGAAAAATTAAAAATTTCCATGTATAGTACTTTATATATTGGAAGTCACTATTTTTCTCTCTTTAGCTATAAGAATATATAATCGTATCATGTTTCATCCCTCTCCCATACCTGCCTGGAAGAGATTAGAAAGTTGTTTGTTTGAGCTAACAACTACTCTTTTTAGTCTCACAGTATAATTTTCACAAATGCAAACTATCCTCTATAAAGAGCCAGGTATTCTCCCCCTACTATACAGAAAACCAGGAAGAGATGACTTTATCCCACCACACTATTTTTAGGCAACATTTTCATATAGAACCAAAGAGGTGCCAACATGTTTGTATCCCTTCATACTGGACTCGATCCAGAAAAAAGCAGCCAAAGGTTCAATTTTAAGCATGACTAGTTTGACAGACATTTCTTACTACCATCCGAAGCTTTCCTGGCTGGCAGAGTTCTGTTTGCCAGGCTTCTGACTGTGGAAGCACAACCTGTCACTGGGCTGACTAAAGCTCTTGGGGAAGGAAAGCCAGTGCTCTGTTACACGTGAGAGTTGTTTTCCCTTTTGCTTTTAGTTAGGGTACCACAGACAGGAACTCCTCTGTGAGCACCAGAAGATAGTTGCTACTCAATTGCAGGTCTACAGTAAGGAGAGACAATGATAAATGGTCTTGAACTTGATTGGAACTTGGCAGATGCGAATTCAGTTCCCAGCTCTGGCAGTTGTGTCGAAATAGTCGTTAGGGCTTAACGGTTCTCTTTGTTAATGCCACTGTAAAGCCCTTGGATTAACTCTTCAGGACAGACCTCCAGTAAACTCCAATCAGTTTAGGAGCTATCAAATGATTTAATGCTTGCTGGACGTGATAAAAATACTCACTGGTACTCAATCATGCCATTAGGCAAATTACTTACTCTGTGCCTTAGTTTCCCATCTATAAAAAAGGAATAATTCTTTCCTTCGGCTCATCCATTTAGATTTTAAACTTCAGGGAAAGGATGGTTTCTTGTTACGTGTTTGTATAATTACCAGTACATTGAGTCCTTTATGTCAGCTGTAGCTTCTCAGTGCTATACCAATATTACAACCAGTAATACCAATAACAACAGGAAGTAAGTCCTGAACTGTAGATTTCTCTAGCTTGCAGCATTGGCAACTCTTGTAATTTTCCCTCCTTCCCCACACGTTTTTTTGATAGTTGGTATTTTTCTTAAAAACAGCAGACCCTGAAGCTATATTGTTACCTAAGAAACTCAGCTTTCCATTTAAAAAAATGTGAGTTTCTAGCTCTCAGGATAGCAAAGGAAAACTTGTAAATGTGACCTTTGAATGCTTAAAAGCCAGAAGGGGAAAATAATCCAAACTTACTGTATTTTAAATCCTTGTGATTGTTAAGCTAGTGTCATGATTTTAGGGGGCTAGGCTCATGATTTTGGGGTATTGGGTTGGCAGCATTAGGCCTAGCTATCACTCTTTTATTATGCCAAATAGCAAAGCATTCTGGGAAAGTATAAGGATCTGAGGTCCTTAAAATACAAACTCTTCTGTTCAAAGCACCTAAAAGGAGGACAGTACAGAGGAGAAGCAAAATCATTGTTCTCCTTAATCCTATAACTTCTGGAATGAGCATGGGCAGTGGTGCCGTAGGACGATTCACCTAAATAGATTCAACTCAGTGCTGCAGATCTTGGTTCTCTTTTTCAGACTACTATTGGCTTCCTAAGCTGAAGGCAAGATAAAAATCATAGTCCTGCTGTTCCCTGCTCCACTGAACTCTGAGCTCTGCCCTTCCAGTCCTGGGTTCAGGTATGGAATGCACCATTGATTTGTGGAGCCCCAAGAGAGATGAGTTCACAGCCCTACACTGGGTAATAAAGCAGCTGCTTGGCTCACAGTTCTAGGACACTCCCAAATCTTTCTTACTGAGATGGAAAGCACTTTTTTAAAGAGAAATTTTCAGATCTTTGAAGCAGACCTGATTTTTTATATCCATATGTGGAATGAATTTTGTTATGTGCACAAACATAGAGGTGATGTGTGATACAACATCTCCATACTGGTGCACATATAATTAATTGTGCACTGGCACAGTCTGTGGCAGGGATGGGACTGAAGCGGTTGGGGAGGGGACTCTGGCTGAGGGTGCAGGCTCTGGGGTGGGACTGAGGATGAGGGGGTTTGGGTGCAGAAGGGGGCTCAGGCCTGGGGCAGAGGGCTGAGGTGTAGGGAGAGAACTCTGGCTGGGAGTGTGACCTTTGGGTTGGGGCTGAGGGCTTTCAAATATAGGGTTGCCAGGTGTCCGGTATTGACCCGGACAGTCCGTATTTTCTCCTCCTGTCCGGTAACACAATTCAGAAAATACCAGACACCTAAAATGTCCAGTATTTTGTGATTTTTTTTCCTGTCAGGAGGTGAAAATACTGGACACCTGGCAACCCTATGATACACTCAGCAGCTGGGCCCGGCCTCCCCTCCCCCAACTTATTTGGGGACAGCTACCGCAGGGGAGCTGTCTTGTGGCTGGAACGGAAAATCAAGATGGCCACCAGCAAAAAACCTCTTCTTAAAGGGGCCATTCTGTGGTTTTTGTTTGTTTGTTTGTTTGTTTGTTTTGCTTAATAACTGCTTTGCTTAACAACAACTTTGGTATCCCCCCCCTTTTTTTTTTACTCAGAATTTTTTTTCCGGTGGGTTGTTTTTTTTTTTTTTTTTGGCTGGGGGGTGTTTGGTATTTTTGGTTAAACCATCTGGCAACCCTATTCAAATACATGCTCCCCCTGAGCGACAGGGGCCCGTTCCAGTCTCTCACCACAGCAGGCCAAATGAGAGGGTGCCTCTCTGCCAGACATGGTAGCTTGAGTGGGGCTGGGTTAGGCTGGGGGAGGGATACCTCGCTCTTCACTGCAAAAGAGAGCTGAGGTCAGCAGGGGTGGAAGGTGCCTCTCCCACATCTGTGGCAGCTCTATGCTGAAGCCGGTAGGCAGAGGCAGCACTCTGTGCAGCAGTGTAGAACTGAGCTTTGAAGGTGTTTTGGAGGGCATTCCATTCTCCATAGTCAAACAGCAGAGCTCAGATTTCAGCGCTGCATTCCCTTCAGCATCCAGTAGATGGTGACACTGTTTTAGAAATGCTCTTCCTATGTAGCCAGCCTCAGAAGATAAGCTTTCATCTAATTCACTGTATTATATTTCCCCACATATAGTTAAAAGAAATTTTCAACAATTCTTATTTTGATTGCTTGGCATTTAAAAGGTCTGGCTGATTATGCTCTTTTCAGTGTGGTGAATATTGATAAAAATAGTCTTTCAGATGTGTCATTGATTAATTTTTAATGCGTTATTTCCCTAATCTGAATTACATCTTTATTTCTTCAAGCAGCAAGTCAGACACTAATCAAGTATCATTACGATTCCATACATCTCTGGTTCTTGTGGATAAACAATAAGAAACTAATTAGAGCTGGTCAGAAACAGAAACTAATTTTATGAAAATGTTTTCTCCCACCAAAATTTCTGAAATTTTCCATTCAACTGGCCAAACGGTAGAAATGAAACAAAATGCAGAAAAAATGGCATTTTTGCATTTTTATTGTTTAATGAACTATTGAGGCATGTGGAATTTTATGACCAGCTCTAGAACTAATGATTATATTAGAATGAGACACATGCATTATGAACATCAGAAGAGGTACAAAACTTAGTAAGGAAAGCGTAAAGCCTTCACATATATTGCAATAGCAGGTCAAGCTCCCAGCTGTGGATCCAGGACCCATTGTGTTAGGTGCTGTACACACCGACATAAAGAGCTGAAGAGCTTACAATCTAAGTCGTTTCTGGATTATGATTCAGAGGAATAAACTATTTCCCACATTAAAGGTACACATTCAAAAGTTCTATCAGACAGAAAACATTGCTGATACATGTCAGACTGTCACATAACTGCGAGAACAACAGCCATCTTTTGTCCCTTGGGGATTCCAGACCTCTTGCTCTATCATTGTTATATCAGACCAGGTGACTCACTCCACATAATTTAACATCAGTGCAAGTTTCTTCAAGTTACTGTTCAGCAGGTGCTCAGTACTGAAGGACAGACCTTTCAATGGACTCCGAAGATGAGTGGTATAATAATAGTGTGTCCTGTATTGAAAGTTTATGCATTCCTAAGATATCCAGTTAACTAATGGAGGTGCCTGAGACTTGGAGAATGTTTTGGGTGAAATTCATATTTGGTATGCCCCTACTGTTTTACCTGGGAAGGACATATGTGAGCTATAAGAGTTTTGTTTACAAGACATAAAAGAAAGGTAACTGATGGCTTAGGTCCTATCTGCATTCAGGAAATTACATAAATATAATTACAGTAGTGAAAATTTAGACAGGGCTTTACAATGGAAAGCAATTTCAGGGAACGGACTCAGGGAAAAGTCTTAAAAAATAACAAATAGTCTCGCAGCACCTTTGAGACTAACAAAACATGTAGATGGTATCATGAGCTTTCGTGGGCACAACCCACTTTGTCATATGAATGGAGTTAAGGGGTCCAGTTTCCAAATAAATGGCAGAGAAAGAAAGGGGATGGGGGAAGAAGGCAGAAAGGAAGGGGGGGAAAAAAAGGAAAAAAAAAAAAAGAGAAAATAGTCAGTTAAGGCATCCATGCTAAATGAAGCTGACAGAGTGGGTACTAAGTGCTCTTAAGTACCCTATGCTTGACTTTTTATGTCATTAAGGTGTAGAATGTAGTGGGTCATCCATACAAGGTCTTTGTTTAGACCTCTGTTGCAGGAATTAAACTTATAAATTAAATTAAGTTCTGCAGCCTCCCTTTCAAGCTGGTTTTTAAAATTGGCTTGTAGTAATACTGTAACTTTGAGATCCACTAATGAGTGTCCGGCAAGTTAAAATGTTCCCCATCAGGTTTTTGTGTGTTACCTTTTTTTAGTTAGGATACATTTACACAGTGGGGCTATTTCGGGATACCAGAGCTATCCTAAAATAGCTACCCCACATCTTTGAAATGTGCCCGTTATTTCAAAATATTTTTCGAAATAATGAGCACTCTGTTTCAGCATCCCTGTAACCCTAATTTCACAAGGATTATGGAATGTCTCGAAATAGCACATTATTTTGAAATTTGGCGCGGTGTAGATGCACCAAATTTCAAAATATGCACCAAATTTGAAGTATAATCAAAATGAGATACACAATTTGTGTAGAACAAATTGCATATCTTATTTTGAGTTTAGGGTGCTGTGCAGACTCACCTTAGAGACTAATATGGCTACCCCTTTGAAACTGAGGGCAAAATGTTGTTCGGTAACCCCCTTGAAGACAAGCTTGAGAGGAGGCCTGCTCTGCACAGAGTAGCGAGGGTGCCTCTCACCAAGTGTGGATCTCAAGAGACTCGTGTACTCTGGGGTTGAAACTAGTTTGTTTCATAGGGTTCCTTGGACCCATTCAGCAATAACTCTGCCAACTGCCTAGAAGCCCCATGCCATGGGATTTAGATAGGAAAGAGGCCCTTAGTATTATTTGCCTTTCTTTTGCATGAAGATCTTATGGTAAGGCACAACCCTGCATTTGGTGTAGGGCCGGGTTTCCCAAACTATGGGTCGGGACCCAAATATGGGTCTCCATTACATTTCAAAAGGGTCGCCAAGTATCTCCCGAGGTGGCTCTGCCCTCCATTTTTTAATTGCCTTAGGTCACCAAGTCTTCCCGAATTGTCAAAATGGGTCCCATCTGGAAAAGGTTGGGAACCGCTGGTGTAGGGGATGGATTAGAACAGGGGATCTCAGTCTTTCCAGACTAATGTACCTCTTTCAATAGTCTGATTTATCTTGTATATCTTCAAATTTCATCACCTAAAATCACTTGATTACAAACTCAGACATAAAAATACAAAAGTGGCACAGCTTATTTTCTTGTCTGTATTGCATTTTAGTTCATCAGTGCTTTTAATGTAGTCTGTGGTAAAACTAGGCAAATACATGAATTGATGTTACTCCAGAAAACCTCTGCTTACCCTCAGGGGTATGCGTACTGAGTGTAGTAAGTTGAGGGTCAGTAACATGGAGTCAGCAGGTCTAAGGCCTGTAACATGAAAACAGCAACAGGCCTGCAATCTAGTGAGCAAGACTTTGGCTCAGTAACTCAGATACTCATAACTGTGTAATTGTGTAAGTTAGGTAGAGCATGGAAGGACACAGGGAGGCACTGGGTACAAACTGTAAGCCAAAAGGGAGTAACGGAACATCTTAAGAAATGTCTTGGTACAAAGACTCCCTAAAAACGAATGCACATACTGACCTAGGTTCAGGACCAGGTCGGAATTGACAGCATGAAGGATAGTAAGGAAGCCCCCCTTCCGTAAGGTGAGGGATGGTATCTAAGCAACAGAGGGTGGTAACCCGTACATAAAGAAATGAAGTTATTTGTATCTGTCTATAAAAGGACACCACAAAAGATGCTCTTCGGCCGACCTTGGGGGGATGGGGGAGGGCGCACTAGGCGCCTGAACGGCAGGTGTCATTGCCTGAACTTACAGAATGCATAGTAGCTTAACTTTGACTAACTGCTGTTAATATCGGTTATATGGCAGTAGGCCTGCTCGGTGTTGGTACCTTGTCAACGCGGGCCATAGTGCCTAGTGGTGTAACATTGTACTGATCTCTGTTACCAACTGGTAGAGCTTCGCATTTGACAATAAACCTGCTCGATTGATTTCAAATCTTGCCTGCATCTGTCGTTTCCGGGGCCTATCAGAGATCTCCTCTGTTGACCTAAGTGCACGGGGTCTAACACTCTAGATAAAGGGAGCACCGATTGTTATGCACGCAGTCGAAAGTTTATCATCACCAATGGAGTCGAGGTCCTGTCAGGAGCGCGCCAGGACGACCCTGACCATACGACGCTGACACTGACAGTCCAGACCACCGAAGGTACCGAGGTATGAAGACACCGAGGTACGACACTGAGAACCACTGGATAAGAAGATGGTCTAATGTCAGCTCTATTTCTAATTTGGGTGAATATGCAGGGAAAATTCAGTATGTATATTGTACAATGAAAGAAAGATTTGTGTAGTTAAATTCTCATGAGGACAGCACTGCTGTCTCCAGGAAAAGTGACTGAAAATATCAGAATAAATATATATCTATATAGCGGTGAAAGATAATTCATTATATTAGTGGACACTGAAGCTGCATGGCCCTGTGGATAATAAATTGCTACTGTTCAAACTCATGAGCGTACCAAAGAAGGCACATGCAGAGCACGCTAATGACCATTATAAGTGACTGCAGTAAAAAAGACTTAAAGTACATTTCAAAAAGTACTGTAAATTAGACAAAAGTACAGTTGTGCTTCTACTCTAAGTCAGCCTTAGGCTTTATTCTGTCTGACAGACTTGGCTCTCCTTCCCTGTTCTTAGAATTTAGATGTTAGCCATACGGACAGAAGGTTTTTAATATTTAAGGGCCCTGTTCAGCAAAACTGGGGGAGGAAGAAAGGGAGCCAGAGTTGTGTAGTTTTGGCAGCACACAGCTAGGATATCACACATCTCTGGAAAGCAGGACTACAGTGCAATTCAGAAGCTAACCCCATCTGCCTCAAAAGCTCAGAAAGATACCTGTCCCCCAAGGAACTATACTGATTGCTTCCTAACACATCTGCTGTGCACCAAATGCCAAGTATGGAGTCAGGTATCCTACAAACCCTGTATCTTCATCATGTGGGAATGCCTCTGCTGAGCTCTTAGGATATACTTACATAGCCGAGAAAAAACCACACCTGGCCCATCACAGCTGACTTGAGCTGCAGGGCTGATTCTCTGCTGTGTAGACTTCCAGACTCAGCTCTAGGATATTGGGGGTTGGCAGTGTCCCAGAACTCAGGCTCCTGCCCGAACCTGGAAGACTACAAAGCAGTGAAACAGTCCCATAACCTGGGCCTTGTGAGCCTGAGTTGGCTGGCACAAGCCAGCCACAGATTTTTTGCTGCTGTATAGACATACTCTTGGAGACCCAATGACAGTATTTCATAGATAATTAATTTTACAGAGAGAAACATGTGTACTGCTTATACGATCTTCACTAAAAACCTAGGTTCTACTTTGTGCTACCCATCGTAACCCAGATTTGCTGTATGCTCCAACTTCAATTTATAGATCACCTAATCTACAGTATCAGCTGTGTGCTAACTTCTTTCTATTTGCTAGAAAATAAGACAGAGCAAGACAAAATCTAATTTATGCACCAGATGGGACGTTATCTTCGTGGTCTGCTCTTGATCAGTCAATATTAAATGCCTTGAGTTTGCAGCTTCCAACTTGCGATAAGTCGGCAACTCTTGTCTTGTGCTTTCTTGGCTCAAGTCCTCGGTGGTTGACTTTGCCTCCTGATAATTTATTTGCCATGAAGAGGCACTTCTTGTTTACCAAAAATAAAAAGGGAGTTGCCTATTTTTCTAGTACTTGCAGTTTAATGCAATATGTCCTTATAAACGCCATCACAAACATATTCTGCTCAAGTGACTGGAACGAACCACTTGTAGAGAGAGAAAAGACTGCCAGCAATGTTTGGGCATCCAACAAATCCTGTGTGAGCATCATACTGACAGTTGGTGGCAGAAGTGTATCACCATCCCCTAGAAGTGCTCAAACCTCAGTTTGTACTGCCTGTGGTTAATAAGAAAAAGAACACAGCTAATGAAGTAGCTGTAGAATAAATAAAACATCCTAAATATGTTCTACAGCCTGAGGCGGTGTCCTTGCCAGAGGATGAAACGATGAATGGGGATGGATGGATGGATGGATAGATAGTTACATAAGAGTGGTGTCTCTGCCTTTCTTTGATTTCCGTCTAATGGGGAAAGTAGTTATCACTTATCTCAGTGGGGCTAGTCCTGGAAAAATATGAAAGTAACAATGTCAAATTTTACACCGATTTACATTTATATACAGCTTACCTGATGAATGTGTCCCTTATATTTATGAATAAAACTCCTTGATCTAATTCCCTGTAACCTTTACTCAGGCACTGACACCAAGAGGGACTTTAGCTTGAGTGAGAACTGCATAGTGAGATCCACAATGAATGACAGAATGGCAACTCTGTAGAAAATAAGGCTGTTGTTCTGATTAGGGGTACCAGTGTCTTGAAAGGCCATCAGGTCAACCCTTGAATTCCAGCTACAGCCTGCGTTAAAGTCATCTCCTAATAGCTTACGTGGAAGAATCTAAAGAAGAAAAGCAGAGTTGATTAGAAGCTTCCCTTTTAAGATCTTTAATTTACAGTGCTCCTGTTTGATTGTTGAAGAATGGCATGTAAGTCAAAGGCAGCTCATTATCTCCCAAACTATCCTGTTTTTTTCCCCTCTTTCTCTCTTATGCTTGTGTATAATAAGACCATTTATATTTCAGTCCAGATAATTAATCAAAATTGATTGGCATTTATTACTAGATCACTCTCCTTATTAGTACAGAAGCTGGTACAAAGAATGCCATGAATTCATTTCACTGCCTTGAGAATCATAGAATACTAGAACTGGAAGGGACCTTGAGAGGTCTTCGAGTCCAGTCCCCTGCCCTCATGGCAGGACCAAGAACTTCTTAGTCACTTAAAATTTATGGGCCCAATTCTGGTAACATTTCTATTAGGCCTACATCCTGAATAATTTCTTTGAAGTTACTGGAATTACTCTGGATATCTGTTGCCAGTGTAAATGAGAGCTGAATCTTACTTTCTATTTGTCAATAAGTTTTCTATGAACAGTTTCTTTACTTTTTGTATAGTGTGTCTGGTCAGCTCAGTTAAAGGCCTTCATGTAGTGGGGAAATTGAAACCAAAAAGTAGTAAGAGGGAGTTACCAAAGTCTAGGGTCACAGGCTAGTTCTCTCTTTGGCTATCTCTGGGGTGAGGCCTCCTTTCCGTAAAGGAGGGCCCCTTCGGGCAGCTGTGTTAGAGTCTTAAGGCTTCTCACTTCACTATGCTGCTAGAATGATCTGGAGAATGGGGTAAAGAGTGAGGTGGCAAAATTTGCAGGTTATATTAAACTGCTCAAGACAGTGAAGTCAAAAACAGACTGTGAAGAACTTCAAAAGAATCTCACAAAATTAGGTGACTGGGCAACAAAATGGCAGATTAATTTGAATTCTGATAAATGCAAAGTAATGCATATTGGAAAACATAATCCCAACTATACATATAAATTGATGGGGACTAAATTAGCTGTTACCTCTCATGAGAAATCTTGGCGTCACTGTGGATAGTTTTTTGAAAACATTCACTCAATGTGCAGCAGCAGTCAAAAAAGCAAACAGAATGTTAGGAATCACTTAAAAAGGGAAGAGAAAAAGACAGAGAATATCTTATTGCCACTATATAAATCCATGGTACACCCGCATCTTGAATACTGCATGCAGATGTGGTTGCCTTATCTCAAAAATGATATCTTGGCATTGGAAAAAGTTCAGAAAAGGGCAATAAAATTGATTATGGGGATTGGAGCAGATACCATTTAAGGAGAAATAAATAAAACTGGGACTTTTCAGCTTTGAAAAGAGAAGACTAAGGGCTATAAAATCGTGAAATAAAGCTAAAAGCGCTAATAAAGAAGATTTATTTACTGTTTCCCCTAACACAGGAATTAGGGGTCGCCAAATGAAGTTCATATTTAGCAGATTTAAAACAAACAAAAGGAAGTTGCACAGCCAACCTGTGGAACTCCTTGCCAGAGGATGTTGTCAAGACCAGGATTTTAACCAGGGTCAAAAAAGAATTAGATAAATTCATGGAGGATAGGTCCATCAATGACTATTAGCCAGGATGGGTAGGAACGATGTCCCTAGCCTCTGTTTGTCAGAGTTGGGAATGGGTGACAGGGGAGGGATCACTTCATGATTACCTCTTCTGTTCACTGCCTCTGGGGGCATCTGGCACTGGCCACTGTCAGCAGACAGGATACTGGGCTGAATGGACCTTTGGTCTGACCCA
>CM057845.1:139194946-139206852 GCA_030068395.1 Apalone spinifera | reverse complement strand
TTATGGCAAGGATAAACTGAATAGTGAAAGCCCTGTGGAGGCAAATATCTATCAGAATTGTTAGTCGCATGATTCATTCTTCCTACAAATTATGATTCAAACACAATTCTTTATATTTAGGTTCTTGCTAATTTAAATTTAATGTGTAATAATATGCACTCTCATATATTCTTACATGCTATGTTTATGGGTGTTGGTGCCAGTTTTTTTATTGTGATTGTATATTATGAAATAAAAGTCTTTAAACTAAGCTGGCCTGTTTTTATATCAATAAAATATAGACACAACTCTTTTGCCACATGTGCTGTAGCTGCTACCCAATTGAGAAGAACACGCTCTGGTGATAAAAGACGTGGCAACAAGTGAAAGGGTGCATGCATAGTCACATGCCCTTGCAGATTTCTGCCAGGCTTCACACCAGAATGCGGCCAACAGCAGCCTTTCAGTACTGTGAGTGGGAGGAAGGGATTGGAGCTATATCCATCCATAGGGAAGGAGGGGTGAGGGGAGGATGACTTGGCCTGTGTCTTTGCAGAGCTTTCCTGACTTGAGCTTGGCTTGTGTCTTTCATCTCTTTCCCTGTGGCTGGAAGCAGCTTGTCCCTTTCTGTCCACACAGTGTCAAAAGGCAGCTAACAGCTGGCAGGGTGGGTTCTGCAGTGGACTAGGGGAGAGGGCATTCGCCTGGGGTGGGGAAGGGAGGGGAGGGGATTCAAGTCCCGCCCACCCTGGGAGCGGGATAGGACACTGACATAACCCAGCCACCTCCTGTCCTCCTGTTACAACGTAGGCAGGAAGAGGTTAAGTCCTAATGATGCACTGTGCACCAAAGCCCAGGGAGCCCTGATGCTGGGGGCTTCAGCAAATCTGTCCAGAGAAGTGGTTCAACAGGAGAGAGTGCCTAGAGGACAGAGGAGCAGTGTACTCTCAGGGGGCAGGATCCAGAGCTGGGGAGATGTGCTTGCGAAAAGGGTGCTAAGCACCTGTCTGTGGAGTTTGCAGGTTTGGGGCATGAACAGGCTGAAAATTGCTTCCCCAGCCCCCACTGCGCCAGAGCTTGGTGGAGAGGCTTCCCTATGCAGTGTCATGCAAGGTGTTGGCATATTCAGGTTTTGACTTTTCCTGACCAGCAGCCTGGGCCAGAGGGCCTTGGGTACCAGCCCAGCCAAGAGGCAGCAAGGAAGGAAGGAGCCTGCTGGTGAGCTGAACATTCCGACCATTAGGTGGGCAGCAGAGGTGACTGCTGTCTGGCACCTGCCCGCACTCACCAATCACAACAGCACGCAGCCAGTGCCAGCTGGAAATGGGACGGGAGGTGGGTGGGGCCCTACTGGCTGAGATTTACCACAGAGTGGGGGCTGTATGAATGGATCAGCAGGGGAAGTGGCTGACCCAATGTGCTGCATCTGCACCCCACCACCAACTTTGTGTACTCACCCCCATTGCTGACCACTGGACCTCCCTGGTGGACAGGAGAGCAGGGATCTGACCAGCAGCTGCACCCGCTAGTACGGATGGGGAGAGACAGGAAATACAGGACAGCTTGCCCATTGTTAAGTAAAAGTTGGGACACCTGCAGGAGGGTGTAATACAGAACTTCTTTTAAAAATGAGACATCTGGTCACTACATAGTACTCATGGATATTACCTGTCTAACCTTAATCGCAGGAGTATCCTTCCTTTTCCTGTGGCTCTATGCATAATTCTTCCAGCTTCTGCAGCAAATGTCCTACAGACAACAGCTGTCTTCCCTAGTACACATGACAATTAACAGATTTTTCAGTTTGCTGGCAATTCTGAACAATCATGGAAAAAAATAACCAGCTTGCGTCCAACCAAAAATGAATTCATTCATTTTTTCAGCAAACTAAAAAGCTAACAAATTATATGGGATTTAAATTAAACATTTTAAAATTAATTTTGGCTTGAATTACACAATTTATTTCAGCAGAAGAAAAATGTTTGTTTCATTTTGGGGCATTTTTATGTTTTACAAATTTTTAAAAATAAAATTAAAGAAAAACTGAAAGATAAAAGCATTTCAAACAGAAATCAAAATATTTAGATTTTTATATGCATTTGTTGGGGTGGGGAAAGTTGAGCAAAGCAATTCAGTTAAATCAATCTGAATTTTCAAAATGGTTTAAGCATCACCAAATCTGGTTTCTCTTTTTTTTTTTTTTTTTTTTTTTTTTGAGGTGGGGGGAGAGAGAGCAAAAGTTTTGGTTGAAAACTTTGCCGAGCTCTATTTGCTGTACAATGCTGATTAATTCACTTAGCCCTATCCAGGCTGACCATCAAAAGGGTCATGGGAAAAATGAAGCAGGGGTCATGGGAAAAGATAGTAAATAATCACATTATAAAAGACTGTGTCATAATACATATAGACAGGAGCGTTGAGACAAGATTGCACAGACAACTTTAATTGAGACATTTTCTAACTTTTGAATTCTTGGCTTGACTACAATGGGAATAACATTCTTTTAACCTAAATGTTCTGTATGTAATGTAGTTAGATATTAAGGGTCTGATCCTAGCATTTGAGCAGTTCCTTACTCCTTAAGTATCTTCTTTAAGTAGGGTTGGCAGAAGTTGGCCTTTACTGAGAAACTAAGGGTACATCTACACTGCATACTTATTTTGGAATAAATTATTCTGGAAGAAATTCTCCAAAATAGCTTATTTTGAAATAGCACATCTACTCTACAGGGAAGCCTCAAAATTAGTCCAATATGGATGTGCACCCTCAATTTAGAGCCCCGGCAGGCACTGGGGAGTAATTACTTTGAATGGCCCTTGGGAGGAGCTATTTTGAAAAGCAGCAGTGGAGTATCCACACTACAGCTATTCCAAAATAGATATCTGGAAATAGGTGTTATTCTTCATGGAATGAGGTTTAGAGAAGTCAAAATAAGTTAGCTGGCTGCAAGGAGAGCCAAAAAGATTGTCCCTAGAATCAGTGATACACATTAAATGACTTTCTATCTGTAATAGTATTTAGCAATAGAAGTCCAAGCATAATGTACATCTGAATACTGAGAAGCCCTTGATATAAATTATCTGTATTTACACTCAGTAGTCAGAGGATTTTAGGCATTCAGACATTTATGGGACCGAGTTGATATTTCAGATGGACCGAATACAAGAAATGGTTTTAAAGTAAAACCTCAGAAGATCTGAATGAATCTGATCAGCATTTATCACCCTGATTCACCTGCATGAAGTGAAGAATCAACTGAAGTCCTTCTATTGAAGAGATGAGCCAATGCAGAAGTGATTAGCTCTGATATCAGAATCCAGCCTACATCTCTAAGTGGTACATTCTCCACTTTTAATGAGCATTGAGAGAAAGCAAAAGTATCAAAGGACCTAGAAACAGATGCAATTTAGGAGCAAAAAGAAGGAAACAAGAGGAGAGGAAGAAAAAAAAACACTTTATAAAAAGAGAAAAGAACAGACATTGTAGGACAAGAGAAACTCCTAGAATAAAAAAAAATTTCAGCACCAGAAAAAGTCCCGTAGTCCAAGCACTGCAAGAACATGCATCAGAGGCAAGTTTCAGGTGAAGAATAAGGGTATATCATAAGGCTGTAAAAGGTGAGTTCTCAACTCGTGTAAGCTAACCTACATTATCTAACTCAAGTTAATATAGCACACAAGACACAACAATTTGTTGTTTAGCTCAGGTTCCACCTCAAATTCCCCTGTAGACTTTAAATTGAGCTGCTAATCTGAGCTAAGAATGCAACCTTTTGTTCCCCCTCCAGTGTAGAGAAACTCACAGTCTTACACAGCAATGCCACTGGGTCAAACTAGTTTTATTATTGAAGCTGATTTTAACTGGATATTGAAATGAACTATCTATAGTAATTAGGCAAGATCACTTATTAGTTTTGGGAATAATTAACTCCTAATAAGTTCAGCTAATTGAGAGAACACTAACCCCAAGAGGAAGTAGCTTTTATTCTTCTATAAAGTCTAAACTCTGTTGCAAACTCTCTATGGGGAGTTTACAACAAAAGAGACTGGAAATAAACAGTTTTATTGACTGCTTTTGTTTCTCATTGTCCTTGTAAAATAAATTATGCATTCATATATTTGAATTCTCTTTCTTTGTCTAAATTGTGGTGTTCCTAACGGAATGTAAGAATCTTAACATAACAAAGAGAGATGCCACATAAACAAACTATTGTAATCAGAATCAATTTATGAATAAGTTGGCATATGCATTCTTTGTTTTTCTAAGCTATGGTTCTGTTCCTGCGAAGCCATACAAAATGTTCCATAGGACTAACACCATATGCTTACAGCTAAGCATGTGCATATGTCTTTGCAAGACCAAGGCACATAATTGTAGTAATTTTTGGATAAAATTACAGGGTACTCCAGACTCTAAATCATGCAAAAAATACCCTCCATGCCCACATCTTTTAATGTTACAAGTCTAAAATCAAGAAGGTCCCACGAGTCTTTGGATTCCAAGAGACAAGTTTCAGTGCCAGAACATACATCATTCAATACCGTATATGTGACAGAGAACCCTGAAAAAGAAGCACAAAACAAAATGCAGAGGAAGAAGCCAAGACTGAGGATTATTTCCCTAATATAATGGATATAAAGTAACTGCTGTCTCTGAGATTGATGCTCTAAGCTTTTGGAGGGCACTAATTTGGAATATTTAAAAGGACATTGTCAACCTGATATCTGATAACATTCAAAAACTGTGTTTAAAGTAGTTTCAGAACCTGTACTAGTGCTTCAATCCACCTGCTAAATGCAGTGATTTTATAATCATATTTTCCACTAAAATATTTTTTCTCTTTCCTCTTGCTACATGAAAGACCCACATAAACTACAGAAACTAATTAGAGTAAAATTCACCATTGTTCAGAGGGTCTAAGCTTTCCTTCCACCACCCACCATGAAGATTGCTTTGGGGCTCTAAGGATAAAGAAGGGCTTGGCTGTGATTCTGTTTTTACAATGTGCCTCTTTTATGCCACTCCAGGGGCTGCGTCTAGACTGGCCGCTTGAATTTGCGCAAGAGCACTGACTTTGTAATGTACAAAATCAGTGCTTCTTGCGCAAATACTTTCCCGCTCCCGCTCGGGGAAAAAGCCCTTTTGCTCAAGAATACTTGCGCAAGAGGACCATTGTAGACAGCGAAGAACTGTTTTGTGCAAAAAAGCCCCAATGGCTAAAATGGCGATCGGGGCTTTTTTGTGCAAAACCGCGTCTAGACTGGCCACGGATGCTTTTGCGCAAAAGCATCTGTGCCAATCTAGACGCTCTTTTCCGCAAATGCTTTTAATGGAAAAACTTTTCCGTTAAAAGCATTTGTGGAAAATCATGCCAGTCTAGACGCAGCCCAGGTGTAAATGGCTACAAGGAATATTCTTATTCCTCCCTACCCCTCCCCTCCGCTTATGTTAGAAATAGTATAACAGCTTTGTGGGCCCCTTATCAGACTTTTAGTGCAAGGGATCTTCTAGATGTAGACCAGGTGTAGGAGAAGGAGTGGCCACAGTTCACCATGCTCGAGTTATTTTCAGACAGTTAACAGCCCAAAGGGGATTGCTAGAAGCCAGTGTACTTTAGAGACCCATTTAGCCAGCTTTGCATCCCCTCCTTTTCTGTATCCTACCTTGGAAGAATGAACAGAAAATTTTTCCTGGACCATTTACACAGGGGTGCCGTTCCCCCTACCTATCTGTATAGGGGGAAACAATGAAACTGACTACACGTGAAGCAGCATCAACTTCACATGTTAAGGAAAATGGGGGAAAATAAACAGGGAGAAAGTCCCCTCCCCCAATTTAATTTAGTTTCAGCAATCCTGAGTGTCACTTGTGATAAGAGTGGGGGAGCCACGTTCAGGCAGAAATGTGATATTTATTTAACAGCGAGATAGCAGCAAGCTTGTGGCATAGAGATAATTTAGGATCCAAAAGGGACAGTGAACCATGTTAGGTAGAATGAAGAGGTAGATGACCCTCAGCAAGAAGAGTAGTTCAAAAAGGGAATAATTAATACATATTTTAACTTTTCATGCACCCCTACCTGACCATAGATTCTTCTCTTTGATTTATTGAGAATCTCAGCTGGGAGCCAAGCCAAGATGAAAAAGAAACTGCGGCCTTACTCTCTAGGTAGGCGCTCACTTGAAAGCAGCTCTGGTGTTGTCCTGACAGTACCAATCATTGGAGTTCGCTTTCTTTCACAGATCTGCCATAAGTCAACTCTCATCATGTTAATACTGTCATTTCAACAGGTGCCTTGCATACTGAAAAATGGAGGACTGAAATAGAAGATAAAGTTTGTTTTCCCGAACATTTTTACTGTTTATTTCTATTCTATGTATTTTAGTAATTTGTGTGGCCTCAGTATCTGAGTTTTAACATAGTCCTCCTCTCTATGTTCCCTGTGAAATAGGGAAGTTCTGGTAAGAGTAAGAGACTTGCCAAAGGGCCAAGGTGGCTGACAGACTTTGCCAAGTGCTGGGCAAGGTGGTTAGGAGGGCCCTGGAAGGAGCAGGGCCTCAAGTGGAAGGGGCAGAGGCAGCTTCCCCAGCCAGTCCTTCAGCAATTCCCATGACTCTGGCAGCAATTTAAAGGGCCTTGGACTCTGGTTGTAGTGGTGGCCAGGAGTCCCAGGGCCTTTTAAATTGCCAGGCTCTGGGGCAGCTGCTCCCCTTCCTATTGGCAGACTACGCATGTTACATAAGGCTGCAAGGAAAATAGAGACCAGGTCTCCATAGTCCACCCTAATTATTGCACCATCCTTCGTCTCTGATACACTGGGGCAAATTCTGAGTATTGATTGTGACCCAGTCTGGTGCAGGCCTCAGTTGAGAATGTCAAATATAGGGTAGATGGGAGAAACAGGGCAGACCTCCAGTCATAAAGCTTGTGGTTATTCTAGCATTAGAGTTCACCAAGCTGGTAACAAAACTGACCTCTTGTATCACCACTCTATCTCCTAGAACTAGCAGGGACCTTGAAAGGTCATCAAGTCCAGTCCCCGGCCTTCACAGGCAGACCACATACCATCCCTGACAGATTTTGCTCCAGATCCCTAAATGGCCTTCTCAAGGGCTGAACTCACAATGCTAGGGTTAGCACGCTAATGCTCAAACCACTGAGCTATCCCTACTCCTACCCCTCATAAACAAGAACTAAAAACACAGTCATAAGAATGGCCATAGCGGATCAGACCAAAGGTCCATCTAGCCCACTATCCTGTCTGCCGACAGTGGCCAATGTCAGGTCCCCCCCGAGGGAATGAACAGAATAGGGAATCACCAAGTGATCTATCCCCTGTTGGCCATTCCCAGCTTCAGTCCCCTTAGGGAATTCAGCCCCTACCATTACCCCGACATCTGGTTTTTATGATAAGAAGTTACTGAAAATCAGATTCATCATTCATAAGGTTCTTCTAATCCTAAAGGATCAGCCACTCCCCCGGGTCAATATAGCTCAGATCTTACCAAATACCATGCTTGTAGCCAATCCTTTAGTAACCAAAACCTAAACGTTTATTAAAAAAAAAAAAAGAAGAGTGTTATTAAATGGTTAAAGGAACAGTATACAAGTCATTTCAGAGTCTACAGTTTAAGGTCACAGCAATGATGGAAGTCTGCTGACTTGTAGTCATATATATAGTAGCCCAATGTCTGTGAGACTGTAACACTGAAATGCTGGCTGTTCCCTCTGGGCAGTGCTGTTGCCTCCCTGGCTGCTCCCTTTGGGTGGCGCTGTTGCCTGAGTCACGTCCTTCGCCTCCCACCATGGCACTCAGCTGACTTCTGCGCAGCTGAGCCAGGCCGCCGTGGGGGAGCAAGCGGCCGTTTGGGCCCCACACTCCCCATGCAGCACCCCCTTGCTTCATGGGGAGCGTGGAGCCCAAATGGCCGCTTGCTCCCCCGCAGCGGCCCGGCTCAGAGGCGCAGAAGTCAGCTGAGCGCCGCGTCGGGAGGTGAAGGGGGGCGGGGCAGTGACATGCGGCGTGACAGCGGCTCCAGGTCCCGCCCCCTGGCCGTGAACGTCACCACCCCGCCCCCCTCCAGGGTGTGTGTCTGACAGACAGACAGACACACACACACCCTGGAGGCTCAGGAGAGAAGACTGATGTGGAGGAGAGACCTGAAAATCCCATCTTATGACAGGCTAATTGGCTAGTAAGTTAATAGTTACACTTTGTGGCTACATCTACACTGCAGACTTCTTGCGCAAAAACTGTTTTGCGCAAGAGTTCTTGCACAAGAGCGCATCCATACTGTCATGTGCTATTACACAAGAGATGTGCTTTTGTGCAAGAGCGTCCATGGCGGTGTGGATGCCCTTTTGCGCAAGAAAGCTCTGATGGCCATTTTAGCTGTAGAGGTTTCTTGCGCAAGAAACCCCAGTTGCCCGTCCACACTGCCTTCTTGTGCAAGAGCTCTAGAGCAAGAGGGCTTATTCCGCGTGGGTAGAGGAATAACTTTTGCCCAAGAAGCGCTCTGTTCTGACACTTTACTGTAAATGTACTTATGCAAGAATATGCATGCAGTGTAGACGCTCCACAAGTTTTTGCGCAAGAACGGCCATTCTTGCCCAAGAAGCCTGCAATGTAGACATAGCCTGTAGTGGTTTAACTAATTATATATCTACTTAATGGTAGTTCTGTCAGCCCTGGATTTCTCCAGTTTAGTTATCAGCATGTCATGTGGGACTGTGTCAGAAGCCTTGCTGAAGTTAAGAAAGCACGCTAGTTTGGCAAGGATTGTTCTTGGTGAAGCCATGCTGGCAGCTAGTGATTAGCTTCTGGTATTCACAAATGGAGTATTTTATACATTGCTCTAGTAACTTCCCAGGAAGTAGTCAGTAGTTCTGGTCAGTAGGTTCCCAGAACTTCCTTATTTCCCCTGTGAAAGATGGGCACTATGTTAGCCCTTGTCTCTCTTGTCAGCCATGAATTTATAAATCATACTGCTAGGGCTCTGATATATCTTCAGCTAATTCCTTCAGTGCCCATGGGGAACAGCATCAGGCCCTGCTGATTTGCATTCATTCAAACTGGTCAGAAGAGCTCTGACTTGTTCTTACTTATCCCAATCTGCTTCCCTTCTCCTTTATTGTCTATGATAGCTTCACTAATTGCCCAGTCACTTGTTTTTTGAGACTGAAGAGAAGTAGGCATTGAGCAGCTCTGCCTTCCCATTACCTTCCCTTACCAGCTCAGCTTCTCCACTGAGCGGGGTGGGGAGAGTGGGCGGGACCCACACTGTCCTTTGTCTTTCTTCGTCTGACAATTGCAGAACCCCTTCCTCTTGTCTCCAACATTCCACAGCAGATGTAACTCATTCTTTGCCGTGGCTTCCCTGATTTTGTTCTTACGTGCTTGTGCTATTCCTATGTATGCTTCCTTCGGGACATGCCCCTCCTTCCATTTCTGGTATGTATTTTTGGTTGTCAGTGCTCAAATTGGCTTCCCCTGGCTCTTCTTATCTTTCCTCTGCACTGGAATAACTTCATGGTGAGTCTCTAAAAATTACATCTTTTAAGGCCTGCCGGCCCTCTTCAAATCCTTTTCTTCCTAATTGGTCTTTCCATGGGACCTAGCCTACTACTTTTCTGAGTTGATTGAAATCTGCCTTTCCGAAGTCCAGTGAACTTGTGTTGCTACTCACATGTCCTCCTTTCCATAGGGTCTTGAATTTTATCAGATCATGCCTGGATGTGCATTGAATTTTTGTCATGGTCCCCTATAGTTTAAAGCTAGTTAAAAGTTCTTTATCAAGCTAGGTCTTGGTTTAGGCAAGGTCTTAAGCATGAACTTAAACCCATTCCTACTTAGGAAAGCTCTTTACACCTGCTAATGTTCTTTCCCAGAATAGATGGGAATTCAACTAAGGTTACCATCTAGTATTTTGACTACAAACCCATGCTCTTTCAATGGAAGTGTGTCTGTTTCCACTAATGGGAAAATTTCCCATTGATTCCAGTGGGAGCAGGCTTGGCTTATAGATGCAATTTCTGTATATGGTTTAAATGTTCTTCTTGTAACACAGATTACTTCTTAATTCTTAAAAAGTTTTGGCTCTGTCTAAGGATCTATACAGAATTCTCCCAAGCTATTGTACATCCTGCTAGCACAAGAACTGCATAAGAATGTCAGCAGAGTTCTGATATTAGGGGGAAATAACTTTCTAAAATAGGAGACAGATTGAAATGTTTTTAAAATGTACTTATAGTACATATAATAAGCAATACAAATGTTAAACTGCAGCACAAAAAGAAAATGATGGTTGCACATGAGAGAACCTGAAGTCATTATCTAACATGATGCTTTCACATAGCTCTTTGCATGAAGGTGCTGGCACAGCATACTTGCAACATTAAAGGACTCTGCTGGACCACACTCTGCTCTTACCATGGTGCAAATCTCTAATCACACTGTTGCAGTTAATGGTACTCTGGTGTAATAGAGGGTAGGATCCGGACACGAGATGCTTTTGTGGTTAAGGCTAAGTCAATTGCACTTGACTTTCTTTGAAGGCGATCGCTGTATCTCTGTGGGTGACAGCTAGCTTGTTGCTTTTAGAGTGCTGGATGTTAAGTCAGTCTTTTGTTAGTACAGTAGCTGTGCTAGATCAGCTGTAAGCTCAGTTGCAATGCTGGAGATTATCATTTCCTTTCGGGTAGCAATATTTTAAGACAATGAGATTGGAAATAGCACTGGATGACTCCACATTAGAACAAGGAATAATTGCCATATCTGTGTTGTGAAGGTTAATGGGGTGACTTCAGATTATTTTGAGTTTGGGCTTCTTTCTCAGACTTTGGATACTTCTGTGAGCCTTGGAGGATTCTCACCAGGCCTAATTCATCCTGGGAACTGAGGAGGGGAGAAGTAGGAACAGAAATTATAATGCATTTGAGGCAATTATGGCAGGTAACAAAAGGTCCTAGCTGAACAACATACAGAAGCACCTGCCTAACTCTAAGCATGAGTGGTCCAGCTGACATCAGTGGGACTATTTATGTACTTAAAGTTAGGCATTTGCTTAAATACCTTGTCATATCGGGACCTAAGCCCTTGTGACATCAAGCAAAGCAACAAAGACCTCAGCCAACTCCAGTAGGTATTTTAATAGGGCTGAGGAAATGCTTTGGATAGAAATCTCTGCTTCCCCCAAACTTCTCTCATTTGAGGGGGTCCAGTCAACCCACAACACAAGCCATGAGGGGATGTCCCCATTTAGATGTTTGCATCCTAAGTCTGAAGGAACTTGTAGTTAGTTTCAAACTCCCACTCTCTTTACCTTGGAGTGAAGCATCCTCTACAGCCATTGAGGAGGCAGAAATACATCCAGAAATCACTCCATTGTCCCTATCAACAACATCAGCATGTCAGCCACAGGCAGGATGACTCCTCCGTTTTGGACTTTGCCTGATTCTCACTTGCAGAGTAGTGTGGTGGAGGTTCACAATGGCTATACTGACAGGAAGCTCTCTGGCCTGTCCCCTAATTTTGTAGCTCACTCTTCTTGGTCTTCTGTGCCCTTCAGCAGAACATCCATCCTGTGTAGTCTCTTCTAAAAAGGCACCCCTTTTCCCAGTCAACAAGATTTCTTTCCAGCCCTATAACCAGCCAGGGCTCTCGGGCAGACAGTTGGCCTTTTCAGACTGCTGACAGATGGACTGGAGGGTGGGGAGATGGAACTGTGAGGGATAATCAACCACCTTTAAGAAATCTAGGTGCCTTAAACTCTTTTAGCAGATTTAAATTTCAAAGGAATATTCATATATTAATTTTCTTTAAAAAATTAAAGCTGGTATCATGCTTGGCATTCTTTAGCGCCCTCTGCCCCCCCAGATCAAGGGAGACATGCTGTTGCAGGCCTTCCAGGCTCCCTCTGCTTAGCATA
>CM057845.1:139174205-139194846 GCA_030068395.1 Apalone spinifera | reverse complement strand
GCCTCCTTTGCATGCCTTTTCCGGCAAAGGGGGCCAGTCTAGACGTAGCCTATTGGATTTGAGACATTATTAGTACTGAGAGGAATGGCCAAAAATCACTAGGGGTGAAGTCTGAACAGGGAATTAACCACAGAGCTATTTATACTCTCTGGGGATCAAGGTTGGGCATCAGGTAGTGGACCAGGAGGGAAAGAAAGGATTGAAGGAGAGAGAAAGATGAGGTGCAAAGAAAAGATATAAAAAGGTTTGAATAAGCTTCAAATAAAGACCTGTATTTTGTGGGGTTCCTCCAAAACTCTGGGCTAGGTGTGGATCCAAATCAACCCCTTATGAATTTGACCAAGACAATGTGCCAAATTAGAGGAATCTGGATCTAATTTTCAAGGCTTCTATCTGTCTTTAAAATGGAATTAGCAAAAATTCTGGCTCCAAACATAGGCAAGGCTGAAATCTGGATCCACATTTCTGAAATTCACCCTTCAGTAATGCAGTGGTGCATTCGTGGGGATAAGAGACATTCAGTTCCATTTTCTCTCTCTCCTTTAAGTTCTTAATGTATTTGCAGTCGTTTCTCTTTGTGCATAACTGGTATTTTCCACTAGATGTCACTATTAGACATCCTATTGTATGGTCACGTCAGGAGCACAATTTACATAATTTCTCTGCAAACTGAAAGCGACATATTAAAGGGAAGAAGATGTCAGTCTGAAATTAAATCACTGAGCTTTTACCTGGCATCTCTGTTGTGATAAGAAAACACCCAATGCTGGTCTTTTTTAGTTGGGCATGAAAACGCAGCTCTTTAATTATACTTTATCATGTTAATTTTTTGTGAGCCATCTTTTCCCCTATTTTAATTCATAAATCTTTATTTAACTCAGAATCTTTTATTCATTTCATATTTGTCATAGGTGAAAAAAGAACACTGACTTACAAAGTTCTGGAAGTGTATAGACAATGCCCACAAACAAGCAGGATTTCTGACTTCCACTCTCCCCTAGCAAATGAGGACTGAACTATTTAAATTGTTATTTGCAAAATGAAAAAAAAAAAGATACTCTTGGGTCTGAGATGGGACTTTACAAGTTCATCTTGGAGTAAGTACATCCTGGCATAAGGTGTCAGATTATTGGTGTTATCCAAATGGAAATTTGATGTCCCAAGTCGCCTGGGCCTGAGTCTATGTAGCAGAGGGCCCAATGGCCAGAGTCAGCAGGGATATCTGTCTGCAGTAAAATTCACCCCTCTGTGTGGTGGTTGCCCTTGGCAGAGGGCAGCCAGGGCAGAGGGACCTGGAGCCACCCCTTTTCATTGGATCCTGACCCAGGGCCCTCAAGAACTGGTACTTGTATAATCAGTCTCAGTGACCCATGGCTACAGTCCCATTCCCTGGGTCACTTCCTACCCTTGCTTCCAATGCTGGTAGTCAAGGCCTCCATTGTCTCTCCTCCACTGGCATCAGTGGTGGGAAGGCGATCTGTTAGAGTATCAGATGGTCTGGTTTCAATATCCTGGAGAGCCAGTAGCTTTCTAGCAGGAGCCTACAACACACATCTGCTCTTCTTAGTGGCCAGCCCAGACTGAGCTGAGCTACTCCCTTTTATACCCTGGTTCCAACTGGAACATGCCCAGTATGGGTGAAGGGGTGTGGTTTCCTCAGCCCACGCTGTGTGGTTAACCCCTGCCAAACCAATGCAGGATAAGTACACCCTGCCACAGAGGCCAGGAAAATTTACAGCGGAGGATTATACCTTCATCATCTATGCACTACAGGACTCTCTCATCTTCCCTGTGTGACAAGATATTAGAGAGTTAACCCATAAATGAGAATTTGATGCTTATATTGAGATTTGCTGCTGGCACCTACATTAAAAAAATAGTTTGCTATATAAATGTCCTTTTTCTTTATCGGTTGTGGGTTGGTAAGATATTACCACTGATATGTGTAAATACATCATTATAATGTGAAAATAAATAATCTACTATAATAATACTGATTTTACACTTATATCAAGTTATATCATTTTTAGCCATATGGGAAAATACATCACAAAAATGTACTGTACAAATATTATTTACAATGGGCTAGTTTGCAACTTTAAGCCTCAGTCTTGCAGAGTCTCACTCACGTGCACAATTTAGTGCAATTTTTAGTTTGAATGTAGTCAATGGGACTATTTGCCCTGCATGATATTAGGTCTGTGCACAAGTCTGCAAAACTAGGGCCACAATACAGAAAACAGTGGTAATGTAACAATTTTACCCCAAGAACAGACCAAGTAACAAATAGTGACTTCGAGCCAAAATTGGTTTTCTGGTTCCCACTCTCTAGTGCCAGGAAATTCAAAACTTGCTACTAAAACAGATTACTTCCCTGTCCAGATGGAGACAGCTCTGTACATGGGGGAGCAGTTGAGACTGTTCATTCTGTCAGCCCTACAAGCCCATCTTTACCTAACTGCAAGCTGAAGGGAACTGCAGCCCAATGTGCCTGTTGCCTCTCCCCCACTGGGATCGGGGTAACTGTTACAGGCTGGGGACCGAGTGGCTAAGTAGAAGTTCAGCAGAAAAGGACCTGGGGATTACAGTGGATGAGAAACTTGATATGAGTCAATAGTGTGCCCCTGTAGCCAACAAAGATAATGGCATATTATGGTGCAGTAGGAGGAGCATTGCCAGCAAACCTAGGAAAGTGATTATTCCCCTTTATTCGGCATTGGTGAGGCCACAGCTGGAGTGCTGTGTCCAATTCTGGTCCCCCTATTACAGAAGGATGTGGACATGTTGGAGAAGGTTCAGTGGAGGGCCCCAAAGATGATTAGGGGGCTGGAGCACATGACTTATAGGAAGAGGCTGAGGGATTTGGGCTTGTTTAGTCTGCAGAAGAGAAGAGTGATAGCAGCCTTCAACTTCCTGAAGGGAGGTTCCAAAGAGAATGGAGAGAGGCTGTTCTCAGTAGTGACAGATTGGGGAGCAATGGTCATAAGTTGCAGTGGGGGAAGTCTAGGTTTGTGGTGAAGCACTGGGATGGGTTACCTAGGGAAGTGGTGGAATCTCCATCACTACAGGTTTTTAAGTCCTGGCTTGACAAAGCCCTTGCTGGGATGATTTAGTTAGGGTTGATCCGGCTTTGGGGGTTGGACTCTGTGACCTCCTGAAGTCTCTTCCAACCCTACGATTCTATGATTATGTGATTGGCCATTGCATTCGGCAAGTAACTTCTTGACCTAGAAGAGTGAAGCACGTAGGCACAAATAGATGAGATTGTAGTTATTTACTAATAAAAAGTAATACTAAAGGAACTATTGCTAATATTCCTGAAATAAATGCTTGAAGTACAAATAGCATGCATATTTTACACATTACAAATGGCAAAATCAGTCAGCCCCCTTTTAATGGACCTGTCTACTGTACTTTTTATTACACCCACTAGGGCCCTCCGTGTACTAGGCACAAAGTTCTGTGATTTGTGAAAGCTTTTCCTTTTAGTCGCTTGGCAGGGCTGTCACTTTTCTTAAACAGGAGGGGTTTTCCTTTAAAGATGCCTGCTGCTGAGCTGATTAGGTTTGAGTGGAAGAAATCAACTTTTACAAAAGAATAGAAACAGCAGGACCCAGCAAAGGACACTCTGTCCTGTGCCCAGCATTAGGGGAGGAATGACAGAGACGGGAAAGAACGGTCAAAGAATAAAGGAATGGTCACTAGAGGGGCCAAAGGGCAACTTAACAGGTCTGAAGCATTTTCTTTCTTCGCAGATGCCCTCTGTTTCTCACCTTGATGCAGACGATCTCTGAAGATATTCACTGACCCAGGCCATTTTTTGGGGCGTCAGTCTTTTGGGAGTTTATTTGTCTCCCTGACAAATGTGCTTCAGCAGCTCCATTATTAGAAAAGGAAAAAAAAAAGCAGTGTATTATAGTTGCCTTGCACCTGTGTTATGTATAATTCTCTTATTACTGCCTGCCCTGGAAATACCTCAGCCTGACAAGATCAGAGCCGGTGTCATCCTTTTTTATTTAAATTTAATTTACACAAAATAATGTTCTTCTTGCTCCATTTCTTCCAATTCTCTTTTTCCTCCTCCCCTGTTCATTTTTCTTTATCATTTCAGCGTTAGTCCCTTCACCAATGTCACCCCCTTCCACCCGAGCACACATCAACCTTTACAACTGTCAGAGAAACATTCATTTCTCCTGCGTAGCTCCTTATCATGTAAGGCTATTTATTTTAATTGAAAAATTAAACTCTCAAAACAGTAACACAGCTATTTAGTAGGTATCATTTAAAGCTTTCATTTGGACAGGCAAATTTTGTTTCTTTTCTATTTTCTTTTATTTACTTCCACTTATCTTCTCCAAATAAATGGTTTAATCGTCTAGCTAGTATTTGAAAATGTCATGTAGTTGCAGTGTAGGGCCCTGATTAAGCCACGTACTTAATAAAATGAGTAATCCAATCACTACCAAGGGGACTGCTTATATGCTTACAGTTAGCCACATGCTTATGTACCTGGTTTAAATGGGGTCTAGATGAGTGAATATTAATACAAGAACATCAACCCTTTCATTTCCTAATTTCTGAGCTTTAAAATATAGTTTCAGAGCATTATTAATAGGTATAGGCAGCAGCTACAGAATCAACGTGTATTTAAGACAATTTCCCCAGGATGGAACTATACCAATTTACATAAGGAAGGATCTGGTTCATTTGGCTTTTAATTATTTCATAATGATGGTAGCATTTTCCTTATTTCATATTTTGCTTTGCTGCAACTTTAATTTGTTATCCCTCCTTTCCACTCACTCCCCCACAGCTGCTCACTGCTGATGTATCACGGTCTTAAAAGGACTCTTCTGTTCAGCAGAGTTTGATGTTTGAGATTTGGGGATCATGTGAACTCCAAATGTGGGCCCTGATTCAGCATAGTACTTATGCTTGCGTACTTAAAAATCAAATTGAAAAAGTTGCTGGATGACCACAAAGCCCAAAATGTACAAAACATGTCTGGTTTTCACTTTTATTATAAAATCACCCCAGCTCACAGATATTCCCTGACCTTCTTGAACCTTCTAGAACTCACCAGCCTGGTGAGTTTATGAGTTTCACTGAAATCGAGACAGCATTTTAAATTTAGCTTGTGCTAAAAAATTAAATTAAATTTTAAAATTAAGTGTGTGCATTATGTGCTATGATGAATCAGGCCTGATTTTGGATTTCACATGGATCACAGGTCTCAAAAGTCAATCTGAGCTAAAAGAGAGATCACATCAATAGCATTTGACACAGTTCCAGTGAAACCCATAATCAGGCCCTGACTGACTTGGAAGATTCAGGAAAGTTAGTGAATATCTATGAGCCTGATGAGAGTTTGCAATAAAACTAAAACCAGGAATGTTTTGTATATTTTGGGTTTCGTGGTGATTCAGCACTTAGATTCTTCAGTGATGGCTGAGATATTCTGTTACCAACTCAGAGACAAGATGATGCTTTACATGCCATAAATCTCTTAAAGGAGCAGTTCCCCCACAATGGCCGCTTTGGAAACACCAGTTATGAAGACAAGATAGATATTAGGCCAAAAGGAAAAAAGAGGCATGGGTCTGACAGCTTTCTATACTTCCATCTGCTACATTCTCAGCCAGTATAAATCAGTGCAGCTGTACTGACTTCAGTGATGCTACAAAGATGTACACCAGATGAAGAGCTGTGTGCTCAAAACTGCTTGGAATTGCCTGCTCTTTACTGATTGCCTTTGCACAAGCAAGTGAGCCTGATTATGCAAGGGATGGAGGGAGGTTGTGAGAGAGCAGGGCTGAGCCTGTGGCTGAGCTGCTAAACAAGATGTTATGTTAATGCAGCAATGCAGCCACACTGAATAAGCTGAGGGAAGCAGGAGTGGAGACTTCAGGAGACGAGCGTGCTCAGCATGACATGTTTGGATGTAAGAGGGATTAAATTAATGAATGTTGGTATATCATCAACAGATTTCACCAACCCCTAGAATATAATGAAGAGAAAGTTATACAGGCTACAGGCACAGTTGTGTTTCACATATTCATATACACAGATTACAGTTCTGTTAAACTAAAGTGCCATTACATCTTTTAAGAATGCCAAGGCAATGTAAAGAAATATTTTTACTAATAGTATAAATAACTTAAAACCTATCCTTTCAGAGCAAGAACGGTAGTTTTTGATGGTGTTTAACTGCAACACAGTTCACTCTATTTGCTTCAGTTAAGGAAAATGCCTTGGCTTTAGAGTCTTTTAAAAAGCAAAATCCAATTTCCAGTATCTCCCAGTGGAAAAAAAATGGGCAGATGACATTTATTTGTACATGAATCCTCTTTCTCTCTCATTTGTCTTATCCCCACTGAGAGGTTGGTTTTTTTTTTTAAATCTCTAGTAGACAGCACAGCATTGGCCTCAAAGAGGAATCAAAGCTATTGACTTGCCATGTACAAGTCAAAGTGAAGATCATAGTCAAATAGTAATTTTGCTGTTGAGTGTTCAAGAAATCCCTGGGCACCGCATACGTGTAAAAGAGCTGCTGAAAAAACTCACAACCACCGCCTGGAATTAGAGGATACCAGACTGAACAGGCCTGAAGGGTTGTTACTTGATTTTTGCATCATCTTCTTTACCAACATAAGTCTCTGTACTGTTGCCACAATTATTAAGTTAATTGCTCCTGTGACCCCTCCTGGTCTCTTTGTGTGCACTGTACTCTCAAGTCCTAGGCTTCAAGCTGCCACCTGCCTCTGCATGGAATCACTGTGCTTCTCCCACTCTCAGGCTGGGCCTTACCTGCAGTCTGCTGGTACAAACCATGATTAGCTCAGATTTAGGTTCAAACCTTACAGTTCTCTTCCTTCTGGAAGAATGACAGTGCTGGTCAGGGACCAAACAGCCTCCTTAAAGCAAAGTAACATTTAGTTGGAACACAATGTTTCGGAGAAAATATACATTAAACCCATTAAACGGACCATATGTCTGTCCAGATTGCCACATATCCAACCATCTTTCACATGGGAAACCTGGTCATTCTGTCTCTGAAATGTAGACATGCCCAATCGACCCTCTGGAGGTTGATTTTCTAGCATTCGATTTAGCGGGTCTTATGTAGACTCCTAAATAGAACGCTGAAGGCAGCCTCCACTGGCATCCAGTATTCCTCGTTCTGCAAGGAATAAGGGAAACCAGCAGGAGTGTGTGCTCCTGTTGGCCTCCTGCAGTGTGGAAACCATGGCGGCGTGGCTGAAGGCAAGCTGACTCCAGCTATGCATTTTGCGTCGCTGGATGGCATACCTTAAGCTGACCTGCCTGGTCTAATATAGACCAGGCCTCTGAGCTTCCTATACACTCCCTGAAAACCCTAAAGTCTGGTTGGCATAGTCTGTTCCCTTAACTCACAAACTATATCTCATCTCTTTGTCAAGGATAGGCCCCTTTAAGAGATGTTCAGGCTTTTTGATTCCAAGTTTCCAGCCTGCCAAAACAAACTTGCCCCTTCCTTGGAGAGGATCCTTGCAGCTAACAACTTGCTAGATTGTCTTTCAAGTATGTGTTGGAGGCTAGTTATCAAGATATGTTGTATTGCTTTCCTGTTTGCTACATAACAATAGCTCAGGAGGTTTTAAACTTCTGTCATCCCAGATTTTGACTGGCCCAGAGGGAGGGAAGTGGCCCAGAGGGGGGGGGGGGGGGGGGGGGGGGGGGGGGGGGGGTGCGGCAGTCTGTGTTAATCTGGTATTCCTGTGAGTATATATATTGTAACAAAGTCAGACTTTACAGTTCTGGAAGGGTGGCCGAATAGCAGTCTTAAAATGGTTAGATCCCTTTTTGCTGTGGAGTAAAAGAGGTTCTCTCTGGTTATTATGGACTCTTAAGTCTAATTAAGGGCAGGCTGTGGGCTTTAAGGAAAACAATTTTCACAAGACTCATGACAAAATCATGAGGGCTGGCAACACTGTAAGGGGAAATCTTGTGTTTATTTCTATTTGGGGAGGGTTTTTGGTTTTGCTTTGTTGAAAGAAGCTCTTGGGCCGAGTCGAAGGTCTACCCAGTAAAATATTGTAAATAAACCTACATGAAGCATTAAACCTCTGGAATGGGACTGATTTTCCCCAGACCCCCAATGCCAGGAGGAGAAAAGAGATAGGTTGTCACATTGTGCTAAAAGGCAAGAAACCCCAATCAGTAAAGCATGTGGAGATATGGCTACATATACAATGATTCTCTGGACAGAGAAGCCGTTTTATTATCCATTTGCTAAAACTGAGGAGGGGATGAGGGAAAGAAGAGGTTGCCTTCTCATCTTAAATCTTGTAAACATTCAGCAGTTCACACAAAGTCATGGCAAGGAATAGAACCAAGGTGTTATGGCTCCTAATCCCCTGCTTGAATTCCCAGATCACTCTGTCAACTTTGGATAGAACTAGACATGTTTGCTGCTATCAAGGGCATCCTTAGCTTGGGGCTTAGCTGCAGCACACAGGAGTGCAGTAGAAATGTCCAGAAAGAGAAACAAATAGTGTCTTCTGTGTTAGTATACAAGTAAGCAGGGAAATGTTGCCTTGATTGGTTTTGTAAAAGCAAAAAGCCCTGCACACCACACAATATGTAACTAGTCCTCAGTTTCTAACACAGGCTGCTGACTGAAAGTATCATGTTGGGGCTAATTTTCCAAAAGTAGTATCTCGGTTTTGGCATGCCTGAGAGAGGATATTGACAGCTGAGCCTCCATACTTCCACAGCAATGTAAAAAATTCTCACTGAATGACACCTCCAGGTGAGTTTTTTAAAGATATTCTCAGTTTTAAACATATTCTGTGCAGCTTCTGAACTTCTGTAGGAGAGTGATCTTGCCCAACGCTGCACATATTGAGGACCTGACAAGGAAATAACATTTTGAAACAAAAATGCCTTGGACATCTACATACGTATTCACATAGGACCTG
Organism: Apalone spinifera; assembly: GCA_030068395.1. Lineage (NCBI taxonomy): Eukaryota > Metazoa > Chordata > Testudines > Trionychidae > Apalone > Apalone spinifera. Next base: position 139,185,886 of record CM057845.1, on the reverse strand, counting down.
CTAGACAACATGTGAGGGCAATGTGAGAATTAGCATGGTAATAATTTAATACATCTATCCTCCAGTTAGATATGTATGGTTATATATTACAAATGTTATGGAAATAATGTGTACAATTTAGGGGCTCAATTGTGTAAGGTACTGAGCACTTTGGCTCACATGCCACAAAGTGTGTGCTAAACTTTAAGCATGTTAGTAGTCCCATAAAATTTTGTATTTGCTATTTGATTTTTATCCTACACATCGTCTACATGAAGTCCCGTAAAACTAGTGCTGGTGTCTATAGAAGGTAGAAGCATCAAGAGGAATTTTGTTGAGGTGATTGATGTTAATCCCTATGAATGTTTGGGCTTGATTTATTGTCTACCTACTCCTCATTTGCACCAGTGGAAGTGACTTATAAGACTAGCAGATCAACTGGAGACTGTCATGTGAAATGGGAAGAACCTGTCTGTCAATTAAAAGAAACTGCAGATGGGCAAAAGAAAGACACAGGCATTTGCTGAGGAAAATCCTGGTCCTGCTAAAGTCAGTGTCAAAACCCACATCGATTTCTGTAGGATCAAGTCTTCAGCCATTGTGTTGGGAATGAGGAGGAGGAGGAGGAGACAGGGGAAATGATGTACCAGCCTTGGAGTTGGACAGTGTTTAGGTCTAATCCCGCAAACAACTCCATAAGGGAAGACCTCTGTGCTCACATAGAACCTCAGAACACTCAGAGGAGCTCCATGCAACCTGCCAGAGTGCAAGGAGTTGCAGACTCAGGGCCCTAGAGCATGTTACTAGGCCACGGTTTCTTATGTAGAGATACAAACTATAAAGACTTTTTATTAAAAAAAAAAAGCCCATGGTAGTTTTGTAAGAATCGTGAAATAATTCTTGTGTCACTAGCTAAAATATACTATGCCTTCACTTTTGTGTCATGACTGCTATGCACCACCTAAGTCCTGACAGTAGCATACAGATTGGATCTCCCTGCTTTTGCACTCTCAGGGCCTGACTAGTCCCCAGTGAAAGAGTTTGTTGGACCAGGGGAGATCAATTCTGGTTCCCCCAGCCAGCTCCCCTCCCAGACCAGCTCCTGGCCTCTCCCTTGCCACCGACCCCCTGGATTAGCCACTGCCACTCACCCCACTCGGGTTGCGGGCCCCACTGCTACCAGTCCTGCTGCTACCGGGCCCGACTGGGCTCCCAGCCTTGTTGTCACAAGCCCCGCTGCCGCCAGCCCATGCTGGACACCCAACCCTGGTGCTATCATCCCCAGCAGGGTTGCCGGCTGTGGTCAGACTCCTGGCCCCAGCAGGGCTCCTGACTGCAGGCCCTCCTGCTGCCTGACTCCTGGCTGTCAGGGCTCTCTTGCCCTGGAACATCCATGGTTCTGCCTGATTATGGATGTTGCTGGACCAGAAAGTCTTGGTTTTTAGAATCAGAGGGGTAGCTGGGTTAGCATAAACAACAACAAGAAGTCCTGTGGCACCTTAGGGTATGTCTATACTTGCCCCCTAGTTCGAACTAGGGAGGCTAATGCAGGCATTCGAACTTGCAAATGAAACCTGGGATTTAAATATCCCGGGCTTTATTTGCATGGTCCCGTCCGGTCACCATTTTGAAATTCCACTAGCCCGAAGTAGCTGCCCGCGGCTACACCCAGCAGTGAAACGGTAATTCGAACTAAGTCCTTAGTTCGAATTAACTGTTACTCCTCCTGCAATCCTCCAGATTTATTGGAGCATACGTTTTCATGGGCAAAGACCCACTTCATCAGATGCTTTTAGAGGTTCAGCCAGTAGTAGCACTGTGGGTGAATGGCAGGACATACACGTCATATTATTATGTAGGTGTTTTTAAAAGTTTGTGGTAAACATTCCAGTAAAAGGCTCCCCTGGTCCCACCCTTTCTGTCTGAGGTCCCATCCCTTCAGTGTGGAGCTCCCTCCACCCCTGCTTTGCACAGGGGCCCACAGGGTCAAATGGAGTCTTTCCATCAGTTTCAGTTGGCTAAGGTCAAGCCATTTCAGACTAGCATGTCTGAGGCTGAAATGTATAGAGCTGCGAGGCCACTGTAAGGAGAAGGCTCTAACAGCCACAAAGGAAGACTAATAATGCTAGAGAGACTATTGGAAAGGCTGGCATCTAATACATAATATTATACATAAATCATTTCAAAGATTCAAAAACTGGCTAAGTGAACCCGTTTGTAAGGCTCCAAACACAGGACAGCTAGCAAATAGAATTAGACTTTTTTTGGATGAAGTATTAAATGGCCGGGGGAAGGGGGAGGAAGAGGTTGTGATAATGAAGCACCTGCCACAGATTAAATATAAGGATTGGTTTTCAGAATTTTTTATAGAAATTTACATTTAAAATGAACCAATTCAACTAAATGCCAGTGCAGCCCCAAATGCAATTATGACTCTCATTAAGAATGCAATGCCAATGAAAGCAACATGAAGGGAATGGAATCTGATCTGGTGGCCCCTATCACAACTTCAGAGCATTTTAATGTTTAATGAGAATGTCTTTGGAGTAATACACAAAACCATTCATCCCTGATGCCTTTTACTCATCAGCTACTAAAGCCAAATCTTCAAGCCTCTTGTCTTTTTTTATGAGCCAGATCTGCAGTCCACTGAACAGGCCTGCTGACAGAGGTAGGCAAAGGGCGCTACTGCCCCAGGGCTGGGTGATTCAAAGGGGACCGAGGCTCCCGGCCACTGCCGCTGCTACGGTGGCAGCTGGGGCCCTGGGCCCTTTACATCGCTGCTGGAGCCTCACGATGCATGCTGTTTATAGCTCTGTGGGCTGGAAGAGGAGGGCATGCCACGATCTGGGTGGCATGGTGGGCTGGCTGCCCTCTGGCTCCATCTGAGGAGCCACCCCCTGTCTTGTCCAAGAGCCCATGGAGGCTGTTAGCTCCCTTGCCACTGAAGTCAATTGGAGTCTTTCCATCAATTTCAATTGGCTTTAGATCAAGCCATTTAAGACTAGCATGTTTCAAAACCAAACAGAAAAAAGAAAGTCTTATTGCTGGACATAAATACTGCAGCAGCAGCCCTGTGTTCAGAAACAAGAAGTGTTATCTCACCAGTATGTCTATATCGAGCACCAAATTGTTCACCCAGATTGCCCCGCTTATTTTGATAAAGTGTCTTTTTGCAAAATGTCCAAGCAAATTTTCAACACCTTTAGGATTGTTAAGAAGAAGAAGAAATATACAGAGACCCAGCAAGGAAGGTTAAAGCACCAAGCAGCAGAGGCAAGAGGGACATCTGAGAAATACCTTTGCTTTCTCTTTCCTGAGAGAATTGTTTACAATCAGAGAACTCACAGCATATTTCTGTGAAGTGCAAGTGACATCTAGTGGCTTGTAGAGTTAGGTCAAAACACAGCAGGGCATCATTCTGGAGGGTATCCTTTCTTCTTAGGATGTTGAACATCCATTGACACCAACAAGAGCAATTCTGAAAATCAGTGCAAGAAAATTATCTTTCTCTGATATGAGCTGAATAGAGACTTAACACTGGATTACTATAATGCATTCCTATTAGTTGACCCCGTGTGGGCTCTTTCACTCACACATGTCTATTTTTGTAAGTTAACTTGACTATGACTCAGAAATGAAACCCTGAATTTTGGTGTACGAGATGAAATTGACATTCAAATGCTTCAAAATGGCCAAGTTATTTAGGTTTAGAAATTATATGTAGGATATTTTCTTTTCCAATACACACTTCAGAAAGATCTTTACACCTAGAATTTTAGGGAAACTTTGCCTTGGTGGTGTGCAGTGAGATATGAATGCAACTCAGCTGTTATAAAGGTTTACTAGAGGATTGATCAACGATGTGTGAATGAAGGATTTAAATGTCTAAAAGTCTTAAGAAGTGCCCTCTATGGACTACTGCATAATTGACTCGCAATTTCAAAATTGTATCCATAGCAAAATGTGTTAGAAAACCCAGCCTTCTGAAATTATGATACATACACCAAAAATACACATTATGTAGGAACACATATACGCATGCTGAGAGAAAAAGTCTCAATTAAAAATATATATTTCAATGTAAAAGTGTGGGACACTTTGCTAGTGTGGGGCTACAATGTGAAAAGGGTTAATAATAAACTGCTGTAAATGAGAAAAGAAGTTAACCTACCATTATGGGTACAACGTCTTCTTTAAGAGAAATCTGAAAAAGAAAGGTGTATAAAAACTGATAAAGGCTACGTATTATGACCAATAATAGCTAGTACGAATTTTAATGTATTTATACAAGCTAAGTTAACAGGTAATGAAAGCTGGTGCTTCAGGGGGATAAAGCTCAGGACTGGGTAAAATTTCCCTCCTGTTCAGCATTCCACAGTTGGTCAGGCTTTTTTATTTTCCTTAAAACATCAGCAATCAGCCACGGCTGGAGGCAGACTACTGGTGGACCAATGATCTGAGGTCCAATCATTCTTTGTGTGGCAAAACACACATAGTGGGAATGTTTTCACTAGATTATTCTCCAGGGAAGGAGTTTCTATCAAGAATGAAAGGAAGGTTCAGTCCCCCGAGAGGCTGATATGGGCCAGAACTGAGGTTCAGCTGCATAGAGTCTCTGTGGGACACATGTGCCCTGTGGTTCTTTCCTACTCTTTTCTCAGCATGTCTCCCATGCAGCTTCCCCTGCTAGCAGCTGCCCCTGGTATTCCTTCTGCTGTCAAGTGGGATTCCACAGCAGAGAGGAGTTCAGGGATAATGGAAGTATAATTTGAGACTATTAATTTTGGACAGGATTCTCCACTGTCTTCTAGTGAAATGGGTCTCAACCAGGCCTATATGTACCCTTGAGGGTACACAGAGCTTCAGGGGGAACATCAGCTCTTCTAGATAGTGTAACCAGTCGGACACGACCCCTCTCCTCTTCACTAGTGTCTAGCTGATCAGATATATTCCTCTGCTTCTCCCTCTTTTCTGATCTTGGCTTTCTTAGTTATAATTTGTTACGATTTGTATCATGCCTTTGGTATGTTATCTGTAGTACAATGCAATTTCTTGTACTCAAGGCCATGAAGCCCCATTTTGCTTAGAAACCATATTGCTTATGAACATGTGTGTAACCTGTGGAATGTGTGTGAGGTGTGAATGAGAAATACCTAATCAAAAAAGCAGTTTAGGATCCATGACCTTTTACGGCAGACTAAGACCCTGCAAGCAGATAAATTAACTGAGAAGCGGCCAGAAAAGCTCTCTCTCGAACAAGATGTAAAATCACAGCAGAAACCTGGGACCAGCCCAGAGGAAGTAAAGCCTCCTGCAGATCCGAAAGGATCTCCCATGGAACATCATGGTTGAGCCTCTGGGAAGCTGATGCCTGGCCAGCACTCCAGCCACCAGTGAAATCAAAAGTGATCTACACCACACTTGTAACCTGCCTCCAAACTGCCAGCATGAATGTGATGTATGTGTGTGAGTACCACTTTACTCTTAAGAATCTGTACTAATAAACAACCCCAAAAGCAATACTGCTCCAGACCACTCTTTGTCTACATTTGTCCCTCAGAAGGTCTGAGGAAGTGCAACAGATAGTTGGCTAGTTTTATAACAGGCTACATAAAATGCCTCAGCAAAAGTCAGTACAAACAAAAATGTCATATAGACAGTGACTTTTGTTTATACTGCTCCATAATACTATACATTTAAATTCAGGTACAAAATATCTATTCCAATTTATTTATTTCATAATTGTGGAAGAAAACATTGTCCTCGCTCTGCGTTTGTAAGCAACAAGTAGCCAGAAGCAGGTTTATTCTGAGCTGCAGCAAGGGAAAAACTTGTTCGAACAAAGGGGGGAAGCCCCCCCCCGAAGCAGATCTTCGAATACAAGCAATTATGAAGCAGTTTATATACTGTCCATTAGATATAATAACAATAACAATTAGTCTCCTTTCCATTACAAACACCAATGGCTAACAGTTATTTTAGTTTCACCCAGATGCTCCTTATCTCAAGGTCCCTGCCAGAGTCAGCATTCTATCCTTATCTCCGTATGGAGGCGAGAGGCAAAGGCAGTGTCTAATTACAGATCTCGCGTTGTCAGGCCACAGACTTAGCCTGACTTTTGCTCTCTTGTTAACAAGACCAAGATGGCTGCACACAAATTCTCTTATTCCCTTTTCCTGCCTCCACATAATTAAATGATAAAAAATAAGAAAGTAAGCCATTCCTCAGTAACACTATGCTGGGACACTTTTCTATTTTTATGTCTGATTCTGTAAGCAAGTAGTTTTTAAGAGAGGTGAATCTTGGGGGCACATAAGACAAATGCAACTCCTGAAAAGATACAGTGGTCTGGAGAGGGTGACAGCCATTCTTCTAGAGGTGAGTAGAGGGGAAAAGGCTCAGTGAACTTGACTATAAAACTCGTGGAGCAGGGGGAAAGAAATGAATCACAAATCATTTATTTGTAGATTGATGGGAAATCTTTGTGGAATAAATTGGGAATGTTATTTGAGAAGCTTTGCTCTGTAGAGTCTCTATATGAACTATGAAACTTGCCTGGAAATCAACTTTAATAGTTGGGCTGATCGGAAGGGCATGGATAAAATGAGCAGCCTTTCCTGGTGGATTTTATTTGTAATTTCATGGATAGTGCATTAGCCAGCAAATGTCAGAGGAAGATGCATATTATTTCATTTGTGTATTTTGCCTTAAGGCTCCATCTACTCCAGTGATCACTAATGAATATGCAATACATTTTTTTAAGGTTCAACAGTTTTCAATAGCAACAGAAAAAAAACCCACAGCTAACTCTAAGGCTGAGCCACCAGTCTGACAGCAAGAATGACTGACGTGAAGCCAGAGTGAAAAAAAATGGTTCTCTGCTGTATTGTTGATCGCTGACTGCTTCAAAAGAGATATAAGGGCAGTTTTTTTCACAACATAATACTGAGGGTGTATCTTCTGAGGCGAATACTGCAGTCCTTGTGCACACAGTGCTCTCACTGACTATGATATGAGTGCATGGACCATAGGATTAGGGTCTCTGCTAGTGTGCCCTATTTGGAATAAAATTCCAGTCTGGAATAGAACGATCCAGTCATGTATGTTATCACTGATGGTAAGATGTGGTCATTTTAATATATTTCTGAAACTTTATTAAGGGAAGAATATGTAAAACCAAGTGGTGTGCATGTGTGTGAGAAAATTTGCATTCTGTGTCCATGAGCCAAAAATACACAGATAAGTGTTGTGTTCATTATAGATCTTGGCTAACATTTGCAAAAGCACCTTGAGTGACTTAGGAGTATAAGTCCCATTTTCAGAAGTAATTTAGATGCTTAAGGTCCTAAACCCTACAGAGTTTCCACAGAGCCTTAGACGCTTGTGTACTCAAGCCACTTTTGAAAAAATCGACTAGACTCATAAGTCACCTAAAGGCTTTAGAAAGCAAAAGCTTCACAACATTTGTCATAAATGCAAAGAAATCTCTGCTGTTAAAAAAAAAATCACAGGCTGTAACATGCTGGATACAAGTAGGTTCTTTGGAATAAAGCCCCCTAGTCAACACTATACATTTTGTTTCTGAGTGTTTCACTTCTGGTCTTCAGTGTTCTGTATTCCCTAAAATGATGTACAGTATTTATTTTATTTATATAAGTACCACTCCACTGCTCTGCCATGCACTTAACAGAGAAATTTTAAAAAATGTTTCTCCCACAAGAAATTCATCATCTAAATAGGATTGTGAGCCTGGTTTCTTGGCCTTTTTCCCACGTTTAGCAGAAGAAAATGAATGTATTTCATTTGAAATGGAAAAATTTGCTAATTTCCTACCATTAATAGAGGGGAAAGACAAATAGTATCTTTAAGTGAATATAGACATAGCAATACCATAGAGGAAAATGGTTCAATGGTTAGGGAAGTAGCTTGGAATTCAGAAGATCGAGGATCAGTTACCTACTCCACCACAGATGTCAATGATGACTCTGGGTAAGTCATGTAGCCCATCTGTATAATGGGAAATAACTATCTCCTGATATCAGGATAAATAGATTGATGATTCTGAGGTACTCATATATGACAGTAATGGGGGATATCTAAGCACCTAAGACAGATTTATAAAAATTGGGCATTTCCTTCTCAACTCTCTGGCATAGCAGAGATCTGGATCTTCTTTGATAAATATTTTGAAATTTGTTGATACAAACTATGGCCCTAAAATTGCAATACTCAGTCATGTGTTTAACTATAATGATGTGAGTAGTTCCATTGAAATAAACTGGACTGTTTATTTGAATAAATGTAAATACAAGAATGAGTGATTGCAGGATCAGAGCCTATATGTCCCCAGTGGTAAAACTCCTATATGTCCCCAGGAGCAGGAGCAAGTCTCATTTGCATTTTTACATGCATAGTGAAATCTATTCACAATTATTGCCACGTTGTTACAGTATGGATAGTAATGTCATGGTGACAGGAGATAGGTGAGCTATATCAAATAGAAAAAAGTGAGTTTGGGGGTTTGATGAATATGGAGCTGCTCTGCAGTAATTTATGAATACTATTTGTTGGTGTGATTTTTTGGGATGGTGTCTGCTGTTGGAATATATTGGTGTAACTCAATAGGGGTCTGTCTAGAATACAAGCAGGAAGGAGAAGTAGGATTCAAATTAGACACTAACAGGCTAATGCTTAAGAGTTGGTAAGGGACAATGCTAGAACTATTGGCTTTGATTACTCTGTTTTCAATCTCCAGCTAGGCCACAGTCTGGAAAATGTTGTTTTCAATAATGGCTAAAGTTCACAGAAGAACAAACAACTCCTATAGGGTTTTAAAAGAACTCTGTTTTAAGAAAAGAGACGTCAAAAGAAAGAAACAGATTGAAACTCATGCAGAAGAACTGCTGGTGGTATCTGGAGAAGCTAGACCAACATGGAATGGTAGGGCTTTAGAAAGGACAACAGTCACTATTTCTGTCTAACTTTGCTAAAATCATTTTTCTCTAATGCTGATTCCTACTGCTAAATAAACGTAAGAGGGCTGTTTAGTCACCATAACTGGCCACAGTCTTTTCCCAAAGAGAAAAGCTAGAACAAATGGTTGGCATAGATGAGAATGTAATAGCCAACGACCAGTCTAAAAGTGGGAGAATATTGGAATTCCACCCTCGCTGAGTGAGGGCACCCTAGCTAAGGAGCTGGCCCAGAGGAACCAGACTTGTAGATTTAGACACATTCTGAATTTCTCGTGTTCCCTTGAAGGAGTTCGATGCACCCTTCTCTGGCTATCTATACCGGATTATTTGAATGCTTTATCCTGGAACTTGTCATGAACTACAAGGTATGTTATCATTGGTTATGCATGTCTGGCATCAATGCTGAAGAAAGGATGGGTATCAATGGGCTTGAAGGTCCTGCTGATCTGTTGGCTAACTAGAAAACTCCTCCACCTCCAAAGAGAGAAATAGCTAGAAGGCTGGAGATCAAAGGCATCTGACTGATAACCAGAGTTCGAGGGATAGGTTCTGAGCTGGTGTAAACAGCTATACTAGCTAAGGAGCTGGCCCAGAGTAGTGGAGAAATGTAAAGTTTGTCTAATTATTTTGTTGTTTCCTTTTCTTTGCCCCAGAATTAAAGACTAGAGCTGTGGTAAATAGTTTGAATGAGAGAGGGTTATGCTCATTATAATGTGTCTCTCTTTTGTTATGGTCTTTATACCAACAAGATACTTTCAGAGTCATCTTAAAGCTATTATATTATCCAAATCAATATGAGCTATTGTCACAACAGGACTAACTATATTCTTCCAACAAGTTTATCTATTGAAGAATGTTTTCTTCTGTGTCCTGTGTGCTGTAGTATTGCTAGCATTGTTATAGGACAGGAGTCATTTCCATTGGCTTCAGTGGGTTCTTATTTAGAGGCCTACAAGGGCACTGCATTCCACCTCAGAAATAACTGCTTTCTGAGGGGTCAGAGAAATGATCCCTACATATGTAGAACTGGTCACTCTACAAAGCACTTGTAGGCTTGTGAAAAGATCTGCACATAATCCCAGAAGGGAAGGTAGGAGATTTTGACACATCCTAATTCAGTCTACCTCAGATGGATTAGCTAGACCATCTAGACCAGCTATTAGCTAGACCATCCCTAATATGTGTTTGTCTAACCTGCTCTGAAAAGCCTCCAGTGATGGAGATTTCAGTCTCCCCTGGTAATTTGTCCCAGTGCTTAACTGCTCTTGACAGTTAGGAAGTATTTCCTAATGAATAATGTATAATAAATAATAAAAATTCAAAAGCTTGGGCTGAAAATTGTAAAAGGCTGGGATGGAAACAGAAGAGAGAGCCAGTGGGATTGGATTTGGAAACCTCATTCAAATTCAGAGATTTCAGGTCACTCTGGAATCCAGAAGGTGAAAAGAAAGCAGGAAGTTGGGTATTTTCACCTTGGATTATGTGGGCAATGGGCATAATAATTACTTCATCTATCATTGAAACATAATCACCTCTGCAGTGGCGTTTAATAACACACGGCAACACCCTACAGAAATTTAGATGAGATTTAGTATACTGTTTTAATTCGAAACTCCAGAGGGAATTTAGATAGGTAGAATGTAATTATTGGAACTGGCATTCAGTCAGGATATTGGGGTAATTAACTACCAGTGCAAAAATGTGCTATTTTTTTTAGTGACTATGAATGGTCAGGATCTTGGTCTTTCATCTGCAAGTTGGTTTTCCTTTCTACACTGTGCTGTATCCATTTGGCAAGGGCAATTTTTGGAATGAAGATTGAAATGTCAGAGACTGAACTTGTTCTCGAGTACAGAAGCCAATTTTAAATTGTACAGTGAATCATCCTTTAACAGTTCAAAACTGGAGTCCTTAAACTTGGTGCCTACGGATGAGGTTCAATTGGTTTAGAAGGAATCTGTAACTGGTTATCTTATCCCTTCTCCCTGCATTGGTATAAAGGCAGATTGCATTGTACCTAAATAATCCCTTGTTTGTTGTGGCACATGGGGGTCCATTCTAGTTTTCATGGTTAAGATATGTTATTTGATCTGATTTATTATCAGCACGGGGCTTCTTCTGCACTAGAAGGTATGATAAAAGCAATATGGGCAGCAAATTGCATACACCAGTTTATTCTATCATAGTAATGGTTTGTTCTGAAGATAAGACGTGCCTTCCTTTGCCCCATAGACACAAGGCTGATTCCTCAAGCTTGATAAAAAGGAAATGAAAAGGCAGTGTGCAAAATGTCCAGTTTGCCATGACACAATCAGTTCAGGCAAAAACTGGATATATGAAAAAACTCTGGGCAAACCTCACACAAGCAAAAATTGCTTTCATTTAATGACTTGTTGCTATTTCTAAAATACCTAAATGTTGTTACTGGGAATGGCCCACGTAGCAGAAAAACAAGATAAAGCCATGTATATCAGGCCCAATTATGAAAGATAAATACATATTTCTGTAAGTATAAACTCACAGAACAGATTTCTGGGAAGTAAAAGCTGAAATTTGATGTAATATGTGGGACAGGCAGGAAAGGATTAGTTTTGAAATGTCTGCAGTGCTGTGACGTAGCACACTTCCACATTTTGATTAGCCAGTGGGCTTACGGCTCTGATTCTCACTTAGCGGCTACGTCTAGACTGGCATGATTTTCCGCAAATGCTTTTAACAGAAAAG
>CM057845.1:139142490-139174105 GCA_030068395.1 Apalone spinifera | reverse complement strand
AAAAACTGGCCAGTCTAGACACAACCAGTCTGTATACCCAAGACGACAAGATGAGAATCAAAGAAATCTGCTAGTGATTTCTCTATTATCAGTCTGACATTAAAGATGCTTGGATACTGAGGTGTTACCAGCAAAGGCGCACTAGTAAACTAAATTTAATGGGCCTGATATTAAGCGATGTTAAATGCCTTTGTCCCAGAAGATGGTCCGACCTGGAAACCACCGTATCTGTCACTGGCGGATTTCTAGGCTCAAGTCCGAATAAACACAGACACGTATAGGGTGCGTCTAGACTGGCAAGATTTTGTGCAAAAGTGGCCGCTTTTGAGCAAAAACTTGCCAGCTGTCTACACTGGCCACTTGCATTTGCGCAAGAGCACTGACTTTGTAATGTACAAAATCAGTGCTTCTTGCGCAAATACTTTGACGCTCCCACTCGGGAAAAAGCCCTCTTGCGCAAGAGGGCCAGTGTAGACAGGGAAGGAATTTTTTGCATAAGAAAGCCCTGATGGTGAAAATGGTCGCCGGAGCTTTCTTGCGCAAAATCGCATCTATACTGGCCACTGATGCTTTTGCATAAAAGCACTTTTTGGGCAAAAGCATCCGTGCCAATCTAGACGCTCTTTTGCGGAAATACTTTTAAAGGAAAAACTTTTCCGTTAAAAGTATTTCCGCAAAATCATGCCAGTCTAGACGCAGCCATAATGTTCAAATTTAACAGTATATTGTAAAGTACAACCAATAACAGGTAAGTTAAACAATGGATTACAAACACTGAACAGATAAAACAACCCCTCACCTACTGATATAATAGAAGACAGGATAGATATAACAAATGGCAGAACTTAATATTCAGACTGTCTGAGGTAGCTTGAAGCTCAGGACCTTCAATCCTTTAGCTGTTGGTAGCTTTCAGGGGAGGAACACTGAGGCATCCTGATGCTCTGGTGTTAGCGACGGTATGGCAAACAGTTCAGTTCACTGCTTAGTCCTTGCCTTCGCAGAGGACCAGTGTATAGTTTATGGATTGTAGGCAGAGCAGTTCTGGGTTTTTTGAAGGGCCTTCACCACAGCAGGTGCAGAATGTTGGAAAATGCTCTGTGGTCACATTCCCAATGGTTTGGGGAGAAGCAGGTAGCTGAGGCTCACTGAGCTGAGCTGTTGCTACAGCTGTGGGCCAAAGCACTCTGTGGGCGGCAGCGGAGTTGGGTTGAGGCTGGTCTGGACTGGGCCTTCACCATGGTCTTTGACAACGAAACTACTCTCCTCCAGGATGGTAGGGAAAACTGCCGACCGATCTCCTCAGGAATCCAGCTTATAAAGAGCTCAAGGTGGGAAACTTAGCTAGAGTGCTGGGTGCATCATGTAGAGTGACGTGTGCAACTGACCTGTGTCCAGTGCAGATTTTCGTGCCGTGTGCACTGCCATGGTGCTGTGTGCACAGCCATGTGCTGTGTGCAAATGATGGATGCTGGCTGTGATAGGAGGGCATCAGAAGATGAAGCAGGAAGAAGGGAGGCTAATTTGTAGACTAATAAGTTTTTAAGTTCTTAAAAGATTAATCTAGAAGATTGTAAATATCTATGTTTCAAACATGAATAAAATCTCTGGAATCTGAGTGATCAATCCAGTGTAGCATCTAAGCACATACTTAACTATTATTTAGCTGGATAAGGACTGGAACCTGTGACAGGAAGGCAGTGAGTGAGTGCGTGTGTGTGAGAACTCACCTTGCTGTTGTGGCACTATGCAAGACTTGTTCTCCTGCAAGGCTCAAACTGTAGTTGACTTTGGCACATTAGAGAGACACGTGGCTATAGCCCTTTTGTCTCACCCATTCCCCTCTCTGCCTGATACAGTTTAACAGGAAGGGGCATATGGGCTCCCTATAACCAGATTACCCTGCCATTGTGAGGACTCACCCAGAGGCATAGCGAGGGAGTTACGCGCCCGGGGGCAAAGGCAAAATTTGCACTCCTCAATCATTCGTTACTATGTATCTGTTATTTATTTCTAAGTCAGTGAACAATAAGAATGTAAATTTAAAAAATGACTACTACTAATATTCACTGTTACCGGGATAAATTAGTAGATTAGTCAGTAGATCGTAACTACAGACAAATATAAATTATAGTTTTTGTGGTTTACATTCTGTTCAATAATTTTTTCTCTTTAATTTGTTTGTATCGCGTTCTCATTGTATCACATTCTCTTTTACATAAAAATGTCAAATGCTTAAAATATATAAGTTTTATAAAACACAAGAGAAATAAATGTTATACAACCTAAATATGAATTTCATCACTATATTTCAATCAAGCATTTAAAACCACTGTTATAGCAAATGAGTGATTCATTGTTTAATGAATAAAAGGTAAAAAGGTTTTGAGCGCATCAAATTTATTGTAAGCAATCTGTAATGCTTCGTAACTGCCTACTTACTTACCTAGTTAACGTAGCTGTTTTTCATACTATCGCACAATGATAAACTACATCATAGTTATGAATGTAAGAGATTAAATTTTTTTAAATAAAACTAACACACAACATGAGAATCGCCCTAACTTTCTTGAAGACACTTGAAGCAATAGGTAGCCTAAGACTGAGGTTACACTGCAAGTGTTGCTTTCTGTCTGCCATGAGGACTTCTTCCCTTCAGGCTGCTGTGAGATTCTATCCTTAAGTAAAGGAGAGAGGTCTCTCTGAACTGCTCTTCCAAATTTCACACAAGCTATTCAACTGACGCTATAGATGTCAAGAATCAAGGCCAGCCTTGCCTTTGGCAGACTACCTCGCCAGGTGTACCAAGCATAACATCAGAACACGCATAAGACTTTCAGTTGAGAAAGCCATGTTAATCCCAAGTCTCTGCTATGACTGGGAGATGTGGGTGACCTATAGAAAACACCAGCATTTTCTTTGAAAAATCTGCAACAAAACTTTGGGGGGGAAGAGGAAGGCGGAGAGGGGAGGAAATAAATCAACTCAGTAATACCAACTCCTTTAGAATTGAGGCCCTGATTATCCAGCACCAGCTGAGGTAGAGCGGGCCCTGATTATCCAGCACCAGCTGAGGTAGAGCGGGCACTCTGATATATTTTTATCAAAACTGCTGCCTGCCCAACTAGCCAAAGGAGAAAGGAAACAGGGAAGCCAAAAGGAATGGTTTAGAGCAGTGTTTAACCTTTTTTTTTTAAATAAAATACCCCTTTTTCAAAAACAAAATTATAAGTACCTCCAATGCACCTCCCCCTCCCCCAGAGCCAGGCACCCCAGTCCCTCCTCTAAACCAAAGCACCCAACCCTCCCCCAGAGCCAGGCACTCCCAGCCTGCCCCCTGCTCTAACTCAATGCCCCTCCCCCTCTCCCAGAGCTAGGCACTGGGCGTCCGTAACCCTACCTTTAAAGTGCCTGCTCCTGCCGCCCGGCCCTACCTCCGCGGCTTGACTGCAGGGAGCACTTGGCTTGCTGGGCTCGCTGCAATGTGTGGGGCTGTGTGTTCCCATCCCAGTCCGGCACCCATCTAGCATGGTGCCCGGGGGCAACTGTCCCCCCACCCCCACCATGCCTCTGGACTCTCCCATGGGGTTGTGATGTCAGATCCTACTGGCAGTGTGATATAAAGAGCTCCATTGAGCCACCTAATCTTCTTTCAGTCAAAAAACAGCTGGTCTTGAACATATTGTAACTTTGGAAGTATCACACTCGATGTGTGAGTCTACTCTGTATGATTCATTTCCCAAGTCAGATGAAGTACAAGCCTTCCAGGTGGGATTTAATATGGATTTCAGAGGTGAGTGTATGTACATATTTTCACATATTCGGTTGATATACATCTCGCTATTTCTCCTTTTGGTTTATTGTGAATCCCTATTCTTTTATGTCTGGCAGAATTTCCATAAGAATCAAGTGTTTGGTTTTGTCCAGTTATCTTTTAACAATAAATAATGCATGATGGGCCCTGAGTACTAAACACATGACAAGGGAAATCTGCTCTGCGCGCATTATGGGCTTGTTGTTGTTTATTACAGCAAAAAACACAAGAAATTCGTCTAAAAAACTCCATAACTATTCTCCATAAGTACTCTTATCTGCCAGGGCTCCCTTCCTTCTACAGTTAGATTAATCTTTAGTTTATGAAGGAGATGCTTATCCTGTACGATGTTATGGTACTAGAATTAATGAAAATCTTTGGAATAGTTATTTCCCTCTTTCCCCGGCCCTATGTGGAGTTTGGGCACGGAATATTTTTGTCTCTCTTTGCTCATTAGTGATGTTAGTTTATATTGAATCTGTGGAATAAAATGCTGATCCCATTTTAAATTTGCTGTTGCATGGATTTAAAGACATAGAAGTAGATTAGGGTTCCCTGTGGCTTGGAATACAGCTTTGCAGTCTGCCCATCATAAGGGGTGGCACGTTGCTTCACTGTCCTAGAAGCAAACAAGATAATTAATAGTATATGAATGTGATTAGGTGCAGGGGACCCATGTAGTATGGAATGGATGCATTGTGTCCTCTTGGCATCCAAGGGAGTGTTCTTGGGCTATGACCAGGTTCACTGTTGTAGGTTGCAGAGTAATAAGGCTTAGTGACCAGAGTCAATAGGGCTGTTCTCATCCACAGGGCAGTAAGATCTAGACATCAGAGTAAGGACAACAGACCATCATCTAGGGTTGGGGGAAGTGGCCAGGGTAGGGGAACCTGGACCTTCCCCGCTTTACTGGGTTCCATCCCAATGATGAGGGTCTCTGCCACTGAGTCAGTGGAGAGTGTAACTGGGACAACACTGACAAGGTGGCGTAGCAAGGGAGGGGCAGCGGGATGCAGTTGCCCCATGGTACCATGGTAGGAGGGTTCCAATTTAGCTGCCAAAAGTTGTGTCGTTGTTAACTTTTTAATGATTATTTCCTATTTTGTATATATTCCAACAATCGACTGAAAAGGTTTCAGCGAAATCTTCAAAAAGTAAACAGGACCATAGTTATGTTATACTGCAGGCATTGAGGTTATACTGCATGTGTTTTAACATGAATGGTGGCAGGAATAGGCTCTACCCAGTCACCTCAGTTTGCACGCATTTGGACTTATCCAGGTGGGAAAAATGATTTGGGGGGGGTGCAAATTTTGCCTTTGCTCCCTGGCACATAACACCCTTGCTATTCCACTGCACTGACAACGACTGGGACAATACTCCCGTCCCATACCTCTGGCTACTTCCTCCCATACCCCTTGTAGTTGTGATCCAGGTGTCTCTGGGGTCATTGGTGAGGGTAGCTCCCAGTGATGGTGAGCTTTTCCAGATGTCTAAGGGTGTTTGGGTCTCCACCTGGGTCTTGGCATTCCTGGCTCCCATTTCTGGAGCCTGCAGCAAGCATCCTTCTTGGAGTGTTTCCAGTATGGATTCTGGGGTGTGACTTCTTCAGCTTACAAAATGGTGTTAACCCCTCCCAGTCTAGTGGGGGTGGGTGTACACAGTCACAATTCTTCCCTTGCTAGACTTTGCTTTGGGATGGGGAGAGGCAGGATATAAGTTATTTTGTCTCTTTTCACAAAACAGCTCATTCCCTTTTCATCCATTCAGCTACTCTGGCCAGTGAAAAGGGGTAGATTCTCACTCCCTGCCCACTTCAAGAGGAATGTCAAATAAGTAGTTGCCTCTCTCACATTCCATGGCCAGATGCACAATCCTAACAGGGCTGAGAAAAGTTGAGTATTCTATTCTATATGATCCTAGCCTTCATCCAAAGCTTCAGTTAATCTTTTAGATATGCTGGGTTCAGGCCATGGAGTGTCTTGAAGAAAAGGACTGAGCTCTTGAACTTGAAATTCTATGGGAGGCCAATGTAGAGAGCAGAAGACTCAAACTGTAAGTGACAAATGTATAAAACAAACAAGTGGGTAGGAGGAAGATGAGATGACAAAACTAGCAGGATGTATCAGAACAGATTCTCCCTGTTTACAACTTGTAGTCAGCCAGTAGCCATAATCAGAAATCAGCACAAGTCTTGCGGTTATGCAGTGGCAGTTTTCATTATGCATTATGGTACAGGTAAGTTTTTAGGTGGGACTGAAGAAGGCTAAGGAGGTGATTTATGGATTTTGACTACGAGTTTTTCCTATCCATAAGGAAGGACATGAGAAAAAGGTGAAGGTATTCATGACAAGAGTATGCAAGCAAGAGACCAAGGGTAGTGGACACTGGTGATGGATTGATGGAAGAAGTCAATAAGGGGATGGATAAGCCTGAAGAGGGCTTTGCAGGTTTGGATAAGACGACTGGTGTCTGATGCCATGGAAGACCAAGAGACAATGGAGTGACTCAAAGAGCAGAGAGGATCATGTAAACAGAGCAACAAGTCAGGAAGCTGTCTTTAGCAACAGAGCATGGACTAGGGCTTTGGCAGGTTGGGAAGAGAGAACAGATCAGATCTTGAAGATGTACAGGAAGAACCAGCAGGATTTAACTATGGATCAGATGTATGGGTCAAATTAGAGAGTATAGACTTAAATCACACAAACCAATCTTTTCCTTACCAACATCTAGTTTGTAAAACCCAGAATTGCAACAGGAAAGACTTAAAAATGAGAGAGAAGAGAGGAAAAAAATGTCGTAAAGAAGCAATGTCAATATTACAGATAAAGCTAAGCTTCACGAGCTGGTTCGGGATGGTGCATTGTGTTCCAGAGCTTTGGTTCAGCTTGTTATAAGCTAGGGGCCAGCTATCATGTTAGCCTTCCGACCCAGGCTCCCCAAAGTTCAAGACTCTGTGTATTGGAGATGAATGTGAAGTGCATCTTCAAATCTTTACATCCATTTTATTTGCTTCACACTCATCTCTAATACATACAGAATAATGGCCTGGGGTTGATCCAATTGACATGTATGGGATAATTCCCTCTAAGCTCAGTAGAAAGAGCTTGGAGCATTATGTTATGAAGGAAAACAAAGTGCACTACATAGGGAGACTGACTGTTACCCTGCCCTGCATTTATGTATAAAATGCTGATATTCAGATCCAGGAGCATTCCCCACCCACTTGGACCAGGTATAGATGATTACCCAGGATGCAGAATAGTAGAACATAATTCCAGAGAGTTTAGTCTTTTTGTTTCCAGTAAGTTAAAATATACAGTGTCTTATCATGACAGGCTCAACACAATCTCAAGGCAAAACTAGAGAAAGACTCTAATATACACAACATATAAAGCCTAGACATCTGAACACATTCTTCTTAGGACTAGCCTGGCTTTCTCCATTCATGAAATTCTATGTTTTGCTCTCCTTACTTTGATCACTACAGTACCTTGGATTCAACCGTGTAAAACAATACTAACATTAGCTCACATTCAAAATCACCCTCCTGTTAGGAACAATGCTGCAATATCAAGAGCAAACTTTTCTCTCCAAAAAAATATCCTGTGGTCTGAATTTAGCCTGGAAGGGTGCAAGGAAAAGTGAGTTAGATATATAGCATGTGCAATTTGCTGGTTCAATTACTGATGGTTAAAAGTGAGTGTAATGTTCTATTGTCTGATATTGCTGAATTCTCTCAGGGAACTTTAACCTTGTTTCAATCCACAATGACTGCCCCAACTGATATAAAAATACACCTTTTGTCCTAAATGCCTCATCTTTGGTTTGATCAGTTCTTCCATTTAATACAGCATATTTCCTGTTCCAGCAGAATTTCAACAAGCTTTTACAAAATGTCAGATGTCAGTGTCAACATGTTCTCCATTGTTTCCCATCCTCACACTATGAGACATGAATCACCTATGTCCAGTCAGAACCAAAACCAAAAAAACACCACAAACAAACATGGAGTATGAAGCAACCTTCACTGATGTAGTCAGCCAGTAGACTGGCTCTTGCATACCACAACCTAGGGGATCCCAGGTTAGTAGATTTTGTGTGCTCCAGACCCATGGGGAGATGGTGGGGGGGCTGGAGTGCTAGCACAGGCTCTCCAATGCTGGGGTGGGAGGAGAGCTCTGAGCTTCAGGGTGGGCAGATACAGGCAAGCCAGGGGTTGCATGTGGCCCCTGGGCCTTAGGTTCCCCACTCTTGCTTTATGGAAGCTAGTGGCCAATAAAAGCTTTCGGGGTGGTATCAGGCAGGGAAGAAGCGTGGGTAGATTTGTATAATTGTGGATCTTCCGGCAAAAAGCCTACATGAAGAAAAGGGTGGTCAGGGCTGGCAAGGAAAGTTCAATAGCTGTAGGAGTTGCTGCAGCAGCTCTCTCAAGAGTGGCTCTGCTATTAATTTTACAGGTCAGGAAGGAAGGGTCCTTCTACCCCCAATACCTGTAGTCATCATATTTACTGGAGTACAGGCAGCATCTAGGATTTGACCCTGTGTATATACCTATGGAGAGCAGGAATAAGGGTGATATGCTAATAATATATCATGAAAGTGGAAGAACAAGAGATGTTTCACAGTTAGGTCTCCACGCAGGGGCAATGGTTAATTTTGATGAGTCGTGAGAACCTTACTGAAAAACTTAGATGTGATTTGTATTTTGATGGTATGGCAAAATAGCTTGCCTACAAAAGAGAGCAGATATAGGAAATCAATCATTCGGCAAACAAAGGCCAGGATAAAAAGGTATCAGGACTTTTGGCTGATGCACAGAGATTTAAGAAAGAAAACAAGAATCCTTGACTCACTCTATTTCATTAAATGCAGATTCATGTATTACCTGTCTGAAACAATAGTGTTGACTGAGAAAGATCATGGGTCCAAGGCACACAAAATGTCAGCAACTGCTGCTGTTTCCAGGAGCTTAACAAGATTTATTGCCTGGTTATGATTAACTAGCCATCAATAAATGATAAGTACTTCAGAAGATCAACATGAGGACAAAGTTGTTCAGAGGAGAAAAGCAACTCATTAGATGAAGCAAACATACTGACATGCTTACAGGAAATACATACAATGCCAGAAAAAGACAGAGGGGGATGAAATTGGAAAATATGTCTGAACGAGGGACACAAAAGTATGTGGTCACACAGGTGTAACTGGGAGCAGAATTTGGTCCTGTATGTTTGAGTGACATCAAGAAATTAAAAACAATATCATCTGACAAGAGAAAACAAATCAGTTTCCCAGCTTAGGCTCATCAGGTCAGCTAGTGTAAGCTCCTGTTTTTGTGCAGAGGTCAAGAGTCTCTCTACATAAAGGAATAGGTTTGCATTAACAAATCTAATTGCTGGGTCGGGGCATTGTGATAATTTCAATGTGATAGAGAGATAAAAAAAATTTAAAACCCTGTAAAACCTACAGCTGAGCAAGGCAGTTAAAATAGGAATTACTCACACACCTCAACCATCCAGCCCCAGAAGCCACTGTGAAATTTGAAAGTCATATATTCATTTTTTGTTTCCCTTTCCCCTTCATTTTCATTCCCACCCCCCCCCCTCCTCCCGGGCATCTTGGGTGTAGCAATTACCAGAAGTCCTGACTGGTCACACAGGAGAGGCTTTGAGGACATTTGTATCCAAAAGCAGGATATAGCAGAATCTTTTATAATTCTGATCTGTCCCAATTTTGATCTTTAATTATCATAATCATCGTGGCAAATCCCAAAGGGATGTAATGTAGCCTTCTTGCAGATTGAGTGCCACCCAGAATGAATTCTAGCCAAGTCCTGGAGGTGGTTTGGCTGGATAATCAGTTTACGTCTGTCTACGGGAGGTCCTATTGCATCACAAAATCTTTTGGCCACCATGATGTGATCACTGGCTATGAAGCAGCAACCACGGGTAAACATGCCTCATCATTTGTTGTTCTTGCATTCTAACAACGAGTTCGTACCAAGAAAGCCACCAAAATCAAACCAGTGATAAGGGAGATGGTTCCCTTCTGTTATCATAAGCAACTACTTATTTAGATCTTATGGCAAGGGTTTTGTCCCTCTCTGTGATTCCAGAATAGCTCGTAGTACCTTTTTCCCTTTGCATCACCTTTAAACACACCCTTGCTTCATTTTTCATGTAAAAAGTTTACATGCAGCTTGCAGGCATTTAATTTTTGACACTGTACATTATAATTTGTTTAACCTCATTTTTGGGGAAAGCACCCCTTTCTAAAATTGAATGCTACCATATTGGGCTGTTGTGGCATTTTCCCCACCACAGGGATGTTAATTTTAATTATATTATAGTCTCTATTTCCAAGCGGTCCAGCTACGTTTCCCAACCTGTGCTCCACTTAGGACTAAATCAATAATAGCTCTTTTGTGGGCTCCAGTACTAGATGCTCCAAGAAGCAGCCATTTAAGGTGGTAAGAAACTTGATTTCTGCATCCCATCCTGAGGTGACATGTACTTAGTCAAGGTGAGGATAACTGAAATCTCCCATTATTACTGAGGTTTTTTTTAAATAGCCTCTCTAATGCCCCTGACCATTTTGTAGGCACTATCAACTATAATGCATTTGATGGATTCTCATCATTTGCCATCAGCAAATAATATTTCAACTGCTCCCCGCCCCCCTTGTTATAATTATTTATTTGTAATTTATACATTTGTGATTTATTGAAACCCCATACACAGAACCACAAGGCTTAATAATGACTGTTAATGGTGGCATTCTCTATGTTATTCCTAGCAACACAGTGTGCATGAAATGGTATTGTCTCCCCAACCCCATTCATTCCTGCTTTCAAAGATTTACCTTAATTCTTAACTGAAGTGAGAAACCTCAATGGAAGGACAATGCTTAAAAACTTTAAAGTACCCCACTCCCCAACAAACCTACCACACCTTAGTCCAAGCTCATTCCTGAGCCATCTTGTTTTCACAGCTTTCCTCTGCCAGACAGTGGTAAATCAGTCTAATTTGCCATTCCTCAGAAATTCATACAGACTTTTATTATCCCTGAAAAACAGCTAAAATATCTTGCCTTGACTGATTCCCTGGGTGAGCCCGCAGTATAGCTCTATACCTCTCCTCAGAGACCCCCAACTTCCATTCACAGTGACCCAAAATAAAGCTTTACTCCTCATGCCCTTTGTTTCCAGTCGTTGCTATTTTAATACTAGTATTAGAACCATCACAACAAGCCCACACCGGCCTTTAATCCTCTTCTGCTTGTAACAGCATGGCATTGTGCCTCATGAAATCCAAACCAGACACATCAATTGGTGCGGAAGGTGGCTACCTCTGAGAGGAAACATCAGGTAAGTAGTTGGCCTTTGCTATGTTCTTTAACAGTCTGAAAAGGAAAAGACCTACTACAGGCTAAGTGCAATGAAACTTGTAGGACTAGTTGTACTCAAAAAGACAATTAATGAAATCTGTTGTTCACAGTGGGTGAATACAGGTTTCTTGGGGAGTTAATAGCTTTTAATAATTCTGCTAGTATGTGTGTTTTTTTGGAGGGGGGGAGCAGTTCTGTGCAGGTAATTCTCAATTAATGTAGAGGGCATGTAAGTACATCGGGGACCTGAGATTATCAAGTTTATTTGGTCCGTTAAATCATATTTTTCAATTGTTAAACTGCTTAGGCAGAATTTGCACTGTAACATTTTAGCTTTTCATAGCTGTCAAGAAGGAATACAAATAATTACTGTGTTCCCTGGTGATTTTTGTCTGATTAAAGTGACATGTCTGCTTATGCAAGAAATTTGAATGGAGACATTCAATAAAGTCAGTAACACTTGATTTCCCTTTCCCAACCTCTTTATTTCCATGTTTCACATTTATTTAAGTGTATGTGCATGTGCTAGAGAGAAGGGAGGTTCTTCAAAGATTGAACAAAATAAAATATTTTTTCATACTGTTTACATATATTAACATAAACATCCCACTGTCATGTTTACCAACCAAGCATCTCTTTGATTGGATTCTAAAATCCTTAATGCCTTACTACTCAAGTATCACCACCTACTGCAGTGAGAACCTCTGGGAAGTCAGGAGTTACTTGGTGTGAGTAATGGGGACATAGTCTCTTCTGAGTGCTAGAAACTACAAAAGGAGTAGGAAATAAATGTTGTGGCTGTGAATTCTGTTAGGAGCTGAATAGCTACACAGAGGAAGAAGCCATTTGCAATGTACTACAAGGAATTTTTTTGGTCCAAACCCCCCTCAGGATTATGCTAAATATTCTTGAGTGCCATCTACTGGCATGTTAGCTATTTACATATACCACACCTCTCTTGGAACAGGTTTGATTCCAGTGCCTGCTTTTTGCAATAGGCATTGATTGTGCAGACAAGATGCTTGAGTTCCATTCTTGGTTTTAACACTTTATTAACTATGCACTGGGCTCCATAGCTCTGGGGTCAGTGCTGTGATCTTGTAAGCCGGGGCCAATTTCTTATCAATTTCTGCATAATATTCTATTATGGCAGCCAAAGACTGGACACGTCTATCAGGGATGGTCTAGACAGTATTTGGTCCTGTCATGGGGGCAGGGAACTGGACTTGATGACCTCTCGAGGTCCCTTCCAGTCCCTTCCAGTCATAGAATTCTATGATTCTATGTTGCAGAATATTCCTGGCCCCAACCCCAATCCATAGGAAGGGACCCCAGTGCCAAAGCAGCAGCATTCTCTTTCGCCTCCCCCTTTCACAAGTAGAGGGCATGAGCAGCTTGCAGAGAGGATATTTAGGGCCCGCTTGATTTAATGGGACATATCCCTTTAAGCGGATATAAAATACTGTCTTGTTTTCATCTTTTCTGTCCAGCTATTAAAATAACCTGGCTCCTTTTGTGTTTTATTTCCTCTTTTTTATGGTTCCACTTGGGATGTGGCATTTGCCTCAGTTTTGTGAGTGTACTAAAGATATTTTGTTTCACATTAAAGCTGCCTGTGGTCTGCATTTAGGTTTCAGTTTAGACTATGTGAATTAAATTTTGTTTAGATGGTTTACTATTGAATTTCTTTCCTCTCGACCACTGCCCTGTGAATCCAATAGGCAACGAGGCTGATGCTATGTTCATAAAAGCACACTTCCTTATGTTATTTTATTGTCACTACTATTCCCTGATTTACATAGCAAACCTCCACATATACTAAAACACTGTATAGCAAGCTGCGTACTGTAATAAAATACATACAGTAAATCTGAAAACTGAAATTTCTTTTCCTAAATTCAATAGGCTATTTCTTCGGGTCTGATTCTCAATTATACTAAGGCTGCCTTATATTGCTTTAGCAGTGAAAAAGAGCCTTAGCATGAGTTTCAGTATAATTCACTCCTAACCTTTACAGTGTCAGCCTGGTATAAAGTGGCTTCATTGTAAATAAGACTCATGCTCTTTGCTTACAAAGACTGGGGAAGGGTAGATAACACTTTGTTTGCTGAAGATTTTCTCTTTTGTACACTGTTATACAAACATCCCTCATAGGCCTAAGTAAGTGGCTCTAACGAAACATGAGAAAAGACTGATCCAAAACCACGGAGAACAATGGTTTCAATATTGCCCCATAATATCAACCACAGTAGTATATCTCCATTTACTACAAATAAGCAACTACAGGAGCTTAACAATTTCTTCTCTCTCTTTATAACAGTCATCTCCCTTTTTAAATACAAAAAACATTACAGTCCAGAGTTATTAGAGTTTTATCACACAGCCAGAATTCTTTGGAGCCAAGCTACTCATAACAATTTAAGAATAACAGTGACAAGAGTGATAAATGCAATGCTTCCCTTAAATTTTGAGATGTGCTGTGAGTAGAAGGCAACTGAGAAAGCAAACAATTCAGTTGCAAGCTCTTGGTTTTCAGCCACAAAGAAATTATTAAAGGAGCCAATGGAAAGACTTTGGCTTATTAGGGCCCCAAAAGCCTTCTAGGTGATAGCTGGTAAGATTTTTATCATGTGTATAAGAACGTTTGTTGCATTTTAAAAAGTTCTCTCTGTACTCCTTTTATCTTAGAAATAAAGGTTCTTGCTTAGAAAGAACTATGTGGTAATTTGCAACTGCTGACAATACATAGTTCATAGCCCTGGGAGAGAAAGCAGTGCACGGGTGCTGGCCTTTTGGGCAAACTGGCTTTCTGGGGATATCACAGTGCTTACACTGTGTAGAGAGCTGTGCAGCATTGAAATCCCCTGTGAAGAGGGAGAGACACACAGCTTTTTGCCCAAAAGAAGTGATGGATGGGTGCTGCAAATATTAAGTGGGTGCCCTCAAGGGACCACAGAGGAGGAATACAGGTGCAGTTACTCTGAAACCATCTCTGACAGCCATGATTTAAAGATATCCACATGTCTATCTTTAAACCAAAAAAGGGCAGCATTCCATATGTCAGCAAAATACTACAGTACTGGTACAGAACTGCATAACATAGGGACAAGCTTCTTAAAGTTTGTTAAACAATAAACTGTTCTGATTGTGATCTTGGGTCATGAGGCTATGATACAGACCTCCTCTTGTGTGGTAGGCACCACAGAGTCTTAGACAATGTCTGCACTGTAGCTGTAATTTTGAGCTCAAGGAGACACAACTGCTCCAGCTCTGATCAAGCTAGCTAGCATGCTAAAAATAGAAGAGTCACCATGGTTGTAGGAGAAGCTAGCTGCCTGATTTCGTACCTACAGTCACAGATGAAATTGTACTCATAGTGGCTAGGCTCTTCTGCAGCTTGCAACACTGTGGCTATGCTCTCTTTTTAGTGCACTAGCTTGATCAGAGCTAGCATGGATATATTTATTTGAAGTGGAAATTATGCTTTCCAGGTATAGTGCTGCTATGCCATAAGCACTATTTTAAAAGAAACAGAATAAGTTAGGAAACAAACAAAGAACATGAACCAAAATTTGGGAACTCAAGTCAGTTACCCAAATCTAGATGTAGAGTATCTGAGACAGATGATGAAAAGAGAGGGCGTGAGGAGAGATCCAACTTTCAGTTTGGACCACTGTAGAACTGTCAGAGAAGTGGAGGGAGGATTATGAGTGATGAAAGCCAAGAATGATTGGCTGGCAATTGCTGTAAATTCAGAACCAATACTAGATTGGAAGACTGTGGTTTAAAGTTGAAGCTAATGGAAAAGTCTTCTCTGTAAGTATAATAGGAAGGCGCAGTGTCCAGATTCAGCACAGACTCAGCAGCCTGGTCTCAAATTACATTTTATGGTCTGAAGGGGTGACATACGGAGGCGATGATGGGTGATGGGAGATATGGAGGCTGGAAAAAAAACAGGAAGAAGATGGAGTGACTCTAAAAAGAAGGAGGCCCCTCCAGCCACAATGATTTGAAAAAACAATCCACAAGCTGTCAGACATTCTCCTGGTAATACATTTTCCCAGAAACTCCTCCCTTTCCTGCTGCCAAACCGTCCCACTCAAAACAAATATCTGATTCCCTTCTTGGCAACAAATCTTCCCTCTCCTTGACAAGCTCCCCTAAACCAACTGCCCTCCATGCCAAAACCCTCCTGCATCCTTTAATGAAAACAACCCTCCATTTTTTTTGGTTTGGAATTGTAATATTGAAAATATTTGGCCCCTCTGCAGCTTAAGCTTGGTATTTTCTGCTCTCCCTGGGAACAGGGTGAAAACATTTATCCATCTACTTAACAGGCTAAAGGGAAGTCTCCCACTGTGCAAGAAGGGAACTCCTGAATCATCCTGTTACTGCAGGAAGCCATGCTTTTATAATCAGGTTCTGCCATCCCAAAGTCTCCGACATGTTTCCTTCCTTTTAGCAGAGTAGGAATTAAATTCACCTTGCTTTGGAAAATTTACTTTCCAACAATCTGATATGCAGCTGCCCAAAAATGTGATTTAAAATGCGCATTAGCAATTTTATGCTTTGGACCGCTGGTTGTGGTTATGACAAAAATGAAATTACAGGGCACGAGGGCAATGTAAAAAAGTGGTTAGAAATGTGCTTATACCATAGGGCTGGATGTTATTAGCCTTATAATTGAAAGCTATTTCCACCCAGCTGTTCTGATCCAAGAAGAGTATTTTAACTACTATTAAAAGTTATTAGTTATATGCAACATGTGCTCTGAGTAGATAGAAGCGGAGGTAGGAAGAGCACACCATAATTCTGTATACATTTTAAGTTAAAAGACAAATGCACACCAGCATTAGCTTTCACTCATTCCTTCTTCCTTGGCAAGAAACAGAACTCGCAAGGTAGAATTTAAGCAACAGCTCAAATCTACTTTTAATCAGCTTGACAACAGCAAATGTAGGGCAAATATGGGCCAGACTTTAGAATTCCAACATCCAGATTCTTTGCCCCATTACAACCCTCTTGCATCACTCCATTGGTTCAAAGAGGCTGTAATAGTGCTTGGAGAATCCCCACAGGGGGTACAGTTGACTATATCAGCCAGTAGCATTGCCACCTAGCCAGTCTGGCTATAGGCTAGTCGCTACTCCATTTCCCCTATTCAGGGTGGAGTTCCTTATCTTCCTAGGCACAAATCTCTTCCCAGGCACAATTTTATTTTTTAGACATAAAACTTAGGCAAAACATCAAAGAAAAGCAGTTTCCCTATTACTGCTGGGCTACAGCTGCCACAGGGTTTCCCTCTTACCTTTCGGAAGGAAGGCAAACTCTTCCCTCCAATCCTTCATGCTTCAGTTTCTACTGCAGGAGTCCACATCTCTCCTGTAGCTCCTCTCATCAGTCCTTTATAAGGACTACCAATCTAATCTATTCTCAGCTAATCTGTCTCAGCTAAGTGAACAGTGCTGGGTGTCCCTAGGCCTTCTGACTCTTGTAGGACAGGCCACTCTGGTATACAACACCACACCCCGGTCTTCCTGTGACCTGTAGTATAGGGGGACATGTCCCAGGCTGACCAGCCTGCTGTGGCAATTCCATTTGATCCCCGGCCAGTTCAATGATTCCTCTGGAGGCCACTCACAGCTGGCACAAGCTATCACAGCCCTCTGCGGGCTTTCATTTGCACCGAGGCACAAAACATGTGAGGAAATGCAAAGGTTATGTAAAGCTACCTTCTCCCCCTCCCCTTACATTCTGAGCCTAGATTAGTCCAGAGTAGGGATCCCACAATGTGTTCCCCCTGAGTTCTCTTTGGGTACTCCTGCTGTAGTAGATACAATCAATTTCCTCCTAGGTTATTTTGTGCCATTAGCAAAAACACAATAGTTAAAGTGTAATGCTGTTAAATAAGGCAAAAAAGTGACTCTTTTAGTAATACTCAGTGAGAAATGACAGGCTGTATTTAAATTCTGCATAGCGCTTGGATTAAGTTCATGCACGTTTAACAAGACGACAGATGTATGCTGCTTTTCCTGTAGCCACAGTTTTCTAGCACATTACTTTGCCCTTTTCTTGTTCTTTCAATGTTATTTACTTAAAGCAGCTTCCATGTTCATTTCCAACTAACTATTTGTTTATTCTTCAGAGGATATAGATTTATTTTTTGCCTTATGTAGCAAAACCATTTTGGCTCTGCACTGGTAGAAAATAGTTAATGTGATTTATGCAATATTTCATACACAAGTTAGGTGGATTATACTGAGCACTACAACTCACTGTCTAAGAAGTGTTGCTATGTTCTCTCTGGAGTCTTTGGGCCTGATTCTGACCTCAGGCCAAAGCACAGCTATTTATTGTAGTGGAGTTTCTCCTGATTTACACTGGATATATCAGAGCAGAATCCAACCCAATTTGTAGAACAACAAATTGTCATTTCTGTCTCTCTCCAAACACCCACGCAGACAGATTTTGAATGTATTTAGACACAGGTGGGTGGCCAATTGGATTTCAAAAGCACTATAGATTTCAAAGAGAGTTAGCTGCCTACCTATGTGCTTTGGAAAATTCCACCAGGCTCCTAGCTGAATCTTAAAGTTCCTAAATGCCTCTCAGAATCTGGATTTACAGAACCTCATTTGTTGGGGCAAAAGGAAAAGTACAGAAGGAAGAATTGTTTTGAAGCTGATGCCAGTGATGTTGATTATAGGCCTACCTAGTCTGACCCCACTTTATCTGCAGCCAATGTCAGGCCTGGAGGAAGGAGAAAAGGACGAGAAAAGGAAGGAGCTTGACTCAGTTTGGGGCTGACTAGAAAGGAGGCAGGAGCCTGTTCAGCAGTGTAAGGGCACAAACTAGAGTCTGTCTGCTCAGCAACCAGGGAACAAATACGTCCCAACCTACCCCTCTGGGAAAAGGGGGAACCTACCAAGATGCCCCAACTAAGGGGAACTGGGACTCTTGGAGGCACACCCCAAACTTAAGGAATTGGATATAGCAAGTGGTTAAGAGTTCCTAGGCCAGGAATACAGGGGGATGGCACTCCCTTTTTCACTTGCTTACTCAGCCATCAGGGACCATCCACATGTCAATACAACTGTCTGAACTGCTGAGAAACATCATGCTGGAGAATACTCAAACTGCTTGGGCGACGATGCTAGGGATATGGTCTCCTATGACCAGATCTCCCATATTCCCCGGGGTGAAATCCTGGCCCCACTGAAGTCATAGGGAGCTTTGGCATTGACTTCAGTAGAGCCAGGAATTCACCCTAGTTGGGCAAGATGTCCTTTGCATGATATGAAAAAAACCTCAGTTTATTTAATATTACTGTTAGTCACCATGGCTCCCCTCCACAGCTTCCAAACATGTCGTTTGGAACATATGCTTATTATACCTGATATTTAGATTAGGCATAATCTACTCTTTGTCTAAGACTTCTCTGTGGAGCTATTTCGGGATACTGGAAGTATCCTGGCTATTCTGCGTCTTTTGAGCAAGCCCGTTATTTCAAAATATAATGAGCTCGCTATTGCAACATCCCTGTAAACCTTGTTCCACGAGGGTTAAGGGATATTTCAGAATAGTGCTCTATTTCAATATAAGTGCTGTGTAGAAATTAACTCAAAATAAGCTATGCAATTATTTTGAGGTAAGGGTGCAGTGTATCCCAAAAAAACTCCACTGTGTCCAGGGAAAGTGTTTGCTCTTCTGCTTTTTTTTTTGTGGAAGAGCAAACTCATTCCTTTGGAAACCCTGTCTTCCTCATTTCACGAGGAAGAAAAGGGGGGGTTTTCGAAAGAGGGTTTTTTTTCCCAATATTTGGCCCAATCTAGATGGTCCGAATTTCAGAAAAGCCTCTTCTGACAAAAGTATCGGAAAAAGATACCCCAAAATGCGGAGCTATCAGAAAGTACATGACATGACATTTAGTATCCTAGTTGAAAACTTTAGGTCATGAATCCCTCCTGCAGTCAAGCTATGCATCTATCCAGAAAAAAAACCGAGCTTTTAGGTTAATCTTGGAAGGTACAGGGAATGAAATCTTATTGCTGCTGCTTGTGAAAAGATTTCATGAAAAAAAAAAAGTAAGAAAGTCACCAAAATAAATTTGAAATGAGTAGTGGAACCCCACTGCTCATTTTCTTTCCTTTGTTGTTGGAGCAGCTGTTGGATTTCTGTAACCAGGCTGCATAAGAAAAGGCTGCAAGATATCACTCTTCTCAAATTTCTGACAAAGTATCATAAAGCTGGGTTAGCTTCCACTGTTGGGTTATTAGATGCTGGTTGATTTTGGAGTTGCTTTTTAACTTGACAAGCTTATAGTATTAAAAAAAATGAGCACTGTCAGTAAGCTTTTTCTGCTCACAATTATGCACTGTTCTCAGATTATTAATTATTATTGTCTGTTGAATTTTATGTGGTCAAACTTTTCTAAATTTTCAACAATAAGCCCAGGATGAAAGTTCACATTCACCCTGGTTTGGGACCAGCTGTAAAACTGGATCAAAGTTTGAGAAAAAGTTTGTATATAAACTCTCTCTGCCCACACACACAAATTTGAAATGGAATTTCCCTCCATTTTTCAATTACTTCATTTTTTATGGTGGTAGCTTGTAGAGCCCCCAAGTGAGATTCATGACCTGCTTTGCCCAGGTACTATAAACACAAATAGAAAGAAAGGGTTCCTGATTGGAAAAAAACTTATAGTCTAAACAGACAACACACACATGAGGTCTAAGAAATGAAATATGTTAGCCCGATTTTGAAGATGAGTGACTTTGGCACAGAGAGATTGAGAATGTCTCTATACTGTGTTTTAAAACCTGCTACCACAAATATAATGGTGCTAAAATCAACAGTGTAAACCTTGCTTTGCTGTTTGGGCTGGAACTTGGGCTCTGAACCTCCCCCCACCCTCATTCCCTGGGTTTCAATATTGGAGCTTGGCCAAGTTTTACAATGCAGCATAGACATATAGTTTATGGCCTGTCCATTGTTATGCAGGCAGTCTTTGTCAGAGCCGGGAATGGAACCTAGGTCACCCAGAACCAAGTCCACTGGCTGATCAACAAATTCAGTCTTCCTTTCAAAGGACAAGCTACTGGAACAGGAAAGAGTCTGCTTGTTAGCTGTTGTAATTTGACATAAATAAGCAAGTGATTTCAAGGAGGAAAGGATAGTTCTTTGAAAACAGCACCTTCTTAATGAACAGATCTGTTCCCCTCAGTGGGTATTCAGAGTCAGATCTCCTCATGTCACTGACACAAATAAGTTTTCATTGTCTGTTGTCATGTTACAAGAGAGTCAGCTGGAGTTTTTGTTCATCAGAATTGCTTATTAAGTTTGAAACCATTCCACTCAGGCAAACCCACTGAGGGCTAATTGTGCAGGGGTCACCAAGAGCCTCATTAGACCTACACAGCCTTTTGTTTTGGTTATGATGTGCAAGGAGGAATGATGCCTTCCCCTTTCTTGCAGCTTGATCTTCAGTCCCTGAGTCGATATTTCAGTGCTGAGAGTTAGAAAAAGTCATCTTTTTTATTTATAAAAGGTAAATAATGTATTGCAAAGCCCTACGGATGAATGCTGGCTTAGGCTATGTCTAGACCACAGAGTTTTTCCCGGAAAAACTGCCACATCCAAGGAACACATCCTCTATTTTGGAACAATTTCTGAAAAAGCAGGCTCGTTCTTTTGGCATCCCCTGTATTCCTCTGGGTGAGAGGAGTAAGGAATGTTCTGAAAGAGGAGGTTTTTCCAAAATTTGGCCCCGTGTAGATGGGCCAAATTTCGGAAAAGCCTCTTTTGAAAAAAACAAAACAAAACAAACACCCCAGAAAAAGATACGCAAATTGCGAATCGCAATTTGTGTATCTTTTTCAAAAAATACTCTGCAGTCTAGATGTAGCTCCCTCTTTTGCAATTGTGACTGGGGAATGAAATTTTACAGCTTGAGTAAAAGAGCTAATCAAGCCCACTCTTGAAAAATACTGAGAGACACAGATAGGTGCTCACTGGGATTTTCAAAAGCACCAAAATGCCTTTCTCTCACTGACTTCAATGGGATGTAGGAACCTACTCTTGAAAAATCTTATTACATGCCCATCCATTTTGTTAGGCATCTAAACACCCTTTAAAAATATGGCTCTACATTCTGGAGGAGGAGGTTGTAATGCTCCTACACTCTGAACTGGGTACAGAATTATATGACACATTGAACTCTGAAAATGGCTGGCCAAAGTCAAACCAAGACCTTTGGATATGGTCACCGTGAATACCCCTAATTCAGAAAATGCCTGGCTTCCTAAATGGATGGAAGTATGAATCTAGTGTCTAAATTATGCCACCTCACATCTCTGAGCATACCTCTCATCTCCTGTAAGAGGTAGAGGGGAGAAACAGAAGTTTACTACGTGTGAAGAGCTCTCTTTCCGATAAGAGCAGCAAATGAATGTAGCTCTTTAACAATATTAGCCTTCCCCAAAGAACTAAATCACAAGACTTTAAAACTGAGGTATTGACGTACATATTATAGGAGAACAAAGAGGAGACCCTACAGCTTGTTCTCAAGTTTTATAGTGTCAATAGTTATTGCTCCTTGGCATCAAGGGACACTACTTTGAATCACTGTTAATAGATAAGCTTAGCAACAAGATTTTCTTCTCCATTTGTTAATCCATGCAAGCAAAGCAGCTGTAGGGTCAAAAGATTCTAAGCCACCCATGTGTGGAACATTGCACATGATAGAATACAGAGAGTGAGGGAAGCTACAGAAACAGTCACTCCAAATATACAGTATGTATGAAATTGTTCAAATCAGGAATCATTTTGATGCAATGGGCCTCTCTTTATACACCACATCATGGACCCCTTAACTTTTTCCTCACCTCTGCTTTGGAGCCTGTGCTGCTGGACTCTTGTTGGTGTCACTCCTGCAAAATACTTTCTCTCATTCTGCAAAACCCTTCTTCAAGGAACCTTCATGGATTTGGGAGGGAACCAGCCAGTTTCTAATGGGGTCTGTCTTTCTCTTCCTCCCAGACACATGTAAAAAAAATGGAGAGGTAAAGCATTTACTGAAGATAAAACTTACTTATGATCCTTCTTTTGTGTAGTTTGAATCACCACCCTTGAGGAAAGATTCCTGAGGCAGGCAGGCAGGATGGATAGTGGCCATGTTGTTCAGAAGCTACAGCAAGCTAAGGAAGCTGAACAGCAATACTAAGACAAGCAATTTCCACTGCAGGGGCCTAAAATAAGGGAGAGCAAGAGGAGTTTAGATACCCCAATCTCAGCTGACAACAGACGGAGAACTGACTGGCTTAGGGGAGAAATGTTCTCTTTACAGCTCTTGCCTCCGTGTCCTGGCTAGTGTAGTGGAGTTCCCTGCTGCTTCAATGTAATATAAGCACTGTCCACATATGTCTTCCCTTCTTCCATGGCAACTTGGGGGAAGCTGTCTTAAGGCTGGAACTGTGGCTTCCAACCCTAAGACAAGAGGGCCAAATTGGCCTTCTTATGCTAGGGGCCACTTTGGCCCTCTCATCTTCCTCACCTCTTCCCCCACCACTTCGACCACTTTCCGCACTCTTGGGCTACTAGACAAATCTGCCCTGAATAAGGTCTTCATTAAACTAGTGCCAACCAGGAACCTCTGAAATCATGACACAGCAAGGGTGAATTATTTATTATAAACGATTAGATACTAACATTGTTATTGATGCAAATTGACAAAACCCAACACACTTCCAAGACAGCATTGGAGTGCCACAGTTGAGGAAGCTTTTGTGAAGCTCTAGCCAACTACCTGGTGTCTCTGTAATAGTTTATCAGCTGCACTGAAACTCAGGGATGAACTAAGTGGTACTAAGGACCTATAATTCCCATTCAGCTCCAGTGCTCTACCACGTATTGCATTTATTCATTTCTAAGGCTATGGTTTAGTCATGGATGTCATGGGCAATAAACAAAAATTCATGGCCCATGACATGCCCATGGCCTTTTCTATAAATACCTATGACTAAATCTTAGTTGGGGGGCCTGAGGGTACTGCTGCTCTGAGGCCACCCTGGGAGTAGCCCCAATGACCACTGCTAAGGCTGTCTGCAGGTCCAGCTGCAGCAGCTGCTTCTCTGGCCACCTCTGGGGCCACCCACCTGTCACTGGCTC
Source organism: Apalone spinifera (assembly GCA_030068395.1). Lineage (NCBI taxonomy): Eukaryota > Metazoa > Chordata > Testudines > Trionychidae > Apalone > Apalone spinifera. Next base: position 139,150,734 of record CM057845.1, on the reverse strand, counting down.
TGGATGCCCCCCGGGCTACTGCTCAAGTAGTCACCAGGGCCAGTTGTACTGACCACAGTTCAGGAGATCCCTGGAGCCAGCTACCAGGTTTGCCTGAGCAGAGGTTGGTGCAGTTGGTCCAAGACATCTCACATTTCTTATATGGACCACTTCAATCCCCATGTTAACTGCAGCAATTGTTTACATGAAAGAGTGATGTTGAGATGGTACCTAATGAATATTTACCTCCATTTAGGGCACTCTAGTAGTTAGAAATAAGAAAAAGTGGAACACCAAAAATGTTCCATGACTGATAGATGAAGAACAAAAATTAGTGGTGCAGATATATCCATGGATGCTACACTTTGTCCAGAGGTCAAGAAGATATGTCCTGGGATTTTGAGGGGCCTTGTAGGAGAAGGGAAATTGCACTGAATTTAGAGTTACAGTAATAGCAAAATATGTGGAGGCATAATGGTATTGAAGCTTGAGGATTTTAACCAAAAATATTTTAACATTAAAGATTCTGGTTCAGCTAAAATAGTAGATCATTTCTTGCAAACTAATGGCATCACAGCACATAACTGTGATTAGATGCCTCTCTATAGCTTTTCAGGCCCTTATTCACAGAGTTGGACCAGTCAATACATTTGGATTCAGGAAGGAATATTAACGTATTGGTTGCCCTTTGGCTTCTTCTGTAGCATGGAATATGGACCAATTGTTAAGATAATGTGGCAATTGCTTTTGATTGATTTCCTGTGACTATAGAGGGACAGAGGCATTTATGGATCTCTGTTCTTTCAGCCTTTTAGTTCTCCTTTTCAGTGGGTAGAGAAAACTTCATGTTGGTTCTTTCTTTATCCTGGGCCTAATTATTTCTCTAACTGGAACTTCCTTTAGCATGAATTCCTAATAAATGAATAATCAGTGGTGAATCAAAGCAGAACTCTTACTGATCATTGCAATCCGTGTGCACCTTACCATTTGTAAGCTTAATGAAGAATAATGTACAGTTGGTATATAGCCATGTTTTTAAACACTTTTTTTGAGATTTAAAGATTTTCCCTCTGTTGCTAAAGACATAAAGACTCATCATGGCTCTTTAGGCTTTAATAGAATATATACCATCTTCAGATCAGATTAAAACACATACCAGATTGAATGTTTTACTGATTTAAACCCAACCCAAGAGTCCTCCAATTCACTGTCTTAAGCCATTACACTCCTTACCCACCAATTGGGGGAAAAAAGTCAAGAAACTAATCAATTTCACAATCTTATAGATGAACAGAAACTATTTTCTCTAGGGCAACTTTCTCATTTATATTTAAATTCATTGCCTGTGGCCAGGAAGTTCTGCCTCATTTAGAGATGGGAGTAATAAAGACGTACTGAGAGATGTAGAGTAATATAGAATTAAAAGATCTGAGTACATTTCCAATGTGCCAGACTAAGTAAAAACATACCACTTATACAAATATACCAAGATAGAAAGACTGTTACAGATAGAGAAAGGCATGATTGCTCTAAAACTGGCCATGGTAGTGTAACATTGTCTTTTGTCTATTCCATAATTGCTTAATGCAGCTCAGGCATTATGGGCACGCTGGGACAGATTCTCCTCTGGAATAACCTGGCTTAGTTCTATTAGTTGAGCTACACCAATTCTCATCACTTCAGGTTCTGTTTCACCATAGATACAACATACCAGTGTGGCAGTTTGGAGACTTATACAAAATAACTGGGTTCTCACCCACAAGTGAATAATAAACGGATCCACAGCAAGCACCTCTATATTGTGTTTCCCCTATATCATTATTAACACAGCTAGAAAGGGGCTAGTTGCTTAAAAGCCAAGTTAACAGAACTTTTGTTCTTCAAAATGCTTAAAAATACTGGAGCTAATTAATCCTCAACACACAGTTATTAGGGAGGAGAATAAAAATGATCAGCCCCATTTTACAGACGGAAAACTCAGGTAGATAGTAATTTGCACAATGCCAGACAGGAAACCCTCTTGATGCCAGAAAATGACCCAAAGGCATACCTCTGTGCTTTTAATGGGATAGTGATAATCACTTCAGGAGACATATGTGACAATATTTTCTTCCCCTCTAATCCCCTTTCCATGCCAGGAGAATACTGCTGTCAAGCCTCATTACTTCTCCTTTTCTCTAAAGATCCTGATACTCTTATGTTTAGGCATGGCAGAATTTATTGTTTTCTTAAATAATTTCCTCAGATAATATCAACGTTTCTTTTAAACATTTTTTTTGTTTTTTATCAATTTACATTTTAGAGTTACAAGGAATTATGGGTGGTCACACAATGAAGGGGTCAGACAATAATAATTCAATAATGGCATGCATTTTTAAAAGTTATAGCTTTAGAACCATTCAAAACACAAATTGTCAACTTCACATGACAAAATATGCCAAGTAAATAACCTTAAATCAAACTGCAATATGTTTTCAGGCAGCATTTTTCTTACCTTGCCTGTCAATTTTGATTAGTATTGATGCCATATTTTTTGTCACTTTCTGTGTGTATAGTGAAATCAATGCTTACTGATAAAAACCTAATCTTTCAAAGCCTACTCATAATTGAATTCAATGCAGTGGACTAAGAATAGCGATTATCTGTTTATCTTTATAATAGTATATCCCATTATCCCTGCTCTAGTGTGAACTGAGCAAAAGTAGATGTGGAGCATCCAGAACCTGGACCCTTTCAATGACTACAATTTATTCTTTTATTTTGTTTAAGTCTTCTCAGTCCTTAGTCACTCTTCATGTGCTAAATTATTATAAACAATAGGTCACTACTCATGCATTCTATGTGATACCCATCCTTAACACTGATCTCCTTTCCTCCACTCAATTTTCCTACTGAAGCATTAAACGAAAAAGTGCCAAGTATTGAGAGCCCCTGCTGCAAAATGAGTGTAGTTATTCTGCTCCTATAAGCTGTTGCTCATGCTGGGTTCTGCAGGGGAATGAGGTCATATGGGCACTGAAAGAAACTGCAGAAGAAAATGCCAAGCAAAATTTACTTGAGCAAGTGAGAATTGCCTCACTGACTGCTTCTCAGTGTTCCTCTGCTTTGTTATAGCACCAAATACAGGAAATTAACTGAGAGCGCCTGGCTCTGTTTTCTTTTCAGACAGAAAATGAATAGAGTGGAGGTTGGGGTTCATAGAAGGGAAAATATATAGAGAAATGACAACAGTCACCTAAGTTTCTCCTGTAAAAGAAATAAAAAAAGGAATGGATGGCAGGGACAGATTTGACAACAGATCCCTTTGAAGGTGCATCTCTTTTGATGTAATGTAGCATGTCAGAAGGGAGGAAAAAAATTACTGTGCAGTACAATTGTCTGCATCTGGGAGTTTAATAAAACACTAATGGCATTAACAGGGAAGAGCAGTAGTATTGAAAATGATCCTGTTAGTATCTGGCCAAAATTGTCAGGATGGTGGATGTATGGTCCACTGGGAAGGAAGAGACTCTAGCTGCTCACTGCAAGTGAGGACTCCATAATGTATAAGTGCTTTGCCACACTCCAAGGCTATGTCTACACTGGCAGCTTCTTGCGCAAGAACATCTTGCACAACAGTTCTTGTTCAAGAAGTCTTGTGCAAGAACACGTCCACACTGCCATGTGTGAGCTGTGCTTTTGCACAAGAGCATCCATGGCAGTGTGGATGCTCTCTTGCGCAAGAAAGCTCTGATGGCCATTTTAGCCATAAGGCTTTCTTGCGCAAGAAACCCCTGCCGCATGTCCACACTGCCCTCTTGCGCAAGAGCTCTTGCACAAGAGAGCTTACACCTGTTAGAAAAGAGCATAGCTCTTGCTCAAGAAGCCCTCTCTTACCACGCCATACTGTAAAACTTCTTGCGCAAGAGCGGGCGGGCAGTGTGGATGCTCTGCGGATTCTTGCGCAAGAACGGCCGTTGTAGCATAAGAACCCACCAGCGTAGACATAGCCCAAGATAGATTCTAGCGCAGGAAGTTCCAGAGATACATATACAGGCCAATCCTCCCTCCACACTGGAGCGTCCATACTATCAAGCCTGTTATTTCAAAATGATGGGCCACTTAATTCAAAATCTGTACTCATCAGGAGTAATGTTAATTCCAAAATTGTTATTTCAAAATAGTGGTAGTGTGGATGCACCGGTGCTGCTATTTCAAAATAACTACTCCCCAGAGTAATTCAAACTAATTACTCTCCAGTGCTTCCAAGGGCTCTAAATCTGAGGTAGCGCATCCATATTAACGGATCCTGCCTTGGACTAATTTTGAGGCTTCCCTGCAGTGCGGATATGCTTGTTTCATTTTGTTAAATTGGGAATTAAGTTGAATTTAGTAATTTTGAAATAATTTCCTAGTGTAGACATGGCCTCAGGGAACTACACAAATGATATAGGTTACAGAGACTCCTACTGGAATGTCTACTCCTCCTGAAGAGGAACAGCTCAGAATAGCATATTCTGCCTCCCAAATTCAAACCCCCCCAATTTAAGCAATTCTGCCCAGCCCTTATATGGTTACAAAGATAATAAAGTTCATTTTCTTCCTTCTAGCTTCTCCCCAACTTCATGGGCTGCTTAAGAGTTGGCCACTATCATCGCCCTGTGAGCTTAACTCACTTTGGCAAAGAGCGCTGCATAAGCAAATGGAACCATGAGGCCTAGTTTCTAGACTCATATTCTAATACCAACTAAGACTAGAAAGCCTCCTTTGTCCGAACACTGTTGATGACATGTAGAGCTCTGAATAGGCAAAAATTATCTATTTATCTATCATCTCATAATAAGTAATTTGCTTGTTTAAATGGAGACTGGCCCAAAACAAAGTAGTGGATCCAAACACTGCACTGACTTAGGCAAACTTTGGACTCAAATTCAATCTCTAATTCACTGAACTCACACTCTGCTCTAGTCAGCTTCAAAATTTGGAAGAGCTAAAGTCTAAAGCTCAAACTTTGCTCTTCGCTCAACAGATGACTTACCATTTATCAGCTACGTCATACAAAGTGAATTTTGCTCACAGGTCCAGAATGTGTTTCTGCACATATATATTTAACAAAAGGAGAACACAATAGGGTGCCAACATGGCAAGGTCAAAATGCTGCAGCTGAATGAAAAGTTAACAAATCCCTATATAGAACAGAATTAAAAACTAGGATCTCTTACTCAAAGAATAACAGGAATTTTTTAGTGTTTTATCACTTTCATAAAACAAAAACAACAAACAAACAAACTCCAACTCCATAACATTTTGAAGAAATAAATGAAGATTTTCACAGAAAGTCTTCATTTCTGAAAAAAAACTGGTCTTATTTTTTTAAAAAATTACAATTCTGTGGAAATCTTTATATTTTCCACTCTACATTTTCTGATCTCTCTTTCTGTCTCTCTCTCTCTCTCACACGCACACATTGAGCTTTCTATTCTATTCAGGTTCTTGTTTCCCTTCTCCTATTCTTTTTCTTGCTCCTCCTCCCCCAGTTTTTCAGTGGTAAAATGACAAAAGAAAATAAACTGGTGTGAAGAGGGAGAAAAAGATAGAAGGTTAATTTATTTCTTTTCAAAACAAAACATATTTACCATTTTAAACAAGTTTTATAAAAAGCATTCAGAATTCTCAAAAATGTTAATGGATTTCCCTTCACTATTCAGCCACTTTTATCTCTGAAACTTTGAGGTTTGCCCATCACCAGTGATTGCTGTTAGAACAGCAGATACCCTGTTTTAATTAGAAAACTGCAAATACTCTGCAGCTGTTTCAGGTCATCTTGATTTAGAAAGCATAATTTAAGAGAAGAAGTGTACATTTGTTGCCATCACCTGAGCAGTGAAGTGATAGAGATAATATTCATTTCCAGTTAAAACTATCACAGAAGCTTGTCATTTTCTACATGATGTCACCGTAAACAACATCCCGGCAATCAGGTTAGAGTCTAAGGGAAAATGTAAGTCAATTGCTTTTTCCCTTAGCCAGTGGAAATACATTTTGGAGGGAGCATTTTTATTTTAATACTTGAAGAGCTTAGTCTGGTGGAAGTGCATATCAGTAGCAACTGATGTCATACAAGCTGAGGAAAAGCAAGCCTCTGGCTCCTTATAGGGTGTTTCAAAGTTCACACAAAATTGTTACTCAAGGTATTTGATTTGTAGACAATTCCTCTCTTGTTCTTCCTAGTCCAGCTCTCCTCTTAACAACAGATTTCCAGTCCTTGTGAATGACTGAGAGCCAGCCAGCCTGCCCTCACTCTCCTCCTACACTTAAATCAAAACACAAAACCGCACAAAATTGTCCTTTTGTTTAGAGATGACACGTTTGACAAATTGGAAGACCTGTGGGCACATAGTCACACTAATTTCATTTCTGGCTATGTTTTATTTAGCGCTCATCTCACTGAAGGATCACGTACACCATCATCCTTAATCTTCTCTAGAGTGATTTGACTTAGAGAAGGTGAATTTTGCCTGAGTGACAGTAATTCACATATAGCGAAAGGCGAATGAGATGAAGAAGAAATAGCTCCATTTGAAATGTTGCTAATTTTAGAATCCAGTGACACCTCCAGCAGAACAGAGTTAAAAAATGCTTATGGGGATGATCGTTGAATAAGGTACAAAGGAAAATAGAGGATATTTTCAGGGGAAATCTGTGAGTGTCTCTAACATTATTCTGCTTCCATTAATACCTCCATAAAACAGACATACTATGTAGAATAAATACTAATTCCAACACAAAAAATAATAAGGCAGACAGAATTAAGAGAGAGGAGCAGCAGGTAAAAAATGAAAAAGGAGGAATAATATAAAAAACCTTTCTCCTAGCTCACAGAAGAGAAAGAAGGGATCGAGATTATGATGGGTCTTTATACTGTGGTGATGATATTGTTAGGGGTGACATGCTTCTGGTGGCTGTGTGAGAGATAGGATCTTGTGCATGTATGATGCCTGTATTCAGCAGTGGAAAGCACTTTCCTTACATTTTAGGACTGTGACAATGTCTATTGGGGGTTACCTATTTTTAATAGTGGAGATGCATCCTTTTTTAAAACTTGAAATCGGTGGTTTGTGGGCACAGTCATTAAAATTTGAAATGTGAAAGAGGTGACTTTTTTTAAGATGGTGTCTGATGACAATGATTTGCCATGTTTTTTGCTATATTAATTGCTCACAAATTATTGTTAGCCAGGTGCATTAATTACCCCTGGGTCACCTTGATGCCCATGTTTCTAGACAAACAGAAAATAATTGCAAGTCACAGATTAAGAATAAGCCATGCTTTCGGGGTTTGAAATACTTGCGGAAACATCTAGGGATAGCAACAACCCTTTTACCTGCCGCACACCCTCAATTTAGTATTCCTTTTTCATTTGAAGGAATCACTGAGTGATGAAAGCATCATTCTTGTGACTAAAGTAGACTTACTTCAGGAATGGAGTTGGCCCATGGTGTCCCCTGTGGTTCCCATTGAAGAATGTTTAAATGCCAGTGCTATTTTTAGACTTTAGTAAGGCATTTGATATGGTCTCACAAGATCTTCTTATCAATAAAATAGGCAAATACAACTTAGATGGGGTACTATAAGGTGGGTGCATAACTGGCTGGATAACCATTCTCAGAGAGTAGTTATTAACAGTTGACAATCATGCTGGAAGACATAACAAGTGGAGTTCTTCAGGGGTCTGTTTTGGGACTGGTTCTGTTCAACATCTTCATCAATGATTTAGATATTGGCCTAGAGAATGCGCTTACTAAGTTTACAGATGATACAAAGCTGGGAGGGGTTACAACTGCTTTGACGGATAGGGTCATAATTCAAAATGATCTGGACAAACTGGAGAAATGGTCTGAGGTAAATAGGGTGAAGTTTAATAAGGACAAATACAAAATACTCCACTTAGCAAGGAACAATCAGTTTCACACATACAGAATGGGAAGTGACGGTCTGGGAAGGAGTACGGCAGAAAGAGATCTAGGGTTCAAAGTGGACCACATGCTAAATATGACTCAACAGTGTGACTCTGTTGCAAAAAAAGCAAACATGATTCTGGGATGCATTAACAAGAGTGTTGTGAGCAAGACATGAGAAGTCGTTCTTCCGCTCTACACTGAGCTGATTAGGCCTCAGTTAGAGTATTATGTCCAGTTCTGGGCCCCCCATTTCAAGAAAGATGTAGAGAAGTTGGAGAAGGTCCAGAGAAGAACAACAAAAATGATTAAAGGTCTAGAGAACATG
>CM057845.1:139130740-139140799 GCA_030068395.1 Apalone spinifera | reverse complement strand
CTCCTGATACTTTATGTATAGAGGTAGGGGGGTGGGCGACAGAGCATCTTTCTCCACACACCCTCTTCCCTTCTCCTATTTATTGCGAGTTTTCTTATCCCCTAGTCATAACTCCGGTTATCTGAAGAGGTGGACTGTGCCCACGAAAGCTCATGATACCATCTACATGATTTGTTAGTCTATAAAGTGCTAGCGGACCATTTGCTTGCTGTTTTTATCTACCAAGGTATTATTCAGTACTTAATGGTGGTGATTCTGCAACTTGCATAGTTAAAGGGTGTGTGTGTGTGTGGGGGGGAAGTTATAAAACAATACCAGTTCTGAATGAGAGCATTTTACGCTCATTTCACACCAGTGTAAGTACCCGTGCAAAGTGCAAAGCAATGGGAAACCAGACAATGATTTTATTATTTTTTAACTCCTTCTCTGAGCAGCATGCTCTTGTCCTCTTGCCTTCCTAGAGCGATGACAATTTACACCAACTGATTATCTTCCCCTTTGAAGCCAATGGGACTAACGAGGAGGGGGGAGAAAGATGGGTGAGATTAAGGCCTGGAGCAGGGCCTAAATCTTCCTTTGGACTAGGTAAGCTGCAATAGGGATACTGCAACAATAGGGTTGATATTGTCAAGGTTTTTACACTAGGAATAAAACCTCTGGATTCTGTGTATGTTGCGTGTTTAGAGACGCCAGGTGTTTTTTTCTTCATTTGCTTCTAAAAAAATAGAGGACGGGTTCATACTGCCTCATGGATACTTGCCATGAATACAGTCCATAGAGCAACATTAAATCACACAAGCAGAGTAGATGCTTCCTCCTCCCCCCATTACTAGATCGCAATTGAGTTACATCAGCAGTGAGTCTGACTCTCAGGCCATGTCTGCACTACATGGAAGTTTGATGCTGCCATGGACGATCTTCTGGGGTTTGATTTACTGGGTCTAGTGAAGACCTGCTAATTCAAACTGAGAGGGCTCCCCTGTCAACACCGGTACTCCTGCTCCTCATGAGGGATAAGGAAAGTTGATGGGAGCATTTGTTCCTTTCGACCTCCTGCTGCGTGGACAGTGATTTAAGATACATCCACTCCAGCTACGTAATTAATGTAGCTGGAGTTGCGGATCTTAAGTTGACCTTCCTGTTTAGTATAGACCAGGCCTTACTCTCCTGTATTATCCAATTTCACCCTGTGCTAGATTGTGAATAAAATGAGTCCATCAAAATCAATTGGACTTTTGCCATTGACTACAATTAGATGAAGATTTCACACACTGTGTAATTCCAGGGATCACTATACTGCAGTGGTTCTCAACCAAGGTCACTTGTTCCCTTGGGGATATGCAAAGGTCTTCCAAGGGGTACCTCAATTCATTTAGAGATTTGCCTAGTTTTACAACAGGCAACATAAAAAGCACTAGCAAAGTCAGTACAAACTAATATTTCATTCGAAGACTTGTTTATGCCCCTCTATATAATACATACTGAAACTTAAGTACAATATTTATACTTGCAATTGGTTTATTTTATAATTATATGGTAAAAATGAGAAAGTCAGCCATTTGTCATTAGTAATGTGCTGTGACACTTTTATATTTTTATGTCTGAGTTTGTTAGCAAGTGGTTTAAGTGGGGTGAAAGTTGTGGTATACAAGACAAATCAGACTCCTGAAAGGGGTGCAGTCATCTGGAAAGGTTGAGAGACACTGCTATACCAGATATTAGGGGGTCTGCCTATACACGTTTGTTGGGCATATAACGCTAGGTCTTAGTAAGTGTAGGCAAAATGGCTCAGTTTAAGAAATAGAGCATGACTAAGCTTAGCAATGGAAATTCCAAAATGCCAAGAGAGAAAACAATGTTCTCATAGTATATTTGACTCCGTAAATACCAAGTAGTACTTGAATGAGAAGCTGGGGGGAGGGGGGAGCAATCCTGACTCTGGGTGACATGCCCGCCAATGTGGGATGGGGGAGCAAAGGGGGCACGTGCACAGGGGCTCAGCATTTCATAGGGGCCAGGAGTTTGCAGCTGCTGCCATAGTAACAGCAGCAGCAGCGTCTGATAGTCCCGGACTCCTTTGAAACACCCAAGGAGTGCTGCTCTGTGCAGCTTTGATGGTTTGGTGGGGGAGGGCCCACGGCCACGCTCTGGGCGGCATTAAATACTGACTGCCCTTGACCCTGCCCCTTGCACCTGAGGCTCTGCCCCTTCTGCATGTGGGGGAGGGGGAAGGAGGACATGGAGCTGAGCTCCCCCACACCTTGCCCTCAGCCCCGCTGCTGGGCAATTGCTAACAGATTTCAGAACAAGCAGCCAAGAATTTTGAAAAGTCATTCGCTAATACATTCACAAACAGACCAGAGCCTCAACTGGTGTAAATCACCACTCCTCCATTGACGACCATGAAACCACATCCATTTACACCGGCAAGCATCTGGCCTTATATGTTAATTCAATCAAATCCAATTAAACAATGCATTTTCCATTAACAAAGCTGCTGTTAATACTGTGTATTACTGAAGCTGCTGCTAATACTGTTCATTAATGAAGCTGCCATTTCCTAATGTGCTCTAATCAGAGCGGTGCACTTTCAGAATGACATGTTCAGATTTTATTGCAAGTCCATAGCTTTGGTCAAGTCCAGTGAAAGGCTTCCTGACATCCGCAGACCTTTAGGCAAAACTAGGCCGTGCTTTAGGGATTTTGGGCCTGGAAATTTCAGGATCTAGCCTGAAATTTGTGGGTTTGAGAGGAATCAGTGCAAATCTCCACAGTTTTGTCTTCAAACCAGGAGAGAAATTCTGTCATTTCAGCTGAGTTTGGCTAGTCCACATTGAGTTAATTCCAACCTGGGTCAGAGGTGGAAACTCACAGGAACTAAACCAGGAGAAGCAATAAAAAACATGTATTGCTCAATTGCACATGACCCCTATGTATTGTAATGCCCTATTTCTAATGTGAGAGAGTTCTGGAGCGTATGGTGCAGTCATATAATTTACACCTGCCTTACATACATATGACTCTCATGGGAGTCACATAATTTACATCTGCCTTGAGGCTCATTTAGCCCATACATTAATCACATGCTTTGAACCCATCCTAGACTCTGTCTGATCCATATCACAGTCTCTTTGACTTATTCCTTCCTGGGGACTCAGCCAGCCTGTACACCTCTCTTCTCCAAATTCTTAAATTGTGTTTTCATCAACAGATGCTCCTAGCTCTTTCATTTTAATTCACCCTCTTTCATCCATTGTAGGCTATTGTCAGCTTATTAGCAATGAGTAAAGAATACACAGGTTCAGATACGTGCAGGCCCTGGCTGATGAAAGACAGACTTTAAAAAAATATGAAAATTAGTGGAAATAATGTTACACATTTGATGACTTATCTTTAAAAAAAACATAGAAATTTAATATACTGGGAGTAGGAAGTAGAGTCTTTAAAAATGTGACTGAAGATTGCTCTGTAAAAACAGTCCTAGAGAAAAGTTGGCAACATGGGAATTAAAAAGTGAGGTCCTGCCAAAATTATGACGGCTTCTTTAGTGATGCACTACCATGCTATACCTAAGTGGAAAAGGAAAATAAGGCACAAAAGCAGCATAAAGGGGAGAAGCCTGAATGAAATGCATAGGAGTTGGGCACAAACATAAGAGAGAGGATAAGATAAATAGGAAGCAGCAAGAAAAAGGTGGTAGGGGGAAGAGAACAGATATAGGATTGTGAACACAGAGGAACAGACATAAACATAAAAGTGGACAACCTGCAGAGAAATTGTTTTTATCATTTTTAGATTTTCTCTCTATAATGTCTGATTAGCTGAGAGCGCTCTAGTAGCCCTGACTGTAGTCTTGGTTTGTTAGGCTTAGGAATACTGTTCTTCAAAAATTAATGCACCGTGATTTTGTCCTATTGATAGTTGACCTTTTTGATGGACAACTAGCACGGTACTCTAATTACACTAGTCAGATTAGAAATGTAAATAAATGCTCCTCTAATACCTGGTTGGACTGAGGAAATGAAATAACTGCATGTCTTGTTAAAGAGGCCCTTTCCTTGAGTCCATCTCTTTCCTTCTTGTCTTCTGTTTCTCCCGCTCTTCCTTGCAATCTTTTTTTCACGTTTTGCGTTTGGTGATGCTCAAATTCAAAACTCTCTCTTTGACTTGCTATCTACTCTTCTACTTCTTTCTCTGCCTTCACCCTAGCAGGTGTCAAAACAAAACAAAACAAAAAAATCACCAAATCCAAGATTTCTGAGTGTGTTCAGCCTACAAACTTCTCTTTCTCCTCTCCATACAGATCCTCCCTTCTCCTGATATTTGGGGCCATGTCTACATTGGAGCTGTGATTTCCCTGCTTGCGTACGTGACCTCATACCAGCTCTCACTGCGTATAAATGGCAGTGTTGCTGTAGGAGCACTGGTGGTGGCAGATAAGCTGTACTGAGTGCCAGCTCGTCTGAAACTGATGGGTACATATTTCTGTGCCTCCGCTGCTGCTATATGTTCAACTGTGGCTGCATTGCTATATTCCCACTGAGCTAGTGTGAGGATTTGTACACAAACAGGAGAATCACACCCCGAGAATCAAAGTAGAGATGCAGCCTTGGATACGGATTCTTACATGCCTCTTCTGTCCTTTGGCCTAATTTTAAAGGACCAAAAGTGCTATTTTGCTGCTTTTTTCAATATCCTCTTCCCCTTTACTAATTTCTTTTCAGTAAAACACAAATATTTCCAGATCCCATTATCAATAGGACAAAATCATGATGCATTAATTTTGGTCCAGGAATGGTTTAGGCCCATCGCGGCAAATGATCAGGAAGAATATAGCTACGACACTGATGGGAATGGTACTCAGAGCCAAATGTTGATACTTTTGCTCATACTGAGTAGTGACTGACTAAGCATATAGTTCAATTGATCTTAGTATTGACTCATGGAGTCCAGTGGTGAGTAACAGACTCTGGCTGTCAGTGAACAGTCTAGAAAAAACCCAGGGCAAGAAGGGAGAGACTCCAAATTGAGAACATAATCTGTGATGGGGTTTTTGTTGTTGTTTTTTTGTTTACAACATATGAAACACTCAGCCTTCCGTTGAACCTCCAAATGAAAAACCTCTCTTGTGCTTTACAGTGCTAAAACTTTTCTTAATCACTTCAGTCCACAGCTCCTTAATATGATTAATAAATTAATCAACTAGACACATCCTGTTTACTGCTCATGGTGATTTAAAAAAATTAAATCAGAAAGGAAACAAATTAATGGCCGTTAGGTAAGCTTTTCAACTGTTAACACAACAGTTCTCTTGGAAGTTAGTAATCACAATTATGCAAATCTTAATTAAGTTAATTATTGCTCAGTTTCTATAGGCTTACGGAAACAGAGCCCATTGACACTCTCAATTGCATCATGCTGTGTCAGAAATTTTAAGCTATTACACTGATCTCAACATGCTATCAAGTGCTTCATGGTCCTGCAGAGCCATTACACAGAAAGGAAGGACCACATGCTGGAGAATTAAAGGAGGAAGACCAGGGTGCCTGTGTCTCCCCAGAACCTTCCCCAGCTTCTCTGTTTCCCACCTAGTCCATAGTGGCATCAGAAGCCCTGATTCTCCATTCCATCCAGTTAGTCAGTGCAAGGATAAGGGGAAAGGCTAAACAGGGGCTGAATTCATAGACCCTTGGGGACAAGTTGGTCCTTGGGGTAAGTCAAAGCAGGCTCAGCACTCCTTTAATTTATGTTCAGCCCCTTAGAGGTTGTTTCACAGCTCAGAATAACCAGAGCACAATGCTCTCTGGCCAGCCCCTGTATGCCAGAGACTCCTGGGGGCATCACAAAATTGTATTGCTGTTTCTCTGCCTCTCCATTACACCAGAGTATCCCTTCAGGGCAATTTCTGATGGGTTTAGGGACCTTTTATGCTCCCAGAGCAGTGTAAAGAGGACGGGACAGAACAGAGTATTAGGCCCAACGGCAGGGTTGGAAGAAAGGAAAGAAGAGAAGACTCTCACATGAGCAGCCGGTCATGAACTCAGCACTGAGTGACAGGGAAGCAAGAGGAACCCAGGAAGGCTAATGCTTTACTAATCTAGCATTGAAATATCTGTAAATACAGTGAAGAAAGAAACTTAAATGTTAGAAGAAGAGGAAGAGCTGCTATTAAGTTACCTCACTGCTTGGCTGCAGGCTCAGTGAAGCATATTGCCAGCTCATGTGAGACCTTGATTGATCAGGCTGCAAGGCATAGCAAATAAAAAGCATCCAGCTACTGTGAAGATTGTATCTTGAATGTGGTAGGATCAGCAAGTAAAGCTAATGTATGCATCTACAGGGACAGATAGGAAGGCCCAAAAAAGATGCAGGTCAACAATAATGGATGCTAAGCAGAAGCACCAACCAAAATGTAGAAACAGGAGCAGCAGCAAGAGCTCTTTTAAAAATATCCTCTTTTCAGAGCCAGTGGCTGCTAGTGTGTGCATTGCTGCTACTGCTGTCGCTCATAGAGGCTTGCGTCAGCAATGACCCACATCATCTCACCACAGACCTTTTATCCAGATTTCATACTATAGACATCAGGTCTAGAGGCAACTCTGTCACCCGTTGTGTGCAGACTGTATGTGATACACAGTAGCATGTATCCTGAGGGACTGAACTTAGAATTTTTAACTCCAGGCATCGCATCAGCCCTTTTGATGATGGCCCTCTCAAATGACTAAATGTCTGCAATCATGTTCCTCAGAAGAAATTCAGCACAAATGAAATCTCTCCTTTGATCAGTCCTTGTGGACACGATTAAAAGCCTGGCTGAGCTGATGTGCCAGATTCGTGTCCATAAACAATTAAAAAAACTCTCAAGTTATTCCAGAATCTGTCCAGTGTCATCAAAAAAGGCACTAGTCACGATATTCCAAGATGACAACTCCCTGATAGGATTACTGGTGGGGTTTTAAACATTTATATTTAACAATTAAATGACATCAGTCTTTGCACTTGATGGTGCTTTTTCATCCACGACTCCCAAACATTTAATAAGTAGATTTCGCAATACCTAAGGAGATAAGCATAGTGGTGGTGGTACCTTTGTCACAGATGGCATAACTGAGGAAAAGCAAGGCTTAGTAACCTGCCAACATTCACTCAGTGGGTTGTAGAAAAATTAGAAAAATGACATCTAACTTTCCAGACAAGAAGGTTGGACATGTAAAGCCTCTATGCTGGCATTCAGAAATCTATGTTCATTTTCCACCTCTATCAGACTTCATGTGTGACACTGGGTAAATTACTTAAATCCCTCTCTACCACAGTTTCCTAGCTGTAAACTTGAATTAATCATCTCTCTTTACTCCCACCTTTTGTCTATTTCATCTTTTTCAGTTATAATGCAGTGACTATCTCTTACTGTGTGTGTCTATACAGCACCTGGCAGAATGGGACCTGCTTTGATTGGGGCGTTTAAGGGTGTGTACATTCAAGTCAGTGGGAGTGAACCTACCAGCCCAGGGTGACAGCTTTGGGCTAGCAGGGCTCACTCTAGTACTCTAAAAAGTACTGCACTTTGTAGTCCATCTCAGGGTCTGAAGTCGATTCCCATCCCTAGGCATGAACACTCTCTCAGAGATGCAAACAGAACCACTTATTGCCACTGGAGTATAGTGCCTCGAAAGAGTTCAGACAGATTCCACTATGCTGAATCCATCATAGAGCACTAGACAGCATTCCCTCTGTGTCATTTCAACCTGCTATTGACCTGGTTTCACAATTTACTAGCAGCAATCTCAACTCATCCAAATCATCCATCTTGTGAAAGTCTGACACCCATCTCCGTTAATACTGAATTTATTGAAAATTGGCACATATGTACAGTAGATAATCACCCAATGCATTTATCCCCTAGGCAGTTCAGCATGCCTTGTTTGTACAGGCTAAAATCCAAGTATTAACATGCTCCTAGAGATACAGAATACCCAGAAGGAGATTTTTGTAACTAGCTGAGTTCCAGTCTCTTTTGAGTAAATACTGCAATTTCTTTTGAAGAGGCAATTGATGCGAAATAATGAACCACTAAGCTTTTGGCTGAATTGACTGTCTATTTTTGTCCCTCTGGCTAATGTTGCCTTGTGTGATTATCTAGAAAGTCCTCCAATTTCAGCATAGGCAGAATATTTTAGTGGCATTTGCTCCCTTCATCAAAGGTGAAGAGTTAACTTTTGGCAGGATAATGATGAGCAGTTCCTTTTAACAAAGGAATACCTTTCTGATTCCACATGTGCTGTATCTATGTTCAGCTTTAAAAGATTAGTCTCAGAATTGATCAGTTTATGGAGAAACACCATTTGGAATCCTCTCTGTTCTTTGGTTCTCTTTGTCACTGTGTTTGGTCAAGTTCTTTACTTGAAAAAATAGCCATTTTAGTGAACTGAAAAATTATTGGTGGGTATAAGTCATAGAATCATAGAACTGGAAGAGACCTTATGAGGTCATCAAGTCCAGCCCCCTGCCCAAGGCAAGACCAATCCCAACTAAATCAACCCAGCCAGAGCTTTGTCAAGCCAAGACTTATAAACCTCTAGGGATGGAGATTCCATCACCTCCCTAGTAACCCATTCCAGTATTCCACCACCTTCCTAATGAAATAGTTTTTCCTAATAGCCAACCTAGACCTCCCCCACTGTAACTTGAGACCATTGCTCCTTGTTCTATTATCCATCACAACTGTGAACAGCCTCTCTCCATCCTCTTTGGAACCTCCTTTCAGGAAATTGAAGGCTGCTATCAAATCCTCCCTCACTCTTCTCTTCTGCACACTAAAAAACCCAAATCCTTCAGTCTCTCCTTCATGGGTCACATGCTCCTGCCCCCTAATCATTTTGGTTGCCCTCCGCTGGACCCTCTCCGATGTGTCCACCTCTTTTCTATAGTGGGGGGCCCAGAACTGGACACAATACTCCAGATGTGGCCTCACCATAGCTGAAAAAGGGGTATAATCATTTCTCTAGATCTGCTAGCAACGCTCCTCCTAATGCAACCTAATATGCCATTAGCCTTCTTGGCTACAAGGGCACACTGTTAACTCGTATCCAGCTTCTTATCCACTGTAATCCCCAGGTCCTTTTCTGCAGAATTGCTACTTAGCCAGTAACAATGCTTGGGTTCTTCTGTCCCAAGTTCAGGACTCTGCACTTGTCCTTCTTGAACCTCATCAGATTTCTTTTGGCCCAATCCTCTAATCTGTCTAGGTCACTGTGGACCCTATCTCTGCCCTGCAGCGTATCTACCTCTCCCCCTAGCTTAGTGTCATCTACAAACTTGCTGAGGGTGCAATCAATCCCTTCATCCAGGTCATTAATAAAGATGAACAAAACCAGTCCTAGAACTGATCCACTCGAAACTGACAGCCAATCTGACATCGAGCCGTTGATCACAACCCATTGGGCCCGACATTCTAGCCAGCTTTCTATCCATCTTACAGTCCATTTATCCAGTCCATACTCCCTTAACTTGCTGGAATTGACTGTCTATTTTTGTCCCTCTGGCTAATGTTGCCTTGTGTGATTATCTAGAAAGTCCTCCAATTTCAGCATAGGCAGTCACTAGGTCTAGGAGTAAGCAATGTGAACTAAGTGTTGTCTTTAATATTCCTAAGGTGAATTTACTTTGCATGACAGATGCTAGATTGACAGCTCTGGAGATCAGAATCTATTTTTCCATATACCCCATCTATGGCATAGGTAAATGGCACTATAAGATTCCACCTCATTACCCCACAAATGCAACTTTCTTCTGAGCTATAAGCAGCACCCACAGAGATGAAAGGGTAGTTTATTCTATCTTTGGCCTCTCTACTGATGCCATTTCTCTTAGTAGTTATTTTAGTTTAGTGTAAAAGAAAAGAAGTGTCAGGAGAGAAGAGCTTTCCCATAAGAACATAAGAACATAAGAATGGCCGTATCGGGTCAGACCAAAGGTCCATCTAGCCCAGTATCCTGTCTACCGACTGTGGCCAGCACCAGGTGCCCCGGAGGGGGTGGACCAAAGACAATGATCAAGCAA
>CM057845.1:139087639-139123331 GCA_030068395.1 Apalone spinifera | reverse complement strand
CCCCCCCCCAGCAGGTAATAGCGAAGGGCTTCAATGGCCCACTTTGCTGCCAGGGCCTCCCGCTCAATTGTTGAGTACTTAGTTTTCCAGAGATACAACTTACGGCTGAGGTAAAGAATTGGGTGTTCCTCCCTATCCGTTTCTTGGGATAACGCCACTCCCAGTCCTACTTCCGAGGCATTGGTATGGAGGATGAAAGGCCTTGTGAAATCTGGCTGAGCCAGGACTGGTTCTCGGAGCAGCAGGTCTCTCAGGGTCTGGAATGCCTCTTCATGCTCCGCGGACAATTCCACCTTCTGCAGCCACTGGTTCTTGGTCAGATCGGTTAAGGGGGCTGCTAGGGTGGAAAAGTGGGGCACACATCTGCTGTAGTACCCCACCAGCCCTAAAAACTGCCTCACCTGCCTCTCTGTTGTCAGGGTGGGATGGTCTCGGAGGGCCTGCACCTTATCCAGTAATGGTCTTACTGCCCCTTTTCCCATGGTGTACCCTAGGTACATCACCTCTCATTGGCCTAGGTGGCACTTGGCTGGGTTCGCCGTCAGCTTAGCTTCTCCCAGGGCTTCTAGCACCTTTTCTAGGTGGTGAATGTGCTTCTCCCAGTTCCTGCTATACACAACGATATCGTCGATGTATGCCACCGCATACCCCTCGTGGGGTCTCAGGACTTGATTGATTAGACGCTGGAACATAGCAGTGGCTCCATGCAGACCGAATGGCATCATTGTGAACTGGTACAGCCTGAAGGGGGGTTGGAAAAGCTGTCTTTTCTTTCGTGGCAGGGGTCAAGGGGATTTGCCAATACCCCTTCATAAAATCTAGAGTAGAGATGTACTCGGCTGTTCCTATTCACTCGAGCAACTCATCTACCCAAGGCATTGGATAAGCGTCAAACCGTGATATAGCGTTGATTTTTCGGAAATCGACGCAGAACCGCACCAACCCATCAGGCTTGGGGACCAACATGATAGGGTTTCTCCACTCACTTCTGGACTCTTCTATGACCCCGAGGTCCAACATTTCTTTCAGCTCTCGACATACAGTGTCCCATGTTTTCCGGGGTAGGGGTCGATTGTTATCCCTCGTTTTCTGGTAGGTGATGGTGGCAATGTGGTGACTTGCAAGTGGGGTTCTCCCTGGCTGGCCCAACAGAACATGCGGGAATCTGGCCATCAGGCTTTCTACCTGTTGTCGTTGCATCTGGTCCAGGTCTCTCCTGAGATCTACTACTGGGCGTTCCCCTGGGGAGCTGACGTGTGGCCCCAGCTCTGGCTCCGGGGCATACGGGGCTATCAGCATGGAATCTCGCTCCTTCTTGGCCAACGGAGACGCCACCTGCAGGCGCGGTGCTGGAGGTGGCCGAGACGTTGGCAGGCCTGGCATCTGGGGCAGCAGTGACGGGGTTGTCCACCCCGGGGTCGGCGTTGAGGTTGTGCTTGGCCCAGGGTCTGTAGCAGTGATGGCGGCGGCAGGCCCGGCAGCTCTTGCTCCGGCGGCAGGTCTGGCTGTGACTCTGGAGGTTAGGCAGGAGTTCCTCCCTCCCTGGAGACCAGCCCCAACTGAGCTGTCTTCCTGGCCTTTATACCTGGCCTGCAATTGGAGCATGCCCAGCACTGCTGCAGGGGTGGGGCCTGCCCAGCCCAGCCCAGCAGGCCAGCTGGTGCCTCCCTTGGCTAGTGCGGGGCTGGACCTCCCCATCACACTCTCACGGTAGCAGAGGAAACTGGAAAGTATGATTCCAAAAAGTCCTGGCAAATAAAGAGAACCCATTGTGACATTACACTCCATATTTTTATGAAAACATGTTTATGATATGAACATGGCACAGCTAAGATATGTTTTATGTAAGATAACTCATGTCAGGTATCATTGGAAAGGTTATGGTTTATTGAATATGAACATCCTATTTGTATGCATGTATCACTTTTGTATCTGAAGTTAGAAATATTGACTCTGTATATGTATATCACATTTGCGACTTTGGGTGATGCTGACTGCTAACACTTCCAGGAGGACAATGGACTGTGAAGAGGCTTGGCCTTCCTGCAGATGTTCCACACTGCCACTGATTGATGGTTGTTTTGATAATACAGAGCTAGGTGATCTAGTCACCTGATATTAAACTCCATTTTGGACTTCTGCACAGTTCCACTGGGAGGTGGGGGGAATCAAACAAAGGATTTCCACCTTACAGGATTCCTGTAAGTTGAGAGAGCAAAAAACAAGCTCTTCAGTTTTGCTTCTCTTCTGCTTGGGCACCGAAACAAATACTTGAAAATGTCTGGAAACAAAAGGGCTACATCTACACTGCAGGCTTCTTGCTCAAGAACTTTTTGCGCAAGAGTTCTTGTGAAAGTGCACGTCCACACTGCCATGTGCTTTTGTGCAAGAGATGTGCTTTTGCACAAGAGCGTCCATGGGAATGTGGACACTGTCTTGTGCAAGAAAGCTCTGATAGCCATTTCTTGTGAAAGAAACCCCTGTACCCGTTCACACTGCCTTCTTGCGCAAGAGCTCTTGCACAAGAGGGTTTATTCCCTGTGGGGAGAGGAATAACTCTTGCTCAAGAAGCCCTCTCTTCTAATGCTTTACTGTAAATTTATTTGCTCAAGAACACGTGCAGTGTAGATGCTCCTCAAGTTTTTGCACAAGAACAGCTGTTCTTGTGCAAAAAGCCTGCAGTGTAGACGTAGCCCTAGGACTGGAACAGACAGGAAGTAGTGTTTGCCCCAGGCTGGAAAAGTATCTGGCCTATGCAGGAATCTACCTAAGTCAATATCTAGGTGAGGAACTATTATTTGTAACCAATTTCTGTAGTGAATAAAGCTTAGTTTGCATGCTTTGTTTTATTGGATTAGTAATCCACTTTGTACTCTCTGCTACCTCTTTAACAAATTAAAATCCACCTTTTGTAGTTAATACACTTATTTCTTGTTTATAATATAACCTGTTTTATGTAATGTTTAAGTGGGGGAGAAGGAAGAATTTGTGTATATCTTCATGTATATCCATATTGAGGGAGGGAGTGAATTTCATAAAACCTTTGGGTTTGTACCTTGGATCCTAGCATGCTGGGGCCAACTCCTAAGGCTAATCTTTCCAGAGTGGATCTCTGTCTCTATGTGCAGCCGGGCATAGTCCTGCCCTGCCCTGCCCTGCCCTGCCTGTGTGTTTGGCTTGTAGAGGCTTGTGAGCCTAGCTCAGAGAAGAGCCAAGTAAAGGGGGCCCAGGCTGGTAGAACAGGCTGACTCTGGGATCCCAGCACATCAGGTGGCTGGCACCCCAAAGGGCAAAAGCCATCACATCCATCATTTATTATTTTTTTCAATCTCAGGACTTTTTCTGGCCTGACTCATGATTTTGAAATGGCTGGGGTTGGCAATATTGTGGAAGTATTTCCCCACAAGCACCCCTTTAGGTCTAACTAACAGCAAGATACTTTTTATTTCAGATGGACTATGTGTGACTATTTTTTGTCTCCTCCCACAGTTTTTATAAAACTACCCTTTTGTTTTCCCCATTCCTATAACTAGATCTAAATTGAATTGTCCCCCCTGGGGTAGTTTAGAGGTTTGCATCCTATCTAGCTGTGCATTGCATTTGGTTGGCTGGTTTTCCTTTACATTTTAAAGAGCTTTTGTTTTGACCTCACAGGATTTTGATGTCCCATTATATTCATCCTGCAACTAACTATATAAAAAAGCCAAATATTCTACTCCTGCAGCTGAAACAAATGTGTGTTTTTAGAACAAACTATAAACAACTGCCTTTTAGCTTAGCCATTTTGTTCTAAGATCTGGAGTGATGCACATACAGAGTATATAACAGAGATGCTGTTTCTGTAGTTTTGTAACTGCATTGAGTTGATCACTATTCAGTTTCTTCTAGAACTGTTCAAAATTCTGAAAAGTGAGGAAGAACAGCTCTTGTGCAAAAGGGAGGGTTGCACAAAAAGGCACCATTTACACATCGCTTTTTTGCACAAAAACCTCTTGTGCAAAAGGGAAAGGAAGAGGAAATGCAAATGATAGCACTGCTTATGCAAATGAGCTTCCATTTGCATTTGCTCTTCCGCAAGAGACTTGCAATATAGACGTAGCCTGGGACATGAGTTCATGGGACTAATGCAAACCAGTAGCAACCTCAGTCTCCCCAACCACAAGGGATCACAAATCATGAGTTAGAGCCTAAAAAATCACGAGACTGGCCTACAAATCATGAGAGCTAGACATATAATCAGACTATACTTTTAAAAGGCTATGGCTACACTATCGCCTCTTGCGCAAAAACATATGCAAATGAGGCAAAGTGTGGAATATCGCCATGCCTCATTTCATAATTAATGAGGCTCCGTATTTACGCAAGAGGCTTTTGCACAAGAGCCATTCTTCCACATTTTTTTCAGGAAGAACGGCTCTTGCGTAAGACGGAGGTTTTGTGCAAAAAGGAGCCATCTACACAGCTCCTTTTTGCACAAAAGCCTCTTCCGCAAAAGTGGCTGCTGATTAATTATGCAAATGAAGGGTGGCGATATTCCACGCCACTCTTCATTGGCATAAATTTTTCCAGAAGAAGGCTACAGTTTCGCTGTAGCCTGAGTGTGATAATTTCAGGTTGAAAAGTCCACCATTAATGCAGATGCTTCTCCCTGACTGCTTAAATGGAGGCTTAATGTACACTGGAAGTACACAAGCAAATTTAGGGAGACTTGGAATAAGGAGGATGCAAAATGTTAAAGTCTTGTTTTATTTGGAGTAGTCCTAAATAGCAAGACACCACTTTTGCTATAATTAGAATGAAGCTGTTAATATTATTTCAATATTGGACTGTCCCCACGAAAGCCCCCTGTCAAAAATGAAGTAATGTGCTAGAAGGAAGGCACCCATGCTGTTATGAAAAAGGGGAAGTACTTGTGTTCATTTACACAGGTATAATATCAGTATTCAGTGGAGAGCTCTACGGTGTGATAAAGTTAAAATATGATAGAAAAACCTAATTCATACACATTTATAGCTATGTTGTAAAATAGCATGGAGCTGGAAAATGAGCAATGAATATCCAAGAAATACTATGCATCACTCTACATATCAAGTTTTCCAATATTTTTTCAATACAGATTTATGTGACTGGCAAAGGTTTTTATATGCAAGAATATCTTTATAATATCAATTACCTTTCAAACTTTCCACAGTTGAGTGCAATAATTATATGTATAGTCCTTAAATATTATTTTTTAAACAATTCAGTCAAAGTATTTCAAAAATAAATGTGTATCACTCTTTTTCTTGGTATAATTTCGGTAGCTACATATATACTTTATCCAGAAATTACAATCAAATATTTAGGTTTTTTAAAAATATAAGCAGTTGTACAAATAGCTAAAAATTAATAATGTTATATACATTATTTTTTCTTTCTGCTTCCCCCAGGGCTTCTCCTGTCCCCCAAACTTCCTCCATCAGTGCAGCCCCCAGCCTTACCCCCCAGCCTCACCTTAGCTCCTCCTACGGATTCTTCACTACCTTTTCCCATGCCTGGTGGGGAGGAAGCTATAATGGGCTCTCCTTTACCTCTAGCCCAAGCTGGGAAGCAACTCCAGGGACTCTTCCTCTCCTGTCTCTTCCCAGGCTGGATGCAACAGATGGAGAGTGGGGAGGAGCAGAGACAGGGCCCAGTCCATATTTCTCACAGGAAGGGAGGGGAAAGGAGGTAAAGGAGCTGTGCTAAGGTGATGGGTTTCTTCCTCCCCGCTTTCCCTCCTGTGAGAGCAGCGAGCGGAAGGGAGAGACTGTGCTGGCTTTGAGGACTGATCTTCATGAGGATACCGAGGCTTTTTTTTTCACATGACAGGTTTTAAAATCATCCAGAATCCCATTATTCACAATCAAATTACTGTAATCTTGTCATACAGACTCCCTGCAATTAAGCAACTGCCCTCTCCCCAACTCACTTTGGCTTCTTACATGGCCTTGGCCCCATCTTTTGAGGCTTGCAATAATCCCTACCTCCCTGTGCTATAAAATAAATCCAACAGCAAGTGTGCATGTAGCCTGTTTTCCTGTGAAATGCTGCATGCTGGGACAGAGAACAGCAAAAAGCCCCAGGACATGGCACTTATAGGCTGCAGCTAGCAAACAGCAGGAAGCTTTGTTACTTTATTTATATGAATACAAAAATTCTAGATTCCTTTCTTAATGGAAGCTTTATATTTAAGTTGGTCTTGCTACTGATGATGAAAATATTGGAACAAATCAATGAAGAGCACCTGGAAAGGACCAAAAGTGGAAAGTGAGAGCTAGAGAACTTTCACTGTGACAACAAAGAAGTTGTGAGCGGATGGAGAATGTGTCTGAAGTTCAGAGATTCCTGACAGAGAGAACCAAAGACACCGTATGAACAAGTCGCAATCCCATGGTACTAAATCAGAGTTGATATGTTCAGCCTGGGAAGACATGATAACTTGTTTATAAGGGACTGCACTACCAATTTCCCAGAAGTAATCACATTTGAAGACACTACAGCTCTAAACAGTTGTTAAGCACATTAAATTTGTATTTGCATATCATAGAAGTCCAAGAACAGCAGTAACTGACAACGGACCTTTTATGAGACATTTAGTCTCACATAGCCTCAAGCCAATGAGCTAGCTGAACATGGACTATATATAGTTTAAGAACTTGCTTAAAAAAAGAAAGAAAAGAAAAGCAAGAAATGCAAGATGAGGTCCTTATTTAGAACTACTCAGTTATAGAACTACACCACTGCAATGTGACAGCCTTCCTCTGACCTTTACAACCAACATAGACCAGATATGGGACAAAAATAAAGGATAACAAAGGAGTCTGTGGCTATGTCTACACTGTGCTGGTTTTGCGCAAGAAATATGCAAATGAGGCTAAGCGTGGAATATCGCTGAACCTCATTTGCATAACTAATGAGCGGCCACATTTTGAGCAAGAGGGTTTTGTGCAAAAAGGAGCTGCCTACACTGCTCCTTCTTGCACAAAATACCCCTCTTGAGCAAGAACCATTTTTCCGGAAAATCAGCTCTTGTGCAAGAGGGGGTTCTTGCACAAGAGCTTCTTGCGCAAAAAGCAGCCGCTCATGAATTATGCAAATGAGGCTTGGCGATATTCCACGCTTAGCCTCATTTGCATATTTATTGCACAAAACCAGCGCAGTGTAGACATAGCCTATGACTGTGACAAAAAGACTGGGAAAAGTGGACAAACAACAAACAAAACAAACACTCAAAAGCTTGACAAGATGGGCCCTAGAAAATCTAGAGAGACCAGAGACAAATCATCCCACTCATACTTAATGATCACAGATGAAGGCAAAATTTTTCTAGCTCATAAGCATCTGCTCAAGATTTCTGAGAACTTGGCAGAGACAAGCATAGGGATAACAGATGCACAAGTCAAAAATAAATCATAAACTAATCCTGTTATTGACTATGGCTATGTCTAGACCACAGTTCTTTTCTGGGATACTGCAGGTATCCTGGAAAAGCAATGCTGCATCCAAGGAACGAGTCCATTTTTCCAATTTTTTTTTGAAAAGGGGACGCATTCTTTCGCCATTGTTGTAAACCTCATTGTACGAGGAAGAAGGGATGGCTCAAAAGAGCAGGTTTTCCTGAAATTTGGCACCATGTAGACTCACCAAATTTTGGAAAAGCCTCTTTCGAAAGAAAAGTGGAAGAAGATATGCAAATTGCAATTCGCAATTTGCGTATCTTTTGCCAACTTTTCTTTCTAGTTTAGATGTAGCCTACAAGACTGACCAATCAGTTATGTGAATAGCTTGTACAAGGAGGGCTTGCAAAACAGTATGTTGGAAAGTTTGGATAAGTGCTCCAAGAGATGGATTCAGACATGTTACGATTGTATTAAAGTAAATGGAACAATCTTGAAATAGCCTATTATATTTATTACAGCTTGTTTTAGTTTAGTGAGAAATATAGAAAGCAGTTCTAAAAAAAGAAAGGTGTGTTATACAGTAAATCCTCCAGGAATCATCGAGATGCCATACTTCCTGTACACTATGTACCCGACTACTTTCCTGTGAGGTATTTCATGCTGGGATGGAGAGAACTCAGGACACAGCAGTAACAGGCTATATGCAGAGAACAGCAAAAAGTTTTGTTCTCTTTTATTTGGACATAGATACTGTTCTTAATAAAGTGTTTATGTTAAAGCTGATGTCTCTTATCAGTAAAATACTACACTCTCCACATCTGTATCCACTATCCCGGAGGAGTCCTATCCTAGTCTCAGTTTGACCCCATTCATTATTACCCCAAATATCAGTTACCCAAATGGAAGTGTACGGCCATACGCAAACAATATGCAAACACATGAATTATCTAATTAAAGGAGCCATATGCAAATAATATGCACACATGAAAATTATCTAGTGTTATCATTTGCCTAAAAGGTCTCACATGGAACTACATGAAGCTGGAAGCTAGCACGTTGGGTGAGAGCAATGTGCATCTTCTCCATGGGCAGTACAGAACATGCACTTCTCAAGGTGGCCCAGTAAAAATCATCTGTCTCCCAGTAAAAATCATACCTCATTTTACGAGACATAAGGGATCTATTGGAAAAGACTTTCTTTAGTGATAGATCAGCCTCTAGACTTCTGCTTTTCTCTGACAAAGCTCCGTGCTAGAAAAAAGCGGCGGCCATTTTTATACTAATGAAGCATGGGATATTTCAATCCCTGCTTCATTAGCAATTTTGCCCAGCTTAAACTGCATCCCTCTGCTGGCAGAGGGGTGCAGTCTAGACATACCCTTGGTGTGCTCTACACTGCCCCTACACAAGGCTGAAAGTAAATAAAATCTTACAGCAGGTGTGTCTCTGTGCTATGAAGCAGACATCAGTCAAAAAAAGTCAGATATTCCTGTAAGAATTGTTCAGGGATGGTGACAACCACGTGCCATTGTATTAGTACATTTTAATTAGACTCTTTCAGTAGCAAATATCCCCCTTCCAGGGCCATAAGTTTCAAAGTATCAGCATCAAAGCAAAAGAAGAAAACAAAGTTGCTTTATCAGAATGACAAGTAAATATCATTGAAGCATCCTCTAACACTAATGGAAGGGTTGATAGCTGGGAAGGACTGAGCCAAATTCACTTAGCTCCGAAGGCCTCAAGAAATTGGTCTAATTTCTTAGCTCATAGCTACATGCGTGGAAAACTAAACACACTGCTCAGTAGCAAAAGCCCCTACTCCACATAAAAAAAATTGAAATTGAAAAAGGAATTGCTGAAGTCAAGAGATATAAGTAAAGATTGGAGCTTTGGCTATATTAAAGTGTATAGTCTGAAAGGAAATAAGAATGTAGGAAATGTCTTGATATACCAAGTTTCTATTGAATTCTATAAGAAATGGAAGTTGGCATAGTCCATTATCTAGAAATAAAACACATTTTTTTGTTCAACTGCAGCCATTTTTCACAAGGTCAGAAAGACAAGTCTGAAAAGAGAGAAATATGCACAAAATGGGCTAGCTAAAATTACATTTTAGATTTATTCATCAGTCAGATAATCACATTTGGCACATGGTTTGGCAGAGATCTGATTATCTGATAAATGGCTGATTACTGTTGTAGCCAGTGGAAGATATACCGCATAAAAAGAGGGCACTATTTCAGTTTTATTACTGCAGGCTGAGTGATCATCAGAACTCACAAGTTGACTAGAGCAGGACTAGTGTTTGGATGAGACGCTTCCCAGGAAAACTCTGGGTGCAGTAGGCAGTGGTATGACTGAGCCGGTAAGCACCCCGTTTCCCTGTGCGTGAACACCAAATCAATACTTCAATATACTCTCAATAGACACTGTGCTGATAGAGATGATGCAATTCAGATGTGACGTGAACCTGAGATACAGATTACAGCTGGCTCTTAAATGTCCCATGTACTCTTTTTTTTTTTTTTTTTTTCTTCAGGAATAGGATTTAGTGCTAGGGTCTTAGCAAAAATTCCGGCAGGAATACATGCTGCCTACCGACAGTAAATTTCCACAAGGAGTTTCATTGGATTTGCTGTTTTTCTTCACACCGTGTCCCAATGTGTTACATACTCCAGTTGTACCCTGCAAAACATATAGATAAGGATTCTGTTTTTCAAGGTTTAATCATTTAATTTGGGGGAGGGGGGTTGTTTTTAGCAATTTTTTATTTGTTTGTAAGTGTCCAAAAACCCGAGTTTTTCAGGGCTTTCTCTTTGTGTCTAGTGTAATTAGTAACGCATATTACATACATTACTCACTAAGATAGTGTATGCTGTAGAGAGTAATGTATCTCTTTAAAACAGCACTAAGGGACCTTCAGCATGCAGTAGTAAGATTTATGTGAACTAATTAAGGTGCAACACTTTAGAAATCACACCCCTACAGTCTTGCATTACCACTTCCTGTAAAAAAGCACGTAGAGACAAGTAACCATTTCCAGGGTCTATTTTATAAATGTTGATTTCTTTTTATTTTTTGTATCGGAGTATTCCATTGGTGTTATTCAATTATAACCCCAAATCAGAAGCCCTAAATAGATACCACATTCCACCCCAGAAGTGGCAGATTGATGGAGTGGCTCCTATGTATGGATGTCAAGTTTATAAGTACAGCCCTGCCTATCCATCCTATCTGCCTCTGCCTGGCCACCGTGCAGATGGGTAGCACCAGGACAGGCCTCTGCACTGCCAGAAAGATAAGGACACAAGAAGCTATATCCTAAATCCCTATGCAGGAGGGGCTGAGTGCCGGCCTTACCCAGCCCCCTTTCCCTCCCACCTGGTGAGCACTGACCTGTGGAATCTCAGCCCTGAGTCCCTTACCCTCAGTCCTTGTTTTTCTGCTGCCTGCCTCTTCCCTGCATGACCCTGCCCTGTCCTTGCTCATCTGTGCTCCCTCCTTCCTCCCCTCCGGATCGTGGCTAGCCAATCGGATGATGAGTTGAACCTGACAGATGCAGATAGGAAGTGGATCCACATATTTGTGGCTCTATTTATAAAGCTGTGAGCTCTTTTAGGATGAAGGACACTGTATTTCTTTATTGGTACAGAAGCAAAGGCTAATAGTAGAATTTAATCCAAACACTGAAATACAAATGACCATTCACTCTAACATCCCATCTCTGCTGCCCCTTTGCCAGTTATTCTATGTGATTGTTTGTTGGCTCCCTACAATCAGGGGAGAAGGAAAAATAAACGGTGAAGACCAAACCAATAAACTGAAATGCTCACCTGGATGAAAGTTATTTGTTTAAAAAGCAGGACTAAAGCGAGGGAGAAAGTTTGGAGTCAGCTGTTTTTAACCCAGCTTTTGATACTCAGAAATCAAAACCAGGTCAAATTCATCCTTGGTGTAATTCTTTTATACTCAAGGGTTGTGTAGACGCCAGGATGAATTTGTTTTTGCATATTCAAGTGGAGTTTCCATCTGTTCACTGTAATTTCTTAGTTGTAAATGCTCCCCTCCCCCTTCAACTTGCCTTTTTTAATAGCTAGACTAAATTATTTTCATTATAGATGACTAACTACTGTATGTTCTGAATCATGTGCACATAGAGTTACAAATGAAAAAGCAGCAGTGATTGGGGATAAACAAAACTATTAAGTTTAGGCATAAAATCTTTACTTAGTACTTCCCAGAATTATAAACCAGGGTGACATGTCAGCTTCCGGAACCTTCTTGCTGGGAAAGTAGTTTTACATTATGCTGCAGCCTGTAACGCTGTGAGTGAAATAGGACATATTATTTCATGATTGCATCTCCAGTCCAAAAATGTTTTTTAAAAAAACCTGTGTGCTAGATGAGATAGCTTTCAAATGTTCAAGGCCCTCCTGCTCTCAGTCTCCTGCAATTTAGCCTGTTCAAGTAAAGATGTTCTCTGCTCTGTTCAAAGATGTTACAAGCTGGGGATAGCCAGAGTTTCTGACACCGTCCAGATCATTACCCTGACCCTGTGCCATCAGCTATGCTGTGAACGGGACAGAAAAAGGCAATTCTGGTTTCATACCCCTTTTCCCACAAACACTGTAGGAATTCAGTTATGACTAGATTCTCATAACTTGCTAAGGTAGCATAGCAGCTAGAGACGGTGGCCCTTTAACTAGAAGCTTAAAACTAGGAGTGCTACTACCATAAAAATAATAGTCTATGGCCATTATATGGGAGCCTTCATGGGGTGAGACTCTAAAGTGGAGGAAAGTAGTTGATGGATTTGTTAGACTGTAATGGGGGTAAAAAGTATTCTCCTCCCCAGAAGACAAAGAAAAACTCTAGTTACATATTGCTGGTACAAGTTGTCACACAATCCCAGAACACAACTGAGAAAGTAAATACACAGTAACCTTCCTGTTGTGGGGTCCTGTGTTGTTAGTCTTTGCTATGGCAAATTGGAAGATTACTGTTTTCTGGGAAATTCTGACATTTCAATTTTGTTGTTGAAAGTTGAAAATTTTGAAATTTCCCCCAGAACGAAAATGTTAAAAACATTCAATTTGGGTTTGTTAAAATGTTTTGTTTCAAAATCGTTGTGTCTTTTGGATAAGGTCAAAACAATATATTAAATATATAAATCGCTGTAATATTAATATTTTAACAGCAAGTTAAACACAAAATGCTTTTACCTTATTGAAACAAAATATTTCAGTATTCACTAGCAAAAAATTCAACAGAATTGACACATTCATGTGAAACATTTTGATTTTGTTGACACCACATTTTTCCGACTGAAAACTGTGTCCATTCAGACTAGGCACAATGATGGCATCCAAAATTTTGTTAGGGTCTTTCAAGCAAAATTTGAAATCTGCAAAACTTGAGTTTTCCCCTTGTGTTGTGATTGTGTGTTAGCAATTTGTATATGGGCACAAAAAGAAACTCAATGAATAATTTGCTGTCAACTAAGACTATTTAAAAAAAATAAAAAACAGAGATACTGTTCTGATTTTGAGGAAAATCTCTATATTTATGTCTGTTGGCTATATTTAGGGGATAGCTAGGTGGAAAGGATAGTAAGGAAGCTTTCTGGAGTAGCCCCAGGAAGCATTATGACTGAACGTACATTTACATTGCAAAAAAAAAAGACCCATGGCAGCAAATCTAGGAGCTCTGTGTTACATGGCTAAAATAGCAGTGTAGACATTTGGGCAGGGTTGTAGCCTAGGCTTTGAAACCTGATAAAGAGGAGGATCTCAGAGTTTGGACTCCAGTCTGAGTCAGAATGTCTACTCTGCTATTTTTAGCTCCATAGAGCGAATATCACAAGCCCAAGTCAGTTGTCTTGATCTCTGAGATTCACTGCCACAGGTATTTCTTTGAAGCGTACATGTATCTTTAGAGGCTACCCCCTGAGAAACGATTCTATCTCTGCTTTCCTGGGGGGGGGAGGAGGGGGGAAGAAGTGTGAGAGAGAAGCCATTAGTTGCAGCCTACTCCCTCGGCCAATGACAACACAGCCTTCTGTGGCTTTCCTGTGCTTGTCGGTGTGTTTAGTAGAGGAGTCAAGGCGCTGCCAATTCTCTGACCCTTACTACCCATCTATCATTGTGGGAAGTAAGTAGGCTTAAAGAGCCAATCCATATGGAAGAGGGCTCTCATTGCCATTATTCTCCTATACATACACATACCCTTAATCACAATCTGGTCCTATGTTTTATATTAATGTTATTATTTATGGTATGTCCATTCAGCCAAGGTGCTGTGTTACTGCTCCCAAAATGATAATAAATCTTAATAACTGAGATATCAATGCACTGTATAAAAACCAGACAACAACATTAAAACAATCTAAGAACTATTTTTGCTTTAAAGGAAAAATGTTAGTAAGTCAAATATCACTATTGATTGAATAAGTTCCACCATCTGGAATACACAGAGTAGCATGCAGTTTAGCAAAGGTTTTAAGAAATAGATGTTGAAACGATAACAAGAAAAATGGAACACCAGTTCTAAAGAAACATTTTATCTGGGGGATCTTTCCAAGAGATATGCTTCAGCTCAACCAGAAGTTATTGGTTTGAGGTAGGAATCACTAACTGAAACTTATGACTTGCATTGTGCTACAGGTCAGACTAGACCATCAGAACAGTCCCTTGTGCCCTTCAAATAAATGAATCATGTCATTATATTGATTGTATAATACCATTATGGAGTCAGTTAAAATCAAGGACTTGTCAGCACATTTGATTATAACCCTTGCTATAGTCTATTTTACCGATAATCTGTGGATTAGACTTGCTGATTATTCTGCCTGGTATTTTCTTTTTTTTTTTTAAATCAATGAATTAGGTATCTAACTCTTACTGAAATTCCTAGCCATACTTATTTGGCTTTATTAAGCAAAACAAGAGGCAGCTAGTTTGACAATGCAATCATCAACATATAATCATGCATCACAAATAAACCAATCAATTCCTCTAATTTACCTAGGCATTTTCTCCCAAATCCCCTAGCAAAAGCTTCTGTTCTTCAGCAACATTCTTCAAAAACTGCCTTGTGCAATATGCATTGACTTGGTATGCTAGATACCAAGATAATTTATTACTGCAATGGTTCATAGATTAAATCTTCCCTTAATACACAATAGTACAATATTATGTTAATGATCCATGAATTATATTTGACTGAAATCAGAGTAGATACATTTTTAATGGAAGAAGTGTATCAATTTTACTGATGATAGTAGTTGTGAGTATGCAATCAGTCCCTGCACAAGTATTTAATAAATAAGGAAATTCCCTCAGTACTTACATGAATAAACACATTTTCTGCGAATTCAGCCTGTACATAAATACCTATAAGACCTCAATTTTCCTTGGAGTCATAAATGTACTATATGTTCCCAGACTGTCATTTTATATAAAGGACACATGCAAGAATTTCATGACAGCCATCCAAGCATAATTTTTGCCTGAATAATGGGAACCAAAGTTCTGCTCTGTATTTCAAGTGACATGCACAATAATTCTCTAATAGCCTTAAAATAAAAAAATAAAATAAAATAAAAAGTTTTATGTGAGCCATCAATCTTTTATATTTTCTCATAACAGGAAGTTCACAGACTTATTATTGTAGCTTGGATTGAACAATGAATGTGCCATAAGCTTTTCTATCCTTCATGAAGGTTTCTTTTATTCCTCCTTCCTTGCATTCTATGATGTGTTGTTGTCCTCTCTTCCTACTCTTCTCTTCCATATTCCCAGATATTTCTCCCTTCACTTTCCAATTTGAATATAATTTATACTTATAGGCTCAGTTCATCCTGAAGGGTTCAAAAGCACTTTTGCAAGCTTAAATAACAAACTATACACAGGCATAAACTCTATTTCCCACCAAAATAGTACTGCCTTCGGGTTAAAATACGATTGCCTAACACCACCCAGTAGTGATGGGCCTGTTTTACTGTTGAAGTCAATAGCTTCAGTGTGGGATCAGGCCTGAAGACAAAAAGTGTAGTTTAATGTACCTAAGAACATAAAGCCATAAAGAAAACAGGCAAAGGTGAAGGTTAAACAACAACAAAAAAGAGTAGAATATAAGAACGGCCATTCTGGGTCAGACCAAAGGTCCATTTAGCCCAGTATCCTGTTTTCCATAGTAGCCAAAGCCAGTTGCCCAGAGGGAGTGAACAGAACAGGCAATCATCAAGTGATCCCTCTCTTGTCATCCATTTCCAGCCTCTGACAAACAGAGGCTAATGATACCATTCCTACCCATCCTGGCTAATAGCATTTGATGGACCTAACCTCCATGAATTTATCTAGTTCTTTTTTGAACCCTGTTAAAGTCTTGGTATTCACAACATCAGCTGGCAAGAAGTTCCATGGGCCGACTGTTCTTTGTTTTAAACCTGCTACCCATTAATTTCATTTGGTGACCCCTAGTTCTTATGTTATGGGAACAAGTAAATAACTTTTCCTTATTCACTTTCTCCATTCCCCCTTAGTCTCCTCCTCTCTAAACTGAAAAGTCCCAATCTTTTTAATCTCTCTTCATATGGCATCCGCTCCAAAACCCTAATCATTTTTGTCACCCTTTTCTGAACCTTTTTCAATGCCACCAGATCTTTTTTAGAGATGAGGCGACCACATCTGTACACAGATATGGGCATACCATGGATTTATGTAGAGGCAATAGGATATACTATGTCTTATTTTCTATCCCTTTTTTAAATGATTCCTAACATTCTGTTTGCTTTTTTGACTGCTGCCGCACATTGAGTGGATGTTTTCAGAGAACTATCCACAATGGCTCCAAGATCTCTCTCTTCAGTATTGTAGCTAAATTAGTCTCAATCATTTTGTATGAATAATTGGGATTATTTTTTTCCAATGTGCATTACTTTGCATTTATCAATGTTAAATTTCATTTGCCATTTTGTTGCCCAATCACTTAGTTTTTTGAGATCTTTTTGAAGATCTTCACAGCTTGCTCTCAACTTAACTATCTTGAGGAGTTTAGTATCATCTGCACATTTTGCCACCTCAGTGTTCTCACTTTCTCCAGATCCATTTATAAATAAATTGAACAGGATTGGTCCCAGTACGGAACTTGGAGGGACAACACTAGTTACCGGTCTCCATTCTGAAAACTGACCATTTATTCCTACCCTTTGTTTCCTGTCTTTTAGCCAGTTATTGACCCACGAAAGCTAACTTCCCTCTTATCCCATGACAACTTATTTTACTGAAGAGCCTTTGGTGAGGGACCTTGTCAAAGGCTTTCTGGAAATCGAAGTATACTATATCCACTGGATCCCCACTGTCCATATATTTGTTGGCCCCCTCAAAGAATTCAAGCAAATTAGTAATGCATGATTTCTCTTTATAGAAACCCTGTTGACTTTCCCCCAACAAATTATATTCATTCATGTGTCTGACAATTTTATTCTTTACTATAGTTTTAACTAATTTGCCCAATACTGATGTTAGACTTACCAGTCTGTAATTGCCAAGATAACCTCTAGAGCCCTTTTTAAATATTGACGTCACGTTAGCTATTTTCCAATCATTAGGTACGGAAGCCGATTTAAAGGATAGGTTACAAACCAGTTAATAGTTCCACAATTTCACATTTGAGTTCTTTCAGAATTCCTGGGTGAATGCCATCTGGTCCTGGTAACATGTTACAGTTAAGTTTATCAATTTGTTCCTCTAATGACAACTCAACCTGGGACAATTCCTCAGATCTGTCACCTAAAAAGAATGGTTCAGATTTGGGAATCTCCCTTATTCCCTTAGCGAACTGGAGCAGCTAACAGGGAATTTCATGGGGGAATTTAGAGGAGGAGTTGGAAGGGGCTAGATACACTTGGCATTCTTTAAAACTTTTATACTAAACTAAAATCCAAACTACATGATTGAAATAAAAACCCTATCAAGAATCTAATTGTCTGCAGGAGTGAATGCAGGCAGAAGCCCAGAAGCAGAGTGGGGGCTATCCTGTTCATTGCGCCCAATGTAGCATGTATGATTACCTGCCTATGGATAGGTGGCATATGTGTGCATTCAATGCAAGGAGCTCCTGGCCCTCAGAGACCATGTACAGGCTTTGGAGGCTAGGGTGGCTGAATTGGAGGAGTTAAGGGAGGCAGAGAGGTGCGTAGATGAGGCTTTCCGGGACTCTGTAGAACTGTCCCACCTCTAGTCAGACAGCCCCTATGCTATTGAAGAGGATGAAAGACTCAGGGAAGCAGAACAGTCATCTGGAGCAGCGGGAAACTATCCCATGGTTGGGGCCCTCCTTCCAAAAGATGTTGTGGAATACTCTCACACTGAGGATACCTCTCCTGACGAGGGAACTCCAGTCATTAGGAAAAGGCAGGTGTTAGTAACGGCGGATTCAATCATTAGAAATATAGACAGCTGGATTTGTGAAGACTGGAAGAACTATATGGTGACTTGCCTGCCTGGTGCGAAGGTTGCAGCTCTTCAGCAGCCCAACCAGCCTGTCTGCCTGCAGAGCTAAATGCTTGCAGAATTTAAAATGTTTCTCAGCCATCCTGTCTTCCTGCCCCATGCATGCATAACCATGTGCTTGTGTAAACAACTGAGCTGGAGGGGAAGGGGGTGTGGTGCTTCGTGTGCTGCCTGTTATTCAAACAGGAAGATCCAATTTGCCATTTTCTGCCCAGAAGCCGGCCTATGGGATTGTGCTGGGGAAGAGGGAGTTATGCCTGAAGCCTTCTTCCTCTCCCCTCTGGGCTCACAGTTTTGAAAGAGAAATGGCCTCACAGCTGCTTTTCTGAGCAGTGTGTGGGGCAAACAGGAGAGCCTGCCTGGGGCTCCCCACTGCGTCCGTGGGCTGGATCTGGTGGCTTGGTGGGCCAGATCCAGCCCACAGGCCGTGTTTTGCCCAGGCCTGCTATACAGGAAGGATGGGCTCACCTAAACCAAAATGGAACCAGACTGCTGGCACTTAACATTAAAAAGGTCATAAAGCAGTTTTTAAAATAAGGGCTGGGGGAAAGCCGACGGATGCGGAGGAATACATGGTTCGGAAAGAGACATCTCTTAGGGGAGAGTCTATTAATAGAAATTATCTATGTTGTAGTGAGGAGGAGAGGATGGAAGATGATAAAATATGGGTTAGATCAGATGAAAAACAAGCAAATGAAAAAGAGTCTAACACATCAGGAAATGGCAGACAACTAAATAGTGACACACTTTTAAAGTGTTTATGCACAAACACTAGAAGTCTTAAAAATAAGATGGGTGAAGTAGAGGACCTTGTATTTAAGGAGGCTATTGATATAGGTATCACAGAAACTTGGTGGAATGAGGACAATCAATGGAACACAGTCATACCAGGGTACAAACTACATTGGAAGGATAGAACAGGTCATGCTGGTGGGGGAGTGGTGCTATACATGATAGAAAATGTAGAATCTAATTAAGTAAAAATCTTAAATGAACCAAAATGTTCCATAGAATCTCTATGGATAGTAATTCCATGCTCGGATAATAAGAGTAGAGCTGTAGGGATATATTATTGACCACCTGACCAGGATAGTGATAGTGACTATGAAATGCTAAGGGAGATTAGAGAGACTATCAAAATAAAAAAACTCAGTAATAGTGGGGGATTTCAACTATCCCCAGATTGACTGGGTATACATCACCTTAGGATGGGATGCAGAGATAAAATTTCTTGATACTTTAAATGACTGCTTCTTGGAGCAGCTTGTTCCTGAATCCAAAAGGGAACAAGCTCTATGGAAGCTTTTCAAAGACACCATAAGAAAGGCCCAACTTAAATGTATACCCCAAATTAAAAAATGCAAGTAAAGAAGCAGTGAGAGATAAGAAGGCATAGCTTAATAAGTAGAAGTTAAATCCTAGTGAGGAATATAGAAAGGAGCATAAACTGTCAAATTAAGAGCAAAAATACAGTAAGAAAAGGCAAAAGAGTTTGAAGAACAGCTAGCCAAAACCTCAGAAAGTAATAGCAAAAAGTTTTAAAGTATATCAGAAGCAAGAAGCCTTCTAAACAACTAGTGAGGTCACTGGACAATCGAGATGCTAAAGGAGCACTCAAAGACGATAAGGTAATTACGGAGAAATTAAATGAATTCTTTGCTTTGGAGCTTATGTGGGAAATTTTCAGTAATGCAGATGTAATTATCAACACTCACACACATGAAATGCACCAGAAAGTCATTCAAAAGATGGTAGATACAGATCAGAAGAAAGGAAGTGCAATTCAACAGAGATTTTTCTGACATAGAACAGGACCTAGAATATTTGTGATATTTATGGTTTGGAGCTGATGAGAGTTCATAAGCAAATCTCAGCTACTGTGGTGCTTTTCTTGTTGCATGGATTTCTGTGTACAAAAAGAAACTGACCTAACTCCTCACTTGTTTCTAATAAAATGTTTTCCTTAAGCCAAAACCATTTCTCACTTCCCCAAAAGAAAAACCATTCACACCACTAGCAAAATTTTAGTCTTTTCCATTGTTTTTCCTATATACAGTGTTTTATTTCTTCTCTGCTGTGTTGTTGCAGTAGTGTTGGTCTCAGAGAGATAAGATGTGTGAGGTAATATCTTTTATTGGACCAACTTTTATTGGGGAGAGAGACAAGCCTTTCAAGCTTACACAGAGCTTTACTTCAGTTCTGGAAAATGTACTCAAACTGTCATGCAATATAAAACCAATTGTTTAGCATAAGTAACTGAAACATATTTCAAGGAACCATTCAAGGTGATGTGGCCTTCTAGCACCTCACCTGTCATGAGGGCAAGGAAGGGAAGAGAGAGATGATTAGTGGTTTATAGATTGTTATAATAAGCCATCAATCCAGTATCTCCATTCAATGCCTTATTTTTATTATCTAGGAAAGTTAAGAATGTCAGATCTCTGGCTCATTTCTGAAGGTATTGTGCAAATTTCCTTTAACAATGAGGACTGAGGTCAGATAGTGAGTTATCTATATGGGTGTTCACCCACACGTGATTTGAGGGTTTTGTCTGTTATTTTCTTGTGTGTGTTCTTTTGAGAGCTTAATGTTTGTCTCAGTTCACCCACATAGTTGTTTTGGGATAGTTGTTTTGGGGGCATCTAGGTCCACTAGAAAAGATACAACACCTACTGTGATAGGGATATGTAGGGCCCATGGATGTTGCAAGGGGAAAAGATTTGACATTTTTCCTGTACTTCTTTTCCTGTACGTCCTTCAAACAACTTCCTGGTCTCTCCAAACTCATCATTTTAGAAGCAAGCTCCTCACAGACCTAGAAACATAAACTCACAGTGGCACCAGACCTTGCCAGAATAAGAGATGCAAAATTTGCAGGCCTATTTCCTCTAGTACAATGATCAACACCCCACAGCACATGCCTTTTCATGATTCATGGATCTAACACATGCCTATCAAAATTTGTGGTATACTTCATCTAATGGACTAAATCTGTATTCCACATCCCAGGTGCCTTTCCTCTCTGTGTCTGGAGGGGTGTTACAGTCCACAGGGATCTTAAATTCCTGGTCTGTAGGCCATCTCCAGCTGGATCAATTGCACAATCTAGCCCTGAAGTCCTGGTGGGCTGAGGGAGGTGGGAATGCGGGGCAGTGGGGGAGGCTGACCACTGCTTCTACACTGCAAGGCAGGCCCCTGATAATCTCCAAAGCAATGTCCTTGGGGGAGGGGTGCCTCGGGGAGG
Organism: Apalone spinifera; assembly: GCA_030068395.1. Classification (NCBI taxonomy): domain Eukaryota; kingdom Metazoa; phylum Chordata; order Testudines; family Trionychidae; genus Apalone; species Apalone spinifera. Next base: position 139,102,152 of record CM057845.1, on the reverse strand, counting down.
GGAAGTGGTGGAAAAGGACTGGACAGCATCTGGGAAGAATGGGGCTTAGAGAACAATAACGGACAGCCCTCCCCCTCCATTGGGACTCCTGGTCCAGATTGCACAATTGCTCCAGCCTGCGGGCCAGGAGTTTGAGACCCCTGCCTTAACTGATCTCTTGGCATTTGTGTTAACTATTTATGCTAAACAATCTGTATCACCTTGTATTTAGCTATGACACTTGGAAAACATTTGTCAGACCTGAAGAAGAGTTCTATGTAAATTTGACAGCTTGTCAAATCTCTCATCAACAAAAGTTGGTCCACTGAAAGATATTACTTTGCTCACTTTGTCAGTTTCTCCTTCTGACTTTTTTTTTCGCTTTGATTAATTTTATTATTCTTTCCATAGCTGGCAGAGATTTTTTTTCTTTTTCTTTTCTTCTAAGAGCTCTGGCAATGAATCAAGCATCTTTGGCCTTATTCCCAAAGCTTCCCTCCCCTCATTTTTCTAAATGACATTATGCAACAAATCTTATAAAAACTAAAACATGATGGCAGCTTTATGTCAGAAGATGGAGTTCCCATCTTATTTGAATGAGAGATACTCACACTGGGTCATAGCCTCAAGTGGTGCAAATTGTTATATCTTTGTTTATAATTTACTAGTGGGTTGCGACTTGTGTTTGCTATGCTTACCGACCCCCGCTCTCTCTGGCCGCTTTCGCAGTCAGAGAGCTTGAGAGCATGATGATGTCATTCTGTTGCCTGGAAAGAAAAAACGTTATCATCTAAAGAGAAAGATACCATTTTATGATCCCCCTGCATTTCTTGCAAACTTACTCATTTACTAGTATTTGTATTTATGAATAACTAAAAAGAAAAAAAGTGTCAGCCTAAATTTTCTTCACAACTTCTTTTCCTAGAGTTTCTCTATCAAGGAACTCTACCTCATATTCTAAATCATTCTGGTTAAAGACTCTTTCCCACTCTTATGGCTTAGTTAATTATCTGTAATTGCTACTTTAGCCACAATATGTCTGTCCAGTTCTCTGTTGGGGCCAACATATGTAGATGGTACAAGCCATTAGAAAAGCGCAGCCATCTAGTTTGATTAGATTAAAATGTCAAATTCTCATAAAAATGGAAGAAATTTATGGATGGAAAAGGCACAATTTCTTTCCTTTTTTCCTCACCAGTAGTAGAGCTGGTTAACAATTTTTGACATTTCCATAGCGTAATGAGAAACAGGAGAAACATTTCAATGAAGTGTTGGCAAATCCTCCTGGATTTTTTTCCTAACCAGCTCTACTATGTACAATACACACTACTCAGTACTGATCATTTGCAATGCAGCTTTCTCCCAAAAGAAGGCCATTATCAGATAGCATTGTGAATCTCTCCACAATCCACAGAACTGAAGTGGAAAGGGCGATAACATTACTATTTGCAGTTAATATGAGGCGTGAACAAATATCTTTCTTGGGTTTCTCTAAAAACTGAATGCATCTGGAGATTCAAATCTGAACCCTCTTCCCCACTGAAAGTTTTATTGATTCCGTTTTGAAGGTCTGGTCTTCGCCCACGTTTAATCTCAAAAAGAGTTGTGTGGGTGTACTGAGGAGCTAGAGCCTTTCAGTTGTCGCAATACCTGGAAGTTATATAGCACTGTTCATCTGTACATTTCTGAAAATTTCTTAAAGTTGGATAAGTAACAGTATTTAATTCAAGAATGGGGTAGAACAATTACTTGTGGGAAATCTTCTTCCATCCAGAAGCCTGGAAAAGATGACAGATGAGTTTTCTAGGATTCTTGCCTAGGATTCCTACTCATCACAATGATGAATGGCTTGAGAGATATCTAACCTCTCACAGAGCAACCAATGTTGCTTCCCTAGTACAGTATCTTCTAGACCAGTGGTTCTCAACCGCCCGTCTGCAGACTGGTGCCCGGCCATGAACTACACTGGCTGCTAGCCCGCGGCACACTGCCAGACTACACCCCATGGCTTAATGATTGTCGTGGTGGGGTTCCCTGTAAGCTGCACAGCAGTGGGGCCTCACAGCTGCTAATTGAGCCGGTGTACTGTGGGTGGAGCCAGGACAGTCTCACTGTGGCCTCAGTTCCTGCTCCGGTGGCCGATATTTGGCCCCACTGGTGGGGCTACATGGAAGGTGGTTGCTCTGGCAGCCAAGACTGGAACCACATGGAGGGCGGCTGTTCCAATGGCTGTTCCAATGGCTAGTGCAGCTGCAGCTAGAAGAGAAGCTCCCAGGTGCCCCCAGGCCAGTCTCTTGCCCAACTTGTCATGCGGGAGGAAAGACTAAGGAACCAGCTAGGCCATGAGCCCATTCTCCTCCGACCCTCACTGGCACAGCTGGGTGGCTCTCTCCTCCCTCCCTGCTTGGTTGAAGCCTCCTCCTGGCCTCCAGCTGCTCCCTGTCCAGCCAGCATGCACACACAGGTACCTGCCACTGCCTGGCCACGTTGAGCCCTGGGGGCTGGCTCGGGGACCCTCTTGTGGTGCGACCAGGGCTGAGCAGGGTCTGCCACTATCCAGGTGGCTGGGGTGGGGCGAGGGGACAAGGTGGGAGAAGCCTTCCAAGCTGGAGTCAGCGCCCAGCCGCTTTCAGCCCTGCCTCTCCCAGGGTTTGGTCCCCTCTTTTGCTCATGCTCCTCAGCCCCCTCTTCCTTTTCCCTTTCCTTTTTCTCTGTCTTCCCCCCATTCCCTTATTGTGTGTATACAGATGCAATGTAAAATAACACATTACCACTTACAATTAATTACCATAACAAATATGAAAATATGCCAATCAATTACCATAAAGAATACGCAAATGATTCTATACCCGTCCGCCAAAAGTTTTTGAATGAGTTTGCTAGTCCACAGTATAAAAAAGGTTGGGAACCACTGTTCTAGACAGACAATTTTTATTAGCATTTTATGGGTCTTGCCATAGCTAGTGACATGAAAACAATGGGGTGCTTATTGCTCTTTTTTCCTGAAAAGGCTGAGAGAGCTAATGACTATTCAAATTTGGATAGATGGATTGGTCTGAATTTTCTTAAAGAGGCACACTGAAGCTTATTTTCTCCCTTATGCTTGGTTAACTTACGTCAGTTATTAGTGAATTGTTATTTCCACTTTATTGTCTGCTATAAACTTGTCTAATGAGATCTCCAATGGCACCTTAATTCACCTCTTTGTCTGTTAAGTATCTTTCTCTGACCTCAACCAGAGAAAGATATTAAACAGACATCTTCATTAAAACCAACTTTCTTTACAGTTCTAAAGAATTCTCATTATAGGACATCAAAAAAACTGCACCATTAATTATTATATTGCTTCTAGGTAGATAATGATTATAACCGAAAATGTGTGCATCCTCCCTCCCCCATCTAAGAAGAAAATGATTACCTGGTAGTAAGTACTGGTGAAGACTTGTCTCAATATTTTTAATTATTTCTTCACTTTACAGCAACCATTTATGGGGGGAAAAGCAGAACCCAAGATTATTGTTTAGGCTAGTGGCAAATAGTGAGCTCAGTACTTCCAATTTTATTAAAAACTTTCTGGGGCAATATGTATGGTAGCTGCAGGGTACCAAAGAGACCCAATAAACAGGAGCCCAGTACAAAGCAAAAGGAATTTGACCTACCTCTTATTTTATTAATGGCCAGGCATTAATAACCTTTTCATTTAGTCATGCACCCTTGAATTAATTTAATGTTCTCCAAACATGACAACATTAGGTAATAAAATCTAATGTTTTACTTATTTTTAAAAACAAAATCTAACATCCTTCAATCTGGATAAAATTGGAAAAATAAAGAAATACTAAATAATATTACTTGGTTATCAAGATCTAAGGTACACTTATTAAAGAGCAACTTGGAGACTTTTTTAAAGAGTCCTGTTCTTTCATATGTTTCACTTAAGATGATATCTAGGTTGTTTAGCCATTTCACTACTGCATCATTAACAGTAGTAAGCTGTTGCAATGCACCCACCAATCATCTAACTGGTCACTCCATCATTTTTGACCATCTGCATTGCTGCCTTATAATCACACTATGAAGACTGGGCTAAGCCAAATGTCTGCATTGTGGTAGTAACTCATTTCAGTCAACAGTCTAGTCCATTCCTGGGACAGCTTGTGGTAGCTGTCCAGTTGCTCCCAGGACTTGAACCCAACCACCCTGTACTCTCCAGATGAGCATGCTATCCCCTAGGCCACTCCAGAGCTGAGGCCATACCACTTCCCTACCTTTGGTGGGTTCTGTATCCTGTGTTGGCTGTCTGGTTGCTCCCATGGTGCACGGGGCTTGTGTGTTCCAGGTTGCAGACAGGGAAGTATTAAGTCAGGACCTCTGAAATTCATTAGCATGCTTGTCTTTCTATCTCACAGGTACTTCTGTTCTGTGATGACAGTTGGGCACACCATTGTTCATCTGAAATTAGGGAGTAACTCATGTGATCTTCCAGCTGTTTCCCTGTTTTTGGCATGCCTACACCCTTTGCCCTGTGCCATATTTTTGGCCTACCTGAAGCAGGGACTATCCGGCCCTGGAGCCTTTTCTGTTTTCATTAGCTTTATGGCCTAGTCCAGTGTTTGTCTGAAAACAGAGACATCAATTTTGAATCCACAGTAGGAGCCTGCCACTTCTCTCTAACCTCCATTTTGACTATGTCTCAAAGGCTTATGCAAGTTCTGGGTATGGCCATTAGCTGGGAAGCAGTATCATTTTTGGTGACTGGAAAGTCCTTTCTACAAGGCTGGGACTCCACAAAGTCCATGTAGTGCTCTTTTTAGCTAGAATCAGTAAAAAGGCCATTTCTCCAGGCAATTATTCCTGATCTGATCAGCAGCTGAATAAGTCCATTGGTCTTATTGATGGCCTTCTGTTCATTATCAGCAGCATTCAGTCCCTGGTCAAGATGTGGAGACATACTGGGATATACTGTGGGTGACAGCTTCAAGGAACTGATTTCTTAGCAGCTGTTAGAACTAATTTGCAAAAGTTTTGGTGGGGGGTCATTTAAACTGGTTAGATGTGTCAAATCCGGCATGTCAAATCCAGTTCACTGAGAGATCACTCTAGTTGTTCTGGAAAGACCTTCCACAAATGCCACCAGGCCTTCCATAAGCTGTTTGTTGTTGACCTCTACAGACCCTTGGTGATGAAAGACAACAGATGCTGAGATTTCATGAAAACTTCAAGCACCTTCTTTTCTATGACCTCTGGCAGCAGTTACCCAGAAGATGAAAAGGTGGCGTTGGGTTAAGAGCCCACTGCTGATCTGCCAGTGTGACAGCATGGTGTTTGCTTTGTGTCTCAGCAGAGTTGCAGATCAGTACTGATGCCCTCTTTATTAGATTCTCTTTGGTGCGTTGTTTCCAGGATATCCTCAGCTGGCATGGTGGGAACTGAAGTTATCACTGTAGGTGGAAGGACCCAGAAAAGTCATCAGATCAGCAGTTGGTTAGTCAACTGATGAAGATTTGTAAACATTCATCAGCATGAAGCCATTCACCTTTATTGCCTACCATTCTGTGATGCCATGTGGATATAGTAATAGTGGACTACTCTTCTGTAATAAAGGAGGCTATTCCCATGATGAGCCAACCAAAGCATAACTTGGAGCTGAAAGTTGAACATCAATGGTAGAATGCATCTCCTGAACCATGTGCTTCAAGGTTTGTAGCTAGGTAGAATAGAATATCCCTATTCACCGCCATAACCCCTCAGTATTAAAATTTGTCTTCTTGAAAACCAGCCCCAGTGCTAGAGTTTAGGTGCTGAATCAGAAAGGGGGCTCATTGGAGAATAGAAGTTGGGGTCTGATTGTTGATTAGAAAACAAGTCTGTCTTTGTATTTTGTTATGGTGGATGGCGTGAAAAGGCTGTAGATACTGTATATCCCCCAGAAATACCTAGGACCTTCTTTCACCCACATGATTTCAATATGTGTGGCTCAGCCTTGTAGACTGCTGTAATGAAGTGGCTAGGGTGCATGCAACTGGCATACAATCTGCTCAGCTGTGTCAGACTCTAGCTGATAAAAATTCTCCTATAGCTCAGATTTGCCCATACATGTTCTCAGTCCCAAGACACCAGCCACTTACCCCAGATCAATTGATACCCTAGATCTTACTGTAAGCAGGGCTGAACTACTGCTTGTCATCAGTCAGCTAAAAGGAGGGAGCTGCTCTGGGGGTGGGTGTGCTCACTCCAATTGTTTAGCTCTGCAAGATAATTAACTGTTAACTGTTGATATGTAAATACAGCTCATGCCAGGAGGGGGAAGGAGTCTGAGGTGTGGCTATGTAAATCCAACTCACCAGGGCTGATGGAGGATCAGTGTTGGAATGGAATGTGGTGTATTGTAAATAATTTGGGGCTGTTGTGGGGGTCACAAATCATGCTACCCCTAAATGTGGGAACTGTAAAACATGCTTGCAGGAGAGACACCATCACTATAAGAGGTCTCCGAGGAACAAGCCTCTCCCCTTCCAGAGTTGAGTGGACTGAGTTGGGGGGAAGGGGAGGGAAAGGCTAAAGGGCTTGAGTCAGCCTGCTTCATGCCTGACAGGTGTGAGCTGTAAGACTGGCCCAACCTGCCTCTTTTCCCCCTTTTGTTTAAAGACAGACCTGGAGCAGACTCCATGAGGAGTCTTTTTGTTGCTAGTCCAGTGGAAGCTGGACTCTTTTGCCAGTCTAGGTGATGGCTAAAGAGTTGAAATCACCAAGAGCTGAAATCACTGGTTTGGCCGGGAGCCAGACCCATTGCAGCCAGCGCAGTGGCTGGTGGGAATGACCGGCGGGTGCCTGGTAGGAGCAGAGGCAGGTGACCAGCGGAGCAGCCAGTGGGAATGGCGGGTGGCTGGTAGGAGCAGTGGCAGGCCACCAGTGGAGCAGCCGGTGGAGTGGAACAAAACAGCTGTTGCAGCGTGGCGGAGTGACTCGGACTCCTTGCAGCCAGTGGAGCGGCTGGTGGGAATGACCGGCAGGTGGCCTGTAGGAGCAGCAGCAGGCGACCAGCGGAGCAGCCAGTGGGAACAGTGGGTGGCCGGTAGGAGTGGGAGCAGGTGACCAGTGGAGCAGCCAGTGGGAACAGTGGGTGGCCGGTAGGAGTGGGGTCAGGCGACTAGCGGAGCAGCTGGTGGAGTGGAACAAGACAGCTGTTGGAGTGTGGCGGAGTGGCTGCTGGTAAAGGCTGCAGCAGAACTATATGGAGAGGTGGTGCCGTTGGCCTCGGACCATGTAAGGTGCCCCTATCAACCTCCTTATCCCCCCTTTCCTCCCAGGTTGGGAGGTAGAACCCTGCAGGTGAACTTTTGAACTCTGGGCGGCACTGACCAGGGACAGAGACTATTGAGGTGTTAGACTCTGGGAGATTTTGGGCTGCTGGACTCCAGAGACTCTTGGGGTGTTGGACTTTGCTCATGGTTTGGGCTATGAACTCTGTTTGTGGTATTTTCCCAAGTTAATGCCGTATGACTTCTCTCTCTCTTTCATTAAATGTTTCTTTTCTCCACTCAGACTCTGTGCTTATGAGTGCGGAAGCATTGCCTCTCCGAGGCGCCCGGGGTGTGTGAATTTCCCAGGCTACTGGGTGGAGACTCGAGCCAGTTCTGTGTGAAATGGACCCCTAGATATTGAACCCGCATCTGGTTGCTGCCAGGCCTACCCGGCAGAAGGGTTACATTACAAAGACAACACAGGTGGCCAATTCTAGTAAACTAACTAAAGGTTTATTAGCTAAGGAAAGTAAATGAGAGTTATTGAGAGGTTAAAGCAGGTAAAATATATGCACAGGTGAGTGGCAGTTTGTAATTCCAAACGGTGGCACCATCTCTCTCAATTAGATCAGCACACTTTGTGATCACTTTCCCTTCCATGAGCATGCAATCACTTTCCCTTCCATGAGCATCACAAAAAAAATTACACTTGAACCTCCATACTCCAGGTGTCCCTAATCCAGGAATACCCCTGATACAGAAGAGAAAGCATCTTTGTGTGCTGCTGTCCTCCCTTGCCCCCAGCTGGGGGAATGGCAGCACATAGAACTGTTTCCCCTGAGGCTTTTCCTTGCTGCTCCCATAGCAGCAGGGACAGTGCCCGGGAAAGGCAGGGAGCACAGATCCACATGTGCCCCTGGGCGTAGGGTGGCAGGGGAGCACCTCACCTCCGCCACCTCTGCAGAGCCCTCCCTGGCCTTTTCTCCATCTCCTTCATGCTCAGTGAAGGGGCCAGAGCATCATAAAGGAGTGCTTCAAGCCCCCGTTTCAGATGGAGGGCACCTTCCCCTCTGCAGGAACTATGCAAGACAAATGCTGTCCAAGCATCTTCCAAGGATGCTGTCACAAGCTTTTGTGTGGGGAGCAAATCTGGAGGTAGGAGAGGGGCGGTGGGATAGTCCAGGGACAGAGTTATAGCCTGCAGAGATTTTGAGCAGTGCATTTGGGGCAGTGGGGAGAGGAGGAATGCTGTAATTTAGGCCAGCTTCCAAATCTGTCTAAATTACACTGGAATTACTTCAGCCTTTGGGTACAAATGATGGCATAAAGTGCTCTCAGTCCCCAGGCTTCTTGGTCTGCAAATTCTGTGCTGCTCCTCTTAGAGGCTCAGTGCAGAATCTCACCCCTGAGCTTCAAGAGTTCCTCTTAGCCTGTTGTATTGTCTAGGTGGGTGGAACACTGCACTGTTGATGGCTCTGCCATCCTCTATCTGGATGACATGGATAAGTCACTTCAGCTTTCTGCGCCTCAGGTTTCCTTAGCCACAAAATGGTGATAAAGTTTATCAGCCTTCACAATGCACAAGGTGCTTTATGAATGAAAAAGCCCTCTATAAGCGCTAAGTATTATTGTTTTGGTGTTAATAAATACTGCACATCCTATGGGCCTTCTGTAACAAATATCTTTTCATTTTTGAGCAGTCATTTAGGGTCTGATTTGCATTTACTCAATAGCTTACAATTTAATGAACAGACACAAAAACAACTTGCACACATTTATTTTAATAGGCTTCATTAGACAGAATTTCAGCCTTGATGATTGCTGAAAACAGGTTTATCAATCCCTAATTGCAAACATAGCCTGTTCTGGCATTAGTCACAAGGATAGCCTTTAAAGTAAGGACCCGCTTTGGGTCTAATATAATTAAATCTTGTTGTATCGTCATGTACTCTAATATATGTGCCATTCATTATAATTGTATTGCTTTATTATTTTAGTGTTAATGATCATTTGTACTCCAGCAGCCCCAACCAAACTCAGGGCTGCATTGGGACTTGGACATACAGCCAGTAAAAGACAGATGCTCTGAAGAGTTTACCATTTAAATAGACAAAGAAAAGGTGAAAAGTTACAACATACAACAAAAGTTTGGGAAATGAGGCAAGATCAGACTGAACGATCTCTGGAGTCCTCCCACCCAGAGCTCAGGTTGAGTACAGGTTGAACCTCGCTAGTCTGGTGCCCTCAGGACCTGCCCTCAGGCCTAGCCGCCTTGAATATTTTAAATAGAAAGGCGGGGTAAAAATATTTAAATGAATAAAATAAATAAATAAAACCAGAGAATTTCCTGGATCACGGGAGGTCAATATTGTCTAGCAGCATTACCAACACTTCCCCTACTTGCTGGGCTCCTAGAAGACATTTAGAGGTAAATTAGAGCTAGATAACAGCACAGAACACTGAGAGCCAGGACTGGGATCTGTAAATAAAATGTATGGGATTGCGGGAAACTTGGCCGCACCCATAGAAAAGTGGACATCTGGCTAACCAAAATCATGCAATATCACAGATATTGCTGGATTAGAGAGGTTCAACCTATAATAGGTGAAACTTATACCAGTTACAAGGATTATCTAGCATGTCAAATATTTCAATAATTTTTGGTTACTGACAATCATATAAGTTTATTGATTAGGTGATACTCAAGAAATTAGTGGCTGACCGAGAAATAGAAATCAGATCACCTTTTGACCTGTATGGTGTCTTAATAAAAAGATCCTTCTTTCCCCAATTCAGCTAAAATTGCTGTGCTTGTTTGTAACAATACCTTCCTTGCATAATAATTTAGAGCCTGATCCAATAGTCATTTAAGTCAATGGAAAGATTTCCTCCCACTCCCCTCCCGCCCCAGACATCCCTCCCGAGCTAGATGAGGCCCTAAAGAGTATTCTAGGGAACAAAAAACATGCTGGGAAAACTATTTTTTGTGTGTCACACATCATCATAAATTACCATTTCAATGGGTGAGTTTATTCTGTCAAACCAATGTATTGGAAGGCTCACTCTATAATTAGAGTTTTTATGTTAAGAAAGTTGGTAAACCAATAGAACACTGTAATATTAGAACCAGTAGGGCCAAATTCTGTAATTGGAGTGCCATTAGTCTCAGTAGTTTTGTTAGACTGATAGTTCCAGACTATGACATCTTCATTACAGATTTACTTTGGACCTCTTTGTATCTCCATACATAAAGAACAAAAGTGATCCTGCTGGGTTTTGGTGCCTTGATGATGGTCTTGTGAAAGACCTGGAAGCTAACACTCTCTGATTCTTTTGAGCATGTCCATTTCTGTTTGTAACTGGAATGCTGCGCCACATGCAAAAAATTTAAAAAGAAAAAAAAAAACAGACTTAGCAGAACATTTCAGAACCATCACAAATTTGTGCTTGGCTTCCATACCAGCTGTGCAAAGCACATTTTATATTTAATATAATGCATCATCTACCAGGCTGGGGAAAAGGGGCTTTCAAGACTGCAGTTACCAGACAGTCCCTATTCAAATGACTGGAAAGATGTCTGACAAAAGTTGGGCAATATTTTTAAAGCAATTTTTTGGTTCAACTACACTTTGACTCCTGCTATGGCTCTGAGAGAGTTTGCACTCTTTTCCTTCACATTTCCTTGTATTTTCCAAAACACGCATGTTTTTTAAGTTTCATTCTATTGGTTTTATTTTTACTGTTACTCTATGCTTTTCCTTATTTTTTAAAAGTACCCATCTAGATGAGTCGTGATAAAATCAGACATGAAAATATTAATATTTTGATAATAGAAAGAGAAGTCAGGATAAGATAAGACTTCTGGAAAAAAAAGCCTAACAAGAGAAGTTATCTAATTGGTTATTTTACCTAGAGGTAGAACAATCTATTTCTATCTATCACATAGTAATGAGAACTCATTATCTTGAACTCTTCTTTAATTAACATCAATCCTGATTAGTCAGAATAAATTAGACTCTTTGTCTGTTACCATAGTAGTAGATCCTCTAGTAAAGGAGGCATTCAATCAGACATTATCATTTGCACAGCACTTACATGTAATTATTATTTTACTGTGTTTCATGAATTTTTTTGATATTTGAATTATGAAGTATATTGTTCCACCTTTTATCCCCAGGGCATCTGCCGGCACACTAGGCTTTTGCATATTGTAAAGAAGTGCGTATAATGAGGTAGAAAATGTTAATGAATTTGAATGGAATTGAATGCCAAAGTACAATACACAGAATTTCAGGGGTCATCTAAGAATAGAAAACCTTAAAGTGCAGAATAACTTGTTTATTATGATTTCAAATTGCACAAAAACTACATCAAGAGAAAGCTGCTCAACAACAAAGGAAGGAGTAGGGAGGCTGGAATGGATGGCTCAGGGGGTTGGTAAGAAGTTGCAGGGGCTTTCACGTTGAAGTCACTGGCTTGAATCTGCTTGAGTTTACAGGAAGTATGACTTAACATTCTTAGAGTACAATGTGCTGATTATTTGGTAGCCCAAGAGAAATGAACAATTTCCCTCAATCCAACTGTGAAATAAAGAATGTGCTTGGGAATACATTATCATCTCACCCTGGAGAGGGACCTCCAATCAGCGGGAAGCTGACGGATATCTACACTGCTAAACATGCAGTATCTTTCCTCTAGACAGCATTCTCTATATTCCAATGTTATTTACCCTACGCCTTTTGTAAACAGTAAAGGATTGGATTTTTAAAAGCATTCAACTTTGACTTAATTCTGTTACTGATCAAGCCAATGATAATACTCTCACCAACTTCAGTGGGAACAGAGATAGTGTTTTTGAAAATCCTGCTCTAAATCCTTTCTGGAGGGAAATTAATTGTTTTAAGCATAAATTCTTGGACAATGCACAAACTTTTTAAGAGGAGGAGAGAACCAGCTGCATTATCATGTCTTAATCAGTTTGCTTCCCTATTCTGTGTTTGCAGAATTACCCCATATTATTTTTTGTTTGTTGATGTGCTTCACTTTGTCTTTATGGAAAAGCCCTATAGAATTTGATAGCAACATTTCTTTAACTGTTTTTTAATCTTCTAGAATGTAAAGAGAGTCATCATCATCTACTGTAGGATTCTACAGAATAGTTCAAGGAACCTATATAATGGATCTTATTTTCTGTACACTTCTGTAGGTGTTCAGAGTAATTTCCAGTGAGCTCTATTACATTTCTATACCGCACTGTCGGTTTCATTCTGCCTGAACAAAAACTAAACATGCTTAATGTTATCTGACTGGTAGCTCACACATCAAAAGGGAATTGCTTTGGGAGAACTACATCTGGGCATGGCTGTAGCTAAAACAATTGCCCAGCAATTCTGAATCTCAGAGAGCTTGGAGGCTGCCTTTTGATGTGTCGATCCAAAGCCTATGAGCCTGCCAACCTGGATTACAAATGTCATGAGACTTCTGTTCCTTCCCATTGGGTTGGAAATATCAGCACAAGACTTTCCTGTGATGTTTTGGCACTTCTTGTCCTAGAATTAACCAAGAAGTGTGGTTTCCCAATCTGGCCAACCTACACCCAATATAGGGCCTGAGGGGAACAGTGGCAAAGATAACCTGTGACGATATATGAGCGTTGTACCACTATGATCCTGAGGAATGCTGAGGGTTAGTTTGGCCCAAGTGTAAGCAGAGAAATGTCAGGATCTGCCTGGCAATAGTCTGCCAAAGTAGGGTATGCAGCATTCTAGCTGTGACTCCTCTCACAGGCCATCCCCCCACAGATACCTGTTATGTCAGGGGATCTCATAGAAGGCAGGTGACTAGACCATATTTGTGCCACCAAGGATTCCTCTGTGACATAGTAATTATCAGACAACTACCAAAGGCAGTTTTACAGGCCTTTTGTGCTACTGGAACAGCATCCAGGGTGGAGAGCTAGCTCAAAATGTCAAAGAAAGTAAAAATTAGTAAAATTAACCCAACTTTTTCAAATGTCAAAAAACCTTCACTTCAGATTAAGATGTAGGTTACCTCCTAGTTTAGGGATAATCCAGGTGGGCACATCTGCATTAGCTTTACAAGTCACAAAAGTGAAGACTGTTCACAGATAATATATTGCAGACAATTTTTTCTCCTTAACACTTTACACCAAATGTTCAAAGTAGTGGACGGGGGCTCAGTGAAACAGGAATCACAAAGCAAAAATCCCTTTGCAGACCTTTGAAAATGCAGAGGGATGCACATCTCTAGTGAGTTAATGAGGTATCAGAGTAAAAAATTATTCATCTTGTTCAAAATTGTCATTTTGTTTTCTATTTAAAGTGGGAAATCAAAAGGATGGACTTTAAATATTCATTTTGTGAGGCAGCCAAAAGAATTCTCTTTTAAAGCTGACTAGAGAATACCGAGATAAAGTAGCACTTTTGAAAGCTTTTCATATGACTTTCGCCTTGTTTGAAATATTCAATATATGGAAGCACAATATTGCCATGCTATTCTTGAGGGGGAAAAAAAGCCATAAAATGCTTTTAGAATTTTGGGATATGATTCAGGAACACAGTTCTAAGGAAACAGTTAGTTTATCTACAGCATTAAAGACATGGGATACAGTGGGAATGAACATTTTATTCCTTTCATATTCTGTATGTAAATACATGAGCAGTGCAGCTTCACCAATTAAATATCATCCATCTGGTTACTGAACTTAAAGAGATTACTCTTAGTAAACCCACTACAAATGTTGAAAGCCTGAAGTGAAAAAAAAAAACCCACAGAGTTCAATTGGTCTTTATTTTGAATTTCAGAACTCACGACTTGAGCTGTTCTAGCCTCCAATAAAGCTAACATACTTTTTTCTGGGCATCTCTTTTATATTCTCCCCATTCTTAACACCCTTTAAGATGTACACAGGCATTGTTTTCTCTCATTGACCAGTGCCAACTGCTTTATTATTCTTAGTGCTTTACTATTTTTGCCTTGTTTTCTACAGCCCTATTTGAACTACATTCTTAGTTATGGAAAATACGGCTTTAGAAATATTCATAAAGTAAAAATGTAGACACAAATCCATTAGAAGTTTGAATGTTCCTAATTATTTGTGGCTGGATTTGAAATAAGAAGCATGTTAACAATAACAGAAGGGATTCACACTAGCAATTTAGCTACTCAAGGAAGTTAACTCTTTCCATTCATTAACACTCCATTAGCAAGAGCCTTAGGGTATGTCTACACTGCCACTCTAGTTTGAACTAGGGTGGCTAATGTAGGCAT
>CM057845.1:139054380-139087539 GCA_030068395.1 Apalone spinifera | reverse complement strand
ATGCCTATATTAGCCACCCTAGTTTGAACTAGGGTGGCAGTGTAGACATACCCTCTGATAGATTTTTTTTTCCCTGAGGAGGGGGAAGAAAAATAGGTCAATGCAGACCAAAATTAAATGGACTAAATTCTAACCTGACTTACAGCAGCACCCCATTTGGGCCAGCATTTGTCATTTGGATAGTGAAGACTTAGTAGGACTTGCATGAAATAGTATCATAGACATAGGCACTAACTCTGTAGGTGCTCCACGGCAGAAGTGCCCATGGGGAAAATTGCACTCTCCCCCCCCCCCCAGCTCCTCCTGCCAGCAGCCACACGAATCTACTCCTCCCTCACACCCTGTGCCTCCTACCACCATGAAGCAGCTTTTTTACAGGGTTCAGAGGCTTCAAAAGGTAGGGAAAAGGGTAAGGCTGTGGTGTGCTCAGGGAAGGAGCAGAACATATGCCCCATGACTTTCAGCTCCTTGGACTCCAATCTCCAGGGCTGCTCTGTTCTCACCCTAACTTTCACTACATCAGACTTTGTCCTGCTCTGAGACCTGCTTCTTCTCTTTGCCATTAGACACCTATTTTTAGACACTATTTACATTTACTATAGTATAAAAATCAGGAGTCACTTCACTAGGGTCAGTTAAGATTTACACTTGTGTAAAGACAGCATGGAATCAGGCCTTTTTTGTTATGACAGTTCACCTGATTGTTAATTTTTTAACATCACTCCCCTGTGATTTCAGTTCTTTTCCCCTCTGGGATCACAGAGTCAGATTCTCAGATGCAATAGCTGATGGATACCAGCCCAAGAATTTGAGGAACTTAAGGAAGTTGCAGATACTTAGATACAGATTATACAGAAGGTCTTCAAAGAGTAACCAACTGCCTTCTGCAATTTCAGTTTCACACCGAGTTGCCTGTCAGCCACAAATTCATCCATTCATAGTCATAGACACATTACCGTCACTTGTGCAGAGCAAAAAAGCATGCTTAGCTCACGAGCTATAGGAGCTCAAGGACTGTCCAAAACAAGCTTCTGCAGCCAAAGCAATTTTCATCTGAATAGTTTGGCGGGGGAGGAAGAAAATCTGCTCTGTGGGATTCCATTTGTAAACAGTGACTACAGTATCACTGCTTCTGTGGAGCCTTTCATGTGAGGCTCTCAAGACACTTCATCAGAAGTATGTAAGACTCAGAATATTGGCATGTGTTGTTCAGTATAATCTTCATTTTGCATATGGGGAATCTGAAGCATTGAGGTTACACGACTTATTGAAGATGAAGTGTTAGCCACAGAGCCAGAAACAGAACCCATGAATCCAGATTTCCAGGCTTTTGTATTAGACCACATTTCCCAAAATAACAATCAGTGATTATGTCTGCAAGCTTCATTTAATGTCATAGTTTATTATAACAATGGTTTGTTTTGAACTGGGACCTAGAATTCTGTTCTGTTTTTAAGTCCTCTCTCTTACTTGTGTTTTGTTTTTTTCAGATTTGTTAACTCTCTTTCTCCTATCTCAAGTCTCTTGTGTTTTGGAAAATATGTCATAAGTCATATAATACATTCTTTACTTTGTGGTTTTACTTTTTCTATATGGTACTTAGTCTTTTAAATGTTCCAGAAAATTATTGTACTTCAGTTTGACTTTTTAGAGGTGAAATCCATTTGTTCAAAAGAAAGTTATTTTCAGTTCCAGATACTTTTTTTGGTTTTACTGAATGTGTTCAATAGCACTACGTTAAACTACAGGAAAGGTGATTAAAAAGTTTCCTATCTGCATTCCTTTAAAATAAAACAAAACAAAACAGATAATTAAAAGTCGGGAAGAGCTCATGAGAAGGCTTAAAATGCCCTCTATTAGCAAGGTTCTAACAAATGTATGTAACTGAATGAGTTTGATCTATTGCTTATGACAGTTGTCCTTCGGACTAAATTCTGCCATTCTAACTCATGTTTAACAGTATCTTACTTCATGAGTAGTCACATTAAGATCATTGTGACTATTCATGGAATAAGATACCACTCAACATGAATAATGGTGGCATAATGTGGCCCTTTAATTAGTAAGAATTCTGATTTTGATGCCTGATTGTTTTTTGAGGAAAAAAAGCTTCAGTGCTCATCTGACAGAGAACACAGTTCAAAGCATTTAAAAAGAAATATAATTGGCAACTACACCTACTAAAAATAAGTCCTGCATTACAATGTTATTAATGACCAGAAAGCATCCTGAGCAAGGTTTATGGCAAAAAAGTGAGCATTCTATTGTTGTGCACTGTAATAAAGTACAGCTGTGTGACACTCAGTCTTCTTGGCAAAAAT
Source organism: Apalone spinifera (assembly GCA_030068395.1). Lineage (NCBI taxonomy): Eukaryota > Metazoa > Chordata > Testudines > Trionychidae > Apalone > Apalone spinifera. The sequence continues at coordinate 139,085,218 of CM057845.1, read as the reverse complement.
TCTCTTCTTGATCCACAAGCATAACTTCCATCAGCATTAAATATAGATTCCAAATTCATAGCTAACTGAGAAAGATATCTCTGTGCCTTTGTACATTCAGGATCCAAACTATAATTTCAGCCATTATCAAGCATCATTTAGCATTAGATTTGCTAATGTTAAATTATACTGCTTGTGAGTTAATACAAGAAATATTACAAGCTCAGTGAAGAATAAATTGTGCTACTGAATAAACACTTAGATAGAATGAAATAGAAGTAAACACTAAACCTTAATTTAGACATTGCATTATTTTTAAGGACAACCATTAATACAGACAAATGAGATGTAAAATTCAGTGTCACCAGCCTGTTCCTCAGAGATAAAAGTTGTGCAAACACAAAAAGTATCACGCACCTTTCTGTAGTCCAGCCATGTTTCTGGTTCTACTGGTGCATTTTAAGTCGGGTCAAAATCTGCCTTATTTTCTCTCTATAATTTAGAAGATAGTAGCTAAAAATCTGTGGCAAGTGTGGTGCCAGCCTACAGTGAAATGAAAATTGATTGAACTGAACATGCTCAAAACTAGAAACATAGTTCAACAGATCATAGCACTCTATAACATTATTCTTGTGGCAAAGTTTGAGTCTAAAAGAGAAAATACTCTTGACAAAGAGCAAATCAGTTATAGTTATTAGGCTTGCCACCTTGAGTCTTTTCTTGAGGCGTGCTCCTCACCCCTATAATTATCTCTTCATAAAGGTCATTGAAAAAACAACCCAATTGCAGCATTTTTTCATATAAATATAGTATTCTCAGAAGCTGGTTGAGCCAAGAGCTACTAAATGATGAATATTCACTTTGCAACCAAAATCTTGGCTTTGCCAGGAAAGCAGGTGCAACTTGCAAATAGTTTTCATTAGACATGTAATTAATATGCATAAACTTGTTTGCCAGGCAATTTGCGAGTGAATCAAGAATTAAATTAAAACTGAGCAGCATCCCTTCCCCCTCAATTTGGTTTATATTTAAATTTAGAGATGTATTCGTGGCAAATTCAAAAAGTCATCTCACTTGGCTCTACTCAGCCTGAGTTTCAAACTTTTATTCATTATCTTTGGTATTGTGAGAAAAAACAGAAAAAGCATTTGTTTAAAAAATTATTTTAAAGTCTGATTTCAGTTGTATTGAAAAAAAATCGGGCATGTTGTCCTTGAAAACAGACTCTTCTATTTTATATATAGAACAGGTACAAAATAAGCCATGATGGTTCGTGCCCTACAAACATGCTCCTTGTGCCTTGTTACTGACCTGGAGAGACCAAAAACTGGCTTAGTTCCTCATTAGAAGTCCTAGTTGTATATCAGATTCTTTTTCTGGCTAGTAAATTGCTAATGTATTTTGGAAGACAAAAATATTTGAAGTTCACAAGTATTTGCCTAATAGTTTTAAATAATAATTTTCACACAGAGGGTGGTTTGCTACATCACGTTGACCATGTCTTATTAACTGTACTGCAGCTATATTACACAAAGCTGGATTATTGGTGAAGCCCTGTGACCTGTAATTGATGAATTACAAAATGATGGCAGGTTTTTTTTGTCTTCCAAAATACATTAGGTGGTCAATGAGAATGAAGATGTTAAAAACAGAGTGATTAACAAATAAGTGAGCTGTTTGCACCAAACATCACAGTTCTTCCAAATGGATCTTTATAGAGCATGAAATTGTCTAAAAGTAGCTTCCAAAATTGTATGAAATTATTTCTGCAGCTGTAATGTCACATCCATAGATTTTTACCCTCTGAAAATAAGAGTGTGCCTCTTAATCCTTTCATTTCAGAGCAATTAAGTATTGTACTTCTGTCATCCTATTGAATAAAACTAATCATAAATGAAGAATTGAAGCATAAATTCAATTGAAAATAAGTGTTTCATATCCTGGAATTTATAGTACATTTCAGAGAAACAAACTGATTTTTTCATCACCATCAACGGCAGTTAAATTAGCCAGCACTTTCATTTAGAGATTTGCTGTCTACCTCTGAACTACTCAGGTAGCGAGTAAATCACATTATCTATCCATATCAGTTCACTGGTGGAGTGAAAATTTCATTATTTGATGCTCTAGGTTCTTCATTAATTAGTTGATGTTTGCAAAATGCTCTGAAAATGAAAAGCATTATGTAGCCAACATCATCATCATTCCACATTTTGGGCAGATAACAGTAGGCTAATAAGAGTGTGCAGTAAAAAGAAAGTGGATGAAATTTAAATTACTGTGTTTTCTGTATATAAAGGCAAAGGGGACAAAATGGCTCAGAATAATGGGATACAAAGCTGTCCACCTGTATACTTCAGGTTAAAATCCAAAGGATATTGGCCAAAAATATTGCTAACCTTATATTTGGATTTATATGTTCAACAGCCAATGTAAATGAGCTGCTATCTCAGCCCATTTCTCAGAGGAAATGTATACTTAACACAAGGTACTAACCTTTCCAGTAGGCTTGGACTACAAACTTTGAATCCCTAGAAGCTGGGTCCTTCAGGTCAGGAAAGAAGCATATTAGAGGACACCCTGGGTATGTCTACACTTGAATAAAAACAGTAGGCTGCTGGAGCACGCTGAGGGTGGGAGTGTGGGGTGTTGGTAGGAGAGGTTGCAGGAGCAGGCTGGGGGTGAGATGAAGAGTCTGGGAGGGAGGGAGGGGATTGGGGTACTTACCTGGCACAGCAGGAACAGATAGCTTTGCAGCCCTGCACATGCAGGCACTGTCCCCTCTGCCGCTCTCTTTGGCTGCAATTCTTGGCCAATGGGAGTGGCAGAGGGGGAATCTGCAAGAGAGTGCCAGTAGAGTCAAGACATGCAGCTCCAGGCACAGGGGTAGTGGGAGCAGGGGAATGGTAGTGCACAGACCCTACACCTCTTTCCGGATAGAGCTGCAGTGTGCAAAGGCTTTAGTAGCTGCATCCCAGGGACCTTTTTGTAATCCAGCCCTGGATGCAGGGCTAAAAATTGCTGTGAAGATATTTGGCTCATTTTCAAGCCTGGGCTTTGCAACCTCCTACCTCATAGGGTCCCAGAGCTTGGACTCCAGGTGTTACTCTGGGACGCAGTAACGATTAATTTAAAACCTAGTTGGACACGCCCTGACATAGTGAAAATGATAAATATCCCAAGTCCCAGAGGAAGGGATCTCCTGAGGCCGATTACTCGTGGCCGTATCTATCACCAGTGTGTGGTTACCAAATAAAATTCCGAGTCTCGATTTAGGGCCAAACCATGTATTATAAAATATAGTAATACAGAACACCATATAACAATAACTCTATATCCTCCCTATCCCTGAAGACAAAGTAGATAGTAAAGACCCCTAGACAACAGGACTATACATTACATTCACGTGGCATAGAAAAGCTGAGGCGCTCACGACCTCTATGTCTTGGCTAATTGCAAGCCGTGGCAGAGGAACAGTGAGGAGATCCCTCGATGTCACTTCAGGATCAGGACTTCTGGTCTGATGACAGATGATATAGATTATCGGTCGAAGACCTTCCGCTCTCCGGAAATAATCCAATGGGATTCCACTGGTTTTCACCCAGGAATTCTCCACAGGCATAAAAACCCCAAAATAGAACCCTCCAATCACGCAAACACTACACTGTGTATACTCACATCCTTACACTCCCTCACTCACTCAAACATTCATGCTATTACAAAGAGATACTTCACAGAACCCAAATGCAACCAGGAACCCAAAAAGAACCGGGAACCCGAACTGACATTGAACTGGGGTATTTATGCACTCTCCGGTGGGAAGATTCCAATGGTTCCGAGTGCATTCTTTTGAGGGTGGGGTGCAGAACATTTTGAACCGTGTGCAGCTATTTTGAGCCGAGTGCAGAGCATTTTGGGCTGTGTGCACAACATTTTGTACCAAGTGCAAAGGATTAGAATGGAGTGCAAAGCAATAGTACCGTGTGCAACGCACAAAAGGCGGGAAGCCTCCAACTGGCAAACTTCCTTGGTTTGAACTAAGTATAGATAGTTCGAACCAACAACCTTATTTCGATTTAACCAGGTCTTAATTCGATCTAACCCTGCTAGTTCAGACTCACAACCACACTACTTCACAACTTCCCCATCCACACAACCAATAAACATCCAATCTGAGGTAACACAGGCTTAGCCTGAACATCTACACAGCCATTTTGCAGCCCTGCAACGCATGCCCCAAAAGTCAGCTAACAGGGGCCAGCCGCAGGTATTTGATTGCTGTGAAGAGATACCTTATAAGGACATTTACATTGATGCTTCACCTGTATCTGTTCTGTGGATAAACATAGGAGACCAGCCTGCATAGATATTTGACCCTCCACCAAAACTACCATTTTTTAAATGCAAAAAATGTCTCTAAAATAAGGTTATTATATTGTGGTAGCAGGGAAGATTATAAATAGTCCCCATTCCTGGCAAATTGCTTCCTACATATGTTAATCCAGGTCACAGAATGTGGGGGAATCACCACCCCTATCCGCGGTCAGAAGTGACTCTCAGCCAGCAGGTAGACAGAAGGTTTATTGGTTCACAGGGACACAGAATAGCTCAGACTTCTTGTTACAGGAGCCAGGAGCATTCAGTACAATCCACCTGGGAGTAGGGGGACCCAGTTCCAGGGCTCTGGGCCCCTCCCTGCCCCCCCCCCGCCCACGCCACCTACACTCCCTTTTCCCTAAACCAGCTTTAAAAAACCTCACACCCCCAGCAACTGGTCCCAGCCCTTGAGGCAGCTCTGCCACCTCCTTTGTTCAGATTCTGGGGCAACCTGTCACCTGGTTGCTCCCCGCACCCAGGCTCAGCTTACCAGACAGCCTGAGCTATTGTTGTGTACGTGCTAAGATGGGGCAACCTGGGTCAGCCTTCCCCTCGGTGAAAGTCACATCCAGAATTCCCATCCCCAGCCAGGCACCAGTGCAGAGCCCAGGGAAACTGAGGCACACATATACACACACAAGTACAAAAGAACAGCACAGGACAGCAGGAATCACCCACCACATTACGAAGTGAACAGAGCGAACACAATCCCCACTCTGTCACAATCCATATTTAAATGGTGCCCTTATGAATCTTTGCATATAAATGTATTCAAACAAACAATTGGGAGCCTTGTGTTAGCTTCAGTTCAATTTTTGCTCAGATCAGATGACAGAGGTGTCAATACCCAAGGCTGGAAGAAGACAGGGTGGGGTCTGAAGAAAAAAAAAAAGAGGAAAGTGTGCCTGTATTTCTATTGGAATGAGAGAAGAAGTGGGGGATTGGTGAGAGGGAGGACATTGTGTTCATGAGTAAGGTTGAGGAGAAACTTACCCTGCACCTATATTTCTTTTCTCTGTCTGTATTTAATGCTTATTATCCTGGTGTGGGATTTTTCTGCTCAGCGCTTGATAATTTCTGTAAATAAAAATGACATTTAATTTTAAGCACCAGTGCATACCAGTTTTTATTTAATGGTCCATGTCTTTGGGGTCCAAAGGAAGCTGCTGTGTGTATCGCTTGCCAGTCCAGAGCCCCATAATGCTCTAGAAACAGAGCCAAAGAGGAAAATGTGGTAGGAAGCCCCACTAAGGTCCAGATTCTGGCTTCCTTTGTGTAGGTGGAGGAAAAGGAAGTCATTTGCCATCATAGGGAGCACTAGATTCAATGCTTATGGACCCTGGGGATAGTCATACTGATAGTCATCTGAAAGGAGCCCAATGAGTAGCATCATATCTCCAACTCGTCCATATGACAGAGAAGAAGTGTATATCGCACTATTATGTAGTAATAGAGAGGTAGCTGTGTTAGTCTGATTTTGCTAAAACAAAAGGAAAAACTATGTAGCACTTTAAAGACTATCAAGATGGTTTAATAGGCCCACGAAAGCTCATCACCTATTAAACCATCTTGTTGGTCTTTAAAGTGCTACATAGTTTTTCCTTTTGTTTTAGCACCATTACATGGTATTACAGCATTATGAGAGTCTTTTTTAAAATCAACCTCTGTTCTCTACTGATGGAAAGTGCCCACCCATTGCTCATATAGGCTGTGTCTACACCTCACAGTTATTTCAAAATAACTGACATTATTTCAAAAAGACAATGCGAGCATCTACACAGCAATTCCATTATTTCAAAATAAATTCAAAATAATGGATGGCTTCTTCTGACATCTATAAACCTCATTCCACGAGAATAACACCTCTTCCAAAATAACTATTTCGGAATAGATGTATTGTGGGCACTCCACTGCTGCTATTTTGAAATAGCTCCTCCCCCAGGCCATTCAAACTAATTATTCCCCAGTGCCTCCTTGGGCTATTAATCAAGACAGCATGTCCACATTAGGGAAACCTGTCTCAAACTAATTTTGAGGCTTCCCCATAGTTAGATGCGCTATTTCGAAATAAGCTATTTTGGAGTATTTAAAATAAGTGTGCAGTGTAGATGTACCCATAGCGTCCTTCATCAACCTGACATTTGAATGTGGCAGGGGATTTAAAAGGCACAACTTAGTCCTTGCCATTGAACAAGCATCCTGTCGCAATGAGCGTCAGGTAAAACCAGAGCCCTGCTTAGATCTGCCAGGATACCATATCCCTAATAACTTTCTACATCTAGTGTCTCCTCTCAGTGGCCTACAAATGATAGTCCTCCCACTACAATTAGTCGGGAATGTTTAAACTTCTAAGGAAGTTAGGTGCCCAAGTATTGCTGAAATTCAGTTGGAGCTAGGCCTAATATATATTCTATAATGTATAAAGAAGGATACCAGGACACTGAGATTTGATGGAATAGAACTGATTCGTTAGTGTGAGTTTTTCGCTTAAGGTTGATCAGTTCTCCAAAGTGAGGTATAAAAGGAGGGAGGTTTCTGGAAATGATGAAAATCCTTTGGTTTTGAAAACTGAATCTCTTACTTTCCACAGAGGAAAGCAACAGCATTTATTTTAAAGGTAAAATCATTAAAGAGAAAAAAACCCAACCAACCAACAAACAAAAAAACTCCAAAACCCCATTATAGTTCCTGCACGCGCTAAAAGCTTCATACAGGCCACCAGTCAGATTTATTTGGCTTACTAGGCCCCAGTCTTCCAATCCTTCAGCAAGGGTTAGGGTCCTGTTTGGGCAGAAGGCCTTGTTGATTTGCCAGATCAGAAAGAAGGTTCTCTGTCAGTTAAACCTGAGGCTTTGTATGCCAAACAACCTTTTTTTCCTGACTGTTGGTCTCTGGAAAAACTGTTTTGAACTAAAGGGAGGTTCCAAAGAGGATGGAGAGAAGCTGTTCTCAGTAGTGACGGGTAGCACAACAAGGAGCAGCTCTCAAGTTGTAGTGGGGGGAAGTCTATTTTGGATATAGGAAAAACTAGTTTACTAGGAGTTGTGGTGAAGCACTGGAATGGGCTACCTAGCAAGATGGTAAAATCTTCATCCCTAAAGGTTTTTAAGTCCTGGCTTGACAAAGCCCTGGCTGGGATGATTTAGTTGGGATTGGTCCTGCTTTGGGCAGGAGGTTGGACTCAATGACCTCCAGAGGTCTCTTCCAACCCTATGATTCTATGAGTGTACTAGGGGGTGGTAGCTTTCTGGAGATGTTACAACCCAAGAGATTCGCCTTAATCATCCCTGCTGTTCTAGGTTTTTGGCAGAGCTAGGTCAATGTTCCCTCCTGGATCTGCACATAGGCCATGGTTCACAGTGATACATAAACCTTTCATTCATAACCTGGTGCCCAAAATATTTCATGCAGCTACAATATCTGTCATATCAAAATCATCCAATCTAGCATTTGGATATGAATTTTATAGCAAGATTTTCATTCTAACCTTAGATTGTCCCATAATTATCATGCTTTTTGGGTTGCTTCTGACTAGAACTCCATGAAATTTGGTGGGTTTGGTTCACAAATGACTTATGCAAAATCTTTTTTTAAATTATATTTTATGCAGGGGGTTGTCTGAAGGAACCTCAAATATAAAAAGATAGAAATTCTGGCTCATTTTAGGTAGAAAAAATGAAAAATATTCACCCGAGAGTGTTCTGTGAAATCTTAATTTACCCCTGGATCCTTCAAAATATTACCCAGGCTTCTTAATTAGTTTTGGCACCAAACTTTAGCATAGCTTGATTCCTGGCCAGCTCAACTGCAGGGAATTTCCATAGAATCATAGAAACTGAGTTCTAGGACTGATAAGACCTTGATAGTTTAGTCACTGCACTGAGGCAGGATAAAGTATTATCTACAGCAGGGGTGGCCAACCAGTTAGGCTATGTTTACATTACAAGGTTTTTCGGAAAAACTAACGTTTTTCCAAAAAAACTTGAATTACTTCTACACTGCAATCGTGTTCTTTTGAAAGAAAATTGAAAGAGCAAAGGATTTTTTCTGACATTGATAAACCTCTTTCTATGAAGAAGAAGCCTTTTTCTGAAAGAGCTCTTTCGGAAAATGGCGTGTGTGGACGGGGAAGAGGGAGTTCTTTTGAAAGAAGAGGCCTCCAGGAAATAACACAGATTCCCCCGTGGCCACTCCATTCATAATAATCACAGCTTAAATGCGAGATAGCGTCCATTCAGTGTGGATGCTATCTTTTGAAAAAGCAAATCACTTTTTCAGTGCGCTTTGCCAGTGTGGACTCTCTCCTTTGGAAGGAGCTTTTTCGGAAGATCTCTTCCGGAAAAGCTTCTTCCAAAAGAAGTCTGCAATCTAGACTGAGCCCTAGGGCTCGTCTAGACTATGCTGAAGTTTCAAAAGAGGATATGCAAATTCTGCGGGAATTTGCATGTCTTCTTCCAATCTCACTTTCAAAAGTAGAGCTTTCAAAAGTGAAAGTAGTTGGGACACATTTTTTTCGGCAACCCCCCTTTCTCGAAAAGCTGCGTAAAGCTCATTTTTTGAGGAAGAGCGGCTTTTCGAAAAGGAGGAGGGGCTTTGCTGGAAAAAATTGTGTCCCAACTACTTTAACTTTTGAAAGCAAAGCAAATTTTCACGGGAATTTGCATATCCTCTTTTGAAACTTCAGCGTAGCCTAGACATAGCCCTAGAGACTAAGAGCCAAAATAGCTGTGGATAGTGTGTGAAGGGCCACATATTATATATTCATTTTTATATATCTATCCCCACCATGTATTTTAAATTTAACACTACTGCCCTATTATGTACTGTGACTTTTTAAAAATTAAACTGAACTGAGAAGTAAATTAGCACAATCTGAAGTGCCTGTTTCACTCCAACTTGTTGATTTCTGGTATGGTTTCCTCACTTTTTTTTTTTTTTTACTTATGAAGATTATGGCTTTTTTATTGTTCTAAAAATTCATGTCTGTCCCAGACTGTGAATATGAGAGGTTAAAAACAATAAGGGAGAGACTCATGTCTCAGAATAATTGCTTCAGCCTGGCAAACAATGCCCTTTGAATTTTCTTTAAAGTAACACAGTGTAAACCAGGTACATGCTGATTCTTTTTTTGTCCTGGAATTTAAATATGACATCTGTGTTGGCTGCCTTATTCTGCATCCACGAAGACTTTGAGTTTATGGTGCTTCATCCAATGCACCCACCCTTCCCCCAGAGCCAGGCACCTCCAGCCCCCCTGCTGTAACCCAATCTCCCTCTCCTCCCCCAGAGCCAGGTACCTCCAGCCTCCCTCCTCTGCTCTAACCCAATGCCTGGGCCTCACCAGAGCCACCGCCATGCACTTCTCCCTTCACATGCTAGGGTGCATGTGCAGAGCAGCCGTGAGCAGTCTGGGCGCACGGCTCCGAACAAGCCGTAACCCTAAGAGCCACGTTTCTTTGAGCAAAGAGCTTTGTGCAGCTCATGAGCCATGGGTTGGCCACCCTGATCTATACCATCCCTGGCAGATACTGATCTAACTCAAAGGTAATCAATAAGCGGATGAGGAGCCAAATCCAGACTGCAAGACACTTCTAATAGACCTCAAAATTTGTATTTACCTAATATCGTTATTGAAGGGCGAAAATGTTTCTCTGGACTCATGAAGTCTGGAACTTGATTATACCTTGATCAAGAAATATGTTTAAGTTTAAGTTTAAGAAATACGGACTGTGTCAAAAAATAATTGACTACTCCTAATCTAACCTCATCTGAAAAGCCTGCAATGATGGAGATTCCACAATCTCCCTAGGAAATGTGTTTCAGTACTTAATTACCCTTATAGTTGGGAAGTTTTTCCTAATGTCTAACCTAAATCTTCCTTGCTGCAATTTAAGCCCATTACATATTGTCCTGTCCTCAGTGGTTAAAGAGAACAATTTATCACTCTCCTCTTTATAACAACCTTTTACATAAGTGAAGATTGTTATGTCTACCCATTAGTTTTCTCTTCGCTGGACTAAACAAACCCATTTTTTTTCATTCTCTCCTTGTACTTATTTTTTTTAGACGTTTATTCATGTTTGTTGCTCCCCCTTTCTCAAGTTTGTGCACAACTTTCCTGAAGTGTGGTACCCAGAATTGGGCATGATCTGAGGAATACATTTTCCTTAATTAATGTGAACTGATGAATAGCTGGCTACAGTTTTACTTCCATTCTAATGAAAAGATGGGTTTAAAAGTATTTTCTGTCTTTTCAAAACCAGACTGAAGAGAACCTGATGAGCCAAGCACTGAATAACTTAAGTGATCATTCTTTCTTAAGTGAACTGACCTCAGTTTGTTATTATACTTCACATAGTGTTTTTTAATTTAATTCATGTCATTAGTCAGCAAATGTACCAATTATCCAATAAGTGATGTGCTCTGTTGGAAGACACACACTTTTCATCCTGCACATAAAGCACAGTAAATGCTTTGAGATCTACTGATGAAAAGCCCTAAATAAGCACAAGGCATTGATAATTACTATTACATTGTGATCTAGAATCATAACATTAGCGATTCCTGGATTAACTTGAATTTATATATCCAGGCAAGGTTTCTAAGTATCATCTAATTTCCAGAGGATGGCTCTGGAAGTGCTGGTCATAAAAGCACTTACCAGTACAAATATATTTTCTTGAGGAAAATACAGAGCAATTCATGTCTAGATTCCAGGTGAACTAAGCTGTTGAATGAAAACATGCTCAAAGCAAACAAAATGCTTACTGTGCCCAGGGAAACCATAGATAATAAGGAGGATGGGAACATGCTTTATATATACACGTAGCCTCATTTTAGAAAAACAATTGCAATCTGCCCTTTTCCCAAAGTGCCACCACAAAAACGACAATTGTAATCAACCACAAGAAATATCAGCAATAGTACATACTGTTAGTAGAACAATCACCCAGAGAGATTAGGGACCAGCGATGATAAAAATAATCTTAATTCACAATTACTGCAGGCAGGGTCATCCTTTTTTTTAACGATGGTGGGGAACTGCAACAATAACAAATCTACAGTCCCTTTAAAAATGCTACAAAACATGTCTCTGTGGGGTATGTCTAGGTAGCAGGACTATTTTGGGATACTGGGGGTATTTCGAAATAGCTACCCTGCATCTTTTAAACGTGCCCATTATTTCAAATTTTTTTTGAAATAACAGGCACACTATTCTGGCATCCCTGTAAGCTTTGTTCCACAAGGGTTAAGAGATATCTTGAAATAGCATGTTATTGCAAAAGATGGCAGTGTAGATGCACCAAATTTCAAAATAAGCTATTTCAATTCCAATCAACATTATATATGCAATTTGAGTAGAGCAAATTACATATCTTATTTTGAGTTTAGGGTGCTGTGTAGATGCACCCTGGGACTCTCATCCTGTTTGTGTATATCACATCTACATTTTCGCACAAATGAATTATAATTTACGTATTGGAATGATATTAAATGACAACTAAGACTGTAAAGTCAAAGCACTCAAATGTTAGAAAATGCCACAATTAAGGTAGAAATAGGTAAAAAAATGTTTTAAGGTTTTTTTAAATGAGCAAAACAATTTCCCCCCTAATATTCTCAGAAATGGCTGACCCATTTTTGCTGGAAAGTCCCTCCCAAAATATAGGCTGATGCAGACATGCATCAGGAAAAAAAATCCAGCCCATGCAGTTACATTTTGGCAATTTTATAAATATTTGGAAAAAAAGGTTTACAATGGGACGCATCAAACAACCATAACTCTGGTAGTAAAACCAGGTCTGCCTATAATATTTGTCAGTTCTTGAATGAACAAATCACTCCACTGCAAACAGTGGGAGCAAGACACGGGAAGAATACATGGCTATCCAGATACAAGATGTTATTCTTGTCACCAATGCAAATTATAAACAACTCATTGAAACCAATGGACCTACAAGAGGGTTAAGCCAAGGCAACTGACAGTATGACAGTACTGTACATTTTTTATACCCCTTGTGTAATTTTTGCTTTTTAAAAATGTATGAATTTAGTGCTTGTGAAGAGGCTGGTAGGACAGCCCTGCAGACCAACATGCTCAGTTTATCCACAGAAGAGAGCTAGTCGGAGAAGTAGCAGTACAAGCTCACCACATTGACTCCCACTAACACACCTCAGACATAATCTAGAGAGTGAAATACAATCTCCATCTGTATTTAGTCATTGGTTTCTCTGCAGCAGTGAGTCTGCAGCTGTAAGGAAATTAATGATAACGGAGATGGTGCTTATTTGTGATGTGGAGATTGGCCATTTAAAAAAACACCCCTTCCCCCAAAAAAGAAAAAAAACCTCCTGCATTTGTTTTAAAAAACATCCAGCGAAAGAATTCAGACTCCCTTTTGGGATTTCATGTACCTCCTTTCCCTGACTTTTTTTTTAATTCCTTCCTCCTATTTTGGAAAAGAAATCTAGTCCCATGTGTACTTGCTTTCAACTTCCTGTATGTCTATTATGCAACATCATGAACCTATGTATCTGTAAAAAGAGAGCTAGCACTCTCTTAGTGAACGTAAGAATGGCCATACCGGGTCAGATCAAAGATTCATCTAACGCAGTATTCCATCTTCTGACAGTGGCCAACTCTAGACACCCAAGAGGGAATCATAGAACACTAGAACTGGAAGATACCTCAAGAGGTCATCGAGTCCAGTCCCCTGCCCAGCACTGTCTAGACCATCCCTGATAGGTGTCTGTCTAACCTGCTCTTCATATCTCCAGAGATGGAGATTCCACAACCTCCCTGGGCAATTTATTCCAGTGTTTAACCACCCTGACAGTTAGGAAGTTTTTCCTAATGTCCAACCTAAACCTTCCTTGCTGCAGTTTAAGCCCATTGCTTCTTGTTCTATCCTCAGAGGCCAAGGAGAACAATTTTTCTCCCTCCTCATTGTGACACAGGTTTGAATGAGCAGAATGAGCAGAACAGGTAATCATTAAATGATCTTGTCCCCTGTTGCCTATTCTCAGCTTCTGACAAAGCTACGGACACAAGTTAGGGACACCATTCCTGCCCATCGTGGCTAATAGCCATTGATTGATCTATCTTCCATGAATTTATCTAACTCTTTTTTTCAACCCTGTTATAGTCTTGGATTTAAAAACATCCTCTGGCAAGGGGTTCCATGACTTGATTGTGCATTGTATGAAGAAGTACTTCCAATAGTTTGTTTTAAACCATCTGCCTCTATTATATCCCCCTTTAGTTGTCTCTTTTCCAAGCTGAAAAGTCCCAGTTTTATTAAACTTCCCTCATATGTCAGCCATTCCATACCCCCAATCATTTTTGTTGCCCTTTTCTAATTTTTTTTCAATGTCACGATATCTTTTTTGAGATAAGTTGACCACATCTGCATGCAGTGTTCAAGAAGTGGACATACCATGGACTTATATAGAGGCAATAAGGTATTCTCTTGTCTTATTTTCTACCCTTTCTTAATGATTCCTAGCATTGTTTTACTTCATTTGATTCTAAGCCTTCTTTCACATAATGCCATTCCCCCACCAGCATGACCTGTTCTGTCTTTCTGATATATTTTGTACCTGATATTTTTGTGTCCCATTGATTGTCCTCATTCCACCAAGTTTCTGTGATGTCTATTATATCAATATCTTCATCCATTATGAGACACTCTACTTCACCCATCTTATTATTTAGACTTCTGGCATTTGTATATTAGCACTTTAAAAACTTATCACCATTTAGCTGTCTGCCATTACATGATGTGATTGAATGGGACTCTTTTACATTTGACTTTTTCTCGTGAGATCTTACCCGTATTTCATCATCTTCCATCCTCTGCTCTTTGCTAGGACATAGAGATTCTCTATTAATAGACCCTCCCCATTATTACTTAAAGAGGGAGATATCACTTTCTCAGTGGTTTATAAACAGAGAATATACAATGTCTATGATACCTTTTAGCAGACAGGGAAAGTGTTAAAATATAAAATGTATAAACATATAAGATGTTAAGATTGTAGTGAGAATTCAGCTATGGCCAGTCCTGCTGATAGGAATTCTGGCCTCCACGACAACCCATCAATGGGCCCCCTTTTCCCCTCCCTCAGAGGGAGCTACAAACCCTCCCCCTTCACCTCCCCCAGAGAAATCCTTAGCACCACTCCTCAAACAGAAAACCCTGTGGTCGGTTCTCCCCATTCTCTAGTTGCCTGGCAGTTCCCCTCCAACCCGCCTTCGCCTCTCTATTCCCCCCCCATCCCAAGCTACCCACAACCCAGCTCTGCACCCAGGAATCCTGTGCCCTCCAGCTCCTTTCTCCCAGCTGTTCCCACCTACTCTTGCCTGCACCCCTCTGCTCTTTTGTCTTCCCAGCCTGGTTCCTCCACCCCAGTCAGTCTTCAATCCCTGCAGTCCAGTGCCAGCTCTACCCCCAGAGCCTTGCTCTCCTTCGCCATTCCAAGACTAGCTCTCCCCTCCCTTTTCCCTCTGGCCCCCTCCCTCTGCTCTGATGCTCCACAGACCCAGATGGGTTCAAAGTGGCAGGGAACTCCTTCTGCCCTCCCTCCTGCTGAGCTGCTCCACCATTCCCACTCTACTGACTTGAGCAGGGTTTAAAATGGCATGGAGCTCCAGACTCCTCTCCCACCCTGCTGCTATATGGATCTTAGCTACAGGACTCTCCTGTCATGCTGCCATACTGCTGCAGTGCTATTTAAAAGAACTGGGTCAGGACTTCCACTGCCATGTGGCAGCTCTAGGCCCCCTTACTTCCATCAGGCCTCTGTGCCCCCTTTGCCCTCTCCTCCCCCATTGGCAGGCCTGGCCTATGGCTTTGCTTTGAAAAGTGAATCAGTGAAAATAGGATTATGGACTTCTGTCTCACCATTATTACTGTATCAACTGTGCTATATTCAGAGGTAAAATAGTCCCTCCCCCCGAAACTACCAGCCCTGAAAACCAAGCCCAGTATCTGAGAGCCAAGTCAGAATGCCCTGTTCTTAAATATGAGCTTCAGTAATAAAAGATTAATCGGCTAAATGAGTATCATTTACACCTGCAAAACTCCAAGATATTTACAACTGGGGATTGTAAAGTATGATCTTTGCCACACAACTGGCATCAATGGTAGCTGACCAAGTGTCAATTGAGAAGAAGGTAGTAAATGAACAAGAAAGAAGGAAGAAGCTCTCTCACTCCTTCTCAGCTAGTTCATTCTATAGTGCTAAAACAATAAATCAAACCTCTTTTTTTTTGTAATTGATATTATCAGATAAGAATCTGAATACACACAGGGAAAAGAACTGAGGTTTTTACAGATTCACTTTTCAGACCAGAACCGCACTTTAACTCTAAAATTCCTGTCTTTTGTGCATTTTAATTAGAACTTTAATATGTTAAATGTTGAGGGCTTTTTTGGGGAAGGGGGAGGGCAGTATTAAATTTACAGCTTAGATAGCTGGTGACTGGTGTGAACCTCAGCCTGTGGTCTTAGTATCCCGTTATCTTATTATTACCAGGACACTTACACACAATCACAACTGTGAAGTTTAATGGAATAATCACATCCATGGAATCTATTTAAAATACAGTAGCTTAACACCATTAGCATAACACTTTAGCCTCGAAAATATATTGCTCATGAAAGATTTTACAGGAAGAAATTTAAATTACAATCAAGTAATTATCTAATGAGGTGTTACACAAGACATTCTTGCCTGCAGTAAAAGGGCGGGGGGAGAGAAGCAAAATCTTCTTCAAAGTGGTATAAAGCTAGATCTCTTCAAATAGTGGAAGTGGATTTATGACTAGCAAACACTAATGGCTGTCGCAAGTTTGGATGTTTTACAAAAGATTCATGATGTAGCATTGGAGGGGATGCAGATTCCCCCATGATTACTAGTATTTTCATACCATTTTTCATCTGAGGATTTCAAAAGTACTTTACAAGCACTAAGCTGGCCTCTCAACTCCCCTGGGAGTTTGGTAACACCACTTGTACACTGGGGTAAATTTGAGGCACACAGAAATCGACAGGACCAGATTTTTCAGAGCTGCTGCAGACTTGCAGCTTCCACTGATTCTAACTACTGGGGTAGTCAGTACTTTTAAAACATCAGCTCCCTAATGGAAATATTTTCAGTTCAGCACTTTCGGGGAGGCCCAGATTTTCAAAGGGGCTCAGCTCATTTTTAGGTATAGAAATAAATAGTCACGTTTTCAAGGGGTCAGGGCCCGGTGTCATAAGCTGTTGGGAAAACTTGTCTGCAAGTGTCAGTACAGGAGCTGAGCACTTCTGAAAGTCTGGCCATTATGGAGGTGTCCTAAGTGAAAGCTGAACTTTTTTGAAAGTCTGGTCCCAATTGTGAGCACTAAACACTTGAAAATTTGGCCCTTTTTTAAAATCTGAACCCAAATGACTTGCCTAAGATGACATAGATTGGACTAGATTTACAAAGGTATTTAGGTGCTTAAAGATGCATACAAGCTTCTAAATTTGCCTCTTAGTCTAAGACAGTCTGCACTAGACTTGGGTAGCTGTGATTTAGATCACATCTCCACTTACCAGAGGATTGACACTCTGGCAATTGATCTTCTCAGGTTCGATTTAGCAGGTTTCGTAAAGACCCACTAAATCAAAAGCTGAGAGTGCCCCAGTGGTGCTGGTATTATTTGCTATCATGAGAAGTAGGGGAAATCGATGGGAGAATCTCTTCCATCAACATTCCGCTGTGAAGAGGGCAGCAAGCTCTGCTTACAGTATGTTGACGTCTTATTTACATAGCTGGAGTTGCATACCTTAAATCGACCTTCTGGGTGTAGTGTAGACCTGCCTGGGCTAAAAAACAGCAGGCGAGCTTGATCACAGCTAGTGTGGATAAAAACCCACACTGAGCTCGAAGTTACACCACCAGTGCCAATGTCAACATACGCTCAGATGCTGAAAATGCTTACACAACTGATTCACTGTATGCATGTATGAGTTCCATTCTATAATATATCCACATATAAGCATTTACAGAATTGGGTCCTTACTAGCAGAGATAAGACTACTACCCATGGCCAAGTTTTGCTGCTAGCTACTCATGCACAACTTCTGTTGATGCCAGTGGGAATTGTACAGCAGGATGAATAATAAAGTATGCATGAATGTTTTACTAGAACAAAATAATATGCAATTTACTCAATGCTATAAAATGCATGAATTATGGAAAAATACCACCAAAATAATGTATTCAAAATGTATTACAAAATTCTTAAAATAAATTACACAGCACATACTATTCAATTACACATAAGTATTACAGACTTATGGGGGTAGACAGTACTTTTCAAACATCAGGTGGAATTTGTTACGAGGTAGAATTTGGCTTCAGGAATTCTGAGACCTCAGAATTGCCTCTAACTGCTACTCTAGACTGTCTTCTGCAGGACAAATAAGAGATCCACTGAAATAGCTAACTGTAAAACACAAAAGTATATAACGACTATTTCTAAAAAGAGACATACAATATACCCCAAGTATATTCAAAGCTACATCCTTCATTTAATGCCTTTGTTGCGTCACATCCAGCCCAGGCATCAAGTAAACTGAAACAAAGCTGTAAAGTCAGGATAATCCAATATAAAGAGGGAGAAACTGCCCTAACCATATTTAGTCTGTGATTTGAAGATTAACTGCTCTTATTTCTGTAAAGAAATCTAATCCTTGAAGAAAACTTTTAATACGATCACTTCCACAGAGAGACCAATAAAGAATAAATCTCAAGTCCATATAGAATATTTCACCCATGAAGGGTGAGTATTATGTTTCTTTCATGAGTGTAAAAGGCCCATAAGTTACGACTACACAGGCATGAATGAATTATGAAGGTCCTTTGCTCTAGTGAAAGGAGCAGGATCAGCCTTCATAGGTGAGACATGCTATTTATTCTATATTTTATCCATCTCTTGATTTGTTTTAATTTAAAAATGTTTAAAGACTGCCATCACCCATCATTAGAGAGGAGATATTACGGAGGAAGCCTCAATTTTACTACTGAGAGATTAATCTATTGAGAGATTATTACTATTGAGAGATATTATCTGAGAGATTTCAGAAGATCACAGTAAGTACAGATAAGTTGTACAAATTCCAGCTACCTATGGATGGCAGGTATTCACTTTATAATCTGGTCTGATTAACTATTGTGCCTATGCATTGAATGAGACTGCTCCTGTGGGAACAATTTCATGGGATCATGTAACTGAAGATTATCATTATTAGAGATCATTGAAAAAATGGAATTTCCTTTCTGTAGGGTGCTCCCACTCCCCGGTGCGTGACTGTCCCAGCCCTGAGACTCCCATTCCCCAGGTACCCATTAGAGTGGGTTGAGTGGGGGGGCTGAAGCTCCCCCCACAGTTCATATGGGAACATTGCTGGTTGTTTCTCATTGCCAGGAAACAAGGGGAAGCAATGGGGAAGCACACAGTGTGCTGCATTCCTCACTCTGGCTGGAGAGCTCAGGGAGCAGACGAAACTTGACCTGACTTTGGTAGGGGACATGCACCCTCACCTGGCTGTGCCCGCTGGAGCTGCAGTGGTCATGGAGGGGCGCCTCTCACTTTGCCCCAAGCAGCTGCAGTGAGAGAAGCCTGGGTAGTCCTCTCTCCCCAGGGCAGCCTGCAAACTGAACCCTTATCCCTAGCCCCAACCCAGAGTAATGATTTAAAATAAAGCATGTACATTTTCATTTTATTTTCCAAAAGACAAAAAATCCAGCTAAAGAGCTCAGAAATGCCAGGTACATTTTCTAGAACATTAATATAAGAGCTAGTCAAAAACTAGGAAAAAAATAATCTAACCAGTTTTCCTGTAAATTTGCTCCCATTTTTCATCCATTTTGAAACACTGAAAAATAGAAATACATGAAGTGAAATACTTTACAGAAACTTTTGTCAATATTTTCAAAAGTTTTTTGCAGACTCCAGCAAAACACTCGGTTTGATACTTTTCAAGTTTATCATTTTAAAAATTCCACAAAACATAACCCTCCTGCTTCCTCACGCCCCAAAAAAAGCAAATCGGTGCTCATTGCCAGTGATTGTTCTGCCTCTTCTTTTCTTTTCCACCCAACCATTCCTCTACCTACCTTTATTATTTTTGTAGTAAAAGTTTAAGCTGTCACCATGACCCCCTTCAACTAATAATGCCCATCACGTGCTATGTAAGCCTGCATGCCTGGAGGATGGAGGGTGTTGCTTGCAGGACAAGGTGCAAGAGGCATAAAGTTAACTAGTATTTGAGGGTCTGTATGGTTTGATATCAAGATTTGCACTGAAGATGCAAATCTTGAAGATGCATATTAGCTAACTTTTTATACACTTATCTCCCTATCCTACATCTCTCAACCACATGCAATATCTCAAAGTCTAGAACTTGGTGAGGCAAGGTTTGGAAGGGGTGAGGTGACATCAAGACTAAGGACTTACTTTGTAGACCAGAGGAGTGGTACGCTTCCCCTTGTATTCCACAATGTTGTTTGTTAACAGCTACTTGTGCTGAGTTTGTTCTTACAGGGCCACATCCACATGGAAATTCTGCTGAGGACTTCCTTACACATCACATTCTGGGGCCAACAGTTGAGGAAGAAGACTGCTGTGGCCGCACACCTCTGAAATGTTAGCCTATGGCAGTAATCTATAATAGTAAACTATTAGACTATGAGCCCAAGCTATTAGTATTTTTATCACCTTTCCTTTATATAGTCACTTTCCTCCAAAAGCACTTTACAAACTAGTCTACAATAAAAGCCGATCCTCAAGGAAGTCCGAGTTAATGAAAAATAACCGCAACCTGCACTCCCAGGAACATACGCTTGTCAGCTGACTGCTGATCCCCACATCAGTGGAATGTTTCAAAGAGATGAAAATGTCGAGAGTCTTGCTTAACGTCTGTATCTCATGGGCAGGAGTAGCAGCACTCTTCATCTCATACACAGACAGATCACTGAAAAGAAGTGAGCGTGCACTCACCGCAAGTGGCCTGGTGTCCCTCCTCCTCCTCTTCCTCCTCAGCACCCGTGTCCAGTTCTCAGAGTGTTCCATTAAGAAGAGTCTATTTCTGGGAACATCAAGGAGGGCAAAAGAATGGAGTGAAAATATAACAGCTCCTTTGGTACCACCAGGGCCATCAGTAACTGTGATAAAAAGCGCTCACAAGCCTTCATCTCTAGCATTACAGTCAGCATTCGGGCATGTACCTAGATTAAGTTTCTTGCCACACAGGAGAGATATATGTTTATCCTGAATGGGGAAGGGGAAATTAGAGCCCCAGGTGTTTGTGCCTTTCCATGCAGACTGGAGGAAAAAATACCCACCTCTACCACTGGAAAAATAGATGCTGCTACTATCAGTGATGGAAAAAAGCAGCCAGAGCATCATGCACGGGCCTAGGGACAGGAAAATATATTTGGACACATGGGGCCAAATGCTTTGTTACTTTTTTGGTAGGAAAAGACATAATTGGATAAAAGTAGCTCTAGAGCACATTTCTTGTGCCTCTATTCTGGAACTACCTGGAAAACCCAACATCAGTTACAACAGTCTCAGGGCTGCTCTGGCTCATACTGTGTTTCCCATAGCTCCGTATGGGCCCAGGGAAACAGAGAATAACTGGAGCATGGGAAGAGCATGGAGTGCCTTCCATCTTCTCCCTCACTTCCCATCGCCTGGATAACACCAAACAGAACCTCTATAGCAGGGAAGGTTAGGGCTATTCCAGCATCTCTCTGC
This sequence comes from Apalone spinifera, assembly GCA_030068395.1. Taxonomy (NCBI): domain Eukaryota; kingdom Metazoa; phylum Chordata; order Testudines; family Trionychidae; genus Apalone; species Apalone spinifera. The sequence continues at coordinate 139,064,067 of CM057845.1, read as the reverse complement.
TAAGGGAAACCCTCTTACACAGAGGATGTGTTCTCTGGTCCCTTTGTGTTTCTAAAGTGGTCTGAGGGTGGTCTTAGCACAGCAACTCTTAGGATTCATGTTTCATTACCCTTTCTCCTAGTAATGTGTATCGCATCTAAACTTAAGGTGGGGTACAGGGTGGCTCCTGAGCATTGTGAAGCATGAGGCTCCTGGTCTGGAGCAAGAGAGATAAAAGGGGAGAGGTTTAAAAAAAACACAAACACACATACAAGAAGAAGGGAAAAGTGGAAGCAACACAACCAAACCTAAGTCTCCTTACTTTAGGTAATAACTCTATCCCTCACACTACCCCTGTGTTTTCAGAGGCACGGGAAGTAGAGGTGTGGAGGGTGCCTCAGCAACCCGCAGATTTTGGGCATCTTGGCCACGTGCCCCTGTTGCCCAGGGTCCCAGCCGCTAGGCCCACTGTTCCCCAGGGGCTCCACTTTGGGCCTCAGGTCACACTTGGCTGCTGTCCCCACACACAGGGGCTAAGTCATCAGCCCTGAGACCCACTCAGCTACTGGCCCTGGGTTTTGCTTGGCTTCTGGTCCCACCATCAGGCCCTGCATGCAGAGTCCAGCCTAGCTGCCAGGCGCAGGGTCCTGGCCACCAGCCCCACAGGCAGGGTCCCAGCTGCCGGCCAGAGCTCTAAGGATATGTCTAGACTACATACCTCTGCCTACAGAGGCATGTAAATTAGACATACCGACATGGTCAGCAAAGCGGGGATTTAAATATCCCCTGCTTCATTAGAATAAAAATGGTCTCCTCCTTGTGCCGGCTCAGCTATTTGTCGGCACAAAGTGGCAGTCAAGACAGAGATCGACTGATCCCTTATGCCTCATGAAATGAGGTTTACAGGATTGGTCGACAAAGGCTTTCCTTGGTGACCAATCCCCGTCTTGACTGCCGCTTTGTGCCGACAAGCAGCTGAGCCGGCACAACATGGTGACCATTTTTATTCTAATGAAGCAGGGGATATTTAAATCCCCGCTTCATTGACTATGTCGATATGTCTAATTTACATGCCTCTGTAGGCAGAGGTATGTAGTCTAGACATACCCTAAGAGGCGGTGAGGGGCATGGACACAGGTAAGGGGGCTGGCACACCCAAATGTAGGTCCCCACACCATTGTTTTTTGTCTATGCAGGCACCGCAGTGGGTCTCTGCTTGGGTGAAACACTGGCCTGCATATTGTCATTTACAGAATAGGAGTCTTAGACTTTCTGAAGTAAGGATCTTGTTTTCATGTCTTTCTGTAGAGTGCATACCACAGCTTTTGCTCTTAATAATTAAACAGAGGCAGAGGCATAATCACAGTGTGTTATTATTTAGGATTAACAAACTGTCCAATCTCTATGACAATTCCACCCTTTGATCACCTTGTACATTTTCTATGCACGTTGAAAGGAAAGGACATTAAACAGTATTTTTTCTGCTCAATTTCTCTTTATATCGCCTCCTTTATCTTCTACATTTGAAGATCAGCTAGGGTTAGTTACATGCCGGTCTGTTAACATCAATGTGGTCTGTGAGCTAAATCCAGGCATGACACATGGAAAAGGACTATGGATGTTGCCTCCACCCCTCTGCCAAGGTCCCAATGCCACCTCCATGGAGGTCAGTGGACTCATCGCCTTGCAGAGTCAACACTTTTGTAATGTTGAACACCTGCGAAGAAAAACAGGCCCCTATCCTAGCTATCAGGTTGAAGTGTTAAATGAAGGTGCTATACACCTGATCTATACAGGCTGCCAGGCTGGTTGAGTTACTCAGAAATCCACAGGGATTTCTTAAAATAGTTTCCCTGGCTTTCCTCATGTGTCCAGTAAGGCAGTAGCTGGTCTGCAGCTTCTACAGGGCAGAGGGAGTCCCAACTCTGCAGTGGACTCATGTTTGGGGATTCTTTGATCTATAAGAGTCAACAGCCTTGGGCAATCAGTCTCAGAACCCAGGCTTACCCTAGCACACTAACAATAGCTTTGCAGGCATTCTGGCTCAGGCTCTAAACTCTGATTCTAAAGCCCACCTCATTTTTGACTTCAGTGTTTGTACAGCTGTTTCTAGTGGGATTAGTCTGAGCCCTGAAAATCTGAGTAGGTCAGCCTGGGCTCTGAGACTCACAACCAAGAGCCGCTGCCCACTGTGCAGATGTGCCCAAATGGGCATAGAGAATGTATTTTTTTTCTCAGGCCACATCTTTACTTGCAGTGCTGGAGACTGATCTTCTGGTGTTCAATTTAGCGAGTCTAGTTAAGATCTGCTAAATCAAATGCTAAGGCTGGCTACAGTCTACGCTGGTACTCATTAGCACATACTCTACCTGACCTTCCTGCTCTAGTTTAGACCTAGTCTCAGGCACTTTCTGGCATGCTACCATGCATGAGATGACTGTTCATTTGTGATGGAAAGGTTTTTACCTCTCCCAAGATGCTCAAAACAAATTGTGGAGAAGTTACCATTTGAAAGTGCTCTCTGCCAGTTTAAAACTTTGACCTGTTTGTTTCTAATAAATATATATTTAACGTTTGGCATGTTGAAGGTTAGGCCAAAATATGCTCTCTACACCCACAGTAGGCCAAATGATACCACTTTACCTTAAACTGGCCCCTTTTTTTGGAGTTGCATTTGGTTTTGGAGTAGCATTTCCAACAAGTGCACGTACTACCAAGGTACATGTACCATAGTTTGGTAGCCTCTTGGACTAGGCAGAGAGAAGCATGTTGTATCCTTTGTAGAATAAGAATTAATTAAAATGAATTATGTGACTATAGAAATGTTTAGAATGATTAATTCTCAATGCAGTGTTGGACATTTGCATAATATCTTGTCAGACATTAATTAAATTCACAAATCAGAAATTGTACCCAACTGTAGCAAAATGGCCTTTATCATTAATTCTGTTGCAAATGGGAAAAGATTATATACAGTGGTTAATGCATGGATTATTGAACAGGGCATGAGCTATTAGTAAGGAAATATTATGTGTCTTCTACAGGCAGTCTGGACTAAAGTGGATTATAATTTCATTAGGAACAATTATAATGAGAGAAACTAGTTTAGAAACCAAAATTACAGCTTGAACCAGAACTGGAATGATAAACTGAACTATAAGTTAGAAACATGAAAAAATGAACTGCAACTATAAGTTAGAAACATTCTAACTGTAAATTAGAAACATGTGGAAATACCATATGCCCATCTCCACCAGTGTGACTACTATTCTGGTACAAGAGAATCATCCTCGATGAGACCATTAACTAACCAATCAAAAAGCATCTTTTAGTATCAGTCAGACCCTTAATAACAATTGTGGATATCAAGTTACAGCTACAAATTAATTAGCAGCCCCACCATAGTTATATCTGTATAACCTTCTGAAAATCTCTTTCACATACTGGATTTCATCTAGTGCCGTTTGTAATCTCCTGGAGCCAAATGTCACTTTAATTGAACAGTTGCTCCATGGCTCTTAGAAGAGCCTATATTGCAGGAACATGAAAATGCTACCTGCACAGTTATATTCAGGTTAGCGCATGCTCCTCAGACCAGAAAAAGTGAAGGTGATTTGCCCTGATACAATAAAGAACAACATGTCCCTATGTCTCTGTTTGCAACTCCTCTCCCAACACGCTGAAAACAAATTGTGGAGAAGTTACCATTTGAAAGTGCTCTCTGCCAGTTTACAACTTTGACCTGTTTGTTTATAAAAAATATATATTTAACCTCTGGCAGCTGGGCCAAAATATGCTCTCTACACCCACGGTAGGCCAGATGACACCACTTTACTTTAAACTGGACCCTTTTTTTCACCTCCTCAGCATAACAATTACCCCAATACAGTCTCCCTTACATGCCAGAAGAATTGATGTAGGTACATTTAAGGGCATCTAACTTGGTGAAAGGGACTCTGAATAAGAGAAAGTCTAATTTACTTTCAACTAAGCATGTCCTGTGAATTTAATTCATATGGTGAACTGCATTAAGCAGAGAAACCGATTTACATTCTTTAATAATGTGTATTAAAATAATTTGCTTTGCTGTAGTCATAGAATTCATTTTTTATCCTGCCCTGTGAAAGATAATGTTGGTGGGTTTATCTCATCCTATGGCTCCAACTTATGTAATGTGATTCCCCTTTGCCATTGTGCAGTTGCAGCTCGTAATCCATCATTTTGTTTTTACTCATTAATCTCTGCCTATTCCTTGAAAGAAGGTGTCCATTTAATGTCAGAGTGATATAACATGCTTTTGGCTCAGGGTAGCTTAAAAATTCCAGAAGGACAATAGAGGAACATGTCACCAAATTTAACTAGGCCTGTATGCTCAGATCCTGCTTCCATTAAAGTCAATAGCAAAAATGTCACCAACTTCAGTGGAATCAGGATCCAGTTTGCATTGCAAGACGTGAGAAGTTTTAGCAGTTTCCAGTTTGGGAAGTTTTAACAGTTCACTCTACAGTGAGTCCACAGTTAAATGTGTGTGTGTGTGTGTGTGTGTGTGTGTGTGTGTTTATGTGCATAGGAGGGGGGCGGAGAATATGCCTTATCAAGCTAGATTTTTCCACAAACTATCTACTTTCTCCTATGAAAATTAGCTTAAATATTTGAAAACATTTGCATAAAAATTGTTACACTGCAAAACTATCTTCCTTGAATAGCATCTTGATCAGATAAATATACAGGATGAGAGAGCTTGAGAATGAATGAATCCAGTCAATTTTCCTGGGTTCAGCATTAGTAATTTGATGCCTTTGCATTAAACTTTGCCTGTGTATTAAAAACATGAAAGGAGGAGATTTGCCTCATTGGAAATGGGGCATAGATAGGCATTTTAAGGAGCATGGTCCAACACATTCATATATACAGGAGGATATGGCTTAACTTTTAGCTTTAGATCCACTTGGAAACAGTGTGGTGGGATATAGAACAAAAAATTCAGGTGATTAAGGAAGCAGTGGCGACCCATCAATACAGGCGACCTACGCGGTCGCTTAGGGCACCAAAATAAACTGCCGTTGAGGGCTTTGGAGGCAGAGGCGCTGATCGTGTGCCGATCGCGTGTTTCGCCTATGGTGCCAGTTGCCAGCAGCTCGTCTAGGGCCGCTCCTGTAAGGAAGTGAGGAACAATGAAGTGTGTTAGTTTGGTTAGTGTTAATTATTGGATATAGACTAGAGAATGCCTGTTTCCATTGGTGACATTTAGATAGAGCCTAAGTATAGCCCACAGATCTGTACAGTGGCCAGACCTGGCACAGTCATATGAGGTCTACTTGAACAGCACACAGCAGACCTTCTCCTGCCATCCTCCAGTCCTCTTTATTGTCTCGCTGTCTACTCAACTGCAGCAGCCAAAGGCCAAAGTCAGAGGGGCTGGCTTCCCAAGTTCCTGAAGGGGGCTTGACCCAACTCTGCCCCAGGCCCCAACCTCACCCCACTCTCATGCGCCTACTCCACCTCTTCCTGCCACCTCCCTGCCCCTGCCCTATCCTTGCTTGTCCCCTTCCACCTCCAAACTCTTGAGAAAATTGGTGAGAAGCTTTGCAAGGTGACTTAGAGGTACAGATGCCACTCACAATATAGGTAGTTCTGGGTTTATATCCCAAGGGAGTGAAAATTATGGGACCTTTTCTTTGATGAAGCAGTTAGTGGGTGATTTTTGATGGCCTGTATTATGCAAAAAGTTAGACTAGACAGTCATAATAGTCCCTTCTAACCTTAAAAATCTGTGACTCTCCATTCTTCTGATTTGAGGTACAAAGTGCTTATGTTTCACTCTTTCTTCACACTTGCAGCCATGCTTGAATAGCAAGTGATTGGTGATTTTCTTCCCCAGTAGCTTATTAGGAGATTGGGTTCCCTTTCCTTGACTACACAGGATTCTGTGAATTTTTAATTATTTTTTTTGTTCTTCTTTGTACAGGAAATCGGATACAGCATGTGTAACAGTAACAAGTTTCACCATAGCAAGAAAAAGAGAAACCAGATTAGCACAAAGAGCTGCACAAGTTTCTGAAAAGGATCTTCTCTCTTTAGGAAGACATCTCCTTTGATGACACTTTTCAGTCTGCTGTCAGCCGATAGTTGAAGAATCAGAATGAGTGAAGATAATGGAGGTGGGGCCTGGATACAGATTTACGGAGATGGAAAGTGCATCTAATATGTAATTGGTGACCAAACATATAAGACAGAAAAAAATAATCCACCTTCATTGCAGTAGACTGTCATATAAGACTAGGTTGTACCTATCGGTACTTTCTCACATGGGGAGTCTCATTAACTTCAATGGGTCTGCTCATGGGAGTGTGTGTTCACCAATCAGAGCAAGGGTGCATAATTTAGCTCATAATTTGTATGCTGTAGATTGGAATATGACACAGTCAATACAGTCAAGCATAAAAATCTGGTGATTAAAAAGAGAGACATGCATTTAAGTAAAATAATCAGAAGAGAATCCTTAATTGGAATTTTATATGACTATCTGCAAATCGCTCTGAGATCCTTTGTCAATGAAAAGTGCTATATAAATGCAAATTTTTTCATATTATTCATTTCATGTATCCATGTAATTGAAAAATCAGGATTTGCATTGTACTTTGGATAGTATAATACTAAATATGAAGGGTAACCTCCTGACTTTAATAGTTACCCCACAAATGAATTTGACCCCAAATATCTATTGTACACTACTTAAAACAGAATAGTGCATATGTTAACTAAAAGAAAAGCAGTACACTTTTTGATTCAATATGTACACAATTTTTTTGCATTATAATACTCTATAAATTTTGCCTTCATCGTGGTTTTAGATCTGATGTCACTTTATAAAATTGATTTTGTTAATAAGTGTGGTTTTACTAAAGTAAACATAAGAAAACTGTGACCTGAATATTTGAATTTCTCTCTAGAAAGGTTAGATGCAATTTTTGACAATGCATAGAAAGGGTGAATTAGAAAATATGCAAAGGTTTTGTTATGTACCTTTGGAAGACCCTGATGTTTTGTTTAAACAGGTGGAAATTCACTAGGGAAGCATTTTAAATAAAAGTCAATCCAAGGAATAGGAAGCAGAGAAGTGAATTTGAGTATGCAGAAGAGTAAGTGGGTGTAACAAAAATGCTATATGTATTTTGAATAATAGATCTGCTCTGGAACACCTCAACCTAAAAAACAGGGCTACATCATTGTTCCACAAACATATCGCATGGAAGGGCCAGAACAAGTTTCTTGCACACTCATTGTTACTGATGGAATCATTCCACCAGGAGTTGCTAATATGTGCTTCTCTCATCTGAGCCCCTCCCAACCACTACTTTATGTGATGGGCAAGACTACAGAATGACTCTTCAAACCAGAAGATATCCCACATTCTACAGGACTAGGATATTCGGGGGGGGGGGGGGGGGGGTTGGAGCCACAGCACAGGACCTCAATGCATCCACACAATTCCCAGCCCACAATTCAGCACACTCCAATGAATTCCCTGCTTATGGCTGCCCCAGCAACTTTCTCAGGGACAATGGTATTTTAGGCCAGGCAGAAAAATCTTTCAGAGGATTTTAATTAAGAAGGGACAGTTTCCAGTCACAGACTACTCCCAGTCTGTGTGGCCCAGTCCTCAAAGCTCTCAGAAAAAACAAAACAGCTCTGAAGTGTTACAGTGTACTATCATGAAGTGAGTCAAGTAAAAAAAAATATTCATAGGGCCACTTAATGCAACATTTCTAGAATCCATTTTCACATGTGTAACATTTGTTTATTTTTTATAATCTCTTATCTCACTGGCCTGGAAGATCCTAATTTTTTTTAAATTGTTCATTTTCGTTTATTTTGGTTTTGACTCTTTTGGTATAGTCAAAGGTTCCCTCCTTGGCTATTTAGTTTAGGCAAGGAATGAAGAGAACTTGTTTAGTAACAGTAAGCAGCATAGGCTCTAATAGTCAGCATGGGGCTCGAGTCATAGGGAACTCCAAGGTCCTGTCTATTTCCAGCAGTCTCTTGTAATACAACCAACTCCAGTTTTTTTCCTTAGCATAGGGACCATTACAACTCTATGTCCTGAACTTTTCTTGCTGTGAGACTCTCATACGGAATGGACATTTATCCTGAAAGGTGTAAGTGACAGTCCTGCATATTCTAAGATGTTATTCTAAGATACTATGATATTGACCCCTACATGGCCCCTACATGCGTGCTCCAAATAGAGGCAGACAGTCTCATCACAGTGCAAATTGCATCAATTCTTTCTTTGCTCTCTCACTTTAACTGGGGGATTATCATTCAAATGTTCCACAGAAAAGTGTGTTTCAAGTCAGGATTTGAATGGCAAGAGAAAGTTCTGATACACAAAAGGAGGAGACTTGAAGTCTGGGGTGTAGCATTACAGAAGCTATGAAGAGGGACATGGAAGGTGATTACAAATGGACGTCAGTGGCATGAAAGGAGCAAGAGAGGAGCATATATTGTGTATTTATGGCCAGTCAGTAGGGGAACGTGCACAAAAGCACAAGCTATACTCTTAGGGGAATGCTGCATCACTGCATGTGCACAGAATTCATGCCCCCTGTAGATTTCTTTGTTTCCATTCAGAAAAATGACTTCTCACAGGGAAGAAAAAGAAAGTTCTAAGAACAGTCACATGGTCCCCCTCCGCCGCCCCACCCCCACTAGTGCAGTGCACAGGTTGGTTTGGGTGCCCAGACCAGTGAGTGGAGACTTAAATCACTGTCAGGGTGCAGGGGTGGGGCAATCATGCATATCAGAGAGCGAAACTTTGTCCCTCTCGTTTGCTTCTGAGCAGGCTTGGTGTGGAGGAGCAAGGCTTTGGGGGAATCGATGAGAAGGTAGTTGGATGGCAGGCTCTGTTCTCTCTGGCAGGGCAGAATGTAGCAGCCTGCCTGCCTAGTGAATTGTTCCCATTGTTGTTAGAGAACTCCCCCAGGAATATAAAACAAGTGTAAACATTTTAAGCCTCCTTTACATTGCCAGAGTGGTGGATTGTAAAGGTCAGTATCACCTTATAAATGCTTATGGTGCTTTAGTGATTAGAACTGGTCTAACTATTTGGACCAAAAAATTTCCAATTAAATGTGTTCTGTGAACTGTTTGCTACGACTCTTCTGGAGATGGTCAGTAGCCAATATAAATTGTGAATTTGAGTCCCCATCCCTTACTTGTTTTTCAGGTGCCCTATGATATAACACTGACCATATGGCTATATATATTTGTTGACTAATAACTAGAAGGAAAGGCTACATTACTATGGGGCGGAGGGGAGATTTCCTCCAGTGCTCCCCACTCCAACTCTCTGTCCATTATACTATAGTTTAAATATACTATAGTTTAAATAAATTACCAAAATAATTGAAACCAATGTTATTACATAGTGTTATTTTAACAAATAAAATATGCAGCGTTTTAAAACATTATGCACAGAATTTTTAATTTTTTTGCTGCAGAATTTTAAAATTTTTGGCATCCAATTCCCCCAGGAGTAACACACACACCAGACATCATCAAACATATTTCTAAACCACCCTGCTATTAGAGATGGCTGTTCTATATTACCATACTAGATTTGAGTCTGATCTCAGATACACACACGCTACATCTAGACTGCATCCCTTTTCCGAAAAAGGGATGTAAATTAGACGTATCGCAATT
>CM057845.1:139037510-139054280 GCA_030068395.1 Apalone spinifera | reverse complement strand
ATTGCGATATGTCTAATTTGCATCCCTTTTTCAGAAAAGGGATGCAGTCTAGACGTAGCCACCAAGAAAAAAGTCAAGTATGGATCTCCCAAGGCAGATTTTGCATAATATTTTAAAATAGAAATATTTACCCACTTAAACTATGCATCCTTTCTAGTGTGCATCACAAACATGAGTCACTCTCTAGACTGAAGGGGGTGATATTATCAAATGCACATGTATAGATGGCATAGAGCTTTTATGGTTGTATTCAGGCAGGAGAAAAGCAGGAATGAATTTTCTTTCTTGCTTATTACTATTTACATCAAAGAAAAATCACCATTTAAATGCAAACAATTCCATCTTCTGCTAGGAGAGATTACCCCAAAGACGTTCAGCAATGTATATTAAAACTGGACTGACAACACATAACCACTAGCACTTTGAAAAGAATGACCAAAGCATTTAAGGATGATACTACAGAATTCAGTAAACAATTTCAGGATGATTTGATTAGATAATTAGAACTTCTCAAACACTGAATTATCAGAAGATTCCGGTAGAAAGACAAAGAGTAGTCTTACTGTATGTCACTAACAGCGGCATTTGTCTCCAATTCTAATACTAGTTAGAGAAACCCTAAGGCTTAGTAGAGATGCTGCAGTACAACATTATGGAATTGTATATGTTGCTTTTGATTCTATAAACTGAATATTATGGACAATATTGTTTTCACCTTCTAACTTGATTAGGTAGTTCCTCCTTACTCCATGTTCCTAATAAACCTTCTGATGTCTTTTCCCAGGACTTTGCTCTGAATGAAGACAGTGGAGCCATTGTTATATCCTGAAGATCACATGCAGCCCATACCTTTGTAAGTACAACAAAGCCACACACAAAAAATCAAAACAGAAAAATTTCCATCAAAATCAAAACAAAAAACATTTTCATCAAAACTAGTTAACCAACACTAATTAAAAATTTGACAAAGTCTGAGCTATGTGGAATATTGCAAAACATTTTCCTCATAGGGCAACATTAGGGCAGTTCAGTCAGAGGAACTGAGAATAATACTGTTGAGAACATTTTGTAATGTTCCCTCTCATAGACAAGGTCTCTGGCTAAAGATCCGAGGGGAAATTTTTCAAACGCTTGTACGAGTCTCAGGCTCATTACAGTAGTGATGTAGGTACTTCAGCATCAAAATCCCATAGAAAATCAATGGTTTTTAGGCTCATAAGTCTCTTTCAAAATTTTTACCCCAACCTAAAGCAAGATTTTTGTTATCATCAGGGAAATTTTAATGAATGTACTTGCCAGGCTTGCTAAGTGTTGAAGAGCTACATGCACATTAAACTATTTTCTCTACATATCACATTTCCTTACCCCAGTCCTGCAGAGAAATCAGTGGCATTGCCCTAGACCAATACCTTAGAGAAGCTCTGGCTTTGACATAAACCCTTCCCAAACCCATGCAACTTCTCTCTCATGCTTAAGGAGAAGAATGGCTTCCCTCACACCTACTCCATGGAGGCACAAAAAATAATTAAGGTACATTTAGACCATTTAGACCACAGATTCCCTGCTCCATCTTGCTCCAGCAGGAAAAGAGGTTGTTCTTTAGAATAAATTGTTGCCTTAACACTTATATTATTAAAATGTTCTGAAAAATTCTATATTCCCAGTGGAAGAAAATATCGCGTCTGTTTAAAAAAAATTACTGAGCAGTAACTGAACCCTGTGGTGAATGAGACCACTGGAAGCATCAGGTGACAAACTTGGAAGATCCTTAATTAGAATCAGTTCTCTAACAGATAAAATGTGGGTGGAGGTGGAGGGGGAAGAATGGGAAAAATATTAAACCAGTTTGGAACTTCCAACTTAGGGTGCATCTACATTGCACCGTTATTCCAGAAAAACAATACTAGCATCCACAGAGCAACTACGTTATTTCAAAGGAAAATAAAAATAACGGAGGGCTTTTTATGTGTAAACTTCATTCCACAAGAAATAATGCCTCTTCCGAAAAAGCTCTTTTGGAAGAGGGTGTATGTGGATGCTCCACTGCTGCTATGTCAAAATAGCCCCTCACCAGGGCCATTCTTAGCTATTCCTCCCCAGTGCCTCCTGGGGCTCTAAATCGAGATAGCACATTCACATTAGGGGAGCCTGCCTCAGACTAATTTTGAGGCTTTTCTGCAGTGTGGATGCTCTATTTCAAAATAAGCTGTTCTGGAAGATATCTTTCGGAATAGCTTTTTCCAAAATAAGCTTGCAGTGTACATGTACCCAAAGCTTTACAAACAGCTTTCACTCTAAACCTCAACCATGGGGACAATTCTTACAGATCTCTTGAAACCGTACATTACTGAGGAATTGCACTGTGTTGGAAAGAACTACAGAATCCCCAGATGTAAATCTGAAGAGAAGGACAATCCAGGCAGCAACATCTGGATGATAGTCATGAATCGGCATGAATTAAGAGAGAGAGAGAAAAGTTCCAGGAGTGGAGGCATTAGGTATTAAGGCAATACAATCCTCCCCACCACTTCCTCCCCAACTAAGGGAAAGACTCCCTTTGACTTCAGTGGGCTTTGGATCAGGCTTTAAGGCTTTTTACATTTGCAGAGCTGCAATGAATTTATTCTCCCATAAGAAAATAGGAGAAGCAGAGGAATAGATGGATCTTCCCCCTCCCCCTCCATCCACCCCAGGCCTGCTAACTGGAGGCAGGGAAATTTAAAAGGATCTGGGGTCCCAGTTGCTGCTGCGATACCTCTTCCTGCTGTGGGGAAAGCATCTCTTGAGTCAAAGATGCTTTTGTTAAGGTTCTAGGATGGGGTTACTGGACCCCGGAACCTGCATATGGCAAATCCAAAGCATCTTTGAATTGAGAGATGATGCTGCAGCTTTCCCCAGCAGGCAGGTGGGATCTGGGGAAGGGAAGGGGAGGCATAGCGCAGCTGCCCTGGGACTCATCCAAGCAGGTGCAGTATGGGGTGGGGCTGGCCCACAGATTTTGTGGCGGGAAGGGGGGGCACAGCTGAGGAAGCCGGGGCACATTGATTGTTCTACCGTAGGGCCCAGAATTGCTGTCGGTAGGCTTACTCACGCTTCCCTCCCCCTAGTAACAATGAGTCTTGTTTTGGAGGGATACTAAAGAGTATTTACAAGTGCAGCATTCTGTTTCCTCAGTGCCTCAGAAAAAGACTCATTTAGGACTAGTCTACACAAAGCAGCAATGAGCACTAGAGAGGTGGGATTTTTTTAAAGCACACTAGTTTGTTGCATGATAACTGGCCCATCTAGACCCACCTGGCACAAAGTAAAAGTTCTCTAGTATGTGTTAATGTCATACTGTTTGAAACAGTACAGTGTTAGCATTCATGAGGGAACCTTTAGTTTGTGCCAGAAGGGATTATACAGGCCAATTAGTGTGACATGTTAGTGCGCTTTAGAAATCACACCCCTCCACTGCTCACTGCTGCTTTGTGTATACAAGCCTTTAGCACCACATGTTCCCTCTAGGAATTACGGGCTATATCAAAGTATATTGGGTTCTTTATGTTTGTTTCTTAAGGTCCCTCCCCATCTTCAATGGTGGGTGATTTTATAATTCTTTTTTTAGTTAGATAGTTTTCTCCTCTGTCTTGAATCTAGAGTTTGAGCCCCCAATACAGCAAGGGATGTCAGCAAAAGTCTGTTAATATAAAAGGGTATGTCTACACAGCAAAGTTATTTTGAAATAACAGCCCTTATTTCGAAATAACTTTCCTAGCATCTACACAGCCAAACTGCTATTTCAAAATAAATTCGAAATAGTGGAGCGCTTATTTCGAATTTGGTAAACCTCATTCTACAAGGAATAACGCCAAATTCAAAATAACTATTTTGAATTAAGTGCTGTGTAGACACTTATTTCGAAATAGGGGGCCTCCAGCCTTCCCAGGGAGCCCTGGTGGCCACTCCAGCCTCAACCAAGAACACTCCTCTCTCTCTCTCCCCCCTCCCCTGAGCCCTTAAAAGGGTTGACTCTGGCCACAGTGCCTGTGCCAGCTCCAAGCCTGCCAGCCCAGAGCCAGCAGTCACTGCCTCTGACCCAGTGGCCCCAAAACATGAGTCAGAAAGCCACTGGCATCCAGCCCTCCACCACTCCCCAGGAGCAGTCTGCCAGCTCCCAAGAGCCTGACAGGGCCCGGAGAAGGCGGGCGCTTTCCTGGTCCAGGGTGGAGATCATGAACTTTATTCAGGTTTGGGGGGGATGCCCCCAACGTCCATGATCTCCGCACTAGATGGAGGAACGTGGACATCTATGGCAGGATAGCTGCCAGCCTGGCCACCAAAGGCCACATACAAACCCAGGAGTAGGTTCACATGAAAATCAAGTTGGTCCGGCAAGACTCCCACCCCTGAGCTTCCCCTCCTCCTTCTTCCCCTTGCTTCCCCCTTCCAGCTCCCTCCTCCCAGGTTTCCCTCTCCCCTCTCCCACCCTCTCTCTTACCCTCTCCCGCCTCCTTTCCCCAGTCTCACCAGAGTTTCATTCCCTCCCCCCCTCAGTTTTGTTAAATAAAGAGAGTTTATTTGTTCATGAAAATATGTGTATTTTATTTGACATCAGGAAGGGAGGTTAGGGAGGGGTACGTGGAAGGATGTGAGGAAGGAATGAGGCACAAGCCCCCAGTAGGGCAGACCAGGGAGGCTCTTAGTGCTACTCAGGGTGAAAGCTCTCCCATAGGGCCTCCTGGATTCTGACAGCCCCCCCAATGGACCTCCCAGATAGCAGCCTGCCGAAAGTGCAGCGAGGCTCACAGCAACGCATCCAAAAGAAGCACCAGAGTGTCCAGGGGCAGCTTTGGCTCCATGTTGCAGAGTGCTGTGGTGTCCCGAATGAGGGCAACCAGAGCACGCAGACACAAAATGCTTTGCTGTCCCTCATCGAGGTAGACAAGCAAGCAGGGAAACCTGAGAACTGGCTGTCCGGGGGAGGAGGGGTTCCTTTAAGCACAGACCTCAGATAGCCTCAGGCAGCAGCCCCACACAATCTGACCTGATGCCCTGCCAGAACTGATTCCGGCCACCCTTACATGCAATTCAGAGTCCACTCAGTGTGGATGCGCTATTTCAAAATAGCAAAATGCTATTTCAAAATGGATTTTGTGTGTAGATGTGTTATTTCGAAATAAACTATTTCGAAATAACTATTTCAAAATAAGATATTTTGAAATAACACTGTAATGGAGACATACCCAAATAGTCCAACTGACTTTTGTAGGCCAACTATGGGCTTAAGTACCTTGTCAAACTTTCATTAGGAGCACCATGCAATGAAAATAGGTGCAAAAATGTGGCTAGTTAAATTTAAATCAAGATAAGTGCTCAATTTATTGAAGTTTTTGTGCTGTTACATTATGCTTGAATTTTTGTTAAGCAAAAGTCACCAGTTCTGTAATTAACTGAATGATGTATTATGAACTTTGGCTGCGTTCTCTTACCTTTGTCTCTTTTTATTAGCATTACTTTAATTTCTTATTTGTATTATAGCACTGCCTTGGATAGCCAATGAGGACCAAGACTCAACTGGGATGAATGTTATATTACACTTCCCTCTATTTTCTGTGTAAAAATCATTTTAAATAAAATTAATTTCAGTCATGCATGTACAATGGACATAAGCCCGTAACACTGAATCTGGGATGCTACATTCATCTGCGTGGCCAGAGGCTGAGGTTGCAATTTCCGTTCCTGACTAGATTGTGGGAAGAATTGTGGGACAGGTTCTGTCTATTAGGGAACATTGGATTCAAACACTGACTGCAGCTGAAATAATAGCAAAGGGAATATGGGAAATAGCCAGCCAAGGAAATTGCTTTTTTATTTTTTTAAAAGGTTTTGTTTCTTTTGAAATGACTCCATTAAGAAATATCCCTCCTTAAATTCACAACAGTAAGATCTAATTTAAGGCTTGTCACTCCGTACATGACTTGCACTAGTCCCTCTAGCTTTCGGAGCACACAAGCTATGTAATATCAGAAGCTGATTTCACCCCTTCTTGTGACCAATAGTACAGTTTAAGGATACAGAAGGGAATCAGTTCAGATTTTCTTTTCTTCTGCTCTCAAAATCACACTTTGCTATTATGCAAACTACATCATAGCATAGGTACCATCGCTTGGCTAGATGACCAGCCACACACTAAATAAATACTATGCAAACAATACTATCTTCTTAAAACAAAAAGGGAAACATTATCTCATGCAATTAAGACTTCAGTGAACATATTAGGAAATTCTCTTGTTATCCACAGGTCAATGGCATGGAAAATAGTACTGGGTCCAGAAGAGCTGTCACTATCTGCCAAGCCAATGTTTACATAGATTATTTCATACATGTGGAGCTGCATATGCAAAGTAACTATTTGCTGAAGGCCTCTTGAAATTTCTGATGAGAAGTTCAACACGTGCTCCCTAACCTTTACAGGGGTAGCCATGTTAGTCTGTAACTAAAAAAACTTTAAAAACAAGAATGGTCCTAAAGCACAATAGAGACTGACAAAAATATATAAATAGTATCGTGAGCTTTCATGGGCACAACTCATTTCTACAGATGACAAATATAATTAGAATGCTGGCATTAATCATTAAGAAGGTGAAGATTATTATTTATGTTGTCTATTAGCTTATCACTGCTAGACCTCAGCAAGTCATTTGATTTTCCAAAAAAATGCATTCTATTGGATGAATTAAGGATACTTTCTAAATGGGATTTTTTTCCCATTGCAATTCCATCTCCCAGAGAGTTTATCTTTTAAATGTCTTGATTATTCTGCTTCCAACTAGGGGCCAGGTGTTGTAGCCTTTACTCATGTTAAGTAGTAATATACTTAAGGGAATAGTAGAGGAATTACTTGGATCAGTGAGTTGGGTTGTAGAATCTCATTCTTGCTGAACACAGCAAAATCTTATGAAACTGCACCACCAGAGAGATTTATGACTTGGTGAAGCCAATGGCAAAGGAAACAGAACTAGGCCTTTATGTACTCTAAATTTTGGGGGGAAAATCAACATCCCATGAGAGAGAACAGCACAAGACCAATAACAGATATACAGTTGGGTTGTGTTTCACTCTTCATCAACAGATATGCATATCAAAGAGGAACAATGGAGAAATATATATAAAAAGGAAGTCATAGCTGTAGTTTCTCTTTTCAGTCGCTCTGGCTGAAATATAGAAATTCAGGCTTCCATCCTATAAAATGGCCTTACTACAAAGTAATATTACTTACATACAGAATCAGAAAGATTTACTTTTTATAACTGCTCATACTAAAGTATTTGCATAATTTTGCACAAAATTACCAGATTTGTTTGAACAAATAAACTTCATTATCACTCAACAACAGTAAAAACCACATGCCCAAATTAGCAAGATCAGATAGATGAGGGAATCTCTTTTATTGGCTCAGTTTCTGTTGGTGAAATAAACAACCTTTAGATCTACACAAAACTCTTTTTCAGAGCTAAAGAAGAGCTGCCTGTAGCTTTAAAGCTTGTTTCTTTCACCAACAGAAACTGAGCCAATAAGAGAGATTCCTCACTTATCTTATCACCCTGATTTCCTAGGACCAACATGGCTATAACATTGCAAATATACAGAACTGTTATTTTTAGTGGGAGGGGCTTTAAAACACTTGTAAGGATATGGGACAAAAGTAACATTAGCCAAAATAGGCATGTGCTGTTATAACAGTTTGAAGTTAATAGGTTAGTTGATGACCAGTACAAAATGTTCACTCTTTTTTTTTCAATTTTACTGCTATTTCTCGGACTGTAAAATCTGTAGGTTCAGCATTGCATTACTATTTCACGGTACCATAGCTGGCTGCAATTTTGACCATATAATAGCATAGTAAGTTAAAGTTTGTATAGAAAAGAATGGTTTAATATTTAATTAATCTGTTAGGAAAAAAAGAAAAGTAAGCACAAACACTTGCTCTAGTGTAATGTTATGGTTACAACTTTTAACATTTTTTTTAAAATCAAGGTTGTAAAAACATACAGGGTACAATTCAGACCAATAAGTATCTGTGTCACCCCTGCCCTATGACCTGTGATGCCCTTCACAATGCCTACTGATGCCTCCAGCCTGGACTACTCACAAATAGCCTTTTCCATGTAAGGCACTCCCAGCTATGTCTGTGTATGTGCACTGCAGCCAAACAATGAAATTGGCTCTTACCAGTCTTAAAGATTACCACACGATGAGCCTAAAATATTCCCAGTCCAAGATTTCCCTCCCCATCCCCCAGAAGCTCATGTCCTGTACTGACCAGCCATTTCCTTTAAGGGAATAATAGCGCAGATATGAAAAATCCATTTTTCCTTTGAGGGAATAATAAGCACATAACTTATTGCTCCAGATGGAATCACTCAGATCCTTCAACTTGAACACAGATGATTAATAAAAGAAACTTGTGGCTTGTTTTAAGTGAGAACAAGTAGTGAGGCATAAAGTCAGAAATGGTTGCAAGAAAAATAAAGATAAAACACATACTGGTGCCTAGTTTAAGCTATATAAGATTCAAAGCAAAGTTTGCTCATCATGTGCTTTCAGATTCTTACTGATCGCACCCTTTTGGTCAGGACCCCTGATCAAGAATCCAATGACAGTTTCCTTTGTCTTTTCAGGCAAGATGAATGTGATGGGAAGCAAACAGAAGGGTACCTTAGGGTGTTTGTCCTTCCTTTACATAGTTGCAACCCATCTTTTTTCTTAAAAAAAAAACAAAACACAAAAAAACCCACACCAGCTGAGCACAAAAGGTCTATGTGTAGAGCCCTACAAATCCATGGCTATCTGCTTTATACCTGCAGGTACCACATCCATGGATGTGGATGTGGA
The DNA here is from genome assembly GCA_030068395.1 of Apalone spinifera. Lineage (NCBI taxonomy): Eukaryota > Metazoa > Chordata > Testudines > Trionychidae > Apalone > Apalone spinifera. Next base: position 139,045,403 of record CM057845.1, on the reverse strand, counting down.
TATCCACAGATCTATTTTGTGGATGCAGATACAAATTTTGTATCCATGAAGGGCTCTATCTATGTGGAAGGATAGACCAGTTTGTCAAATTCTGTTTTGGCAAGGCTGTGGGATTTGAATTGTGTGTTAATAGCAGCATACAGCAGAATCTTAAAACTTCACATATAATGTTGTCACACATTTTACTAGGACTCTACTAAGCAGCAAATTATGCTTTTTCAACTGATCCTTAAAAAGCATATGTTGTATAAAGATTATCGCAATAGTGTATAAGGTGTGAATACAAGGGTATATTCTGTCACAATCTCATAGTAACCTTCTTTTGGATACATTTAGGCTTCGTCTACACTGTCACTTTTGCTGGTAGTGAGTATGCAAAGGAGGCACAGATTAGCATATCACGGTGCCCCATTTGCATAATTTATGCACACTATTTTTGCGCAAAGGGTATTTGCAGAAAATAATAGTGTCGACCTTTTTTAGTGCAACACCCCTGTTTTGTGCAAGATCCTTATGCCTCTCCCAGAGAGGCATATGGTTCTTGTGGAAAACGGGTTTTGCGCAAAACAAGCCATCCACACTACTTTTTTTTTTTTCCACAAAAGTCCTTTGCGCAAAGCCAGTGTGCATAAATTATGCAAATGAGCCATGGTGATATGCTAATCCATGACTCATTTGCATATTCACTGCCAGCAAATGTAGATGTAGCCTTAGTGCCTTGGTTACTGTTTCTTCTCTTAAGGGACATCTACATAGCAGAGATTAACTTGAAATAATCTATGCAAATTAAGTTACGTCAATTGCATAGCTTATTTTGAAATAGCTTGTTTCAAAATTGGGAGCTTCTACACAAGACTTATTTTGAAATAGAGCACTCTTCCTCCCATTTTCCTTACTCCTCATACAATGAGGGTTACAGGAGTTGGAGTAAAAAGTCCTTCAGCTCAACAGTATTTCAACATTATTTCAAAATAACTGCCTGCTGTGTAGACGCAGACTAAGTTATTTCAAAATAATGTTGCTGTGTAAATGTACCCCTAGATGCAATCTTATAGCAGGCCCAATCTTACCCTCAAACATGCACATAGACGTTTCATATGAGAGCTATTACTATGAAAACTGGATCCCTTATACATTTTAACATTACTATATGAATCTTAAGTTTCACCATACCAGACCTTCATGAGTAAAATTTGATAGAGTTACTAATCCAGTTAGCTGAACAAAGTTGATTTGCTGAAAAATGAAGATTTGATTGACAAACTAGTCACAACTCCATATCAGTTCTGCTAAATAATTTAGACCGAACCAAAACCTCAAAATATTTTGGTAATGATGAAAGGAAATGTTGGATTCAGAAAAGCAAAGATTAGAGTCACAAAATTCTGAGTGAATGGAAGGAGATCGGTCCAACTGACCACTCTGCTTATTGTGGAGAAGGGATTTCTCTCACACTTCCTAATAGCACACTAAGCATTGGGCTCTGGTCCAATAGCCCAGTACTTAGGGTGAGTGTAGGTCTCTCAGACTCTACTGTTGAAGTTGCTATACTGTGTATTAATAGTGACTGGAACAGATACTTGAACTTTCTTCTGCCACACCTCAGATGAGTGCCCTAAACAACCAATAGGCTATAGAGTAAGTCTTACTCACTTTCCTGGCTCATTGACTATTAATTGACATGACTAACTGAATTGCCACTACAAATGACATTATTTGTCCAACTATAATATAGCGATGAAATTAATGGATCTTAAGAGTGAGGGATAACCATGTCATAGAAAACTACTGTTGTTTTTTATTATGTTCCAGCTCTATGGAGAAAGAAACATGAATACTTTGATTTAAAGTATTGAAAACAACCATTTATTTTTTATTACATCCACTCACTGAAGACATGCTAAATTAATGTTCTGAAATAAGAGACTAGACAGAGCGGCCGAGGGAAAGAAAGGAACGTGGCTGTGAAGGACCTTCAAGGTGGAGACAGGAGGTGCAGTGAAAAAAATAGGAAAAAGGTAAAACAGCGATTAAAAGACTAATAGAAAGAAGTTATGTGATAAGAGCAACAGGCAAAGTAGAAGATTGAAGCAGCTGCATTTGAATAGGTTATCTAGTCCCAAATTCTTTAGTAAGGAGGAGTAGCATCTACTCATGATGTGTGAGGCTAGGATCCAGGGTAGTTTCTGTATTTTCACATCAGTGGAGACAGAGCAGCTGTACTTGATCACCCAATAAAGAAACAGATCAACAGATTAGACTCCTCAGGGTGGGTCTGCTGCTAGAATGTAAGAGCTCTTTATTCCCTTAGAGGCAATACTGTGTAAGCCACAAACCCAAGCATGTCCAGATTCCCTATTTGTGTTTGGAATTTTGTGTGTAAATAGTCTAACAGAACTCAACAGAATTCAAAATGGCCGCCCTTAAAGGGGCAGGTGATTTTTTTTTTTTTGCTCAACAAAAAATCCTTGATGTTATTCATAAAAAATTGTTATTGTTTGGAGTCCCTCGGTCTTAAAAAGTTTAAGAAGCACTGGTAGAGAGGCAATATGGGACAGGACTTAGATTTGTGTCAGTGCCCAGAATAAATAAAGACCTCTTTTCGAAAAGAGGGTTCTTTCCACTTTAAGAATATACCTAAGTTTATCCCTATTTACAAGAACACTTAAATAGATGCTTAAGTTAACCAGGTACATTAGTCCTATTGGCTTAAAGTTAAGTGCATGCCCTTCCTGAATAGGGATGCTTTAAGAGCTTTTGGGCTGAAAGCAATCTTTCTCTCTGTTGTAAAAAGGCATGCACATTTATATAGGATGTCCCAGCTATAAGTCGCCCTGGTATGCATCTGTTCCGCACTAAAGTCATTGATGCTTGTAGGAAATGATGCATTATAAATCCTCCCATTCCCCGCTCTTAAGTTGTGCCAAAAATAAAAAAAATAAAAATTGTGCAAATGGAAGTCAACCATGGGAAAAAAATTCCCCACTTTAAGTTGTTTCACTATAAGTCCAAGTTTTTTTGAACGTATGGTGGGCTCATAGCAAGGACGGCCTGCATACAAATTAATAGGGAGGCGAACTAGATACGGATGAAAACTGGGGTCACAAATGTTGCTAAAAAAGTTCATTAAATAAGTTATTAGAAGTTATGACTCTTGGTTGTATGCCGAATACACTAAGCCATGCTGCTTTCACAAATGCTCAAGATCTTGGGTTTTCTCTGAAAAATGTCTCTTAAACAGCTCAGCGGCCCTCACACCCTGCTGGGGCCCTGTTTAACACTGGGTCACAGGAAAGCATGCTTCTGGTTGAACCCTCAGAACTACCTCTCATAACATTGTAGGGGTTTTACCCACATATCTCCTGTCCACATATCGGCCTAGCCCAGTGCAGCTCAGCTTGTGAGAAATGAAATCATAGCACAGGGTAATTTAGTATCTCCAGGCAAAGAAAAAAAAATCCAGTGAGCTGGACAATGTTCTAAAATATGTGCCAAAGTATATAGTTCTGAGCTACTGAAATCATGCAATGCTGGGCTCCTGTAAGAAATGAAACCTGTGAATTTCTTGTCTTAAGAGTATTGCAAAAGTTTCAAGCAACTTTCCCTTTGCTGTTTTCTTTAAGTAGACTGAAACTGCATCTATTGGATGTAAGATTTTGGATTTAGATCTGCTGCTATTTTGTCATAGCTTGCTCTGAATTTGAACAAACTCTTTTTTCAGATGTAGATCAGAGAAACAAGCAAGCAGGTGGTTGAGGAAGAACAAAAGAAAATATGACTTGCTTTCAAGTCTGCTTTTATCATTGTTGGTGAGAGCTCCACTCAGATAAAAGGCTGATTTCTGCCGTTTGGGCCTAGAAATATCCTGGGGCTTGAACTGCTTGAGTGCGAAGGATCTTAAACTTGATTCTGGAGAAAAGAAAAAGTTTTCCTTCTGCTGTTCCCACGGTGCTGAGATTCAAATGCTAACTAGTGCTGGGTAAAAATTCAGACTCCTCTCTTTTCGCAGTGGTATATATAAAATTGTTGAAATAACAACACGGCCACAAAACCTTTGCCCAAATCTCAAACTGAACTCAAACCAAAACTATGAAATTGACTGAAGTTTGTTGTTTCTTCTAAATTTTCTTTTTCATTTGTCTCTGCGTCTTTGTGCAGAATCCTTATGGTGCTTCCTCAAAGGTAAAAGTAAGGAGGGGCGCCCTGGTGCGCAGCTCCAACAAGAGCTGGCTGAGCTGCTGCAAAAGCCAGCAGGGAGCTATTTAAAGAGATGACAATAAAACAGTACCTGTAAGAAATTCTAAGTTACTTTCACCGCTGTACTTCCTTCCGGACTAGAAGAAAATCAGTTTTTCTGGGAGAAGCTTGGTCTATCAAGATTATCAGACTGGTTTTGCCCCTGGATTATTGTTATTTCAAATATATTATTCAAGGAAACAATAAACTAAATACTAAAAATAGAGAATTCCTGGATTAATATATCTGAAGTCAAATTAATCCTTATTTTACTAGCTTGGTCTGTTGTCTCTAAATCCATCACTGTTGGTCTCCGCATAGAACTATGAAGTTTCTTTCTTTTCACTTATCAGATTTTCTTGGTCTGGCTATTAAGTGTCGATAGATATGAAGTACAATATAGCAGGCAGTGTTTCCTTATGATCACATGCAGGAATGGGAGCTTGTTACCAAAGAGATGGCCATGTTATGTATTCCAAATCATTCTTTGTTTGGCAAATAAAGTCTAATGGTCCTGCCTGCTGCACCTGTGAGTGAATAGAATGCTTTCCAAGCAGATAGACATGACTTCAGTGAGGTAAGAGAACATGTGCTTCAAATACAGGTATACGATTCACAGACCTCTGTGAATCGTATACCTGTATTTGAAGCACATGTTCTCTTACCTCACTGAAGTCATGTCTATCTGTCCTAGATTTGTTCTCCCATAGTTCAGCACATACACTAGTGACATCCCATCCTGGGCTGGATTAATCTTAAATCGCCATGTTTCTTTGTGTGCACAAAGAGAAGTTTTGGCCTGTGTTGAATTAAATGAAGTTGTGCATATTGGAGAAGAGAGAGAAAGATTGATTTTAACAGTGAAACTATTTTTGCCTTGCTTTGAAAATTCCAGTGGAATCTGCCATGAAATGCCAGCCTTCAGCAACCTTCAGCCAACTGTTGCACAGCCTTTCATGCACATGAGCAGCAGAACAGAACTGAATACAGACCTAAATGATTAATGCAAAGGAAATGGGCAATGACCTTTCATAAGCAGAACCGTACGCTATCTGCAGATGTCTATATGAGTAATAGAGTGCACAGTGATTTGATTGGGATTTCTGTGTGCTGAAAGACTTTTGAAAATTTCTCTAAGATACTTCAGGTTCTGAAAATCAACTTTATTTTCTAAATATTGAGCCAGACCCTCAAATGATAGAAATCAACACAACCCCATTGGACTGCAATGATGCTATACCAATTTATGCCAGTTGAAATTCTGGCCCCCAAAATCCAAGCACCATCTTCCACCCTACCATTCTAACACTATATGGTTCTCTCATTTAGATGATTTGTAACAAACACATACACACAGAACAATAAAATAACTACAGCTCCTAGAAAGCACTCCCACATGTAAACATGTTACAGCAAGGAAATAAAAGCATACTCCTTGTCAATAATACTTTCACCTTGCTATTCAGTTTTAATAACAATTTAGTAATAATTCTGCAAGCAGAAGGAGTCCAAAGCAACTATGGATGAAACAGAACAATTTTCAACAGGTATAATGTTGCAAGCAATTATTTAAAAAAACAAGGCTTTGCTTGTTTTGAGTGAAATACTTTAAATCTTTTAAAACAAAGAGAACACCACCATAATTTATTTGCATATCGAAACTCTAGGCCTTCTGATATCAGTTACATAGGTTTTACATCGGTATAAGTCCCTTGACTTCAGTGGAGTTAATCTTGATTTACACCTACACAACTGAGGGCAGGTTCAATTACAGATTTTTAAACTTATATTTTCAATTTAACTTCTTCTGAGATATCAGAATGGTTCTTGGCCAACAGTGTCTCATACTTCGACAGCGATTAACTGTTCAGCCTTTGTATGCAGGAAAAGTCAAAGATGTGAAACTCACAGACACTGAGTGAACAACGTTTATCATACAATCTCACAGAGGTTCGAGTGTAGTGTCTTTTCTCCTCAGGAATCCAGAACACACAGTGCCCCCAAAAAGGTTTGAATTCTGGCTAAAAGGAGAAAATCAATTGCTCTTCATTGAGAGAATCTGACTACCATAGTCATGTGACATGAAGAATCCAAACTATTTATATTTTTATTTTAGAAGAAGAGAGCCTTATTTAATAGGAATTGTGTGCATTTTAAATGGACAAAAATCTTTATTTGGAAGATTTCATACCTTCATACTCTGCTACTTGGCCATTGAAAACTCAGTTACTTGCCATATTGACAAAAATCAACTAATCGTTGTTTGAACGGCTAATTGACTATAGATGCAATGAATTAAGTATCTATTTTGGAGTCAAAGATATAACAAGAAGGGGATTAAAAAAAACCCTCCAAGAAACCCCACCACCTCTTCTAAGGCAATGACAATTTGGAAACTGCAGTTGCTAGAGCATCCCTGAAGCATTGTTTTGGAAGAGCTGTTCTCAGTTCCCTGCAGCACTGCAGAAGGAGAAGCCAAAGCATCTGTTCCAACTGACAAGATTTCAAAGAAAAAGGAGAAATGGAACCATGTGGAGCATAGCAAACCTTGTGGGATCCAGGGGCAGTCTGTGATAACTCTGTTGATCACTTTTGTAAGAACCACAACCATGGTGCCCTGCATTCCAGATGACAAAAGTGTTTGGCCCTGTCCAAACAGTCCAAAAGCTGTCACTCAAATGTCAGTTGAGCCAATTAAATGGATAATCATTGGCATGTCTACATGGCAGCTAAGTACTTGGCATGCAGGATATTTATCTACATGTGCTAACTAGCATGCAGATTCCCTATTACTGCACTCTAAAAGTTCTTTTCTAGTGTACTTTGATGTACTTCAGAACAGCAGTAAGTCATCACCTACTAAGACATTTTTGGTGCATGGTAGCTGGGTGCATATGGCCAGTTAGCATGTGGCAAGCTAGTGTACTGTAGATTCACTCCCTGGCTTGCCACACATTCAGCCTCTGTGTAGACAAGCCCCAACCTTATCATTAATCATTTGCACTCAAAGACCTCTGTCAGGATTGGAACCCTTTTGTGCTTGGTGCTGTACAAACACAGATGAAGATATACTCTGTGGAGAGGGACTTGCATAGTATCTTCCTTTCAGAAGGATCCAAAGGTACTTTCCAAATCACAACTTCAGAGTTACAGACAGACCAATCAACCATACCCCCCATTTGGAAGTGAAAGTACATAAACAGGTAGCAGCAGAGGAAAAAAAACCCTACAGTACAGCATTAAACATAAACTACTAAAAGAAAAAGAAAAAGAAAGAAAGAAAGAAAGAAAAAGGATTTTCCCCATGCATAGTAAACATTCAAAGCCGTGTTAAGTCAATGTTCAGTTATTTCAGTTGTTACTTCAGTTACAACCTCCAGTCCATTTGTAAGTCTGATGTACTACCATAAACACAGAACAATCATGTTCCCTCCCCTTTGAAATGTGATACTTTTAGGATGCTGTGTCATCTCTAATTTACATTACACAGGAACATTATACAAGTGTGGAGTACAGGAACTGAAACAGTATAGCCATAACCATAGGAAGCTGTAGGGAGGATTTAGGTAGGCAGAATCCAATCCCCAGAGCTTAAATTCAATTAGGGTATGTCTAGACTACATGCCTCTGGCGCCAGAGGCATGTAGATTAGGCTAC
>CM057845.1:139023452-139037410 GCA_030068395.1 Apalone spinifera | reverse complement strand
GTAGCCTAATCTACATGCCTCTAGTGACAGAGGCATGTAGTCTAGACGTACCCTTAGAATCTATAAGCTGTACTCCTCCAAAGAAAAAATCCTGGATCTGTGGTATTGAGACATGATGGTCAGAGACCTATGCTAGCTGATGGGAATCAGATTAACTCCATTGACTTCAGCTAACCTATTTTGATTTACAGAAGTTGATAATTTGGTTCGGTGCTTGGGCATGGAGCCAGTGCTGAGTGAGATGGAAGAATGCCATCTACTGACCAGCCTTACCACTCTCATCAGCAACTTGGGATTTTCTCTGAGGGTTTCTATTCAAGTTGGTAAGAGTTAAGTCTGATTGGGGCTTGCAGTGAACACACAATTTTTTAACTACCTTTATTTAAAGCTTACCATTCAGAGAATTTTTTCTCCTTGCCTTCTGAAAACAAGCCGGTATAGTCCCAACCTGCCTTCTATGCTCCTAATTCCATCAGTTGGACTGATCAGAAGGACTGCACAGCCATGTAATGAGAACAAAGAAACATGCCAATAGAAGGATGATACCTGTATCGGAAGTTCTATAAACTACGAACTAGATCCTCCACTAATGTAAATCAGTAGAGCCCCGCACAGATACAAAATTTGTGTCCACATCTGTAGCCACATAAAATGACCTGCAAATATCCACATTGCCATCTTCAGATGCGGACACCTGTGGATATAGAGCTAATTATCTGCAAATTTTCAGGATTCTAGATGCCAAATTTATTTCTGCATCCACATCCACAAAAATGAGCTGTATTCACAGAGGCAGATCGTAGTGCATATAAAGCAGATATCCATGGATTTGCAGGCCTCTATAAATCAGTGTAGCTCCAGTGAAGTTAATGCAGCAATGCTCCTTTAAAACACCTGAGAATCTGGTCCTATATTTTTTAATTAATGCAGACAGACATTTACAAGGGAGAAGAAAATATAGGGGGAAAGCAGGATGGTGAGGAAGGGATGTGGAAAGGGAGAAAGGGTCTTGCCACCAGAGATGTCTGTGTATGCCGTAGTAGAAATTCTGTATAGATTGATTTCTGTTAGTGTTACAAGAGTGAAACATTAATTTAATTCATAATCTACTTATTTTCCACACGTCAAGGAGGTTCACACTCCCTCTGACATACAAGACATTTGCATGCATGCCTTCTGTTAATGATGATGGGAGCTAGACATGCACATTTTCTCTGCAAATGCCCACTGACCTCCGGGCATAAATCCCACATGCAAGGATAAATTAACAGGCCCAGAGGTTTTGCAATGATTGCACACTTCTAAACCCTTAGTTTGTTTCTTATCTGTGACTCTAATGACTGCTGCCTTTCTAGATTCAAGGGGACAGATTATGCACTGAATTACTCCCTGTGCAGTGCAGTTCTGCTAAAATCAATGCTCAAAATCCTGTAAAGCAGCCAATATAGAATTTAGTCCATTCATCTCCTTTTATGTCTCAGATTAGTTAGAGGTGGCTGAATAATATTCCACCAATAAGTTACTGGATGAATTTGGTGAGTTTTCTTCAAATAAATTATTTAGCAAGTATTTTTCCTTTAAACTATTCATCTCTACTTACATTGTTTATTCAATACTTGCAAATATAAATTTGAGTCAGAGTATGTCACTTAAGTGTGCATAATTTATGCAATTTAGATGGCTCACTTTTTTTGGATGGACTAATATTGGCCAAATCCTCCGCTGATGTTAATCAATGATGCTCCATTGACTGCTGTGGCTCTCTGCCAGTTTACACCATCTGAGGATATGTTTCAATCCAGTGTGTCTAATAATAGCTACACTGTAGCACCAGAAGATTATTCAGCTTTTTCTAGACTGTGGATTGCAAATAGGCTGTATCCTCTAAACAGCATATTGTCTACCCTATATTGGAGAGAGCTTGTTTCTCTGAGAGTCTGCTTGTCCAAGAACTCCTCCTAAATGGTAAGAGTTGGGACCACCAAATTTGGTCTACAGCATCCTCTTATTATAGCTTAAAGGTTGTTGTGTCAGGACAAATGGATGTGCCTGGAATGTGATTGTTTCTCGTAAAACAGAAAGAGGGAGGTCTGCTAGCAGGGACAGATATACTTTATAGTGACTATAGGAGGGGGAATCAAGGGGCCAGAGATGGGGACCAGGACAGGTATAACCCCATTGGGCCAGCAGGGGGCAGAGATGGAGAAAGGGACAGTTATCTTCTACTATATATTTGACAGTGTTTGTCTGTTTGTGTGTCTGTCTGTTTCCCAGCTGGGGGGCATGCACTCCTCCCTCAGCAGCATCTGCTGCAGCAGACATGGACAAGTGCTTCTAACCTGACCCCAAGCTGCTGAGCTGAGAGAGGGCTGGGATTAAGCTTGTATACTGAATCCCTCATCCCCAGCCTCACCCCAGAGCAGTGATTTAAATGAAGCATGTACATTTTCATTTTATTCCCCCCAAAAAAACCAACCCCAAAATTAATTAAGCTAAGGAACTGAGCAAGGGCAGGTAAATCTTCTAGTTATATTATAAAGATAAATAAAACACTTTGTTTTCCTATGCCTTCTCACCCCTGAGGAGTTTAAAATGCTCAACATAATTATTCTGTTTAGTCTTAATTTCTTGTAAAAAATAAAAACTTTTACAAATAAATTTCAGAGAGATTAAGTGACTTGCCCAGTGTCAGAGAGTTCACTGGAACAGCCAGGAATATATTCTAAGTCTCAATCTAAATTTCATGCTATCACCAGTATATGGCTTTAGATCCTGATCAGTTATAAATCTGATATTTTTATTTTCATTTTCTGGTGGATAAGTAGCCACATCTTTGGTATGTTACATGTCACCTACAGATCAAAGCAGCATCATTCCTTTGCTTTACTGGATGATTTTTAATCAGGTTATTTAGGGTGGCAACAATGTAGAGCAATAGCTGTGTTTCATTTGTGCTAAGGGGGAAAGGATTGAATAGGTCAGAAGAGAATCGCTTACGATGCAGAGAAAGCAGTGAGCAAAATTCTGCCCTGACTTACCCTCTTGGGTATCTGGCAAATTTGAATGTTAACCCATTCAATGTGGCCAAATGGTGACATCTATAAATGGAAAAGGAACTATTTGGATTGGCATCAAGGGAGCAGAAGCAGGAACAAAAGGGTTAAATGAATATCATTTTTAAAAATCCTAAGGGTGAAGTGCATCTGATTTTTCCCATCTCCAGTTGATGTCCGATTTGGAACAACTATGCAGACTGAAAGAGGGATTTTTTTTTAAAAGAATGTGTATTGTTACAACATAGCCTGGGTATCCCTGAAATGCTGGCTGATGGGAACCGTTGTAAGTTGTCTCACTAGACAATGTGACTAACACCCCTAACACACTAATTTCGCTATCCAAGAGCTAATATATACAGTGTATGTTTTCTATAATTAATCTTTACTGTAAGGCTACGTCTACACTACGAGTTTTGCCAGACGAGGCAATGCAAATGAAGAGTGGATTAGCATTTTCTCATGCTTCATTTGCATATGCTCTTCCAACCCATTTTTGTGCTAGGGGTTTTGGCACAAAAACAAGCAGAATGCACAGCAAAAGGGGTTTTTGTGAAAAAGGAAACATCCACACTACTTGTTTTTGAGCTAAAACCCCTAGCACAAAAACGGATGGGAAGAGAGTATGCAAATGAAGCACGAGAAAATGCTAATCCATGCTTCATTTGCATTGCCTCTTCCGGCAAAACTCGTAGTGCAGATGTAGCCGAAGAGTTACCACACAGCAGTACTGGATACCTTTTTTTTATAACATATAAATGCTAATCACTATGGACTCTAGGTACCATCCTATCCGAAGTACAGTGAATTGCTGCAGAATCTCTGATGTCAGTTATTTGGAGTAACCGTTGCCCTTTTAAACAGTAACTACTCTACAGCAAGAACAAAAGTAATTGACAGGGGTTCGCCCATAAAAATTCCACGCTATAGTGACTGTGTTCAAATATATGGCTGACAGCCACCAAATACAGAGCTATAGTTCCTGATTATAGGGTCTGTGTTTTAGCCATCCACATGGATCTCATTTGCAAGCAGCTGCTCTGACTTTGGGGCCCACTAGCATCAGGAAAACAAGACAGTTCTCATCATTCTGGCGTGCTTGCCAGTATCTTTTCTGATCACAGCCAAGCTGTGTAGAAGCCAGCTGCCCCTCAGAGATCTGTGCTGCCTTTATTTGCAATTAGTCTTAATGCAGAAAATATAATTTTGATTCATTATCCCCAACGTTGACATTTCCTTGCCATCTAAAGCTGCCGCTGTCAATCTTCCAGGGTTCGAATTAGCAGGCCTAATGAAGACACACTAATTTGAACTGAGAGGGGCACTCTGGTCGATGCCGGTAGTCCTGCTTCCACGAGGAGAGTGTTCTCCCTTCAATTTCCTGAAGTGTGGACAACACGAAAAGTCAAGTTAAGCTACTTTGACTTCAGCTATGCAATTAATGCAGCTGAAGTTGCAGATCCTATTTAGACTTTATCCCATACTAGACATACCCTAATAAACTTGTAGTTCAGAGAATCACAATTTAAATCTCCCCCTCCACCCGAGTACCTCATGCTTTGTACACTGTCTGGACATGCTACATTAAAGGCATTTCTATAGCAGAAAAGCGTGTTTTCATCAAAAGGGCTTGGATGTTATAACATTCATAAGTTATAGGGGCTCAAATTGAAAAAAATATGGTGAGACATTGCAACCATCTGTAAAACGGTTAGTTACTAATGAGTAAGATGTAGCAATTAAAGCACAGCATGCTCTCTTCGATTGGGCTTATTAACTAAGGGGATCGCAAAACTTTAAAATTAACCATCTGACAAATGGCAGACATTTGCATCCAAACAAAGAAATCCTAGAGAGACTTGCCCAGTTGGTAGCAATTTCCAAAGCTGGAGACAGCTTGGCTTCTGTGTGATATTATTGTTCAGGTGCGATCACATTTGAGCTGAAAAGAAAGTTAAAGCTAAATTATCCATCCAGATTGGGATTTTCAAAGGAGCCTGGAAGTGTCCAACTCCCAAAGAACTTCAGTTTGTATGAGGAATTCACCCCTTTCTGGTCTGTCTCGGATAGATGCCTTTTTTGGCCGTTATGACTGTGGCTTTCATTTATGTTTTCCACATGGACCTGAGGTGAGGTTTCATCAATTAATTTTAATCCCTCTGCCAATTTATTTTATATAGATGAAGAATCGGATTTCTGCAACTGCAGAAGCAGCAGCAGCTTTGGTGAAGAGCTGTCGGTGTCACTCACTGTATACAGAAAAAATGAGGGAAGCAGAAAAATGAAGCCAGGCTGTTTTTTTAAAGGAATAAATAGAACATTGTGGAAATGACAGACTGGAATTGATGACAAAGGCAGGTAAGTTATAGTATCCAAAACCTCAAGGTTGTTATAGTCACCCCACATATATTCTCTGAGCTAAAGACCGCAAAAATTGTCTATTACAGAAAGCATTCATATCGATGGTTTGAGGGATGCATAGCAGGCTTCAGTACATGAAAATATCCCACTCCCTGGTTTGTGTAGGAGGCCCCAGCTATTTTTTTCCTATTTAATCAGCACATTCACTTAAAATTTGCTGATGGTTCTTGGATTCATAAGTAATGGCAATGTACCAGATTCATCAAATCAAAATGAAACATGCAATTTAGAAAGCTAAATAGAGCAATAAAGTATGTGATTATTTAATGGAAAATAGTGATTTAAGATCCTTCACAGCATCCGTCTATCACTGCGTTTTGTTTATAACTTAGTCAATTCTTCAATTTTTAAACATGTTTTGCATATAAAAACGTTTATTATGTGTGGTACTCTACTAACTGTACTGCACATCCATTTTATCTAGTGAGTGCTAGGAAACACAAGGCCAGATGATGCCAATTAGGCACAGGCCGGGGTTGATAACGTGGAAGAACAACTGGGGTGAAAGTAATTGCCAGGCCTCACCACGGCGATCCCTGTAAGCTGTGACTTGTACAGCCCTCAGGAAAAATTAAAATGCCACCCCCACTGAGTAGCACACTGAGTAGCACAGCTAGTTTGTGGTTGTTATTGTTTCTTCTGGTGGTGCAAATTCGCACATGCTTGGGTGCACGTAAAAATTTTATTCTGCACCTGAATGGGAAAAAAATCCATGTATAGATGGAAAATATAAGAAGGAACATTGTTTAATGGTACGCGAGGGTCCTTGACAAGGTATGGGGGGCAACTCCTGGCCCCTGTAAAGGGTGGGGCCCTAAGCAGAAGGGACAGGGCTATGGGGCATATTCCCTCAGTTAACTCTTTCTGGTTGCCGCTGCCATAGTGGCAGTAGCCAGGAGCACTGGGGCTCCAACGACAATTAGAAGAGCCTGGGGCTCCTCGCTGCTGCCATGGCAACAGCAGTTGGGAGACTTGGTCCCTTTTAAATCACAGGGCCCCAGGGCAGCTGCCCCTTTTGCTCCTTCCTGTCAGCAGCCCTGCAGGCAGCAGTTCAACGTCGCCCATGTACATGGCAGAACCAGCAGTGGGTTCTTACCTGTGTGGTATCAATCCACTTTCACCCCTGGAAAACACCACATAGACAGGAGCTCCAGGACCCCGTCAGAACTCACTTCATTGCCCCTTATGACACTGCCTGTGTGTGCTCCCTTTGATGGCTGTTGGCATTAGACCATAGACGTGACTTGGAAAACACAGAGCATTACACAAAACAGTTTCTTGTCACAGATAGGTAGTGGTGTTTTTTAACCTCAATTACATTGTACAGGAATGAAACAGAAGATGGGCCATCTCAAATCTAATATTAAGTTGACAGGAAAGTTTTCCAGTTGTTAACAACTCCAGCCCCTAGAAGTGCTGATAGCTATGTTGGCGGGAGCTCTCACCAGAATAGCATTGTCCACTTAGTTTGGTGGCTTAAGCTAGGTCTATGCTACAGCCTATGCTGGCAAGATTTATGTTGTATGGGCAGCTTTGCGAACCACACTTTAACTGGTAAAGAGAAGTGTGCAGCTTGTGAACTGTGGTCTTCACCACAGTATCTTCACCAGAGGTGCTACCGCAGAGTAGCTGTATGTATAGAGGTGGCCTCGTTCACAGCTCTGTGCAACGTAAGCGGTAGCGTGTATAGAGCCTTAGCATTGGGAAAGTTCCCGATGAACAGAGAGAAGCTGAAACAATATTTCTTTCTTCTCTACCAGGGAAACAGAGGTGATGCAATGAATTACAGGCATTAATGTGATGAGGGCCACGTAGGTACCTAGTTTAATAGATCTTTTTATGTCCTAGAAAAGATTTGGGAATCTTTCTAAGGGAACATAACTATTTAGCTCATTAGAAAGGGAGACTGTGAGTGAGGGTTCATGAATAAGAGGCCTTGTCAGAAAAATCTGATAGAGTTCATTGATGAGGTAACCAAGAAATAAAAGGAGGGTCACGACGCTGCTGTAATTTAACCTGGGCTTCAGGAAGCCTTTTGACAAGGCTTTGCATGAGAAGTTAATGAGTGAAATGCTAGTTTCTGGAGTCAGAACAATAACCTGGATAAAAAACGGATCACTGAACAGTGAGTAGAGGAGCACTGTAAATGGTAGCAAGTCTTTTGGATAGTCAGAAAACCACTGACTACATTTCGATAGTGTCTGACAACATTCAGTGTTGGACCTCTTTGTGTTTAACTTTTATTGCACAAATACTATCAGCAAAGTGGCATAAGCTGGCTGTACATGATCTACTATATTTTAGAGAGTTTGTACATCTGTCTGTGTCCCTCCATCCGTGAGTTTGTTTGTTCAAGAACTCCTCCTAAATGGTAAGAGCTATGACTACAACATTTGGTCGACAGCATCCTCTTATCCTAACTTTAAGCAAGGTCAAGGTTTGGTTGTCAAGACAATGGGATGTGCCTGGAATGTGACTATTTTGTATCAAATGGAAAGGGAGGAGTGTGATAGGAAGGACACTTATACTCACAAATGACCACAAGGGGCAGCCCATCCCTCCGGAGCAGGCCAGTCCCAGCCCCATTGCCAGGTAAGTCTTCTAGTATATATCTTACAGGCACTTTAGGAATAACTTCGTTAAGTAGACAGATATTAACTGTATCTTATAGTTATTCCATGGGGCATTGTAATTGTAGAATAAATGTTAAAGCATTTAGGCAGACTGAATGGATGGTATAAATATTTTCTGTTTATACTGTGGGCCTGTTCCTGTGCTTTGAAGAAAATAGTTTGGAAGACGAAAGTTTTAGCAGACCTCTCGCCAAGATTAGTTTGTAGCACATGCTTGACTCTTCCTATGCATTTTCACAGATCTGCATTCATTGATCTGGTTGTGAGAGATATATGTCTGTCTGAGTTTCTAACACACTTGCCCAGTGGTGTTTCAAAAGATGTCAAATTTAAGTTCAGACATTTTCCAGATAACTCATATTGAAATTTTTCTCATTGCTGGGAATTTCAGAGCAACACTTTGAGGCAAAATTGATCTACTCTTCCTTTATATAGGTTATTTTTTTGCCCAGTTCATAAAAACATACACAGGTTTATAGTCCCAAAGTCTATCAGGCAATATCACACAGCCACATGGAGCCTCGTGGTGCTAGATCTTGCACTTGGATCTTTGAATTTTTAAGCAGATGTGAGCAATTTTATGTGCAACAGACAGGTCCCAAAGAAATGTTTGAGTGGGCTGAAAATTCTAAATTAACCCAATAAAGGGCAGCATTTACTAAAGCTCAACATTTTCATTTAGGATCATCTTGTTTCATTGTGATACTATACAAAGTAAATTTTTGTTTTTATAAAATTCCACTTATTTTTTGGCCAGACCACTGCCCTTTTGGGTGCCATATCAACAGAAAAAGAGAACTCAAGGCAAATGGGAGATAAAGCTTGACACAGGGGCCTGGTTTGACACCAAGTAAGGACAGGATAAGGAGGTATATAATTCAGAATATTTTGTGACACTTGCTGTTGTCCATTTTTGCAGATCTGAATGTTAAGGGATTAATAATAGGATGTCAAAGCTGTTAACTTCCACATTATTGGCTCAAAAGGTAGGCCTCATGAGTAGCACCCAAAAGTTGCTACTGTTTGAAAGAGGATTATTGTGACATGAGTTTGGTGGTGTAAGCTCAGGTCCTAGTGGAGAGATGTTTACATTGCAAAGAAACCACTACAGGTTGGACCTCTCTGGTCCAGCACCCTCAAGACCTGACTGGTCCCGAACAAGGGGATTTGTTGGACCAGAGAAAGTCCCTCCCCTCATGGCTGTGCTGCCACCGGGCTTGGGGTCCAGTCTGCCCCTGCTGTTGCCTGAGCATCCCCCTTCCCCTTCCTTTTTAAAATCAGAATGAAAGATGTAATTGGGAAGGAGGGATAGATTGCTATCTTGCTGATCAGGGAAGCCATTTTGCCAGCTGAGTTACTGATATTGAAGCAAAATGACAATACAATTTGTCATTAATACAGAGCCTGATTCTATTGTGAAGCAATTAATTTCGTGGTCGACAAACAAAAGGTTGACACCTGACTCCCTGCAGAGAGGGGAGCACATTTTAATCTAAGCTTGCACAATTTCTCTCCCCCACTGAAGCAGGGGAGTTTGTTTCTCGACGGATGAGTAACATATTATTAGTTTTCAATTATTAGTGGAAGTGGCAGATAATCAGATTTAGTGCTTGGACCAGTCATGTTTGTCAGTTTTGCAAGTACAAGCGCTATCTGATTTGTATGTCATTTCTGCACAGTTCCAAAGGGAAGATCCCATAAAAGCGGGTTCAGAGGATATAAATGATGGCTACATTTGTGAAAGTAGTAGGGTGAAATATTGGCCCCAATGAAGCTAATAACTTAGTGTGTTATTACTCTTTCTCTAATCTCCTAGGAGAAGAGAACAACAGCTCAATAAGCCACTGCATTTTTTTTTTAAAACAGCAGCACATTTTGCTACTTAATTTCTCAGAGGACAATACAAACAAGGCTTTTTCTGACAATTGTTGGGTTTGGCACATCAATGCTTGAATATGAAGACACTGGAAGAGATCAGCAGCTGGGGAAAGGGTGGAGTTGTTGGAAGTCTAGATTGTGACACCTAAAAATGGAGTTGGGATGACTATCAAGGCAAGGGACCACAAATGAAAGAGATCCATACTAGGATCTTTCTGGGAGCTGTTGGAAGAAGGTTTGTCTACTTAATCTAAATATTTTATATCGATAGATTTAGGCCGTTATGGTCCGTCTCAAAGGAACATCTGAACACCTAGACTGTGTCTAGACTATATCCCTTTTCTCGAAAAAACGATGTAAATTAGACACTTTGAAACTGCAAATGAAGCGAGGATTTAAATTTCCCGTGCTTCATTAGCAGAATAGCGGCCGCGGTTTTTTTCAAAACGGGGCTTTTTGAAAGAAAAATGGCTGTTTAGATGGGGATCGATCTAAAATAAAACCCTTTTTCGAAAGATCCTGTACTTCTGAAAAAATGAGGAGTACAGGATCTTTCAAAAAAGGGTTTTATTTTCGATCGATCCCCCTCTAAACAGCTGTTTTTCTTTCAAAAAGCCCTGTTTTGAAAAAAAAACCGCGGCCGCCATTCTGCAAATGAAGCACGGGAAATTTAAATCCTGGCTTCATTTGCAATTTCAAAGTGTCTAATTTACATCCCTTTTTCGAGAAAAGAGATATAGTTTAGACACACCCCTTGTGATTTTTATCCTTATACCATCCCTGAGAGATTGGAATGTACCAATAGCTGGGATGATGCCTGTTCCCAGTTTCTGGCAAATAGAGGCTAGAGACACAGGGGATGGATCACTTGATAATTACCTGTTCTGTTCATTGTAGGGATGTAAGCGACTAGTCAACTATCTAAAAAGGAAAAGCTTATTGGATAGTCAACTAATCTCTCAACTGGTTATTTCTTCCCCGCTTGCTGCCTCTATTAGAGGCAGCAAGGGGGGGAGCAGGAGCCTGTGTTAAAAGCCGGTCCCCCCCCCCAGCTCCTTCTCCACGGGGAGCATGGAGGTAGCAAGAATTGGGCATGAGCCGGGAATCAGCTGATTCCTGGCTCGTGCCCAATCCCAGCTGTGCCTCTGCGTTTTAAATTTATTAAGAACCTGCTGGCTCTTAATACATTTAAAAAGCCAAAGCGCAGCAGGAGGGACCCAGCGCGAGCCGGGACAGCGGATTCCCGGTTTGTGCCAGGTCCCCGCGCTGTACACCAGTCTTTTAAATATAAGGACCAAATATATTTGCCTGGATTTAAAATAAAAATAAGCCCTCCCAGCAGGTAGGAGGACTATTATCCCTCCACACTTATTTATATTCTGAAACTTGTAATAAACCAACAGTTGTCTCTTTTCTGATCTGCTGTGGATGAGACTGTCACTTTGGACTGGCCAATATATTCTATATCAGAGGCGGCCAACCTAAGCCTGAGAAGGAGCCAGAATTGACCAATGCACATTGCCAAAGAGCAACAGTTACATGTCACCAGCCCTGATCATCTATCCATCGCCGCTCTTGGCACATCCCGCCCACTGGCAGCTGCACCGGTCAGGGCCCCCTTCTCCTTTTCCTCCTGCCCACTGGGATCAGCTCTCAGTGGGAGACACTGGAGTGGGGAAGCCTGGGTGTGACACTCTCAGTGGAGAGGGTAGGAAGTGGCAGGATCCTAGGGGGAAAGGGTGGAGGGGAACAGCACCTAGAGCAGAGCTGGGGGGTTGAACAGTGAGCCCCCTCCAGCACAGTGGAAAGTTGGCACCTGTAGCTCCAGCCCTGGATTTGGTACGTATGCAAGGAGCTGCATATTAACCTCTGAAGAGTCGCATGTGGCTCTGAAGCCACAGGTTGGCCACCTCTGCTCTGTGTCGTTATCTTGTAAACTGAAAAAAAAGAACCAAATGCATCCGTAGCATAAGTGGTAAAAGTCAGTTGAAAGGTGTCGTATTCATACAGGGAGTAAGCACACAGGTAGGACTGAAGCAGGAAATGCAATCAGGCAGGGGTGTAGGATAAAAGTAAAGAGGAGACTTAGGGTATTACATCAATGCACAACCTCACCAACATCCAGTACCAATTCTATCCCATATGATTTTGACTCAAACTATGTCTCAGAAATTGACAGTTCCTACTTAAATATTTGCCACTCTGCTGACTTACCAGCAAAATAAGTCCATATATTGAGAGTAAAATGCATTATAGACACAGAGCTGTCCTCACAGCACTAAGAATTGCCATGAAGAGAGTGAAATTGAAATGAGACAGTCTGGATTTTGGGGCCTGACAAATGCATGCCCATCACTTCCCTCTGAAGGCCAGGGTAATTAATCGAGAAGGAAATGTCTTAACTGCTCCTCGTTTCGTCCAACACTAGGTGGCACTGGCGATATGCACAAACACTTCTAGCTTCTTTTCCAAAACAGGCATCAACTGATACTTCAACTTTCAGCAGGCAGGAATATGGTGGAAAACAACCCTGAGATCTCTTTGGATTTTATGAGCCAGGGTTTAGAAATACCTGCTGCCACATTGCGGGAGGGGATGAAGGAGGATGACCCCCCCCTTTCTCTCTCAGCAATGGCTGGCCAGCCATGAACTTATTAACCTCATTTTCATGTGCTTAGTGATTACAAACTGGCAGACAGAAATACTATTTCATGCATATTACTTCCTTTATAGTCATTAATTACACTGTTCTATTACATGTGAGAGTTGCCAAAGGGCTGAGTGTCTGGGATATTGCGTAGCAGCTTAGATTGATGACATTAATATCCTTATCTTATAATTAGATATGTTTGAAAGAGTTAACACGACACAGGGGTGAGCAGCATCATAAATTACCCTCCAAGCCATGGTCTTTAAAAACTCCCCAAAGATCACTTGTTTGCTTGCTTACAAATCCAGAGAAAGCCAAATAAAGCACGTAACAATCAAAAGAAAAAAACAAACAAACCCTATTCTGTGGAGCTGATGCATTGAAGTAAATGAAGCCACAAATTTCCAAAGTGCAGAAGATAAATCAGTTGGGTGTGACTGAGATAATCAAAGCAGCAAAGACATGCTTTGAATTTACAAACTCTGTAATTAGCATCACCAGCTGGTAACCATGGTTTACAATTAACTCCTTGTTGCTGATTGCTGCAGCCCAAAATCAGGGGGCTTCAAAGATGGGAGCTTATTTAACCTCAGGACTAAAAGTAACTGAGCCTCTTTTAATATAAATATGGTAATAATGACTATTTTCCAGGGGAATAGAATTCTTCAAAGCAAGATGCTTCAGCCTCAGATCCTTTTCTTAGGATGGCAATCTGTGGAACACAGGACAACCACTCTGCGCTGGTTTTTTATGTTTCTGCCTTTTCTCGTAGACTGATCAGCACCATCTCAGACTCCCATGCGGAGGCCAGGAGCTCAGGTTTTTAGTCTCATTTTCTAGAAATGAGATGTACAGGCTGAAGAATGGGGATGAGGGGAGGGAGGGACACCACGCTGACTTCACGCACCTGCTGAGCAAATGCATGCTGTGATACTTAATTTGCTTTACAGTAAAAGCTCAACTGGGGCAGCTGCCAAGTGGCAGTCTCTGGTTTGTTTCTATTTTACAACCCTGACATCTTCTCCATCTCCAATCAGACTAGCACCATCTCTGAGGTAAAAATATTTTCTGAATATAGCAGTTGTGTATCTTTATTTTGCCCTCTCCCTCCCACACACACAGGGTATCTTTTGGTCTTTGCACATATTTTTTGTAACAAACATGCATTTCCAGAAAAGGACAAAATATCCCATTTCTGGTTCCACCATAAGCTCCACTGGCACCATTTACAGAGGATATCTAATGTTTCCAGATTTAGGGCCCCACCTTTCTAAGGGTACATCTACACTTGCTCCCTAGTTTGAGCTAGGGATGCAAATGTAG
>CM057845.1:138988483-139015263 GCA_030068395.1 Apalone spinifera | reverse complement strand
ATGCCTGCATTAGCCTCCCTAGTTCAAACTAGGGGGCTAGTGTAGACATACCCTCTCTTGGGTGATGACCCAAAGCAGTCAACTGAGATTGGTTACCTAATTAGTAAGCTTGTGTGTGTGTTTTCAAGGTTGTCACAGAGCTATGACAGGTCTTTGTTTTAGAATAGGTTTCAGTCCAGATTGTTTTAAAGAAGCTTTACAACTGAGGAAGTTCCTCTTGTTAACTAAGACTGTATGTGTCTCTACCATAGTTAATAGAATTATACTGCTTTTTAAGTTCATTGGCATATTCAGACATAAAATGATATCAAGTGTGCAAACTTATTATACTCTACCTGGTCTATATAGTCAGTCATAAATGGAAAGGTTTGTTTTAGATAGCTAGGGATGTTAGCTAGATCCTAGGGCTAATATTCATTGGATAAAAAGGTTTGACTACTCTAGATCTATTGGGAAGCAGACCTTGGTTAATAGGCATGTAAGTAAGAGACCAAACTATTTTGTGATCTATCTTTGGATTGTTTTCCCTTCTGTGGTCTTAGCAATGCTGAATTTGCTGATAAATTGAAACCAGCCAGGCCATCCTGAGCAACTCTGTAAAAAAAAATCTAAACAAAGCCATCTTCCCAAGATGATAATTGTTATTTTCCATAGTGTCTGTGTAATTTGGTTCTGAAAATCTAAATGGTTATATTGACTAAGTTTCTAATGTATAGACTATATACCATTTTAGCCTTCATATATCCATAGTTCAGTTGCTAATATGAAGAATATTTAATAAACTCTATACAACTAATTCAAACCCTTGAGCTCATTTTCATTAGTTAAGCAATTAAAATTAAAAGGACCCTAAGAAAGGTGGTACGGATAATCAGTTGCTTAACAAAGGCTGGTTTTATACCTTATTTTCTTATAAAGGATGCACAAAGCACCACCAAAATTCTGATAGTTTTTTCCTCTCTTTTCTGACTGAGTCCACTTGATATTTGTTTGTATTTATTCTTCTCCCCCACCATTAGACTGATGCTCAGACAGTGGCTATGATGTATGATCTCACAGTACATGGCAGATTGGGAACCATGTACACTCTGAAAACTAACTAGAGTTCCATATCTATGTAGATGCAGCTATTACGCCGGAAGCAAAGTGGATTCTTTCGCACAGCATTACTGACAAACAGGGCACCGTGCTCTCTGCCCTGTGGCACCATCATTCTGCCTTTGTGAAGTGCCCCGAAACAATACAGAGAAAACAGTTTCCCTAGAACAGGGGTGGGGAACCCTTTTTACGTTGGAAGCCGTTGACCCACAGAAAAATCAGTCGGGAGGCCAGGAGTTACAGGGAGGCGGGGGTAGGGTTGGAGTCCCAGTGCGGGCTCCCTAATGCTGGGGGAGCCTCTAAGCCTCAGGAATCAGATCAAGGTAACCCAGGGGCTGCATCCAGCCCCCAGACCTAAGGTTCCCCACCCCTGCCCTAGAACATGCTTTAGGATACATGAACATAGAAAATCTGCTGCAGTATTCAGATGCCCGTGTGTTGCATGGTACACGTGTCATGGCTAAGATATGGGCCAACTTAGTTTTAAGCTTATATAGGATGACCTGAATGTTTGGTTTTGTTTTTTGCTTTTTTTTTTTTTTTGAAAGAGGAACACTTTGTAATAATGGGGAAAAGCTGATCTGCAAGAAAAAAAAATATACAAAGTAAACTCAAATCAGAAAAGAGAGGGAAAAAAACCTATCCAAGCCAAAGAGATATCAGAAGGAAATAAAGGAGTAGAAATGAGATACAGAGATAATTGAAGGCAGAAAGTTAGACATGTTTATTGCCCTAGGGATAGACAGGTGTTTTATCTCAGTGTTTCAATTCAGCTAAACATTTACTTCAACCCATCCCGATTCTGCAAAGTATTCAAGTCCATGCACAGGCTCAAGTGCCTTGCTAAATAGGCATGGAATGCTGAATCGAGGCCCATCTGAGCAAGAAGTTCCCAAAAGGTTGACTAACTTAATGACAGAAAGAAATATATAGCCAATGCACCAGATGAAATATACCAAAGACATACTTGCATCAAAACTGTACACAATACAAGAACTCCATTGTTTGAATGTGTATAGAATAGGCTGGTGGTTTTCTGAAAATCTGAGCGATCAGATCACTCAGGACTTCTTTAGTGGCATGCTCTTTTTACAGAACAGTTGATAAATGGGAGCCACAAATTAAGGTACCTATTATATGGTATTTTCAAGCTTTGGGTGTTCTCCGCCGTCCCTTTTCCCCCTCGCACTGCTTTACAAACCTGCTTTGTTTGTTTATAGTGTAGGGTAGACTCATTGTTTGAGATCAACCTACAATAATCCTTCTGAAAGCCCTACATGTTTTCCCATGCAAAAGGACCCTATATCAGTTTAATCAAAATGGTTTGTGAAAATAATTCAATTTTTCCACAGCACATTTTGAAAAAAAGATACAAGAGTTTTCTTTGTTTCAAACTGTGATGTTTGTTTCCTTGGTTTTCAAAAACTGAAAATGTTATATTTTGCAATTTTCTATTCACAAACATGGCCAAAGTGCAACTATTTTCAAATTCAAGTACATACTTGTGGAATTCATGGGATTTCCTTTGCTTGGGTTTAGAATATTCAGTGCTTAAGAGAGAATACCAAAACAGCAGCTTTGCAGAATGAACCTTACGGGGTTAAATTCTGTCTTATCATAGTAACTTACATCTAGTAGGGCATAAAACAACAATCTTCGTGCACTAGGAGCTGGAAAATTATTTCCAGACATATTTTCCCCTATAGCAAATATAAATAAAATGGTACATTATGTAGAAATGCTGAGTAAATAATATGGATTTGAGTTCTCACAAAACTAGATGCGTCAGTAAAATTTTGAGGCTCCAAATTTTCAAACTTAGATGTCTAAAGTTAGGCACCTAACTAAGTGGTCTGATTTTGAGAGGTGTTCCAACCACATATATGCTGGTGGACTTTAACGGGAGCTAACCTTGGTCATCTCTAGAAAAAATATCAGGACAATTATTTAGGTGCTTATCTTTGAACCCAAGTGTGACAACATTTTCATAGCTGTGATACATTGAGGAACTATTCTTTTAATAGGTGACTAAATAAAAAAAACCTCTGTGTCACACTCCATTGTTTTGAGATGGGGTGCCACTGCAAGAATTTACCACTAAACATTAAATTTGAGATCATCTGACAACTTCACTAATATCTGTGATGCACATAGAGATCCTCTGCTGACTTTGGATCAGGCCCCAGATGCAATGTGCTATTAATAACTAATCCCTTTATAATCTGTCACTGACAAATCCATAAAAATATTTTGCCAAAAATCCCATGCCCTGCATCTATGTACAATGTTAATGATCTGGGTAACTGGGGTGTTTTTAAAGGCCAAATTCAGAATTCATTTTGCTTTCCAACTTTCCCCTGTGAATTTGGTTTATCTCTGGGCCTTTGTTTTTATTTACATTGGCTTTTCAACAGATGTTATTTGCTGCTACTTCCCCCTGCTTTGCAGAGGAGTCATATCTGAGATACATTTTTATATAGGGGCACAAATACGCTAAATCCAGGCACAAAGCCTGATCAAAACATCTGGAAAATGACACCGAAATTAAGGCTATGGAGCTGCCCCTCTAATCTGCTGAGCCATTTATAGAAATGCTATTTAAATAAAATGAGTCTGAAAACAGAAAAGCTTAAAGATATTAAATCCTGGCTTTATAAAGGACGGGCAAGCTTGAGAGAGCCACCCCTAGTGTGTAAGCTTTTTCTTTCATGTAACAAGGTTATTTAGCCTCACAAGCTTCTTAGGGTAAGCTTAATTAAAGCCAATGGAGAGAAAATGTAAGCATGGAAAAGGATAACTGTTTGGCTCAGAGAAAGGGATATTATCAAGCACATACAGTAGTGGCCATGCGGGGGGGGGGGGGGGGGGGGATGGGCTCCTAGAGTTGAATAGAGGGGCTGAGAGTGAGGGTTCTGTATCCAGAGTGAGGAAGTGAGGATTGCCTAACCAGTGCTGAATGTGGCACACAGGGTCTGTTCCCCAGCCTGTCTAGATTCATGACCGATGAGAGTTCACTGAGCAACAAGATTTCCAATAAGGACAAAACACGCCTCAGCCGTTTCAATGGGTTTCGGCACGACTAACATTTCTATGCAGCTGAAATTCATAGGGTTAATAAAATATTGATAATCTTTCTCTCATCCTACCACACAGCAAAACGGCACCATCTTTATGTGCTCTAAATTAAACATTTTTGCAGGAAGGCTGGAGAAGGAATGTGGGGTCTGGTCCCAATGGGAAAGATCTGTGCCTCCCCATCTGCCATTCCAAATGCCAAGTCACCGAAACGCCGTGAGTCGGGAGGCTTGTTTGTGATTTGTTTACTATTGTGCTCTGATTTCTTTTGAGCCTGGTAAAATATTTCTCTATCAGTTTGCATTATTGAGCTGTTGCTGAGCTCAGGGCTGATGCTAATCTTAGATTGATGAAATGTATCAGGCATGACAGTCTGACTCCATCTGCTCCTAAATAATAATGTTTTATGTGTGTATATAATACTTTCCAGTGAGAGGTGTCCCACAGTGCTTTATCAACCTCAGATTTAGATGTTGCATAAATGGGTGCAATTCCCAATGAATCACCGGGAAGTGTAAAATTAGTGGCTTGCCATCACATATGTAGTGGTGACAGCCAGGAGATAAATTACATGTATGGTGCAGTTTCGACCACTTCATCTACACTAGGCTCACTAATCTCTCTACAGAGATTACCTACAACATTACTAACATATAGCAGCAGCTCAGGTAGCTGTCAGTCTGGTAAAATCCACCAGGCAGACACATACTTTCTCCTTTCCTCCAAATGTAGACTCTCCACCCCCCACCCCACCCCCAAAAGTTACAGTTGTCAGAGGATCTCGACTGGCAATAGTTAGCTATGGAAAGTGAGGGTTATAAATGCCAATATCTTATAAATCATGATTTCTGGAAGCAGTTGTTTAATAGTGCTGGCAGGTTTCTAAGGAGGGAACACAGCACTTGTTTCTACTTTAACTGAGACTGGACTTTACTTCTGTGACATTTTCTATATAAATGTTAGCGTAACACAGTGTTTCTCAAAGTGTGGTCCACCATAACCATCTTGCAGGTGGGCCACGGGCTCAGTGCAGTGGGGAGCCTATGCTGGCTCTCCGGCCCCACATCTCTCCATTCCTGCAACCACCAGGGCAGGCTTCCCACTGGGGAGAGGGTGAGCCTGGCAGGCTGGATCTGGCTTGCGGGAAGTAAGGGGCTCCGCATGCAGCTGCTCCCCCCCTCTCTCTGGCTGGGGGAACCTCAGGACAGGAAACTGCTTGTCTGGAGACTTTCCCCGCTGCTCCCATTGACCGAATCACAGCCAATGAGAGAAGCAGGGGCAGTGCCTGGGAGCAGCAGGAGGTAAATGAGGAGTAACGTTAGTTTGAACCAAGGAGTTTGGTTCAAACTAACACGTCCCGGCACGCACTTCCTGATTCAAATCAGTTGTGATTCAAACTAGTGTGCCAGCGAGATCATGCTAATGAAGCGCGGGATGTTTAAATCCCCGCTTCATTGACTATTTCGAATGCCTGCATTTGCATCCCTAGTTCGAACAGTGTAGACATACTCATACTGAGGCCGTGATACAATTGTGATTCAGAGGAAAGACGGCCATCTATTGAATCCATTTATAGATTTCCTTGAAGGCTTCCCATTTATATTCTGGGCATGTCCACACTTCCTATTTCTCCTTTCTGCCCTCCTGCACCCCAGTTTCAACCCTCCAGTACTTCCACCTTCACCTTTTGTAAACACATACTAAATTGTGCTGCTTTAAGAATCCAACATTCACTTGCTGCAGGGAGATGGATAAAGACAGCAGCATTCAAATCTGAATTTTGGGTTCAGATTAGGGTTCTTTGCCATCAAAGTCTCACATGCTATTTGTGGTTGGCATGATATGACAGCTGAAAACAGTGAAAACCTCACAATCCCAGGTGAACTTAATAGATTAGTATAAAATAAGTTTGAACCAATCTATAAAGCATGTCTAGGTTTGGATCTGACTCCAATCCAAACCCAACATAATTGATTTTAGAGGTTCAGATACTGGGATCTAAATTTAACCTCTCTTCCCACACACTTTACACATACTAAAATATGGTAGGTAATTAGGCTCCAAAGAGAATTCATTTTCCTATCACAAAATTAAACTTTCATACTCCCATTCTAGATAGAAGGTATTTCTGATTTTGGTATTTCTGGTTTTATAGATTGTAGATTGGGATGCAAAAGTGTGGCTCTGTTGATTTTCCTATGGTGGATTGAAATAAAGTGAAATGAAAAGTAGATGGATCTGCCCTAGCAGTGAACCATTGGATACAATACTTTGCTTCACTGAGGATCCAGATTATTTTCAGGTAGTTTGGCATATATGTAATTTATGTGCTTCATTCTCTGCCTGGTACTGTGAAGCTGTTTCTCTAGTAAGGATTGCTCTTTAAACTATTCACCTTTGCATGCACTATTTCACTCCTAAACTCTTCTAATATTCCTTTGAAGGTTAACTTAGTCAAGTGAATTCAATATGCTTTTTTATACTGGGAGACTGTTTGCAGTTGGGGTCAAAATGAAAACAGAATGAGGGCCCTGAGGTCAGCACATGCCGGGTGATGGCATGCATCATGCAACAGAGACTGCCTCAGCCATGATACGTTTGCTGTCATTGGTTGGAAGAAGATACAAGCACACAGAGAGTCACTGAAAAGGGCAATGTCATCAAGTGCATTGTTTGGCCCAAACGTGACCTCAAATATTAAATTACTTTGAGATGCAGCAGCTCTCTCCAGAAGCCTTTGGAAAAGAAAAGCTTAATTCACATACAAGTCATTTGATTGGAGGGAGATGAAACCTAAGTCCCAGTATATACAATATATAACTTTCCAGGAATAGAGCTATTCAAGAAATAGATATGGAATATGAGACTACTCATTAAGTCGTAAGAGATAGTCAGCACCTGCAGTTTCCTATCTCCATACTGGGCTCTGCACAATACTTTTAGTGTTTTTATCCTCACAACACTTCCCTGAGGCAGTGAAATGCTATTCGTCTCATTGTACAAATTGGGAAATGAGACACAGAAAGCCTAAGTAAATTGACCAAAGTCACAGGAAATCTATGGCAATGCAGGGAAGCGTCTTCTGGATTCCCAAATGTGTGGCTCATGCTCTAATCACTGAGCATTCCTCTTCCAACAATCTATTTGTCAAGGCCTTAAGGGGCAGATCAAGTTAGTGGACATGTGCAGTTTGTTACATAGTTTCATGAATTACCTCATGGTAACCACTCCCACACCTATCTGTACACAGATATATAGAACCCTGCAAATTTGCAGATATCCGCTTTATTTGCAGATACTCACAGCTCATTCTTGTGGATACAGATGCAGATACAAATTGTGTTTCTGTATCAGGCTCTCCAGATACAAACTGCTCTCCCTACCTATCTGCAAGCAGCGCACTGAGTTATCTGAACCTCATCATTCTGTTTAATTATAAGACTTAGCTTAGGGTTTGTTTTCTGGAACAGTGCTACAGAGCTGAACCAAGTAGATTTATTTTTTTTTAAATGAATAAATCTTGGTAAAAATACTGCACAGTAGTTCTATTAACCTGCTTCAGGGAAACCTAATTTAATTGCTGAAATGCAATCACTTCCGCTAAGGGGATAAGGTTTGATACTAACCTCATTATCTGTCTGTAAATGTGTCTTTACCAGATGTTCCTTTTAGGCAGCTAAATAAAATTTATAGCCAACCATTTAAATAGCAAAATATTCATCATACTATAACTTGTAAAACAGCTAGTCCAAGCCCGCCCTGTAACTAATTTTACAACAGACTGGGGAGAATAGGCTACTCTTTCAAAAAAAAAATCTGCCTTTTAAAGCTTATTGTCACACTGTTTGTTTGTTTGATGATTCCCCTGCCACAATGCTGAACTTAATTACTCCGTAGTCACCATCTTGCCAAGTAGCTTCTGTGTGCTACTTATTGTAGGATTAAATGGAGAAGAACACCTCATCCTGGCTGCATTAAAATTAGCTCTCCTAAGAAGCAATCCTTGAAGGTGTAGAGAAAATTGCTTTTCTTCACATTGTCCTATGGTAACGTTTGAACAGTTTTATATACATGTAGAAGAAGGGGAAGGGCCTCAGATAGAAGGGAGGGGGCTCAGGAGAATCCAGCCCGCAGCACTGCCTGGACCACATTGCACCTCCCCCAGCCAGCCCTTAACACTGACTGGATTGCACCACATTAGGCTATTGCAACAATTTAAAGGGCTCAGGCTGCCATTGGTGCTGCCATAGCAATAGTGATGGCCAAGAGCACCAGGCCCTTTTTAATCAGTGGGCCCCAGGGAAACTGCACCCTTTCCTCCTCCTCCCATCAGCTGTCCTAACTCTGTCCAAGTAGCATCAAATGATATTGATATTAACGAGACCATGACCAGTTGACTTTTCTCCTTCAGCTTTGTGCTCTCAATCACTTTCCTGATCAGATGGTCAATAGTAGAACCCTACTAGAATATTTGTATTCTTAGGTCTAAGGATTTGTAACCTTAAGCCCTACTTTATGGTTCTCTCCACTCAAATTATATTAATTTGATTAGATTTTGTCTTCTCAGCTTGATCAAGTTTACTAATGGGTGTAAACAGAGTGTTTGTATTGGTCATTGCCAATATCATGATAACTTCTATTCCCCGCTTACCGCTTGAATGACATTGAATAAAGAAATACCAGCACTTTACAGCTAAGTGACCAATCCTTTGAGGTAGTAGAGTACATACTGTGAGGTGTATACGGGGAATATAATGGGGTCTTAATAAGGGCTCTAGACACTCATATAGTACAGATAATGAATAATTCCTGTAAGATAATTTCTATTTGTTAGACTCCATAATAAACTTGAGCTTTGGCCTGATACTCTTAGCATCCACTGGGACATTCCCACTGTAGTGAATGTAACTATTGTTAGCATCTCAATTAGTATAGATTTTTTTTAAAACCTAGAGAAATTATACATAACATTTTTGAGGTTGAGAAAATTCTCCAAATTATTGGGACTGAAGTTTCTGAGTCGTGTTAAAGCAAAAACTTACATATAATTAATCTTATGCAGTGGCCAAATTTAGCAAGACTAGTTGCTTTAGAATTATACTCTCTAGCTATATCTACACTGCCCCTGCTTTGCACAAAAAATATGCAAATGAGGCAAAGCATGGAATATTGTTGTGCCTCATTTGCATAATTAATTAGGTTCCGTTTTTGTGCATAACCCCCTCTTGCACAAGAGCCGTTCTTCCACATTTTTTTAAGGAAGAATGGCTCTTGTCAAAGAGGAGGGTTTTGTGCAAAAAGGAGCCATCTACACAGCTCCTTTTTGCGCAAAAGTCTCGCGCAAAAGCAGCTGCTAATTAATTATGCAAATGAAGCGCGGCGATATTCCATGCTGTGCTTCATTTGAATAAGCTTTTCCGGAAGAAGGCTATAGTGTAGCTGTAGCTTCTAAGATAGATTTGTAAATTTACAATAGTCACAAATAGTTGAGGACAAGCTGGCCCTCAGTAAATGAGAAATGTTGATAAAGCATGTACTTTTTAACTAATTGTGGATGAAATGTCTAAATATCTTGTGAAATAAGTTTCTGTTATGCTAGGTATTAATAGAAATTAATATGGTCTCTTTTCTGAAAAGCTGACTGGATTTTCTGTGACATTCATGTGGAAATCTTCAGAGATGCTCAGTAGATAATGCTGAATATTGAATTTATTTCCATGGTATTTAAACTGCACTGAATCATTTGATTCACTCTAGCTGTATTACTTGTCTGTTCTTGCAGCTCTGGCAGACAAAGCCTATCGCCACATGCTTTGTATCCAGGTTCAACAATTCTCCGTGTTTGCAGTTATGACAGTCTGGATCCCCTGTGGTGACCCTTTTTATAAAACAGTACAGGTTGAACCTCTCAAATCCGGGACTCTCAGTCCAGCAACATCTGTGGGCTGGCAGTGGGAGGCTCAGTTCAAGTAAGCTGGTGCAGTGGGGAGCACAGGCCTGGCTAGGGCTGATGGCAAGGAGCGCAGCCCCAGTCAGGGCTGGAGGCAGCGGGGCCAGCAGCCAGGAGCGCAGCCCCAGCTGGGACTGGTGTGGTGGGAAACAAAGCCTCCACTGAGGGGGGGGGGGAGAAGAGGAAGAGAGACTGGGTCACAGCTGGCAGTAGGAAGTGCAATCGCAGCCAGGGCTGGAGGCAGCGGGGCCAGCCTCTGTCCAGGGCTGGGGTGGTGGGGAGACGCAGCCTTGGCCAGACTGCTGACATGGTGGGGGGGAAGGCCATGGGGCAGGCAGAAGAGAGTGCAGCCCCAGCTAGAAGCAGGGAGCCATGACCTCCCTTTCTCCGGCAAATTCTGTGTTTCAAAACCACTGAAGTCCTGGGGGTGCTGGACAAGGGTGGTTCGACTTGTAATGGATTTTGTAAAAAAGCATGCCTCATTTGAAAAGCCGTAACATGCTCATCATTATTGTTCTGGTAAAACACATGTGGAATCATTATATGTAAAGTTATATAATTCTACTGAATAACATCACCGAGACATATGCACAAAATAGTTTCCAAAGACAAACTGATAGTTCTACTGTGTGTGAGTGAAATCAAATGGCCGGACACCAGATTAAGCATCCATTCTTTGGCAGGAAAAAAGTTATGGGCAAAGAAGCAACTGACAATTCCCATCTCTCCAGACTTTTTGTCTTCTGTACCCCAGCTGGAAAGGATTCTCAAAGAAGAGGAAAAAGGACAAAAATGGGGAAGAGAGGCTCCAAATCATCTCTCCTTTCATCTCTAGTCATGACATCAATACTTGAAGGGCAAGAAAATTCACACTGACCTAGGGGGAGGGGTCCTGGCTAACAGGGTTCCAGCCAGTCAGATGGCTAAAGCACGTGGTGAGAGAAACCTTTGCTTTCAAATCATTTAGCTTAAGTACTAGCTTGCATTTTACTTTTTTTTTTTTTTACTTGTAACCAATTATGACTTTTATGCCTCATTACTTGTACTAACTTAATCCATCTTTCTATAGTCAACCAACTTGTTTTTATCTAAATTACTGTGTTTGGATTAAAGTCTTTGGCACACTTCATTTGGGATAACAAGATTTGCACGTATCATCATTTTCCATTGATGAAATAATTGACTTTATATGAACTTGTCTTGTCCAAGAGGGGCCCGAAAAGTACGAGGCATATTTCTGTGGGAAAGCCTGGCACTGGGAATGTGCTCACGTTGCTTTAATGTAATTCACAGGTGGCTGGCAAGTGGGCAATAGAACTCATACAACATAGCTGGAAGGCGGGAGAAGGAGGGAGGGGGGTGGAATTTACATGCTGGAAGCTGTGTGTGTGGGCAGACCAGGAGCAGTGCTTTTGCAGTGAAGCAGTATAGATGGCACCCAAGGTTAGAGCATTGAGGGCCTAGGACGTACAGTCCAGGCTCCTGTGACATTAGCCACGGCACAGTCCATTGGCACCAAGTTATTTTCTAATCTAAGGAGGGCCCATGGTATTTTAAATAGTACTGTGTAGCAACATCTCACAATTACAACAGTACGGTCTTCTGGGATGGGTCCAACGATGGTTGGGTACCAGGACAAAGCTCTATCATTTCCAAAACATCCAATAGACCACAGCTTACTCACTGTGAACTTAAAAGAGAAAGAAATAGGTAATCATGCTACATGTGACCCTTTGCATTCCTAGAGATCCTATATGCCTTAGGCAGGCTTCCTTTAGAAGTTGCCACCAATGCAGAGCCTCCCTTCCTCCTATTCCATTACAAACTATGAGTTAGCATCAGTAATATGGGCCCCAGATCCCCCAAAATCCCACTGATTTCAATGGGAGTGAGAAGCCAAAATACTTTTGAGGATCTAGGCCAGAGGCCATAATCCACAATGATGAACACACTTATGTTACCATCTGCATTTTTTCAACCGTATCTCACTCATGTTGTAGTCATTTTCTTTTATTCTGCAAGAGTATTTTGAGGATAGTTCTTGCCTTCCTTGCCCAGGTGTGGCTCAGTGGCTGCAGTCATGTCAAATCTGAGCATGATCAGGACCGATCTTGAAGCAGCTTCTGAACAGTGATGCAGAAGTGTTCCCCAGAAGTGATACTATGATAGTGAAGGGTACCTAACATCCCAGACGCAGAGCAGGCTTGATGCCCTTTCCAAATAACCTAGCATCCGTTCCACTTCATCATCAGAGGTAGCTAAGTTAGAAGGTACCACTCTGAGGAATGCAAACTGATCCCTCAGGGGTAGCTGAAATCGGATTCCCTTTCTCTTTATAAAATGAGGTTTAAGGGTAATTTAGAAAGAAGGGTTTTCTTTTGAAACAAACGTATCTAGATAGTAGTTTTTTTCGAAATAGCGCATTTCGAAATAGCACCCCGATGCGATTATGCAAATGAAGCGTGGGAAATTCAAAGCTGTGATTCATTTGCTATTTCATTCCTCTGCATTTGCATTCTTCTCTCGAAAGAGGAATGCAGTGTAGACATAGCCTAAGGGTATGTCTAGACTACATGCCTCTGCCGACCGAGGCATGTAAATTATACATACCGACATAGTCAATGAAGTGGGGATTGAAATATCCCCTGCTTCATTAGAATAAAAATGACCACCACGTTGTGCCGGATCAGCCTTTTATCGGCACAAAGCAGCGGTCAAGACGAGGATCGGTCGGCAAAGAAAGCCTTTGCCGACCGATTCCTTATGCCTCATGCAACGAGGTTTACAGGATCGGTTGGCAAAGGCTTTCCTTGCCGACCAATCCCCGTCTTGACTGCTGCTTCGTGCCGACAAACAGCTGAGCCAGCACAACGCAGAGGACATTTTTATTCTAATGAAGTGGAGAATATTTAAATCCCCGCTTCATTGACTATGTCGGTATGTCTAATTTACATGCCTCGGTTGGCAGAGGCATGTAATCTAGACATATCCTAAGGGTGCAGCATTTAGAATCTGGAGTACGTTTTTCCAAGGGAAAGTGGGGACAAAGTGTAGTGAAGAATAAGGATGGATGAAGGTCTAAGCCAGCATGGTTTGATAATTTTTATGTTGTCACTTGCTAAAACCCTGCCCTCTATGCTTTCGTTTGGAGAATAGCTACTGAGCATCACAGTTCAGGGCAACTGCGCCTGTATTTCCCCTCTATCATACAGCAAAGGTATCCCATTCACAGGCTTCTGGCTTCTTGTTGGTCACCTCTGTTGGGCAGAGCACATGTCTGTCTCTCCCCTACTCCTAGGTATTCCCAAACTGCAGAGCTTCCTGCATACACCAGGAATTCCCCATCACAATCAGATTGCCCAAGCAACCCTTTTATTCTGCTCTGCTTTTTCTTTGATGGCTAACCACTGCCACAGTTAAAAGTTACTGCACAGCTCTTTCCAAACAAGCAAATTTATTCTTAAAATAAAAGGTACTTTGGATTCTGTGCAGATAAAAAATAAATACATGCATGCTAATAAGGATACCAGAGACCACCCTAATGCCTGCCAGGGCTCTAGCCAGTGAACACTCCTTCAAACCCCACTAAGGCTTTTTTCCCCTGCAGTTCCAAGCTCATAACCCATGAATCTGCAAGTCATTCCTTTTTCCATTTTGCTCCTCTGATTTTGCTCTCAGATAACAAGTGATCAACAGACAGTGGGTTTTTTCCATAACACAGCTTTAAAAGGATGGGTCCAAATGTGGGTAACTTGCAATTCCTCCCTTCCAAATATTTCCTAGCAAACCCACCCAATTAACACTTGAATCTTGTCTGGTCCATTAGTCCTTTGAAAATCAGAACACTGCCCAAGGTTTTCATTCGTCCTTCATGAGAAATCACATACAATTTTTAAAGGAGAAATTCCTCAAGATACTTAAGCTTAATTCAGTAAGATTTGTCCAGGGCACTGCCAGAAATAGCTGTACTTCTATATAATTTTCCTTCAACTCTGCAGCCAAAGGAAGGTTCAATTATTCGGACTAGGCCTTAAATTGGCAGGACTCTGTCACAGTTTTCTGAGAACCATTGTAATTTATAGTGCTTAAATTCTAACTTACCTGTATAGAGGGTCCATTGCAAAAGCTGCCACTGTTTTGACTAGCTGCCACAGGTGTCACCTACCAGCCATAGTCAGTGCTAGAGCAAGGCCAACCTCCAGCACTTTCCATATATCCTATTGGGAGTCTTATACAGTGTGCAATGGGCTAATATCTGAATGCCTAAAGTATTTATTGGAACTCTTTATCCTAGTACGACATGGGTCTTCTTGATTGAGGCTAGTTGAAAATGCCTTGAAAATTGGCTTTCAGCCATTTTTGCTACCCTATTTTGGCTAAAATTAGGGAATGAAGGGGTGGGAGGATTATTATTAAATGTACAATAAAATAGTTTAAACTCTGGGCAAAAAATGATAGCCAATTTTTATTTCTGAGGCTGAAAGGTTTTGCCTGTCTTTAATCTGAAAATGATCATGTTTAGCAGATTACTTGAAAATAGCGCTATCAGTTAAATGCCACTATGTGTGTGTATTTGAATGTCAGCTAAATAAAGTTTCCTGCAATTCAGTTACCTATTTGTAACTGCAAAAAGAGAAATGCTTTTTAAGTGGCAGTTTACTTAATGGTTACATCCATAATCCCATCCAGAGCAGATTTATTTAAAAAAAAAAAAAAAAGTTAGCCACGATGTTCCTTTCCTGTTCAAATCTGCAGTGTAACTTTGCTCTGAAAAGTGACAAAAGCCTCCCCTTTACTTCACACATGTATACATAGCAGTGTTTCTCAACCTTTTTTTTTTTAAATAAAGTACCCCTTTTTTCAAAAAATTTTAAGCACCCCCAGTACCTACAGTTTTCAGACACACAATTTTTTTTCTACTATTGCAACACATTTGTTTAAACAACTTAATCATAGTCGGATGGGAGTTTAAATTTTGGGGTGTAAGAAATACAAAAATAATAAAGCACTGTAAAACTGAAAACAAAAATTCAGTTTTCTCTACATTTCAGTTGAGTTGACATACACCCCCAGACTTCCCTTGAGTATCCCTATATCCCTAAGAGTACTCGTACTGCTGGTTGAGAAACACTGATATAGAGGACCAGACCTTCTGTCTATGTAACCGCCACCGGACGGGTTTGAACCTGGGACCTCGGGAGCTGACTATAGGAGCCTCTACCCCCAGTGGCGGTTACACCTACAGAGGCAAAGTGACCTTTCACAAAGTGACCAATCCAGTTAATTCTACAGAGCCAACCCAAACAGGAGAGTAGGCTGGGTCTCTACCTTTCTGTGATTCATCGTAAGAGTGGTTGACCGTTTCAATCAATTACACATGGACAAGAGCAACCTCACCCATGATGCAAAGGTTATGCAGGTGTTTCTGCAAGCCTGCCGAATGTTTATTATGGATGCTGATTTTTGTGAAGGAAGATAGGCCTCTTGAATCAGTAATCAGTGAAATGCATTTTTACAGTCTCCTTTCAAAGCAAAGCCACTCTTTGATAGATTAGAAAGATAGGTTTCATGAGCTGTATACAAAGGTTATCCAAATTCAAACTTTCAATTCCCAATTAGCAAGGAAAAGCATTAGCAGACATTTGCTTCATCTTAATTCTGTAACAATAAAGTTTGCGGATGTTACTAAACTGTTTAAGATAGTCAAGACAGAAGCAGACTGTGAAGAACTTCAAAACGATGTCACCAAACTGAGTGACTGGGCAACAAAATGGCAAATGAAATGTAATGTGGATAAGTGTAAAGTAATGCACATTGGAAAAAATAACCCCGACTATATATACACAGTATGATGGGGCTAATTTGGCTACAACAAATCAGGAAAGAGATCTTGGCGTTATCATGGACAGTTCTCTCAAAACTTCCACACACTGTGCAGCGGCGGTCAAAAAGGCAAATAGAATGTTAGGAATTATTAAGAAAGGGATAGAAAATAAGACACAGAATATCTTACTGCCCTTGTATAAAACTATAGTACGACCATATCTTGAATACTGTGTACAGATGTGGTCTCCTTACCTCAAAAAAGATATTTTGGCCTTGGAAAGGGTTCAGAAAAGGGCAACTAAAATGATTAGGGGTTTGGAATGGGTCCCATATGAAGAGAGGCTAAAGCGACCAGGACTTTTCAGCTTAGAAAAGAGGAGACTGAGGGGGGATATGATAGAGGTATATAAAATCATGAGTGGTGTGGAGAGGGTGAATAAAGAAAAGTTATTTACTAGTTCCCATAATATAAGAACCAGAGGACACCAAATGAAATTAACGGGTAGTAGGTTTAAAACTAATAAAAGAAAGTTCTTCTTCACACAGCACATAGTCAACTGTGGAACTCCTTGCCAGAGGAGGCTGTGAAGGCTAGGACTATAATAGAGTTTAAAGAGAAGCTAGATAATTTCATGGAGGTTAGGTCCATAAAAGGCTATTAGCCAGGGGATAGAAATGGTGTCCCTGGCCTCTGTTTGTCAGAGGCTGGAGATGGATGGCACCAGACAAATCACTTGATCATTGTCTTTGGTCCACCCCCTCTAGGGCACCTTGCGCTGGCCACTGTCGGCAGACAGGCTACTGGGCTATATGGACCTTTGGTCTGACCCAGTACGGCCATTCTTATGTATCAATCGTCTTCACATCCAGTATAGAGTAAAACCTCATAAGAGGCAATCCCTTTCTTTATGCTAAAAAAATGGATGAAAGAGCAGTTGGCTTGGTGGGTTCTCAGATAGCCTCTCAATTACAGTACTAGATATTTTCCTCATAAACTTAATCTCAACACATTATCAGAAAGCATGTTGCTAGCATAATTGTGTCCTTTGATACCAGAGCCTGGCAACTGACAAGAATTAATGAAACTGGCCACTAAGCAAAAACTGGTATTCATTATGCCTTGGACTGATAATGGGTCACATGGAGCTCTGCTCAGTATGGAACTAAGGGGAGGGGCAAAAGGAATTTTGATGACAGCTTTGCAGCTCCTCTATTTTACCAATAACCAGGAATTGTTTTGAATCCCCCTCCCCCCCAAAATAGATAGAGTAGTCCTGAAGTTAGACCAGTCTTGAAGCTATCCTGAGGGATACTCTAAGGCTACGACTACACTATGAGTTTTCGCGACAAAAAATATGCTAATGAGGTATTCATTTGCATGAGTCAATCTCATTTGCATATTTTATGCCAATCCTTTTTTGTGCTCGGGGTTTTTGCGCAAAACCAAGCAGTGCGGACGTTTTCTTTTTGTGCAAAACCCCCTTTTCCCACAAGATCAGTAAACTTTTTTGGGGGCACAAGGATCTTGCAGAAAAAAGGTTTTTGCGTAAAAAGAAGACACCCACACTGATTGTTTTTGTACAAAAACCCTAGCGCAAAAACAGATCATCAGAAAATATGCAAATGAGATTGCAACTCATGCAAATGAGTCACTTGTTAGCATATTTTTTGCCAAGAAAACTCATAATGTAGATGTAGCCTAAAATATACCTGGCTACCAGTAGCTCCAGCAGACTGTTCCAGCAATTGCCAGAGTACAGCTTCTTTCCCCCTAGCAGTACCTCCTACATGAGAGATGTAAGGTGGGGAAAGGGTGGCAGTATAGCTATGGTACTGGTTCTATCTGGGGATTCAGTGGTCATAGCAACCCCGTACACATTGAAGTGGTAGAGAAGTGCCACAGCAGACCCAAGAATCAAACTTTGTGCCTATAACAATAACAAAGTCTGAAAGCAACATGCTGGTCACACTGAAATCAGTGACCACATTTGCATGGGTTTTGCATGTGTGACGGGGGATCCAACTCCCGCACTGACAGCAGCCTGGACCCGGGGGACGCGGGGCCGAGTGGGATGCTGGGCGGGGGCAGGGGCACGCCGGGAGGGGTAGATAAGAGTGTAAGGGGGGGGGGCGAAGAGACAGAGCAGGGTCTGGTGTTGCTCTCAACCCCCTCCCCACCTCCCGCAGACCGAGGAGGTGGTGACCACACCAGGGATGCGGAGCCTGGGGACCCAAGCATCGGGAGACGCCCTAATTGCCTGGGCAGCGGACCACGGAATCCGGGGTGGACTGCGGCCTAAGGAAGGGAACAACTGGACGGACGCCGCACCTCCAAAGGGTCTCCCCAGGAACGCGGATGCAAGCCGCCAGAAGGACTGAGGGCCCGTTGCTGCAGGAGCAGCCAAAGGTGGACAGAGGCCAAGGGGGAGGGTGCACGGGGAAAAAGGGGCTGCAAGCCCGTGGAACCCCCACCCCGGGGCGGGGGAACACTCCCAGTCCCCAGGACTTGGCTACAATGAGCATGATTCAATCATTTCAATCTCTCTCACACACAGACCACCCCTCCACAGCGACTGGTAGAAAGTAACACAAAATACAGCTTCGAAAAAATATGAGACAGGATGCCCTTAGTTGGGGGAGGAGCTGCTAAGCAATCTGTGGAGTTTGCCATATGCCAGGGGGCGGGAAGGGAAGGAAAAGATTGCAGCACAGCATTTTAATCATCATTGTTCTTTTCCTTATCTCCTATTTTACTTGCTTTTTCCTTGGATCCCACCCAGCCCTCCTCTTTATCCTATGGCGTTAAAGTGGAGTTCAGATTACAGATAGAGCCAAACCCAACCATTCATTTGTTCATTCTTTCCTTGGTGTGCTCTGGACATGATTCCGCCAATCCCTTCCTTAAGAGGCTTAGAAGGCAGATTAAGCATATTGCAAGCCGTTTTAGACATTATTTTAATAATCTGAACAATATCTATTTTATGGTTATTTGCAAACATCTTGGACTAGGTTGCCACTCGAAGAGCAAACACCGAGTCATATTATCATTCAGGCATCTGCCATATGACAGTGCTTTGGTTTTTCTCCAGAGGAATACTATCCAAACAAAAGGTTGGCCTTGCACCCCCGTACTGCCTTTAGCTTCCTCAGAAAGAACAGTCAAGAAACTATAGCACCTTTTTTTCCTTTTCATAACTCTGACTCACTGTGTGTCACAGTACAAAATGCTAACACCTGGGGATCTCATCCAGCAGTGAATGCTTGTTTTCCCCTCTTTACTGAATGACAGCAAAAGAGCTTAAAATTGGATGAATAGCTATGGATAAAAACTTTTAAAAGCTTTTTTTTCCTTTCTTATGGTTTTTTGCCCTCTTTCCCCGTGGACTCTAAATGCAAGCAGGCACTGCTTTTAACCACTGCAGATCAAAGACACCCATCTTATTTCCTGCAGGTTTTACCCACCCTGACTCCTGAAAACAAGCTGGAAACCTTGTCTGTACTTCTTGTGCTGCTATCATTTATTAATAGTTCCTTTATTCATTCAGCAGCCCAGTCGGTGAATTCTACCCAGACATACCTGTAAGTAACATACAATAGCATTGGTTGCCATAACTAGAGATTAGCTCAGTGCTCAGACACTGTGCTAAAGGAGGCCCTACAAGTATATAGAAAGATGGCTAATTTCTGCTGTGTATCCACTAGCTTA
The DNA here is from genome assembly GCA_030068395.1 of Apalone spinifera. Lineage (NCBI taxonomy): Eukaryota > Metazoa > Chordata > Testudines > Trionychidae > Apalone > Apalone spinifera. Next base: position 138,995,608 of record CM057845.1, on the reverse strand, counting down.
CATCAACCCCACAACTGACGCCACTTGTATCCACTAGCTTACATCAGTGATGATGGACCTCACCCCGCAACTGACGCCGCTTGGCACACATATCCTAGCAGTCTCAATAAGGAGGCCAAGGACTTGGATGGGAGAACTGAGCCACTCTCTCGAGTCCAACATTGGGACTGTGGGGGACAAATGCATATCCGTGGGGAGACTTGCACTTCAGCGACCTCTGCGCCATCTGTTCGGTGGCTGAACGGAAGTGTTCAGCCTCCAAAGCTGAGAGTCTGGCAACACTGGCAAAAATAACTAAATTAAAAACCCAAAGCCTGGCGCCTCTTTGGAAAATGTGTCTGTGTGGAGGTGGGGGAGGGGGAAGGGTAGGAGGAGGAGTTAAAATGAACATTTCAGGCGTTCTTAACTAAAGTATTGCTTTTAGTAATGTTCACTGTGGAACTGGGGTGGTGGAAGCACACTGCGTCACCATGCAAGAAACCTAACTTTAGGAGAGCCTGGGCTGCCTTGGAACAATGGAGATTCTGCACGCTGCAGTGGTGATGTACTTGCATCAGCAAAGGCAGGTGGCAGGGGAGGCGCTTAGTGTCTGAATCTTAATCTCTTCATTAATGATCCAGGACACTGAGCAAACCACAAATTAATGAAATTTTGCAGCTGGCACTAAACCAAGGCAAGTACAAAAGCACCCAGAGAGATTAAAAGCCTGGGCAAGGAAATAACCTGATACGATCCTGCTTGGAAAAATAATGCAGCCTAAATCATAGGGAGGAAAGTGAACACAAAATACTCAGTGGGAGCAAGAACCCTCGAAAGCAGTAATCCTCAATCAAATATCGGGTGAGTGTTCACAGCAAGCAATAGACGAACTGCGTAGTCGAAAAAGCCAGTGCAATTGTTGTCTAGATACACAAGGTATGTTTTCACTGTAGAAAAAAAATTATGTTCTTAACTCACGGTAAGTACCTAAACTACCTTGTGTTTAGTAGCTTGACTTAAAGCTAATAGCAAAGGCTCCTGCATCTATACTGCATTATGTGGGACCAACCAGTTACCAGACTTACTAATGCCTGCTCCAAATGTGGTTGTTCTAGCCCTTTGTTCATGATGCAGTGTGAAAAAACTTGACTATCTACCAAGCTTGACTGTCCAAAGAACATTGACTTGGGGGGTTATGGAATACTTGTGATGGGCTCCCAGAGCACGAGTCCACCAGATCTGCATCTATATTGCAAAGCAATAGGGTCTGAATTCCAGATGCTGGCTTGGCTCAAGCTTGAATCCTCCACTTCTAGGACCCTGGATCCTAGGTTAGTACAGTTTGTATGTCGACAGAAGGGAAGTTAGACTGGAGACTGAGTTCAAACCCTGGGCTAAAAGTGAAGTGTAGACATAAGCTTACAGCCTCCTTTGCATTTCTCTTATCCCTTTTCCTGACATACACAAGGTAGAACAATCTCATCCTTGGCTTTCCAGAGCCAGAATTTGTTATCCCTTCAATTTTTTTTTCTGCAAAAGCCACAGTTCTTCCTTAGCACTTGGAGATAGATGGGTAGAAAATGATGAATTTAGCATGGGAGCTTATGTTTACAATCTGACATATATAATGCATTTTTATTTTCATGAGATATACCATATGAAATATTGTAAATACACCCAGGACAATGGATGGTTGTTTACTGTTTGATTACAAACTGAAAAAAAAACCCAATGAAAAAGTGGATGATGTTACTGTTCAGATCTGGGCGATAAGGAGGAGGAAGAGGAGAGAGGATGTTTCCATTATATAAAGTGAAATACAATCTATGCAGCCATTTTTAAGTTCTGAGAAAAGGGGTCAGAAAAGTTTAGAAGAAAGATAATGACTAGCTGAGTGAAGGTCTTAGTGAGTGTCTAATGTCCTATAATGGTCTCCCCTGTGACCCTGAACAGGCATTTGGGCAAGGGGTGAAGATAAAGCAGAGGCAATCCCTAAAGAATCCATTCCAGCATTGCCTGCTTGTCAAGAAGGGACAGTTCAGGGTTTTGGGGGAACTTTTTTGTTCTAGGTAGATATCCATTCTGATAGAATGTAACAATAGCAATAGAATTCCCATTTTTTTACCTCACTATCATGTATAATAAATAAAAGATCTCTGAAACATGAGAGGCTGCTTTATGCTACTTTGATTCCCCTCTCATTTGAGGGAACTTTTTTTTTCTAAAACAGAGAATTCTCTGACTACAACTATAAAACACATTGTAACTAGGAAGAATGTGACCTCCCCACAGCTTGTAATGGACTTCAGCTGCAGACTTCAAAACTGCTTCTATTACAGGAAGTTCATATAGCCAACAACTATTTCAAAAGCCTGCTGAGGGCCTGATCTAACCCTCATTGAAGTCAATTGGAGCCAGTTCAGGTCCTTGACAGAAAGTTAAAGGCACACTTCACAAGCCACTGGCAAACTGAAGCTGGCCATGAAAGCTATGTTGGAGTCTCGGGCTTATCAGTGACAATGGTGCTACACAAACGCAGCATTTACAGAGAACTGAACTCACACAGTATTCCCAAATGTGAACATTATTATCTGCATTCCCAATTTGGAGACAATGGATTTCAGTGTGAGAGCAGGGAGATGCCTGAAATTCAGGGCAGTGAGCAAAGACATATACAGGAGGAAGTGCAAAGACCACAAGGGATGACACAACAGAGGCAATGGGACCATCAGAGATCCCACCATGGGGAGTGTCCCAGTTTCAAGGTAACTACACCTTGACCTCCATGGGGTGCTGTAGGGAATGCCTGGTCAGGTTTCAGGCATCTAGCTCTGGGCAGAAATGTACCTCCTTTTGGAAACGAATCTCCCGATTGAGATTTTAAGCTGCAGTCCCCTGTCTGTCATTCACTATGTCATCCTCAGTAAGCCAGTCTGCCCGATGGCCAACATCTGTGCATTGCTCTCTCCCAGAGGGATATCACCACTGTATTACCAATAGTTACAAGTTACCACATAGTCCCCTCTCAGCAACATACATTCATTCAGGATAAAAGTATTCAGAGAAAAAACAAACACCCTCCCCAACCTACACACATACTAAACATACCAGAAATTAACCATGAGTCCTCTGGTAAACTGAAGTTCTTTCACCCCTTCTTCTGTGAGGGCTACTCCCCTCCCCACCTCTGGACCAAAGTTCCTGTCCATTCATTGAATGAAAAGGAAATCTCTGAGTGTTTAAACTTTGTCTTTACAGCCCATTTGTTCTTTGTCTCTTGCCTCCACTCTGGGACTGTCCTAAATGAAAATATGCAAACCACTTCAGGGACAGTACCTCTCTGGGACTTTTTACCATCTCTGGGACTTTGTGGTAATCTCTCTTTCTCTGTCTTACTCTTTAGTTCCTGAAGCAGCTGTAGTAACTCTCACCACATGAAGCTGCAGACAATGCCTGTCGCACAATGATATTAGAACCATAATACCATATTGTCCCCAAAGGTACTGCATTGAGTTGCATTATCTGTCATGGAGGGATTGTATGAGATTGAGGGGTGGTGGAGGAGGCAGAAGAATTAGGAGGGATGATGCGGCAGCAGAAGGACCGCTAAAGATGGTTCAGCAGCAGCAGTGGGTGTAGGACCAAGAGGGATTGGTAGTGGGTGAAAGACGAGAGATTATTTAGAAGCAGCAATTAAGGGGGGCACAAGGGATGACATAATGGTAGCAGTGGGGGTGCAAGACAACCAGGGATGGTGTGGTGGCAGCGATGGGACCACGAGGGTGATGCGATGGCAGCAGTGAAAGGGAGGAGCAGAAAGAGACCACCCAGGATGATACGGTTGCAGCAATGCAGGGGCAGGACCATGAAAGATTGCACAATAGGGAGATGAAAACAGTGGGAGGTTTATAAGGGACAAGTGACAAATGAAACACAAGAAAGAGGAAGAAAAGACTGTACACATGAGAAAAGACATTGAGAGGACTTCCATCGGCAATGTGTGCAACTCCTTTACGGCCAATGCTCTGTGGGTGAAGACAGGGCAGAGACTTCGGACTGCTCCGTTATGGAAGTCATGCATTGGACGAGGGATTAAAGTGTCCTTGTGTGTGAGAGAACAATTTTAGCACAGTGACTGTACTTCTTTGCTGTTCCACTTCTGACAGAGGCACACTGAAGACTCCCCCTTGAATGCAGGGCCGTGTGTGGTGATCTGGGTGTATGTTATCTAAGAGATTTAGTCTCAGTGGGTAAAATGCATTTCATGCACATTAAGCCAGAGACTCCATGCAAGTGAAACATCTTGGGCCTAGACAGCAAAATCCACTCCTAAGCAGGTGTGGGCCTGAAGCACAGCTCACAAGCTACTACAACTGGCATCATCTCCAGGCTGGGTGTATGTAGGGCCACTGAAGCCACATTGATTCAGAACCTCTGACTTATCATTAGTTTTTTTGTTTTACTATATACTGAGTTTTTGGCCTGACACTTTCAATTACTGACTATCCCCAGCCTATCCCACCCTTCCGGTTACAGTGTTACCAGCTTTCCCAAACTGATAGAGTAGGCCCTCTCCACCCCTGCAGCAGGAGCTCTCATGGCTGCCAACTCCTCATCAAACCCAAACTCTCTTTAATTTAGTTCCCTACATCTGGACATCCCCACACCCAGCAATTAACCCAGTGCACAAACACCTCAACTTTACCTCCCAGTCCCACATCAATTCTATCCCCTCTCCCCCCCAGCTTCCACTCACTCCACAGATGCCCTGCCTACAGCTCTATGAATTCTTCACCCTGCTCCTCCCAGGCCTAAGGGAATTAGCTTCATTAGAGTCACTTCCCAGCTTGGCAAGGCAGAAGCAGGGACTCTTCACGGCACCTCTCCCAGTTGGTTATGAAGTTGCAGGGAAGGGGGGAGGAGCAGAAAGCAGAGCTGAGCAGCCTGGAGGTGCTGGGCTATTTCACTTACCTCCTGACCTTTCATGAACTTGATGGCAGCTGCTGCTCCCTATTCCCACAAAATGCTCCTGGGGGAGGCCTGGTTCCTGTACCAATCCTGTTTGGTTGCTTTTCCTCAGGTGACAAACAAGAGGGGAGATGCAGGGTATATATACACATCTGTAACATACACACAGGCTAGCTCAGTTATTTGAGGGTTAAGCAGCTCTGAAGCTGATATTTGAAATGTAGCAGATCAGCAAGACTGACAGATTTACTTTGCAATGATACCTTTCTTAAGCAACTACTCAAGAGACCAGCAAAATCAGTTACCTTTGCAGAGGAGGCCTGTAAAGGTCAAGCAGAATTGCAGTGAAAACCTTGGGGATACTTTAAAATGGTTGCAGATGGCAGGAGTTACTTCCTGATTATTGTTCTCAGTGTGAGAATCACAGTGTATGCTAATAATGGCACATTTAGCAAGTGTCTTTTATCCAGAAGAGCAGGTTATACATTGTGCTGTTAGAGAGGCTTTAAAAAAACCCCACACCTGTGCATGAAAGAGTTCAAAGCTGTTTTAGTGTTAATGTGTCAGAAATTGATCTCTTTTTGTGTTTGTTCAATTTTTAAAACTCAGAATGGTTACTGACTTTAGTTACAATTGAACTTAGTAAACAAAGAACAATTTTGATAATTTTTTATTTAAAAAATGAAAAAAAAACCCCAGTGCCTTGAATAGAGATGTATATTTGGAAACTTTTTTGAATATATTTCATGATGTTGACAATTGTTCATGAAAAATGTCTTAATAAATGCCATACTTTGACTAGAAACTTTTCACTAGAAAAATTTCAACTAGCTTGGTTTATAATACATACAAATCAGTTTGCCCAGTACTGCAGAGAAAGAAGAAAGTATCAAACAAGCTGGATGAGAAATTCTAGGTTAAAAGAAGATGGGATGGGAGGAATTTGGCTGGACACCAGATGTTAACACTCCTACTGTTTAAAAAGGTGTCCTGGGACCTCTAGTGATTGTATGTATCAAACACTTTGGTTCTACATCTAATTGAAAGATGATGCCTACAGAACCCCCATGATAGTGTTTAACACTCTAGTGGCAGCATTAGTTCAGTGCTTAGGAGGAGGAAGAAGTTCCACAGAATGAATCTCTAATGATCCCTCTTGTGGAACTTGGATAGGAAAACTTCATGAAAAACCCATCTATTGACCTGACTCAATGCTACCATATCTGAGGTGGCCACAGTCAGAGATAATATACAGAAAAGGATGAATTATGGACCTTTAATTCCTAATTAAATTCCCTAAAGTTTTCTGAACTGCAACATACCATTGAAATAAATTAGGTTCTTGGGAGAAGATAACTTTCCTCAGGGATGGTGGGTATAATAGGCAGGGGAAAGCATTGCTTTCCCAAACTGCCAGCCTGGCCCCAGCTAGACTCCACCTCCAGAATGTCTACAGTAGGCGTACTGGGCATGGAGTGTTGCTGCCCCTAAGTGCTTGCCCTCCCCGTGCTCCAGGGCTGGAGAGGCTGAGGGCATATCCCAGGCAGCTTGGCTTGAGGAGCTTGAGTATAAGGGGCAGGGCTGGGGGGAGTTGCCTCTCCCAGCCCTATCTTCACCCACCGCCCATGACTCTCCTCATGTTATACAGTATCATATTTTGTTATTTCAAGCTCATCAAAACATACACTACAGAGGAGCTCAACCAGGCCTCAATAAAAATAAATCATAATACCAAGTCACATCTCAGAATATAAAAACCTGCAATACATGTTTCAGAATACAATCAACTGTAGAAAGTAGTTTACAGTTTAATATTTGTTCATGCTACCATATGACCCTCGGAAAAGATATTAAGTAGTCATCTCAAAATGGAGCCAGAAGTCCTTAAACAGTTTCTGATCTGAAGGACAGCTTTCAGCAGCTGGCTATGTTCTTTCCAGCTGATGCTATAACTACTGGAATTTTTAAAGAATATAGGACTAAAGAAACAATAATAGGAAGAGAATGATAGTACTTTGTTGCAGCAGGAAAAATGGAAATATAGAATGTGAGGACGGAAAATTACAGATAATTTGGACAAAGAATATTCCACTGGTAATCGTATATATAGTAGCCCAATGTCTTAGAGTCTGTAACGCTGAAATGCTGGCTGTTCCCTCTGGGCGGCCCGTGCTGCAT
>CM057845.1:138962600-138980871 GCA_030068395.1 Apalone spinifera | reverse complement strand
AAGCGGCTGATTTTCCGCAAAAACTGGCCAGTCTAGACACAGCCCAAGTGTATTAGGAGCAAGAGGAAGACTAAGACAGGGTTAGGCCCATTGCTCAGTGAAGAGGGAGAAAAAATAACGGGAAACTTGGAAACAGCACAGGTGCTTAATGACTTCTTTCTTCCGGTTTTCATCAAGAAGATGGATGGTGACAGGATGCCAAACATAGTGAATGCTAGTGGAAATGGAGTACGTTTAGAAGTTAAAATAAAAGAATAAGTTAAAAATTACTTAGAAAAGTTAGATGCCTGCAAGTCACCAGGACCTGATGAAATGCATCCTTGAATACTCAAGGAGTTGATAGAGGCGGTGTCTGAGCCTGTAGCTATCATCTTTGAAAAATCATGGACATTGGGAGAGATCCCAGAAGACTGGAAAAGGGCAAATATAGTGCCCATCTATAAAATGGGAAATAAGAACAACCTAGAAAACTACAAACCTGACGGTTTAACTTCTGTGTCAGGGACAATAATGGAGCAACTAATTAAGGAATCCATCTGCAAAACATCTGGAGGATAATGAACATATGAACAGCCGTACTGAGTCAGACCAAAGGTCCATCTAGCCCAGTTGCCTGTCTGCCGACAGTAGTCAGCACTAGGTGCCCCATAGAGGGTGGACTGAAGACAATGATCGAGCGATTCGTCTCCTGCCATCCTTCTCCAGCCTCTGACAAACAGAGGCCAGGGACACCATTTCTATCCCCTGGCTAATAGCCGTTTATGGACCTAACCTCCATGAAATTATCTAGCTTCTCTTTAAACTCTGTTATAGTCCTAGACTTCACAGCCTCCTCTGGCAAGGAGTTCCACAGATTAACTACGCACTGTGTGAAGAAGTACTTTCTTTTGGTAGTTTTAAACCTGCTACCCATTAACTTCATTTGGTGTCCTCTAGTTCTTCTATTGAGGTGATAGGTAACAGCCAGCATGGATTTGTAAAGAACAAATCATGTCAAACCAATCTGATAGCTTTCTTTGATAGGATAACGAGTCTGGTAGATAAGGGAGAATACCTAGATGTGGTATACCTAGACTTTAGTAAGGTGGTATACCTAGATGTGGTATACCTAGACTTTAGTAAGGCATTTTGCATGGTCTTGCATGACTGTCTTATCAATAAACTAGGAAAATACTATAAGGTGAGTGCATGACTGGCTGGATAACCATTCTCAGAGTAGTTTTTACAGTTTACAGTCATGCTGGAAGGCATAACAATTGGGGTTCCGCAGGGGTCTGTTTTGGGACTGGTTCTGTTCAATATCTTCATCAATGACTTAGATAATGGCATAGAGAGCACAGTTATTAAGTTTGCAGATGATACCAAGCTGGGAGGGGTTGCAAGTGCTTTGGAGGACAGGGTCATAATTCAAAATGATCTGGACAAACTTGAGAAATGGTCTGAGGTAAACAGGATGAAGTTTAATAAGGACAAATGCAGAGTACTCCACTTAGGAAGGAACAATCAGTTTCACATATACAGAATAGGGGAAGTGACTGTCTAGGAAGGAGTACTGAAGAAAGGGATTTAGGGGTCATAGTGGATGACAAGTTAAACATGAGTCAACAGTGTGACACTGTTGCCAAAAAAGCAAACATTATTCTGGGATGCATTAACAGAAATGTTGTGAGCAAGACACGAGAAGTCATTCTTCCGCTCTACTCTGTGCTGATTAGGCCTCAACTGGAGTATTATGTCCAGTTCTAGGGCCCCCGTTTCAAGAAAGATGTGGAGAAATTGGAGAAGGTCCAGAGAAGAGCAACAAAAATGATTAAAGGTCTAGAAAACACCGAGAGGGGACATAATAGCAGTTTTCAAGTATTTAAAAGGTTGTTATAAGGAAAAGGGAGAAAAAATTGTTCTCCTTGGCCTCTGAAGAAGCAGTGAGCATAAATTGTATCAAGGGAGGTTTAGGTTGGACATTAGGAAAAACCTCCCAACTGCCAGGGTGGTTAAACACTGGAATAAATTGCCTAGAGGGGTTGTGGAATCTCCATCCCTGGAGATATTTAAGAGCAGGTTAAATGGACATCTGTCAGAGATGGTCTAGATGGTGCTTGGTCCTGCCGTGAGGGCAGGGGACTGGACTCGATGACCTCTCAAAGTCCCTTCCAGTTCTATGATTCTATGACACACTTGTCAGTCTTAGCAGAGGTGGCTAAGCAGAGGTGGCCTTTTCAGGGAAAGGTTTAAGTTTGATCTGGACAGAAAGGCATATGCCTCTTCATTTGCCCCTGCTGTATTTGTACCGTGGATCCTGTAAATCCCAAGGCCTGTTAGAAGGCCCATCAATGGGAGGGGGAGGTGGTCACTACCTCAGTGCCCTGTTATACTACAGCAGTGGTGGCAGCCAGAGCCCCACGCCCTTTAAATTGTTGCTGGAGCCCCAGGCAGCCCACTCAGGAAGTGGGCATGCTCTGCTCCAGGTGATGCTGAGGGCCACCCTAGCCCCACCCCTTTTACCAGAGCCTCTTCTTTTAGCATGGAGCTGATCCCTCCCAATCTTGTCCAGGGCCTGACGAGACTTACCGTTACCCTGCCCGTCAATAACACAACTTTCATCAGGACCAAAAAAACACACACACAGCATTGGATATGCACATAAGGAATTTTGGTGTTTACCTCAGGAGAGTCATGGGACTTGATTTGTAACATGGATTGATAGCCTTAGATGGAAGGAGCTATAAGTATAAAGAATCATTCATATTAGATATTTTGGTTAATGTATTGGTAAAGGGATTGTAAATCTGGCATGTTTGATGGTTAGCCATTTGCTTACATTTGGAGATATTTTACAAGCAGTTTCAAAACGACAGGCTTTCGCATACCGTAATGATTAGCCATTGCGTAATGTGGCAGACCAATGGCAGCGGGCTGCAGGGGTTTGGAGGAGGGCAGGTACACAGGTAGTTGGGTGAGTGGGTTCCTGTTCCTTGCATAGGTTGCCACCTGAGACTCAGTAAGAGCCAGCCTGCAGCAGCAGCAGGCTAACAGGTTACCTGCAGCAAGTGAAGGCCGGCTGGTCCATTATAAAAGGCTTTCCCTTAGGTAAGGGGATGGGGGATATGAGTGATGGACCTGATAGGAAGAAGAGCAGAGTGGAGGAGAACTAAAGGTTGCAAGCAGGAGAGATGCCACTCAGGTGCCAGGGGGGAGGTACTGTGCGAGTGGTTGGAACGTGGCCCAGGGAGAAGCTGCTATTCTGTGGGGACAAGGGCAAGAGCCTCACTAGTGGCTGCTACCTAGGGTCCTGGGCTGGAACCCAGAGTAAGTGGGTGGGACCATGTTCCCTCCAACCTTCCCCATGCCCAGTGGGCTGCCACCAGGGGAAAAGAGGGAGCCTAGGACCATGGAAGGATTTAACTCCAGGCTAGTGACTTGTCTGTGATGAGACTGGCTCATTAAGCGGGGACCCTCACCTCTGAGAGAGACAAGAAGCAATGGGAGGGTCACCGCAAGCCTCTGAGGCATACTAAAAATCTGCCAGGAAGCACAAGACCCAGGGGATATGACCAGAGTTCCGCCCCAGTACCTACAGGGAGCAGAATGGCATTTGGCCCAGTCACAGTATATTACTTCAATGCCTGGCTGTTTGTTGCTAGCAAAGGGTGTTTATAAGTTTCAGATGCTAGATATTGTTTTGGGGCCAGGTACCCTCATTTAATGAATGAGCTTTCTTAAAAAATCACTTCTTAACACCAGCATGCTGGACAAGGTCTTAGCACGCTGGACAAGGTTTCAATATATAGCAACAAGACTTGACTATAGCCAATATTCTTTTTTGGCTAAAGATGGTTTTCCTTCTCCCAGAAAAAAAAATATGGTCAAAGTGGTATTTTGGATTACCATCTTTGTACTATGCTGTCTTCAGACCACACAAGATTCATCAGCATCGGATGAGACCATCAATGAAAATCTAATTGCTGCAAGTGAGATGAATTAAGGCAATGGATAGATAGCAGTTTTCTCTGAATTAATATTGAACTTCTCTCCTGGCATGCCATTAAGAAGCTCTCTACTTCCAGAAGGGCTGTATTGTGCATCACACGAACTAAATCCATTGACAATCCCATGCCACTTTCTTCAAGAGAAAGGCTAAAGCTTGCCAAACACCATTTCCATTTATTGCAATCAAGTAAAAAGTAAAGCAAATTAGCAACAAAAGCCCTCACTGTACTTCCTTCTGTTTTTCATTTGCAGAAATTACTCTTCACTTGCATTTAACACAAACAAATCTAGCATACAGTGGTATTCGTCTTCCCTCTTCCACCCCAGAAGTGATTGCATTTCAGTGGTATTTTAGTGATTCCTACCAGTGATCTGGCTGTATTTTCTGTTAGGCTTACGGATGAAAAATTGGTACATGTATATGTTCACTTTCTCTGTGATTCCCTGTTTTCCATTTATACATGGCATTCTCACTACAATTTGAAGAATGGAGTACATAACCGCACCTGAAGTCGTCATGTGATTTGCATATCTGCTATTCTCTGAGGTCTATATTGTGGTTCATGGAGCATGGGTTGTGCTAACAGTAGGAAGCAGAAGTGATACAATGCATGAACAATTGTTGCTGAAGGCACTGTGCTTTGCTTATAATAGGCATTATGAGTTTCAGATCCAGGAAATCTATATATATACACACACCAATTTTTCATTCATAATTGTACTACAGAACATAGCCAGACCATTGGTAGGAATCACTAAAATACTACTGAACTGCAGTCATCTGGATCATAGAAAGCTCTTTCCTGCATGAGTTGCTACATCACCATTATATAGGATAACCTCTCACTCATCTGGTACAATTTTACCATGGCCACCTTCCCACTTCAACTAGACATTTTGGGTTCATCCAGCAAAAAATAGCAGCACTAGCTGGTAGCCCTCATGCAGCAGGGGCAGGATAACATAATCCAGGGTGCTTGGCACACCCTGACATAAAGGCTCTCTTGTGATGTCAACCCATGATCCCACTTGTTTATGGATGGCAGGCAATCCTACAAGAGAGTTGCCTGGTGGGCTAGTAGGGCCACTTATTTTTGGACAAACAAAGCCTCCCCCAACTTTTGGGCCACCGTTCACTGTTGTTAGAGGACTTGGATTCTAAATCAGAGAAGAGGGAAGATTTGGTCCTCATCCGTCTGATTTGAGCCATGATGGGACCTCTCCGTTATTTTCACTGATGGGGTTGCATCAATAGTGTAAATACAATCAAACAGCAGGTTTTAGAGTACGTCTCTGTTTCAGGAGAACAGAGCATGTTACACTTACACAACCTTAATTTTGGTATTTTCTGACTGCTCTGGGCGTAATTGTGCAATATTAATAACTGTAACACAGATTTTTGCAGGAATATAGGCTATCCCCAATCTCCCAAAAATATAACATAGGACTCAATATATAATTCCTGCAGCCTTTTAGGTGGTCATTGGATAGAATTATCCATTGAGATACAAGGTAATTTTTTTGTATCCGTAGGCAGATTAAATGAATAATACTTTAGTCCTTTGACTGCTTCATTTGTAACCATTTGGTAACTGTGAAATGGTACATTGCTGCTGAAGGAATCATTTAATTCCTGCCTGATGCTTTGCACATACTAGGTCGGTAACAACCCCTCTCCTCAAAAGAAGGTGATAATTTCAACTGACCCATTGTTATCTGGCACCTTCTTGGATGCCAACTTATCTTCAAGAGCCTAGATTACAAATAGCTAGTATTTCCACAGTGCTCGCTGATTCACATCCTGTGTGCCACTTTACCCATGAAAATATGAACATTAAGACAATTTCTCTCTTTAAAATTGAACACAAATATGAATGGAGATAAGAATGGCTAAGTATTGACCCTTTCCCTATTCATTTTGGTCTGAATGAAAATCACATTTTTTAAGGATAGGACAATGGTACCAGCGCATTCCTTTCAGCAAGGAGTAAAAAGGTTGCAATCCCATAGACTGTTAGGTTAATTCAGCAGAGGCACAACTTCATGTATATGCAGGCATGCAGCGAAAATAGTATTCAAGTGATTAAAATAGAAGGTGGGACAGAATAAAGTTTATATAAAAGCACAAAACTAAAATGGAAAAATCTTTGTGTGTGTATGCGAGAGCGAGAATTTGAATGTTGTTCTTTGCTTACAAAGTCCTCCAGTATTGGTCAATCCAGCCCAAAGTTAATAAATCACAGGAGCCCTGGTCTGAAGAACAGAAGGGGGTCAGCCTGAGCTGAGCCCCAGTGTTGAGATAAATTTAGCACATAACATTTTTGCATTTCTCTAGCACCTTTCATCCAAGAATCTCAATGAAGCTTATAAAAACTTAGTTAATGAAGTATCAGAACACCTCTAAAAGATAACTCCCTCCTTGGTCCCCACAGTCTTCTTGCATTTACAGAAATTTATACGGGGGTTATAGTTAATATAGCCATACCATCTAGGCTAGTTACAGTCTTTGAATACTAAGGATTTCAGGGCCAATGAAGACTGGACTCAAGTCTATGATTCCTCCAAAACTGACACCTGATAATTCATTAGATACAAGCCCAGCAAAGATACTTCCTTGCAGCTTGATGGCCAGAGGTTAAAAAGAGCAATTTGGGAACGTAGTTAGACTAATTGAAGAAAGGATGACATGGTGGAAAAGGAAGATCTGGATGGGTTAAAAGAAAGATATTAAGCAAAGATCTGGTGTTGGAAGATGAAAGAGCATTTACAATCTAAACTAAAGAGAGAGAGAGAGAGAGAGAGATTTGAATACTTATCTAAAGATTTTAAGTGCCACCTGACAGGGACCAGATGTTCACATATGTTTGTAGAAGACCTAGAACAGTGAAATCCACATCTGACTGACACCTTGGCTAATATATCTTGGGTACTGTAGTATTTTGAGGCTTATTTAAACTCAGCTTCTCAATAATTTAAAATTAACTCATCATTAATACTAATGCAGAATCAATGGTGACTACAGTGTCTGTGATGTAGACTTGTGTTCATTCTTTATTAAACAGGAAACACAATTCCTTTCAACTAACGTGAGGAGTTTTGTGGCACCTTAAAGGCTAACTGATTTACTTGAGCATAAGCTTTCTCAAAAGCTTATGTCCCAATAAATCTATTGGCCTTTAAAGTACCACAGGACTCCTCATTGCTTTTGCAGATACAGATGAACAGATCTTGGAGGAGTAGCCATGTTAATTTCAAAGACTATTCCAAAATACCTGCCCAACTTAAATGGTCCAAATAAATGAGAGTATTTTAAGAAAATGATGATTAGATATCTGTAGCTCCTGTTGAGCAACCTTCTTTTATTTGCATTTTTATATCCAAAGGTTAACTAGATTTTTCCATTTAACAAAAAATATTGAAGATAGACAGAGCCTGCCAATAACTCAGGTGTAATTAATATCCCTACTGGTGACTTCACAGATTTCATATACATCTCATCTATTATAATATGAATTGCCATCTCCCAGATGGCCATTTGTATGGGAGGACATTTGTCAATTTCATTTATAAAAAATTACATCAAAGTAGTCATGTAGCATAGTCTCTTTCATAGGATAACAGGACACAGTCACATAGAATGTCAAGGCCTCTTTATATCCTCTTTTCACTGCAGACCTAAGCAATGCAATCCATATTTATGACACTGAACACTGCAATGATATCATCTGCTTCCAGCTTTTAATAGATGAGATGATGAGAGGATGGATGATTTTGTGGTTAAGGCAGGGACAGGAACTTGGGAGATCTGAGTTTAATTCCTGGCTGTGCCACTGTATCCTATGTGACTTTGCTGAGCTTCTTAAATTTTCTGTGCCTCATCACTTCACTACCTGGAAATGGGGTAACTTTTCCTTAGTCTCCCTTACTTATTTAGGTACAGACAGGAACAGGCTCTTGCTAGGAGTACACACAATGCATACATAGCACAAGGGGTCCCAGCCTTGGTTGGCGTAGGTAGGCATAACTGTAATGCAAATATAAATAGCAGCATTGGAGTAATTCTATACTATGTTGGTCATTAAGTTCATTTAATGTGATACATTCAATGGCATTTTGGCTCCTAAGTGCCAAATCCCTTTGAAAATATTTAGGCTCCTAAGTCAGGCATGACAACACTGAGAATACCAGTGCCTGACTGGGCCTGAGACCCAGTTTCACTCACTTCCTGACTCTAAATTAGAGACCACATGGCAAGGAACTGGAAGAAAGTATGAACTATGACAGGGAGTGGCCTGCTGCAATGTAGGGCTTGTTGAGATGTTGAGTTACTGTGCAAGAAGCCAGCATGTGAATTTTCAGTACACTCCAAGACTCTCGCTGCAATGTAGCAATATGAACCCCAGTGTAGCAAGCTGATACGCTGTAAATTCATATTCAGATTTGCCATGCACTCATCTGCCTATAGACCATAGGTGCCAACCTTTATTTTCCAGTAGATGCTCCACCCCTATGGCATGCCTAGACAATGCACGGCTTCCGAAAGAAGATATGAAAATTCGGCTTGAATTTGTATATCTTCTTCCATTTTTTCCCCCGGAAGAGGCTTTTCCGATATTTGGCCCTATGTTGATGGGCCAAATATCAGAAAAATATCCTCTTTCGAAAGTCCCCTTATTCCTCCTAAAAAGAGGTTTACAGGGGGCTTTCAAAAGAGGGTTTTTTTCCTGATATTTGGCCCCGTGTATATGGGCCAAATATCAGAAAAGCCTCTTCGGGGAAAAAATGGAAGAAGATACGCAAATTCAAGCTGAATTTTCATATCTTCTTTCGGAAGCTGTCCGTAGTCTAGACATGCCCCTAGGCCCTACCTGCACCCCACCTTTTCCTTGAAGCCCCATCCTCACTCCTCTTCCCAACCCCACATCACCCCCTCCTGCCCTCTGCTCACTCCATTCAGTCCTCTTCACCAATGCACTCCCCCACGGGCTCCTCTCAGCCTTCTCTAAAGCACCTCCCACTGCTGCTGAACAACTGACTGGTGGCCACAAAACAGCTGTGTCTGGTGGGTGCTGAACACCCTCTTTTATTCTCTCCATGGGTTCTCTCCATGGGTCCTTGAGCCCCAGAGTACCCATGAAGCTGGCATCTATGATGTAGTAGGCAAAATTTTGCATCCTCCAACTAGTTAGTGTGCTTGTTGCATTCCTTTTGTGGGGCTCTGGGTGTTCTCCTTATACTACTCATGTAAGACTCCATTCTGTACCACTGAAGTCAATGGGAATTTTGCCATTGCATTCTGAAAGAGCAGGATAAGACCCTCATATGCTGTGGGATCAATTCTGAAGCGATACATACGGCAAAACATGAACTGGTGAGTGGGTATGACTCCAACTACAGGAGATGGCAGAGTTTACATTTGTGTAATGTTAATGGACATGGTCAGAGCATAGACTATGAAGCAAGTTGCACCAACTGACTCTCTCTCTAGGCTTATGCTCACCTCTGAACTTAGATCCAAAAGTTTGATACAGATAATTATCTGGAGGGAAGAAGATTTCTTCTAGTAAGTTTCTTTGTCTCTTCAGACGTCAATGTAGTTGCATATTATGCTTAGGATCACTCAGCGCGCAAGGCCAAACAGAGCTCAATACCTCCTGGAGTTGCAGAATTCTGTCCAAGCCAGAGCAAAGGTAGAGTTAGTTATCTAGGTATCTATCATGGGGTAAGCACACCCCATCACAGGGTGCCAGGCCACATGAAGAAAGGCAGGGCTAGAACCGCAGCCAGTTAAGTCCAATGCTGATGACCCTTGCTGTAAAATATAGTAATACTGTCTAGTGACGGGAGTCTATAAAGTCACTCTTCCTCATGGAGCTGCATGGCCTAAGTCATTATTGCAGCCCTTCCACTCAGAGCAGAATGGCCCAAATTAATGAAAATGCCCACTTCTAGGGTGCTATGTGGCCTACTGATTCATTGAGAAAGTAAGATGTCGCCTCAGGTTGTGTGTCACCTAGGCTACTGGGAACTCAGACTCTTCCTGCTCCTTTGAGTCCCAGCAAAGAGCCCTGGCAGTGGGCTGAGTCAGCAGGAATCCTCCTGAAACACACTGACTGGTCCCTGGTTTACTCACACCAGAGAAAAGCATAAGTCCCTTGGGTTGCTGCCTCCCCTTTCTCTCTTGGCAATGCTCTGTGGTTTCCCTGAGCTTTTGGCATCCTCAAATGGCGTAGCTCTTGCCAGTACAGTCTCTTTTCCCAGCTCATCGGGGAGCCTGGACTCCATCTGGAGGTCTGCATGCTGGGGCTCTGTGGCAGCTCCAGAGAGAGCCTGCAGGCTGTATCCTCCCTCCTTCAGCAACCTGGCCAGACTGAGTTGGGCTGCTTCCTTTTATACTCTGCCTCCAGGCTGAGCATGCCCAGCAGAGCTGGAGCGGC
The DNA here is from genome assembly GCA_030068395.1 of Apalone spinifera. Classification (NCBI taxonomy): domain Eukaryota; kingdom Metazoa; phylum Chordata; order Testudines; family Trionychidae; genus Apalone; species Apalone spinifera. The sequence continues at coordinate 138,970,447 of CM057845.1, read as the reverse complement.
AGGGCTTTCTCAGCCAGCAAAGCACAGTTAACCTTTTTGGGCCTGGTGCAGGGTAGGTACATCCTATCACAGTGTGCAACAGCAGGTTTAGTCAGCCATCCTGACTGTGGAAGTTTCTGATATAAAAAAAGTCTTAATATCTCCAGTGGAAAAGGATATTAGTATTCAAAAACTGGCAATATGTTGGTTTTAAATATCCAACATAAAGGTAGTACTAACAGCGGTATTTTGTCATTTGGAGATTTAGGATTATTTGTGTCCGATTTATAAATCTTGCAGTATTAGCATCCTTGAGCCTGTAATTAATTAGCTTAAGTAGCTCTTATTATGTTTATAGAGGGAAAAGCAGCAGAGGCTGCCTGCAAGGCTCAACAATCTTAGTAGGACAGGTCTTTTCTAATAGGCAGGAATTTAGTATTAATATTCTTTAAAAAGCAATTAAATCAGTGATGGATTGTGATTACTGATGGCCTGTTGAGGGAGGAGGGACTTCACTGAACTTGAGTGTCTGAACATCTGATTAACAATTGTAAATTAAATGGCACAGCAGGGGAGACATTTGGCAAGAGACAGTTAAGAATAAGTTGAGTGTCAGTGGCATGAGCCAGAGTTCTATGTTTTCAGGACTGACATTATAATACAAGTCTCTCAGGTAATTCAGCTTAAATGCTATAGCTGCAGAACCCAGCAGAGCAGAGCAAATACTTGGAATGGAGAAGGAGATGGTAAGTGGGGAAAATAATTGAGTAGGAAGAGATAAAAGAAAGGAGACAGAGAGAGCGAGAAGAGAATACAGAGGGCCCCCTCACAAGGTACCAGAGATGCAGAAAATGAATTTGAAGAAAAGGTTCTATATTTTCAGACACAACAATGGCTTTCCCTCCACCTGGGATAAGGCATAAATGTTGTTAGGGTTGTGCTTTGTGTGACTTATAGAATCATAGAAATGTAAGGCTGGAAGGGAACTTGAGAAGTCTCCAAATCCAGCTCCCTGCTCTGTGGCAGGATCAAGTAAAAGAGTCCAATCTGTTTTTAAAAACCTGCAATGATGAGCATTCCACAGCCTCCTTTGGAAGCAGGTTCCAGAATTTGGAAAGTTTTCCTAATATCTAACCTGAATCTCCCTTGCTCCAGATTATGCCCATTGCTCTTCAGTGGACAGGGAGGACATATGGTTACAGTATTCTGGACAACAGCCCTTAGCATAGTTGAAGATGGTTCTCAGGTCCCTTACTCAATCTTCTCTTCTCAAAACTGAATACACCCAGTTTTTTTAACCTTCATAGGTCAGGTTTTCTAGATGATTTATCATTTGTGTTGCTCTCCTCTGGACTCTCTCCAATTTGCCTCCATCTTTCCCAAAGTGTAGCTCCCAAAATCCAAAACAATACTTTAGATGAGGCCTCACCCTTGATGTACAGACTAGGTCAATTCCCATGTCTTGCATATTACAACTCTGGAACATATTAAGGGGGAGTGTATTAGCCTTTTTCACTACTGCATCATACTGTGGACTCATCTTCAGTTTGTAATCCACTTTACCCCTTGATCCTATCCAGCAGTACTACCATCTAGTCCCCGATTTTTCTTCCTAAGTGAACTACTTTGCATTTGCCTTTTCTGAATTCAGACCAATTTTCCAATTTGTCAGTGTCATTTTGAATTCCACTCCTGCCCTCTAAAGTGTTTACAACCCCTCTCACATTGGAATGATCTGCAAGTTTTGGATGCATACACTCCTTTCCATTATGCAAGTCAGTAATGAAAATAAAGACTAGTACCAACCCAATGACCAATCCTTGCAGGATCCCGTGAGATATGCCCTCCCAGTTTGACCAAAAAAACCCATTGATAACTACTCTTTGAGTACAATCTTTTAACTAGTTGTGTGCCCATTCTCCTTGGTCCTAATTCTGTCTTGGTACAACAGACCTCCCCTTTGGCTAGTCCAACACTCCGTGCAGTTTTTTTTAAGTAAGTGAGTCCCACCACCTTCCTAACATACACAGCTACTTCTACTAGCCTTTGTGCATCGGCAGAATATGTATTTTGCTAGTTTTCTCAACTACATTCATTTTAGGCATGAAAAAGTTCTGCAAAACAAACTGTATTAGTGGTGTTGCAGGCAGGAAGAGAAAATACATATGCTACACCCTTGCTTCAAAACCCAGACAGTCTATTAGCAGAATTTGCTTCCTGGCAGCTGGGAATTCATCCCCATTAAGAGAAAGAACATGATATCAGCTTGAAAAAGGCAAGGTAGAAATATAGGTGTGGGGGAAGTGAAAGGAAAGGAAAAACAGGGTGGAAGCTACAGTTGGGTTTGAGAGGCAAAATTCCAATCTTGTGCTGCAAACTGGAGTTTGGATGTTGTGTCCTGTTTTGGGAGGCCTTCTATCTGGTAACCCCAGTGATGGTACCTGGAGTCTGATAGGTCAGAAATATGATGATCAAAAATAATCTCTTACATGGCATTTCCACTTCCAGCTACAGCTCTCTTAAAATAATAAAGGGTTGTTTCTTATTTTATACAACCTGGTTCTCTCATTTGATGTACAACACGACCAGAACATGATGTTGTTAGTCAAGCCCTTATACCCCTGGGCTTAGGGCCTGTTTATCCCATCTGTGTCACAGACAGATTTATCACCACTCACCAGGAAGTTGTGTAGAGACACCCAGCACTCGGCCTGGAGTGTCACTGTAGCTGGAGGGCAAGGATAAAGTTGGGCGGCTGCAGGTTTTTATTGTTGGTGATCTCAAGCCCCAAACCGTTTCATTCAGCTGATGGCCACATTCTGCTCTCATTTACACAAGTGCACACATGCAAATGCAAGAGTTACGCTCTAAGCAAATATCATGTCCGTGTTCAGTTATTCATGGCAACCAATGTCAATTTTGAGATGAAAATGAGCTCAGTCTCTTAGATGGCCTGCTTGTTGCCAAAGCACCTCTCTCACGCTCTCACTCTCTCATTGCTTCATAGAAAAATAGCATTATTGCATATGATAGAAATACCAGGAGAAATAGCTTGGGATACAAGCTGTGTGTTTTTCACTCCAGTGTTATACAGTTTGCTCTGTGACCCTTGTGAACCACAGAGCTACAGACCCACAGTTGCTTTTAATAGTCATTGCCAAGAGCTAAAACTGACACCCTTTGTGAGATCAGGGCTCCTTTTTGACAAATGCTATGTTCAACTAGCTGTTCGCAAATCATTAGCTTCAAAGGACAGACTGTGTCCCACTTGGTGTTGTGACACTTTTCTTTTTCTTTTTTGGCTAGCCCTATAAGGGTAATAAAGTGCATTCAGCATACTAATTTTATAAGCAACACAAAGACAAGAGCTGCTCATCTGTCTTGCTAGGTGGAACTCAGTATTTTGGTAATCAAAATGCACAATATTGGAAAGGCTATAGTATCTCAGTCCAGCACTAGCAACCCCCCAATTACAACAGGAACAATGGAAAAGAGATTTACAGTTAAGGTACATGCCAGAGCCAGTCTCTGCTACCTAAACTCTTTGGTGATGGGATCTTAGAAACATGAATAATAGATTCCTCTGGACATGGTGGATGTTGTTCAGGGAACCATTGCCAAGTTAACTTTGGATCTCATGGCTTGTGGGCTTACCCAAGATAACCATAAATGTATTTGGACGTGCAGAAGAAATGGCTACACATGTACTCTGACAGCTTGCTTATAGACCCTCGATAAATCCTAACTCTGCTCCTTTTCAGCCTCCCCTAAAAAGGACAGAAAGAGATGCACACCACACTTTTCTTTCATGTGTGTTCTTATACAAGTGCTTCTTTTCCCCTTTCGCCTCAAAAACTCACCTTTTCTATATCGTGTCTCAAAGCACATGGGGGAGGGGTGACAGAGCTAGAGGGAAGGGGGAGTTCAAAAGTAATTCATGTATTTAATTAATCACAGGATATTTGAAAATTCTTCTTTCTTCCTTTGAAAAAATGTAAACCTGACATTAAGTGCCCACTCCATGTCGATCCATCATCTTTTGAATTTTAGATGTCACATGATAAGAAAAAACCTTGAAGCCAGTAGAAATGTTTGAAGCATATTGTTGGGATGGTGTTCTATCTGAATTCCTCATAATATGGACCGAACAATCTCTCAGCCTACTGAGAACTTTCAAAATAGTAAGTATTTAAAGTACTACTTAGCCCTCCTCACCAAACTATATGAGTGCCACACCATCCTTAACATATTCATCCTCATCACCCCAATCCTCCTTTGAGGTAGGGAAGGGCTGTTATTTTGATATTACAGATGGGGAGATGAGGCACTGAAGGCAAAGTGACTTGCCAAAGGTCACACAGGAAATTTGTGGAAAAGCAGGCAATCTGACCTAGGTCTCCTAAGTCACACACCTGTGCCCTAATCACTAGATTGTCCTTCCTTTTATTAAGTCAGCAGCCATCTTTGGCCCAATCCTGTGAGGTGCTGAGTATCTGCGGAGAGAGGCAGGATTCCTCAGTTTCCCTTTGGAGTAGAGGGTTCTTTGTCTCTGGCAGAAGAGGGCCCTCCAGCAGAACTGAGAATGTTGCTGTTTGTTCTCTGCTTTGCAATGGCCTGCATGCATTTCATCTTGAGATTGGAAGTGACTCAGCTGTGGCTTGCCCTTAAACAACCACCACCAACAAAAACCTCCAATGCTAACAGACAAAATAGGGAGTTTACCTTAAAAGATTCCCCCCTCCTTCTCCTCCTCGAGCCAAATGTCAAATTATAATCATCCGTCATGGCACATACAAAGTAAATATGTCAGTAAAATTAAACATCTCCCAGGGACCCAAATGACATCCTGTTAGACTCTAGGGACAAGATCACACCAGACATGCACAGGCCTCAGACAAGGCAGTGAAGAGCTGCACCAAGAATTATCCTGCCCTCAGCTTCCCACTGTCCAGACAGAATGTGCTCACTCAGCTTCCTTGGGATGCTTGCAGTCTGCTGCGCCTTGCCCACCCACGAAGCTGGAAGAGGGACAATTGGAGCAATCTTGGGAACAAGGGTTCTTCCTTGGCCAATACAGAAGGGTAAAGGAGTATGTCCCCCTTTCCTTTCTGCCCAGAGCATGGTTGCTATGGTGTTTGGCTCTTGCACTGGGTAAGGCAAGAGGAGTATGATTTGTACCCTCTTATAGCTCTAGCCTACCTTTCTTATGTAACTTGCACCGTGGAGTGCTGGGAAGAAGCAGAGGCAGGCCTTGGTTTCCCCAAAGTGCAGGGACTGCTATTGTACAGAATGTGTGAAAAGAAGATTCCTGATGCCTTCTCACTTATTCTTATAAGATAATAGAGTCTGGGTTTCAAGCTGGATTGCCCCAATTTCTTACACAAAACCCTCTGTTTTCTGTCACATTCTCCTTGAGTTCTATGTGTCTGTGGATATGTAAGCTTTAATCACAAACTAACCAGTATTGGAATAGTACCTCAGACAATAAACAATTCCACTTGTCAGGAAACTAAAATAAAAAAAACATTTTTTTTCCAAATTTCTTCCCCTCTATGGGAAGAAAATAAGCCCTGTTGCCAGAGCTTGAAGAGAAACATTTCATCTTCTGTTCTTTCCAGTTTCTAAGATTTCAATGGGCTAGAGATGAAGATCTAGTGTAAAATAGGGTTGCATCATTGACTTTAATGGAGCTACAATGATTTACAACAGGTGAGACTCTGGACACTCCACGGTATAGAATAATCTTTATACACAATACTTTCCCCAAGCATCAAAAGCACTCTGGAAGACTAGATCCTGTCAATTACAGATGTACAGTGATTCCAGAGCAAGTATGTGAATTCTGATTATCTAATCAGTTCTGTCTCGCCTGGCCCAAACAAAACAAACAAATGTATTGTCCCTTTTAAAAATGCATGTGCCTACAGTGGGAAGTTATTTTGCCCTCTTATTGAAATGAAGGGGATTGAGTGAAGGGTTGATTAGAAGGGTGCATTTGAACTCTGCCAGTTACACAGTAAATAAAGAGTTGTCAGGCAAGCCAACAGACTCACTGGGTCCCTGGGCAAGCGGACTCACTTTGGTCCTTGGGAAAAAGGGGAGGGGGAGGCTGACTCTGTGCTCTTGGAAGGGGGGGGAGTCCTCAGCAAGAAGAGGCGGGGGCAGGGCAGCCGGTCCTCAGTACTGCCCAGAGCACAACCTGCAGTTGCTCAGCACCGTCTGGAGCGCATAGAGTGGGGTTGGGGGGCGGGAGCTCTGCAGTGTGACATGCGGGGCTCCAGTGGTGATTTAAAGAGCCTGGGCTCTGGCTGCAATTACTTTGAATCATCAGGCCCCAGAGCAGTTGTCACCTTTGCTTCCCCCCAGTCTCCACCCCCACCCTATCAACAGGGCCTGGCAGTCATGGAAAATGTCCTTAAGTGAACTAAATGAAAGACATGGCAAGATTTAGTGACACACAAAGCTGGCCATTTAAAAGACTTACAGGTTCTATGAATGTGTGTGTGTCATTAAAAACATTTCATATAAATGAAAAATACACAGATCAGAAAAAGATGAGTTCAGCTGTATAAATATGGGAAATTTGGCCTTGATTCAGCTCCCACTGAAATCACTAGGAATTTTGACATGGACTTCAGTGGCATCATGATTAGGTCTGATCAGGAGGAGAAGAAAAGCCAAATGAGACTTGATTGGAAAAATAAACAAAAATTTGGGGCCTGATTATTCTTTAGCACCATTCACTGAGTTCCCAGTGCAGCGAATGGAAGCTTGGGCTAGCCAAAGAAAGCAAAGTTTTCCATCCTTGATTAAGATGGACACAGTATTGGGCTCAGTATTTGTAAACTCACACATCAGTGTCATGCAGTGGAAAGTGGATGAAGTTAGGCTAACTGTCTTATTTGACTCAGAGCAGGAAGCTGTATTAGTCTGTAACTTTAAAAATAACGAATAGCTCTATGGCACCATAGAGACTAACAAAATATATATAGAAGGAGAGTATCATGAGCTTTCGTGGGCAAAACCCACTCCATCACATGAGATGATCTTGAGTGGGGAAAAAAGGGACCCTCAGAATAAGAAAGGGGGGTGGGGTGGGGAAGCACCTGCCAATTGTAGAGCTAGTGCTAATGAGAACATTGGAACATAAGACTAGCCATACTGGGTCAGACCAAAGGTCCATCCAGCCCAGTATCCTGTCTTCTGACAGTGGCCAATGACAGATACCCCCAGAGGGAGTGAACAGAACAGGAAATCATCAAGTAATCCCTCTTCTGTCACCCATTCCCAGCCACTGACAGAGGCTAGGGACACCATTCCTACCCGTCCTGGCTAATAGCTATTGATGGACCTAACCTCCATAAATTTATCTAGTTCTTCCTTGAACCCTGTTAAAGTCTTCGTCTTCACAATTTTCTCTGGCAAGGAGTTCCACAAGCCAACCGTGAGCTGTGGGAAGAAAAACTTCCTTTTGTTTGTTTTAAACCTGCTACCTATTAATTTCATTTGGTGACCCCTAATTCTTATGTTCTTCTGTTATAACTTTTCCTTATTCACTTTTTCCATACCAGTCATGATTTTATGGACCGCTATCATATCCCCTCCCTCCCTTAGTCTCCTCTTTTCTAAGCTGAAAGGGCCCAATCTTTTTAATCTCTCTTCATATGAGACCTGGTCCAACCCCCTAATCATTTTTGCTGCCCTTTTCCTGAACCTTTTCCAATACCAATATATCTTTTTTGAGATGAAGCAACCACAGCTGTATGCAGTATTCAAGATGTGGGCGTACCATGGATTTATATAGAAGCAATAAAATGTTCTCTGTCTTATTCTCTATCCCCTTTTTAATGATTCCTAACATTCTGTTT
>CM057845.1:138940391-138958231 GCA_030068395.1 Apalone spinifera | reverse complement strand
CCCTCCAGTGTAGCCATACCCTCAGGGTCAAAGGTATGCTGTGTAATTGGCCTAGAGGGGCTGCAGCGAGATTGGAATAGCAGCCTCAAACCTTGCCCTGGAGTTGGAGAGGTGAAATTCCTCAGTTGTTCCTTACTAGCATATGCCTTGAGCCTAAATGCTCAGGCATAGAATGAAGCTCCAGTTCATGGTAGAGTCAAAACCTGCATGCTGGATGCTCCATTAAAGTTCATGAAGCTATTGTTTTGGAGCCAGCTCCTCCCTCTGAAGTTCCAGGTCCCCTCATGCCCTCTGAATTCAAAAGGAGTCAGTAGCACTTGGTTCCTATCAGGAAGAGACACAGCTATTCCCTAGGTAATTTCTGAAGACAAATTTTATTTACAGCCTCTATTCAGGCTGGGCAACTTTAAAGGAATGACAAGAAAAGAAATAAGATTTCATGAGAATCTATACCAAAGGGGACAGCCCTAATCACCCACTTTAGCTGCTAACAGGTCTCTGGAGAGATGGCTTAGATGAAGGCCCTTTAGTAAGATCAAGAAGAAATTTCATACAGGACAAATTGATGCATAGAATATGATAGCTATTCGTTTTTTCAGCTCACAGAATAACAAGTCTAAGATAAATAAACCATAATGGATCATTAAGAATACATTAAAAGTCAAAGGTACAGGCATGAATAGGTCTGTGCTTGACTACTAATGACAAAAAACTTACAGCTTTTATAGCCTTTTGAGCAACAAATCTATGTGGTCCTACCATCAAGCACATAAACTTACAGGAACCATTCTATGGAGGACTAGTCTATTTTTCCTTTAGAAACATGTATATACAGGTGTAACAGCAAACCAGGCATGCTTTTAATAAGATACGTTTCATGAGTTCTCAGCATTTCCACAATGAACCCATCTCAGGCTCAGCCTCAAAATGAGAAATGATGCCAGCAGCTTAATAAAATGTTATTCCTTGCAAATGAAAAGCAGTGATTTATAACACTATGCTTTGGATATAAAGCCAGGACATCTTTCATCTATCATCCAAAATAAAGCTGTTATTTTGGAACTATTTTAAAGCAGTCATGCTAGAAAATTTGGCTAAACTTTTTAAACTTGGTTATCTGAACTTAGGCACCTAAATCCATATTTAGGTGTATGTAAGAGGACTCATTTTTCAGAACAGCTAAGCACCCAAAATCCCACCAAAATCTTTGAAAGCAGTGAAACTGGCAGTCAGTGTTGAAAATTTTGGCCTAAAAAAACCCCTTACAGCCCACAGAGGCTTATAGTTACTCATAAACACCCACATCCTCTTTTAGAAATACACTTGTTGTCTGTTTTCATATCTAGGGTCATTTACTTTGCAATAGGACACTATAAAATTTAGCAAACACGGCAAAATCCAATAGCAAGAGGAAGCTTACTAAACACCTTCAGATTTAAATAATTTCTGAATAAATAGGATCCAAACATTTGTCCAGGACTCTAAGGGAACCCAAACCTCTTGGCTATTCAAAGGTCAGTATTATAGTTAACATTGTTTTTGTGTGCTTCAGAACATCCTGGTTTCAGTCTTTAATAGGTACCATTGCATTAGCAATAAGCAATGAAAATAGCAGGCAAAGTTATAAGAAACTGCTCTTTTTAAAAAAACACATGGGGAGTCCAGTATTACATGCTCAAGCACTGCTGCTTTTCTCTCTGTAATACTGAGAAACCCGAAGATGTAGGCTAGGTCGACACTGCAATTATACACCTGAACTTGGCCCTTGCTTGCTGACTCAGGCTTGCAGAGCTTGGGATGTCAGGTTGCTTAATTACAGTGTAGACATTCTGATTCAGGCTGGAGCTTGAGCTCTGGGACCCTCTCACCTTGCAGGTCATAGATCTCAGGCTCCAGACTAAGCTGAGGAATCTGTCCAGGTCTGCCAGCTGCTGGTTTTTAATGGGAGTTTAGATCTACCCGTAAGCTCTCAGGCCTCTAGTCCCACAGGTATAGCCATCCCCCCGAAATATCATTATCTTTCTCCAGTTCCATTCATCTTATTGCAGCTTTCATAACATCGTTACAACATAGACTGCATATTAGGCAGTCTATTATGGCATCTACTTAGGGCTTGATGCAGGTTAAATTTGCATTGAGGCCAACAGGAAATTTGCATGAACATCTACTGCAGGACTGAGCCTTAATTTTCCATGTGGACAGACACTATACAAAAAACAACTGAAGTAGTTTTATTGACCCCTGACATTTGAGCACCACAGGATGTTATAATCTGCAGTGGAAGTTCACCAAATATAGGGCCACAATAATTGCCTAGTATGGGGTGGCCTACCTGTTACAGACGAAGAGCCAAAATAGTGGTGGATACAGCTCAAAGAGCCGAGGGGAAAACGTTGAGCAAAAAACAAAACAAAACAAAACAAACAAACCACCATTCTGGCCGCGTTTGGTTGAGCAAAAAAGGGCCCAGCCACAGCCCTTTTAAGAGCAGAGCAGGCATTCCCCTTTTAAGGCAGCCATATTGAAGTCTGCATCTTTCAAGAGCCTCATGTGGCTCACAAGCCATGGGTTGGCCACCCCTGGCCTAGTATAACCTCCTGTGCAACACAGACCACGGGGCTTCACTGAGTTAACGGGCTACATTCATTTGGTTTATATGGGCTTTTATAATCATAAGCTAGGTGCATGGCTGTCAGCAGTGGAAAATCTGCCAAAAAGATAGTTTCGCTGAAGAGTGATTAGAACCTCCTCCCTCACCAGGGGAACAGGTGAAAAGAACTGCTTAAATTGTGGACTACTTACTGCTGGCTCTGCAGGTATTGGAGAATCACAGTTCTCATTGGCCATGGATCGCCATTCATGGACTATGCGAGTGGCAGGAAGTAGCATCCCAGTCTACGATGCTTCCCACCACTGTCATTGACCGCTATCCTCTGATACCTGCAGAGGCGCAGGTAAACATAACAGTGATGGCCCACCAGGACTAACCTGGTGTCCACCAGTATCACTGTGCTTGATACTGGTGGACACGCTGCTTAGTAGACTTATGCTAGCTTGATGAGAGGTAGCATGAGTGTCCATGAATAGAGGAAATCACATCACTAGTTTGTAGTGTAGACATAGCCAGTGTTCCTTGTAAATTGAGTGCTTGCATGGCTACTCAGGAGAAATTAAAATGCTACCCATCTGATTAATCTAACACAGGATCCTTTGGCCTTTAACCTTTCCATAAAATAGGTAAAACAGCAATTGTATATATTTTCAAATTTTGCAGCACACGTGCCATGCACATGTGCAAACTTTAAAGGGGGGGGGGGAATCACAGAAGAGGGTGCTCAGTATCTCCAAAACCAAAAGAACCACCTTTAGAATTAGCATGCTAAGAGATAGCATCTAAGTTATCAGTAAGAACTACAAAAGAGATGGCTAGACATATGGCATGAAGAAGGTGTTAAATGACAACTTAAAAATGGTTCACAATATGTTCCATGAATATTCCAACCCCAAATTTAAGCTACTTACTGACAGTTCTTTAATAGAAGTATATATGGACAAGAAAGAGAGTCAGTTCTGAACAAATACTTCTACACCAGTAACTCCACTGATCTGAACAGACAGTCCTGTAACACCTTAGAGACGAATATTTCTCTCTCTATATTATATCATGAGCTTTTGTGGGCAACATTCACTTCTTCTGATGAGATGATCTTGAGAAGTGGGTTTTGCCACAAAAGCTCATGATTGTGTGTGTGCGTCTGTCTGTCTCTGGTGCCACAGGACTACTCTTTTTTAAAAGCATATTTAAAGTTACAGATTAACACAGCTGTTACTTTTGATCTCAACAGAGTTAATACTCTACTCAATGAAATCAAAATCAAGCCATAAGTAACTTCACAAGACAAAACCATTGTCTTCATTTAAGCAACAGAAGACTATTCAGTAAGTGATAGCTTACATTGATAGAACATATTTTGGTCTAAACAATAAATTCTGAGATCACAAGCTAATGTACCTACATCTGTAGACCTTCTGTACACAGAATACATATCATTTGATGCAGATTTCCAGAGGTGCTGAACTCACAACTCCAAATTAAAAATCAATTATTTGGCAGTTCTGAAAATCATGCACTTAGATTTTTACCTGACTGAGTGACAGAGAAGAATTTCTGTATAACTTGTTAGGAGATTGTGTTTTAGTTGATGTTAGCATTGTGTGGTTTAGTAATTCTAGTTCATGTGCTCTGAAAGCTAAAAAAAGCCCACTCTTACTGTACTGATGAAATGCAGCTACCTCTGGGGGGAGGGAGTCAACCAATTGGCTCAAGATATCTTGCAGAATGCTCCAAGTAAGGAAATTTTGACTGAATACTTTGAGACAAACCCCTACTTCTGACACACTTCACCAAATCTTTAGTAGTCATGCAAGCTCAGCAGGACCTCAGTTTTGAGGGTTTCAGTTAACAGACAAGTTCCTTTCGGTAAGTGATGCAATTATGGAAGGACTGCACAGAAAGTTCCACCAACTGAAATCACAGCACAGAAAAGATCAGCAGTTAATTAGGTCAAAGATCAGGTTTTGAAAGAAATCTTCCCTATCTGATTCCCACCATTAGATCCTGATTCTGCATGATGCTATGCACATCAGGAGGTCACGTGCTCAGGCCTTCATGAAATGAACACCATTGACCTGTTGGATGAAAAGTAGCCATTTTTATTGGGTCCCTTTCGTTGTATATTTTGCCAGGCCACTTGACAAGTGTTAGGACTTGAGGGAAGATGGGAGAGATCATATTTAGCCTCCTGTCATTTTGCTTTCAGCTGCTTGATATTCTAGCTGATAACTCCCTGCAGTACTGCCACAGCCTGCCTAACTTATGATTGCCTAGTGTTTCCCTAACTGCAAATCCCTTTGTTCCATTCAAAGCAGCAAACAGAAAGAGGATTTGCACAGACAAGTGTCCTGGCAAGGACTCAGGCAACTGAGGCCATGACTTTTCTCTGCACTCCCTCTCCTCAGAGTCTCATCACACATGGATATATTTGCTTGGGGAAAACAATAGGATTTACTGCCATCATTTTCCCAATCCACTGCTGTGACCTATGTCAAAAATACATAATGTAGACTCCAGTTTGTTTTAATGAGAAATGATGCCTCAGGAGAACTACTGGTTTGATTCTATGATTATTCTCCTGTGTAGGCATAAAGGCAGTATTTATCAGTAATTGCTAGCACTAGCTGTTAATGTTGGTAGAGATCCCTAAGGAGAAAAAGTGCTTGCTGACCAGCTTTCCCTGGCAGAAAATTGCTGTAACAAAACTCAATAGGAGGAGAGAGATGGAGTGAAAAAGGATGAGCAGAGCTGAAAAAAAAATGGATAGAGATTCAGCCAAAGAGCATGTTTAAGGCAGATAGGAGGCTACTATATTAGTTCAAATTGTTAAGAAGTTTATGCTCAAAAGGATACTCCATGGGTGAGTAAATGCTGCACAACATCCAGAGTAAACCCAGCCTGTTCTCCAACCTCAAACACTTCAGCTTTAGTGCCATGGGTTTGACTGGTAGATTACAGCCTAGAAACTTTATGCTTTATGCAACTAGTTCTCACATATTGAGCCAAATTCCTCCCTTAGTCTAAATCCCTTTATTAGTAGATGTGAAAGTTGATGGATAGTAAAACTCCAAAGTGGGATTCCCTATGTTCAAATTATTATTTTCATGAGGTCATGTTACCCAATAGCCTCAATAGGTCAATGGACTAATGCGTATTTATGAAAAATATTCACAATTCTTTAAAAAAAAATACACCACACACACACACATACACACACAAAACAGCCGTATCTGAAAATTTGTCCAGTTCAGAATTCTCCTGTTCTTAGAAGTTTCAGCCAAACTTCTAAGAACAGGAGAATTCTGAATTGGACAAATTTTGAAGGAGAAATAATTGGATCCAGTTTGAAGGAGAAATAATTGGATCCAGTTTAGGTTACTTGTCATACAACAGCCCCTGTGCATATGATTACAGACCTTCCAAATAAACAGGTTAAAATCATTTGTTTACTACTTTTATTATATTCATTTAAATTGGGATCAACTGATAGTTTCACAAACAGATCAGAAAAGAGAAAAAAATATTGTTTGAAATATATAGGCCAAACAGCTATTACAGAATTAGACCAAAGATTAATTTGGTCCAAGCACAGTCTTTTTGGAGAGTGAGAGAGGGTTTTTTTTTTTAACAAGGATTACCTTCTATCATCATTTTCTACCATCTGAAAGTAATCAGGAGAGACAGTCCTCTGCTCTAGTGCTGCTCTCTAACAATTTTTTCACTTTCTCAGACACCAGTGATTTAAAGAAGAGTTAGCTATAAAGAGGTTTGGGTGATGTGTTTGTGATGGCATATTCAGAAGGGTGGTGAAAGGTAGATATAGCGTGTAAGACACCCAGGGAATATATTACAAGGTGCTGCCTCCCCTCTAAATAAATAAATGGGATTTTGCTTCCAAAGCGGTTTCCTTGGTGACTGGTTTGTTGACCTTTTCCTCCTTTCTCTTTGTACAGTAGTGCTATAACTACGACTAAGCCCAGATTCTCATCAGCTCTGCTGTTTGCTAACTAGTCTGCTGTCAGCTGTTAGACAGCAAACCCTTGAAACAAACTACTCTGAGGTGAAAAATGAATTCTGGGTTTGATCTTCAGCTCCAGCCAATAACAATTTTTACCAGCAAAGGATAGTCTCTGGATTTTGAGTAGAAAAGACACCTCTGTGCAAATGAACATCTCATATCTAACAAAAACACGTGGGTCCCTAAACAAAGCAGCAGTTGCAGGTATTATACATTCTTCAAGTCTGCAAATGTGCAGCAGATTTTCTTAGCATGTCAGATTGAAAAAAATGTACATTATTGGTCTGGAGAAAATGTACAATTTCTCTCCTGATGTTTATTTGGTCTCTAGTACAGATAGGGGTGACACAAAGGGAAGCACCATACAAAGTGAAAGAGCACATGACTCACATGGCCTTAACGTTAAGGACAGCTACATTATTCAGTTGGGTCTATCCCGTTAATGACTGGAGAACATTTCTAAGTCTTCTTAAGTTGGAGGCTGAATTCAGGATGATACAGGCACAATGAGAAGGATTCTTATGCAAATTACTTCAAGATCTCTTTCTTGTTGGGTAAGAGCTAATTTAGGCACCATGTAAGTGTATTGTTGGGATTATATTTTGCTATGGGCATTACTTTTAATTTAACATTGAATTTCATCTGCCATTTTGTTGCCAAGTCTCCCATGTTTTGTGAGATTCCTTTGTAACTCTTTGCAGTCTGTTTTGGACTTAAGTATCTTCAGTAACTTTGTATCGTCTGCACTCTTCGCCACCTCACTGTTTCAGATCATTAGTGAATATGTTGATCAGCACTCACCCTAGACCAGTGAAGTTTCCAAGGGACACCCCTATTTATTTTTCTCCATTCGGAAAATGGACCAACCCTTTGTTTCCCTATCTTTTAACTGGAGCACCTGGGTTTTGTGAGCACAATCACAAAATAGGTTAATTTCTCCCAAATTCTGTATGTTGCTTGCAGCCCAGATGTATGGTTGTTCAAGAGTACTCACTTCAATGCAAATACTCGGTTCAGAATTTCTCCCTGATATGATTATAGATACCATTGCTCTAGTCGGTTGAATGCTGCCGGTGAAGTAGAACTTAAAATATACAAGGGAATCAGAGACTCATTCTTCCTAATGTAAACTCATAACTTACAGAGAAGAATATCTTTCCCATTCCTAGCAATAGGCTTGAGGCCTTGTGTAGGGGAAGAGCATGTATCTTTCACTCAGAATCCAGCATTAACCCATCCTCCAAAGTAGGCTCCCAAGTTATGGACCAATGAGCTGATTTGGTGTGGAAACCCCTATGGTCCTATATCAGCATTCTAGGATAGCTGAAATAATGTTAATAGAACGGCTTCATTGGCTTCTTTATTGCTTCAGTAAAACATTACACATCCATCTCAAACCCTGTGTAGCACTATAGCTGTATATCCAATTATACAGTTCAGCTGGTGGTCACCTGAATTAGAGCTGCATTGAAAAAGCCATGTCTTGGTGCTGCTGTGGCAGAAGAGCATTGCACACTGGCAGTTACAGTTGAGCTAGTACACTGGACAGTTTTTCTACAGGAATCAATGCGAAACGTTGTCCTCTGCCTTTTATTTGTTCATGAATTAAGATTAATTATAAACTCTGAGTGCTGGAAAATCAGTCCTAAGCAGTTAGAAAAATATCACATTTGTTTGCTTTTTGCTAAAGTCACTGATTATTCAAAATAATTCATGCTGCTCCAGACAGACGGTGAAAATGTTGTAATTTTTTTTCTAGTGGGCATCCTAAACCCAGCAAGAAAATCTCCAGGTGGATGAATGTGTGAACTGCAATAATTAGGGGCTGCTCAGCTGGAGAACTGCTTTGCAGTTTTGGTAGCAAGTTGTACATCTTCATGCTTTGGATAGGCAAGGAACCCTACCTCCAAGATGTCCAATAACAATTGCATCTGGTTGGACACAGAGCTCAATTCTAATTTCACACTGGTGAGAGCTGGAATAAAACCAGCTGAAGTCAAGAGTTTCACTCTCATAAAACCAGTGTAGGTGAGATCAGATAAAGGCTTCCAAAAATGCAGCAAAAGGGGAAACGTTTAATAATTGTAACTGACCTGATTTGCAATCAACAAACGACAATACCAGATGTTAGAAACATTCACTTCCCAGAGTGGCCAGCTGGTTCTCTATATTAACATCTGGCATTTTAAGCATATATTAGTACTTCATGAGAGCACTATCTTACAGATTCTTCTTAGAAAGAAATCATTGGAATGAATTGAAGTTTTCTCCAAATTACAACTGTAGGATCAAAATAAATAGAGGTGGGAAGGCTAGAAGTTCCACTTCACAAAGGATTTTGAAATGTCTAAATCTGGCTTTGTTCTGAATTAGAACAAAGCCCCAACATTTTAAAAATTCTCCAAGAAGAAAATTTGAAACAAATAGTTTGGGATCAACTGAAATCTTTGTTTCAATTTCTATTTTTTATTATAATAGAAAACAAAACTGAATATATTCACAGTGAGAAGTCATTTCAAAACAGAAATTCAGGACATTTCCCCCTTGTTGGAATCTTCCTGATTTTTTCCCCAAAATGAAATTGCAGCAAAAAATAACCAGATTTCCCAAAATGCATCAACAGAACTGTAAATTCTGATGGAATATAGCTCTGTCAACGTTCTCTGACCAGTTCTATTGTTAATTACTTGTTTGCAGAAAGGCAACATGCTAAGACTGTGAAACTTTTATGTAAAGAAATACAAAGACATTTTACATAAGCAAAGAAGCAGAATGTTATATTCATATAACCTAATATGAATACTGAAATGTAGGGCCATGACAGATGGAGACAGCAAGTTATTGGCTATTATAAGAACAGAACATCCACAGTTATACTAGATCGGGGTGGGCAACCATTTTCGGGTTCAGGGCCGCTGACCCACATTAAAAATCAGTTGCGGGCCGCACACAAGTGAGAAGCAAAAAAACCCCACAACCCTCAACTGAGAAAGAGAAAGATACTCCCCACATTCCCCTTGCACACCGGAGTCTAGGTAGCCACTGACTAGTATATTTTGTGTGTTCCATCCCTGTGATGGTGGGGGGGGGGGGAGAGGGGGAAGGTTGGAGCGCCAATGCTGAGGGAGGAGCCCTGAACCTCAGTGGCTGGTTCCAGGCAAGCTGGGGCCCACATCTGGCCCCCAGGTCTTAGGTTCCCCAACCCTGTATTAGAAGGCAACCACTAATTGAGAGGGGGTAAGAAGAAATGTTTTATATACCATAATTGCAGGGCTGAGGACAAGCCTGGGGGAAGCATAGCTCCAAACCCCTGGAAGGGGAGGGACCTCAGCTAGAAGTGGTGTAGATGCTGAACACACACTACAGGGCTCCAGAGGCTATTTAATAGGTCCGAGGCTCCAGCTGCTGCAGCCCATATAAGAGTGTTGGCAGCCTAGAGATCCTTTTAAATTACCAGGCCCTGGAGCAGCTGCCCCCCTCCTCCACCGTTGGTGGCCTAGCATAACTGCTGGTCCTAGAGATTGATGTACTGTATAGAATAATAAGACTGGAAGGAACCTTGAGAGGTCATCAAGTCCAATCTTCTTCACTCTTGGCACAACCAAGCATCATCTAGACCTTCTGACAGGTGTTTGTCTAACATGCCTGTAAAACTCGCCAATGATGGAGATTCTACAACCTCCCTAAACAATTCATTCTAGTGCTTAAACACGGACAGGACATTTTTCCTAATGTCCAACCTAAACCTCCCTTGCTGCAGTATAAGCCCATTGCTTCTTGTCCTATCATTAGATGATATGGGGATTATAAATTCTCCTTCTTCCTTGTAACCTCCTTTTAGGTACTTGAAAGCTGTTATGCCCCCTCTCAGTCTTCTCCTTTCCAGATTAACAAATGCAATTATTTCAGTATTCCCTCATAGGTCTCATTAAATCTCTAATGATTTCTCTTGCTCTTCTCTCAACTTTCTCCAACTTGCCCACATCGTTCCTGAAATATGACACCCAGAATTGTACACGATACTCCAGTTCACACCTATCCACCTGGGAGTAGAGTGGAAAAACTACTTCTCGTGTCTTGCTTAAAACACTCCTGTTGATACACTGTTGACTCAGATTTAGGTTGTGGTCCACTATGTCCACCCAAGCCCCTTTCCACAGTACTCTTTCCTATGTATTTCCCATTTTGTGTGAGAGAAAATGATTGTTCCTTCCTAAGTGGAGTACTTTGCATTTGTCCTTATTAAAACTGATCCTATTTACTTCAGACCATTTCTCCACTTTGTCCAGAACATTTTGAATTACAATCGTAGCCCCCACAAGCACTTGTGTCACCTTCCAGCTTCATGTCATACATAAGCTTTATAAACATACTCTCAATGCCATTAATGAAGCTATTGAACAGATCCAGACCCAGAACTGATCCCCACAGAACCCCTCCAGCATGACTGTGAAGTACCTTTCTCTGAAGTAGCTGTTAGTAGCTACTGTAAGATACTATGCTGGAATAGAATTGGCTATAGAGATGCTTCCTGCAGCTCCCCTTGGCTGAAAACAGTGAAACAGAACCAATAGGAGCCACGAGGCTCCTTGGCCATGGTGCCACTAAGTAAACAAACCGGAGCGGCCAGTTAACAAGTTTTCCAAAGTGGTTTTGCGGACCACTTTGAGAAACACTGTTCTAGTGGGACTGGGTGATAGGTGGAGAACCAAGAAGGTAGAGGCACTGGCCACCAGCAGAAATGGAGTAAGTAACGAAAGTGAGAAGGGCTGGTAGGATAGGGTTTGCCAGTAGACAGGAATTGAGATGCAAGCGGGACTAGAGTGATGAAACAAAACATTCCTAAATACACATACATGCTGATGAGTTTAGACAAGGGTTTTTAAAACTAGAATGTGACCCATGTTGGCACTGTGACCTGATGAATATCAAAATGTATTCTAATGGCAATGTTGGTGCTGAAATCAGGTAGCTGTTAAAAATAGCCCATATGGAAGCAAATTCTTCTTTTCTAGATCCCTTCACTGTTAAAAATCTACGTACTCTCTTTCAACAGAAATCGTTGTGACATATCACCCATGGGAGATGGGTCACAACAGGAAAATGGGGGAAATGGATATTGGGCATTAAGCACTGAGACCTAATTATTAGCTCTATTACACAGTTGAAAATAAGACCAATAGTTCTGACATGCACTATAAGGTGGATACAGACAAGTGAAGCAATAAAGGGGAAGGATGACTGTACAAGGCTAGAAAAAAACAGAAGTGCCAGCGTAACTTTATATTAAGCAAAAGGTCAAGATCTCATAAAAAGCAATTATTCTCTCTACAGTTAAAATCCAAGGAGTGGAGATTACTTTTATTCAGACCACAGAGTATTTATAAAAGGAAGGTCTGAAATCCCACAGGGGAAAGAGACATTTGCATGATTCACGGAGACATGACAAATATGCTCAGCAAGATGATTTTCTTGAAAAACCTCATTTTTAAAGGATAAGCCATGTGCAAACTAAAAGTCTCTAAATAGCTGTGTTTCTAATTAAACATGACTGGCATTTACAGTCTACTTATGCACAGTCCTTTTATGTTTTAGGACAGGAAGTGAAAATATTATATTAATTGTCAACTGTTGTGTAGCATAGCTATGCACTGTTGAACAGCTGCTGTGCGCACACCTCTCAACCTTCAAACATTCATGTCAATGTCTAAGCAGCCAAGTGTGACAAATGCCACAAATGAAAAACATTTGTGTTTTGGAGCACTTCGTGTTGTCATTGATAAATGTAATTTAAACCAATAAACCTTGTTTTTAAGGAAATTTGCTTCCTCTGTGAATTACACCATTTGATAAATAAAAATTGAAGAAATAGATTGGTCCTCATGCTTGTGCACAATGCAAATTACATGTATCATTAAGAAAAGTTGAGCCCCGGGCCTTCAAAGCTACCACTTGAACTCAGGAGTCACTGCTCCTTTGCAAATAAGCCACTGGAGGAGGACTTGATATACGCTGCACTATGCGTAGGAATATTAGAGATCTGGAATTTGGAGTATTTCTGGCCGTGGGACAGGAATGTACTCTAGCTTGGCTAGACAAGAGAACTAAAGCCAGAGATTTGGAACTAATGTTGTAATGTAGTGTAGCTGCACAGATAAAACTTAGGTCTGCTGTATTAAGCAACTGGCATGAAATCATGTCTCAAATTGAGTTAGTAAAAATTTTGCTAGTGATTCCAGGATCTCACCCCAGGTTCATGTCTCCCTGCCCACCGCAACAGTGATGAGATAAAAGAGAGGACAGACAGAGATTAGGGTCTTAAAATCATGGTATCATGCCATTAGAAATGGGTTACACAAGTCAGTTCCCCAATGTGCTCAGTGATACGTTTTTCCATTAGCAATAAGTGCAAGCAGTCCAGCAGAGTTGTCGGAAAGGGAGCTTTATTAGTCTACTGAGTGGCGACTGAATCTCTAGAGTGTATGGGCCAGTGGCCTGAGCTGGGTTTTTATTTCTGAGCTTCTGGTGCTGCAATAAGCCAGCTCTCTCCTGTTCTAGTCATCATACTAAAAATAACTTCCTAGGATTATTTAACTATAATGACTGGCCAGGAGGGGGGGCGGGGGCTTTTATCAGGAAAATCCCTACATCCCACCTATAGTACTTTATAGATTTTTCCTAATATGACCCTTTTCAGCCCAGATATTATGTTTTCCTGTAGCATTGTTCTCTGTAGTAGCCTTGTCTGAGAAGAGGAGATTATGAAGGTCTCCGATTTCTTCCCTTTTCCCCAAAAAGGCCAAAAGAGGCTCGATAGCTAGGCTTTCCTTCCCCTGCATTGCAGTAAGAGTGGCTTTTCTGCTCTTTCTCCTGAACAAGCCTGATGTGCATCATATCTTGAAACCAGGGTGGGTCTCTCTCAGGGCTTGCACTCCCTGGTATTTCCTCTCCCCATAGGATTAGGGAAGAAAACTTATACCTTCTCTTCTGCCAGAGCTCCATTCTTGGGCTAACACACATACAGATGGAGAAAACCATTCCAGGTTGTTATTCATTGCTCTGCAATTGAAAAACTATTTGGTACAAGTTTCTTGTATACAGTATTGTCAGTATTAGTACTGGCAAACCCAAACATTCAAAAATAAGACAGCCCTCTCCTTCCCACAATGCAATTCAGAATTTTCAAGCTTGATTTTTTTTAAATACTCAATTTGCATTATGGTTTGTGATCTTTAGAGTGTATTTGAGTCACATTTTCAAGCTTTTCTCTGCTACCATGAGGGATATGAACATCCTCTTTTTAGAATTAAAGTGGAAATCCTCATATATTCACATGACTCCAGAAACTGGAGCTTTACATAAAACATGAAATGTTTCAAGATTCAAAATAGCAAATGCTGGCAACACTTCTTAGGTTATTTTGTCTCTTGGCTTTTCAGTGGGTGTTTTTGTTTGTTTCCATAAATATTAAAGGCTTTAAAAACAGCATGACCCATCTTACATTACATGCATTGTAGCATATTGTTCTTAATAAAGCTGTGGAACACTGCTTACTTCTCACTGAGAAACTGGTAACATTTGTGCTGTCTGTTCAGAGTTATTTTTATTAAATCTGGGCTATCCACCAGAAATATTTGTCTTATTTAACAAAGAAACTCCTTTTTTTTTTAAACTAGGCAAAGTTATCTTCTCTAGAACAATAAACTATACTTAGCTGGCCCAATCCAGTAGAAATTAGGGAGACTTCACACTTTTGGGAATAGCACTGCAACACTGTATTGAATGCGAATGAGCTTGCAGTGAAGTTAACAATAAAACTTCTAATGATTTCAGTGAAGATGCATCAGGACTTTAGATCAGGGTGGCCAACCTAAACCTGAAAAGGCAGCAGAATTTACCAATGCCCATTGCCAAAGAGCAACAATTCTATGTCACCAGCCCCGATCATCTCCCCACCACCCTTCTCGGCACATCCCGTCCCCGGGCAGCCCCACCGGTCAGTGCCTAGAGCAGAGCTGGGGGTTGAACAGTGAGCACCTTCCAACCCAGTGGAAAGTTGGCACCTGTGGCTCCAGCCTTGGGTTTGGTACCTATATAAGGACCTGCATATTAATGTCTGAAGAGCTGCATATGGCTCTGGAGCCACAGGTTGACCACCCCTACCCAAGATGCTAAGGTGATACACCTGGCCACTGTCAGTCATTGACATGACCTTCCCATGCTTTCTTGGATGGTCAACCATCTATCTAGCCACATTCATCCACTTATTTCCCCAACGAGGGCTGCAAAAACAGCGATGTGCTGAGACTAAAGGCATCCATGGATTTACATGGAACTGAGGCATGTGTGACAAAGAGGGCAAAATAAGTCCTCTTAGCCAGCCATGTATTTCCCAGAATCATTCAGCTAAAACCTAGGGATGACATAACAAGGTTAAGTTGCAAGAGCAGTAGACATGATGAATGTGCTGTAAAACATGCAGCAGACAAGTTTATGGGTCTGGAAAAAAACTCCATCTGCCTTCCCAAGTAGTTCCAGCTTCTCCTTCATATTAAGGATAATTCTGACCTGTGCTCCAACAGCGTTGCTAAAACAAATTGCTTCAAGGAGCAGCCATCCACTCTCCCAACTTCGGCCTAATGCCTTGCAGTGAATAAATAGTGCAGTGCTGCTGTCAGGTTACAAGAGTGTGTCAAAGGAAATTAGCTTGAAAGGGAGAATAATGCACAAATGTAATCCTCCCAGACATCCTGCTTTTGTGAAGTTTTATGTATATTTTAAATATAAACTGCAGAAAACGATCTGGATCTGATTTTAGCCCTATGATCTTGCCAGGACCTTCTCATTAAAATCACACACAAATTGATTTAACTGCATTTTGTGAATATTAGCTCCCTTACCCCCCATCCATAAACACACACAGACCTCTTAATATACTGCCACAAATGGCAAAGGACAGACTGCTAGTCAGAGAGCATTTTGTCAGAGGGGTGAGTCAGGTTTGCAAATGAAATACCTCTACAACCGGATATACACTTCCATATGCCAGTTTTAAAAAAAATTAATAACGCTTCCGTGAAAACGTTTCTTAGCATGCACTGTGTGTCACCAAATGACCATGACTAATGAACTTCCTAAATTCTAAATGAAAAATATGGCTCTGATGAAATCACACCTGGAATGTTATATTTGGCTCTGGGCACCTCTATTACCAGAAAGCTATTAACAGATTGGAGGTAGTTCAGAGAAAAACAACACAAAGGATTAAAAAGCTGGAGGACAGTATTATAAGGAAAGATTAAAAGAGCTAAATTGTACTTGGCTAAGCGATCACTAAAGAGGGGCATGTTATTTGCTTTAAAGCCTTCCATGGAACTGGCCCAAGCTACCTGAGAAAAGGTGAGAGACTTAGCTTTTTTGGCACCTAGCCCCCTACCTATAGAACAGAGAAGACTAGAATGTCCAAAAGCTCACCATATGCAAAATGTAGTGGGAGGGTAATATCTTTATCTTAGAATGTCATCTAGAGCAGGGGTGGCCAACCTGTGCCTCCAGAGCCACATGCAGCTCTTCAGAAGTGAATGTGCAGCTCCTTACACAGGTACCAAATCCAGGGCTGGAGCTACAGATGCCAACTTACCACTGGGCTGGAGGGTGCTCACTGTTCAACCCCGAGCTCTGTCCTAGGCGGTGTCCCCCTCCACCCTTTCCCCCTAGGATCCTGTCACTTCCTACCAATTCCACTGAGCCTGTCACACCCATGCCTCCCCCTCCAGTGTCTCCCAGTGAGAGAGAGCTGATTCCAGTGGGCAGGAGGAAAAGGAGGAGGAAGCACAGACTGGTGGGGCTGCCAATGGGCAGGATGTGCTGAGAAGAGTGGTGGGGAGATGATCAGGGCTGGTGACATAGAACTGTTGCTCTTTGGCAATGGGCACTGGTCAATTTTGGCTCCTTCTCAGGTTTAGGTTGGCCACCCCTGCTCTAGAGCAACAAGAGGAAAGACTAGATACCTAAGGTAAAATTTTCACAAGTGTGTAAATGATTTAGGACTCCAAGTCCTATTTTCCAAATGGGTTTAAGCACTTAAGAGCCTAAGGCCTTATTGACTGTCAATGAGACTTAGACTCCTAAATCCTTTAGGTGCTTTCGAAAAATATTATCTCCAGCCATTTTGGGCAGAAAGGAAGGAAGCTAAACTAGACTATATATTGCTTTTATAAGCCAAGTTGTATTATCAAGCGTTCACAGAGCAGGAATCATTTACAGTGTTGAGAAAGTACAAATGAGATGAAATGATGAAAAGAAAGGCTTTTCTTGATAAAACTTGCTAAACTGTTGAAGGATTTCCTTACAGAAATGGTCGGACAGTTCCTGGAAGGGAATGGCCTTGCACTAGCAGAGAAAAAGACTGGTTGACCTAATCGGATGTGTTATGCAGTATGTCTGCTTGCAGAACTTGTGCTGTGTGTCTGGGTAATGCCCACAGACGGTTTGATAATGCACTGCCAAGCCTGCTTGATGATCCGTCAAAGACCATCACCTATTCAATTGACCCATTAAGAAAAGGCAGGGGATACACCTTATGACTCAGCAAGGCATGTAGGGGTATGTCTATGAACAGAACTCTAAGGCTTCCAATGCCATCTGCTGGGCAGCTTGTGTTTGGGATAAAGGAAGTGAAAGCAACATGGCAAATGGACTGTAAAAAAGCAGCTGCATCTTCTCCATCTTGTCATTATTCTAACCTCTCGAGTAACCTTTCAGTCCTTTTTTCACAGCTTCATTTGTAGAATCACCCATCGAAACTGTGGATATGTTCCAGAGAGACGTTCAAGCCGGCAAACTTACCAGTACTGCTAAGAACCTGATGGATTTTGAAGCTGTTTTATGTATGTGACTCTTTGACCATTTATTTAACATCTGTCATCTTGGGTTTTTTTTCTTCTTATTTCTTCATAATAAATCTTTAGTTTTAGATACTAAAGGATGGGATGGCAGTGTTTTGGATAAGAGACCTATTCTGACCTGGTAACGTGGCTGACCCTTTGGGGCAAGAAGCACATTCTGTATTTATGAACAGAGGTTGATATTTTAAAAATAACTTCTCACTGTACTGGAGAGAGGTGCTGCTTGGGATTCAGAGACTGGAATGCATTGAAGGGGGATATGTGGTTTCTTTTTGGCTTCCTGATAACCAATTGGGGGGGG
>CM057845.1:138890697-138909236 GCA_030068395.1 Apalone spinifera | reverse complement strand
TTCACATCACAAGATGTGTGTGTACTGCTGGCAGCTAAAAAGGCTACTAGATCCACAGCCGTGAGCAGCAGTGATGGTTTTTGACAATAAAAAAAGCATCTTGAATTTGGTCAGGATCTGCTCTATAATCACTCTGATAATAACCATGCTAACTTGACCACTAAAAGTGGCTATACCCCTAAAACATTTCAACACTAATCCATTCTCATTAATATCACAATTCACATTTATTCCAAAAAAGTATTGTAACATAATTCAGCTAAGCATATTTTTACTGTTGTGTAGTTACAATGTAGTTAGTATACAGGTCTTCGTTGGGAGTGGATCTTTCAAGAAACTTAATTACAGGTAGTCTGGTTTTACACTGCAGTAAATTCCTTGACCCTAGTGGGGGAGATTGCGCAAGTAGAAATCAATGAAGTTGCACTGTATGAGCCAACATATCCTGGCTCCAAAGGTATTTAACTGGGAGGGGAGGGAAAGCAGAGGACATGCATTGTGCTATTGTTATCAAGTCCCATCAGAACCTCTTTGTGGCTGCTCCACAGGTTTAAAGGAGCCCTTGTATAAGGAGGGGACACGGTGGGCAGCTGTGGCCAAAATAAGAGTTTGTAATGAAGTCCATTATGCTACTGGACTTATTCCTTTTGGATAAGATTGTCTCTGAGCTTTAAGGGTTGCAGAAGGTCCTCAACACAGAGTCAACTGGAGGTGGACATTCTCTCATGTCTGGGAGAAATGGACTTCACTCCAGCTCTATAAGCCATTACAGAGGTGGATTCTGAGCACAGGCCAGAGAACAAGTTGGGGGATAACTATTGTGTCTGCCATTTCCTGGATGCACTGTCCTACAACCCTGCACATGGGGATAAGCAGGAGTTGAGGCTTATCAAGAGACTATAAAAACCTTAGCAGAAGCATAGCAGTGATGTTCCAATACTCTGCCTGTGGACTTGGGGAGTTGGGGGGAGTCTTGTCCTCTACCCTCACAATTTGAGTAAATTGCCTCTACAAAGCCCATTTACTCAGAGCCTGCCAAAGGAAATTAAGGAAAATTTCACCCAGCGTTTACGATATTTGCAGACACATTGCCCTGGCTCTTAAACTGACTTGCACTTTAAGGTTAAGAATGTGAATGTGTGTGTTTTTCTACGCCAGTGAAAGAAATATCAAAAGCATTTTGATTTTTGAGTGAAGCACTGTAAAGACAAAGGCAAGGCCTCAAAAAGGGAAGTACTTGGCACACCTGAAAGGAAGAGCAAAGATTAAAGGCAGCGTGAATTAATTCTTAAAAAGGGACTCAGTCTGAATTTAAGCACAATTTATAAATGAACTACTAAGGATGGCCTGAGGGAAGTGAACTGCAATCACATAGCCAATTGATAATATCATCACAGTAGTAGAATGCACCACAAGCATAAGCAAACGTTAAGGTTTCAGAGTCTCCTCTCCTGTTAATTTTACACGAACACAGTTTTCATTAAAGAAAGGTGATCAGGCCCCAGGACAACATTAAAAGGAAGAGGATTGAATTGCTCTGTTGGAAGAAAGTGTTTACTCCCCTTTACAGAAAATGCATAGCTTCCAACACTTTTTATAATTGCTATGATACTTTTTTACAATAGATATCACAGTTCGATGAACTAATGACAGCTAACAATTTATTCAATTAATATATCCCCTTTCCATTTACAAGTCATAAAAATACAACTGTTCCTGAATAAGTTGGAAGATATTAGAAAACTTGTGACCAGAAATGTGTTTTCTATACATGGCTTAGGGACTATTCCTCATGAGTTTTGTTTGAAATTATATGCAGTGTTGTTGTAGCCATATTGGTCTTTAAAAATCTTTTATTGGACTGATTTTTGGGAGAGAGAAAAGCTCAAAAGCAGAAGTTGGTTCAATAAAAGATAAATTACCTCATCCACCTTGTCTCTATTGGAAGTTATGTTGACTGTAGGCACCATTTGCACATTTGTGATGGGTGGTCATCATAGCCATGCATTATTGCTTCTGTTTTGAGGATTGGGAATCATTCACTCAGAAAGCAGAAGCAATAACGCCTGGCTATGATGACCACCCATCACAAATATGCAAATGGTGCCTACAGTCAACATAACTTCCAATAGAGACAAGGTGGATGAGGTAATTTATCTTTTATTGAACCAACTTCTGTTGGCAACAGAGAGAAGCTCAAAAGCTTTCATTAAAATTACAACTGCCTTGATTTCTCTAGTATTGTAACATTAATCTGTTAACTAGTCCAAATACATCTCTTTGCTTAGTGTCAGCAAGGCTTTGGTTTAAACACAGCTGTAGTGAATGAATCCTAGTAGCAAACCAAACCCTACTTGCACGTATCATTCCAAAAAGTCCAAAGAGCAGACGAGCAGGCTTTGGTCCCTAACCAATAATACATAGCAATATGTATGTACTGAAAATCATGCTTTTTTTTTTTTTTGGAGGTGCAAGCTAAACATGACACACAAATATATTTAGTAATAGCTGTTTTCAATCAGCTCTCAAAGGAATGATAGGCCCATGCAGTACAGAAATGGCACTTCTGAGACTTCTCCGGCCTGATTTTCTGAGGAGCCTGGCCAACCTCAGTCCCCATTGGCTTCACCTGGGATTTTGGGTGCTCATCACCACCCAAGCTGCCTCAAACAAAAAACAAAAAGGAAACCAAGTTAACGGATGCCTAGTTTAAACACATTGCCCAAAACCAGACTGGGTTAATGGCAAAGCTGAAATAGAAGCCCTATCTCAATTCACAATCCTACTCTCTGGCAACTGGACCATATTTTACTCCCCTACCAAAGTTTATTTGTGCACCGTTGCATTTGTTTGCAGGAGCTGTTAACTGCATTACATCCATGATTTGTGTCTCAACGATGGAAGAGGTAACAGCCTTTGATGAAAGAGGTAATTGCATATTTCCAAAGCTGTTTACAGTTACAGGAACAGTTACAAAAAGTTACAAATTAAATAGCTGAGCAGCATTGCCATTCCTGCTTCTGTTGAATAAGAGGCACACAAAAGGGAGCAGCCATTAGCAGCGTCCTTGAAACCAGGTACAGCACACAGCATGATTATTAGGAATGCAGCTCGTAACTGCAGTACCCTAGCACACAGCTGTCACACCGTTTTGACTGCAAAAGCAGACTGGGATGACAGTACATGCTAGACATGACCTTGAGAATCATCATCACTGATAGTGGAAACTGATAGTTTCTAAGGAAGTGAAGGACTATACATAGTAAGTGCTTGAATCTGATGTTCACATTGCAGCTTTTGGATATGTGGAAAGAGCCTATTTTAAGCTATTATCCTTTTTCAGGAAATGGATTTTATATGCTTATGGCCAACAGATATTTACCCTTAAAAAAAAGAGTAAGTAAGGGTCCTCCTATCTTGCAAGCCTAGGGACTTTGCTATTGGTTTTACCTGGAAGGTACTCAGATACTATGCCGAGGGTGGGAGCATCAAACCTGAAGAGAAGAGGCACAAGTGTTGTCTACACTACAGACCTCAGCTGGCACAGCTAGGTCCGTCAGAGCTCTGAAGCAGTCCAACCTCTGACTGACATAGCTATGCCCTAGAAGCCCCTAGCCTACACATAGGTACCTCATCAAAGATGCTCTTCTACAGGGTGAACCCCTCTAGTCCGGCACTCTTTGGTCCAGCAACATCCATGGTCCAGCATGATTTTAGTTAGCCGGATGTCCATTTATCATGGGTGTGGCCAAATTTCCCACGGTCCGGTCCCATAAAGTTTGTTTACAGCCACCAGTCCTGGCTCTCAGTGTTCTGTGCTGTTGTTTAGCTCCAATTTACCCCTAAAGGTCTGCTAAGAGCCCAGTAAGCAGTGAAAGTGTTGGTAATGCTGCTAGACAATATTCATCTCCCATGGTCTGGCACATTCTCTGGTTTGACACCTGTCAGGTCCTGCGGGCACTGGACTAGAGAGGATCAACCTGTACTAGTATAGTTTGTTTCTTTTGGGGGGATGGATTTATTCAGCTGGTACAAAGCACAGCTTTACTGCTATAGCTGCAACCATACTAGGAGTCCTTTACACTGTAGCATACTGGCATTCCTATCTCAGAAGAGCACTCCTAGCATAGACTAAGGATATTAAATTGTGGTTAACTGACTGGAAATTCCATCGACTACTCGACTAATCCAAAGGCACTTTTGCATTCCTCCTGTGAAATGTACATGAGCCCCAACAGGAAGTCCCGGTGGCTGCACATGGACGTGCCTGCTTTGAAATGTACAAGAATCCCGAGGGGCGGCTCTTATGCATTTCAAAGCCATGGAGTCAATGGGGAAGTCCCCAGCTGATTCTAGGTTCCACACTGTACTTCCCCAGAACCCAGGGGTTATCTGCAGAGTCCCCAGCTGATCCCGGGTTCTTCTGAAATGCTGCGTAGAACCCGGGATCAGCTGGGGAGTCCCCAAGTGCCCCTGGGCTCCACGGCACTGCCCCTTTGAAATGCTGAGGTTGCGTTTCAAAGGGGCAATGCCGCACAGCTGAGCCATGGATGCCGCACAGCTGAGCCATGGACGTTGCCTTGGGGCTTCAAAGGGCAGTGCTGCCCAGCTGGTCCCCGGCTCAGCTATGCGGCACTGCCACTTTGCAGTACCCCTTCTCTCCCCCCACCTTTGCTGCCTCCGATAGAGGCAACAAGGGGGCAGGATGAGTAATTGACTATTCAACTGACTATCTGATAAGGAAATGTCAATTAGTCCTTAACATAGACATGATCTTAAAGTAGTAAGAATTATGGCTGGCAGTCTCCCTGAAGTCAATTTAGAGCCCAGTCCTGCAAACATTTAAATTCAAGGCCAGGGAGTAAGTGTTTATAGGAAAGGGCACTTATTTGAATGAGCAGGGCTTGACAAACCGTGGTGAAATCTACTCACCAGCCCCGCACTGCGCATGCGTCAGACCTGCATTGCACATGTGCGTGCCGCTGGTGAGTGGGGCGACCGGCTGAAATCTACTCGCCCCGGCGAGTAGATTCGCTGATTTGTCGAGCCCTGTGAATGAGTATTGCTCACATATGAGTTTCACAATGCAAGCTACTGCAGTAAAACTGTTGCTGTGAGAAAAATTGTGTGGCATTCCTGCCTAGCTGGCACAGAGGCATAGCTAAATATGTGTGGTCAGACCTCCTGAGTCTCCACTTTCATTTAAGAAAAAAGAGTCAAGTGTTAAGCTGTCATGATTTTAGAGAAAACCTTCAAAATATGAAGCAAGTTTAACTGATGCAGTGTTGCCTATTGCAATTTTAAATACCAAACTCAGCATAGGTGGTGTTTTTTATACTTTTCAAAATGCTCAAGATGAGTAAATAGGTAAGAATCTGTTTTCATTTTTTAAAGTGTGTCCATCCCTCATGGTTGGGAGAAAAGCTTTATACAGGTTGAACCACTCTAGTCAGGCACCCTTGGGACCTGACTAATGCCTGACCAGAGAATTTGCCAAACCATAGGAGGTCAACATTGTCTAATAGCTTTACTAAATGCTTACTGGGCTCTTAGAAGACATTTAGTGGTAAATTAGAGCTAAATGACAGTATAGAAAACACCAAGAGCCAGGACCGATGGCTGTAAACAAACATATGGGACCATGGGAAACTTGGCCACACCCATGATAAGTGGACATCCAGCTAACTAAAATCATGCTGGACCACGGATGTTGCCGGACCAGAGAGGTTCAGCCTGTAGTGACTAGCTCACCCCAGAGGCTCAGAAGCCAAGGCAACCCAGCTCTCCAACATTTATTATTTTTGTTATCTCATGACCTTTAAGCTTCTTTCATTCCGGGGTCAGGAAGTGGTCGTTAGTCCCATTTGAAACAGGACTACATTGACATGAACTAGTGACCTTTCCACCCTCACCTAGCCTGGTTACATGGTTCAGTTACAATGCAGCACTTCAGCGCGTGCTGCAGTCCACACACTCATATTGCATGCTTTGGGGCTGTGTAGACATGCCCCTAGTACAGATAAGGCATTGGTGTTTGGCATTTTAAGCTGTACATAATACTGATATGCTCTGATCAGGGTTAGAGGACTGTGTTGAAGTGTGGAACTGTTTGTACTGCCTAGTACTTGCATTGCAGGGGTGGAGGGAAGGAATATTAAAGAGTCATATACCCAGCAACAATTCCCGCCCCCTCCACACTGAGTTGGTTTGACACTCTTTAAGCATGGTCTTATCAAAGCTGCTTTTTCCAAATGACAGACTCCTCCACTTTTCTCAGATCACTTTAAGTACTGTCACCATCACTCCCATAGTTGCTATCATTGACGAAGTTGAACCAAGAGCATTAGCAACCAGGGGAAATTTGGGCAAAAAAAATTTCTACAGAGGATACAGTTTACAATTCCATTATGCCCAGTTCTGATGAAGTGTTATGCCAGGAAAGGTCAATGATTACCCTGAAAACATTATTCTCAGCTGTGCTTTCCAGCAAGCCGCCTCACAAGCAAAGCTCACTCACAATTAGTTAAACGGGCAGCCAGTCTTACATTGCAGCTAGTAAGACACATACAGTAACTGAATGTGACATGCCACCATGATGATGGATCAGAATAGGACATTTCAAAAGACAAAAAAGTGTTCTGATATAAGAGGCTTAGAGAGGCACTAAAGAATTTATGGAGAAAGAAAAGGAACTTGAGGGAGGGTGATGACATTTTCTCTCACACCAAGTGTAAACCACTTAGTCAAATGACAGGAACCCTGTAATCCTGTACCACTGACAGACAAACCAGCAGAGATGTCTCTCTTATCACATTCATCCTCTTAATTAAAAGAGGAGCTGAACTGATTTCCATTGTGTTTAATCAGATAAAACTTATCTTTTCTGGGCATGTTTTAGAACATTTTAAGGGTTTTAAACACTGAGAATTTCTTTAAGTTTAACCAATAAAGTTGGCTGAACATTTTCCATGTATTTTTTAATAGAAAATTGGGCTTTTATCAAAACAGACCTTTTACAGAAAGTGTGCGCTTTCCCCAAACATTTGGTCAAAAACATGTTTGTTGTTAAATACCAACAAGGTTTCATGTTAACAAAAAGCCAGATTTCCATGGCCATTTTCCAACCAGTTCAATTAATTAGAAAAATTCAGGGTTTGACTTTGTGGTCGCCTGGGCACCACCAGCTCTCACTTAATGAGAAATGAAAGCACTCAGCTCCTTACAGGAATAACTCTGCACTTGGTAGAACAGGACCTTACTTTTGTGGTTGGAGAAGAGTGTTGCCTTTTGTCTAGCTGGCTACCTATGGATGAGGTAAGAAGATGCACTGTTAATGGGTCTGAAAATCTGTCATTAGCTCTTTGGGCACATGGAAGTGTTTGGTTTGGACTCAGAAGACTTGGCATCAATTCTTTGCTCTGAAACAGAGTTCCATGTGTGATTTCTTGACAAACCAGTTAGGGAACTGAAACAAACAGCCCATCTGAACAATGCAAATGCCACATCCCTGATTCATAGGAGCGTTGTGAGAATGTCAAAATGTTTGCTGTAGTTATTCTCAGATTCTACAGTAATGGGAGCCCTATAAGCACTGTCCAAAGAATCTGTTGTTGTACTACACACATGGCTAACGAACATTTAAGAATTTGGTTTTAAATATATAAACAGTATGGGTGCAAATAAGCATAACAAGTAGAGAATCTGACATCTCAGTATTGCCAAACTAAGATGTACAACACAGCATTCCAGAAGTTATGCAAACAAAAAAAAATGACATTGGCCTTCCATAATCTGTTTATAGTATACAGAAATAGAAGACCAAGGACGTAAGGTGTTCTGATTCCACAGCGAAGCACAGCTCTTTGGTATGTGCTAATATAAGTGACAGCACAGAGTATGTGCCTACTGAGAAAAGTAATGCTCAAAGAACAGCCGGTAATTTTAGCTAGAGAAGACTACAGCTATCATTTCTGTACTCAATATATTAGGCAATTCCCTTACCCCTGAAAAATTTAATTCATAAGGGAGATGAGCTTACATTGTTGCTGAGACAAAGAGAGCCAAGGGGTGATACTAAGAGAATCAAAAAAGTGCCACCATGACTGAAAGTAAAATAAGCAGTTACAGACAAATAGGCATTCTTTCAAGTTGGAAGTTAAATCCTATTGAGGAAAATAGAAAGAAACATAAACCGAGGCAAGTCAAGTGAAAAGTATAACTAGGCAAGCCAAAAAAGAATTTGAAGAGCAACTAAACTACTCAAAAACTAAACAGATGAAAAGCACCAATAAGCCTGCTAAATAATCTGTGGTCCTTCAGGACATTAGAGGTGCACTCACGAAAGGTAAGACCATTGCAGAGACACTAAGGACTTGTCTACACCAGTGGTTGCCAAACTTTTTTATACCGGGGACTGGCAAACCTATTTGCAAACCTGTAGCAGACAGGCAACATTTACATATTCATTATGCAAATAGCAAATATGCAAATAAAACCTTTCCTGTTTGCCAAAATGTGTACCCCCACCCCCTCATACACTCCAGCTCTGACTCCTGCAACCCCCATATTATTTTGTTCAGCCCCAGCGGTCAGAGCAGCCACCCACCAGACAGCACAGATCTTGGCCCCTGCTATGCAGCAGATTTCGCCCCCCCCACACCAGGCCTTGGCCTCCCCCACCACGGAGCCGCAGCAGGCCCCACCCCCCCACCTCCTGAGCAGGCTCCACTCACAGCAGGCCCCAGCCTCCCCACCATGTAGCCACAGCACAGACACCACCCCTGGCTGCTGGAACAGGCCCCAGCCACTTACCACACGGCCAACACCTCACCCCATTCCCCACCCCCACCCCAGCACCGGGCCATGTAGTGGCTGTCAGAGCTGGAATCACCAGTGGGCAGGGCTAATCAAAAGCTGGGAGCGTGGCTGGGCAATGTGCCATGGCCTGGTAGGCCAGGGTTCGTGGCCCACCGCTGGTCCGTGCAGTTGGGAACCACTTGTCTACCCAATGCAGTAAGTTAAAGTGCTGTAAAGCACCAGTGTGAACAGGCTCCCAAAGCTATTAGGTACTCCCCTCGTGGGCGTGGTTTACTTCCAGCACTGGGAGAGCTCTCTCCCACTGCTAGTGCCGTGACCACACTGCTGCTGCAGTTGCGTTTTGAACTTAGCAACGTGGACAAAGCCTAAATGAATTCTTTGCCTCGGTCTTCACAGCGGAGGATGTAATGGAGATTCCCCCACCTGAGCCATTCTTTTTAAGAGACAAATCTGAGGAACTGCCATAGGCTGAGGTGTCAACAGAAGAGGCTGTGGAACAAATGGGTACATTTAACAGCAATAAGTCAAGAACACATCCTAGAGTTCAGAAGGAAATGAAATATAAAATTACCGAACTACTACCTATGATATATAATTTGTTATTTAATTCAGCTTTTGTACAAAATGACCTGCGATTAATCAATGTAACACCTTAAAAAAAAAAAGGCACCGAAGACATCCTGACAACTACAGGCTTGATAAGCCTAACTTTATTACAAGACAAATTGGTGAGGCAGGGTTTCAATTTATACAACACATGTTGACTCTTCCCCCAACAAATAGTATTCATCTATGTGTCTGATAATTCTGTTCTTTAATATCTTGTTAACCAATTAGAATTTTATTGGGGGGAGGGGGAAGGGATGTCAAAACACACATGAGAAAGGGAGATCCAGTGGTTATAAGGTACTTGGAATTTCAGAAAGCCTTTGACTAAGTCCCTCACTAAAGGCTCCTATGAACAGTAAGCTGCTACGGGGCAAGAGGGAAGGTCCTCTCATGGAGCAGTAAGTAGTTAAAAGAAAACAAGGTGTGGGAATAAACAGTAAATTTTCAGACTGGAGAGAGGTAAAGAGCAGTGCTCTACAACCTGTTCATAAATGACCTAGAAAAAAGGGATAAATAGTGACGTGGCAAAATTTATAGATAATACTGAGTTAGTTCCTCAACATAGTCAAGTCCAAAGCAGATTGTGAACAGTGAAAAAGGGACCTTACAAAACTGGGTGACTGAGTAACAAAATAGCAGACGGAATTTAATGTTGATAAATGCCGAATAATGCACATCAGAGAACAATCCCATCTATACATGTGCCGGTTTCACAAGGCATACCGGAGCAGCCGACAAAGGCTTCCCTTGTCGATCGATCCACATCTAGACTGCTGCACTGTGCCGAATCAGCTGATTGTCAGCACAGCGTGATGGCCATTTTTATTTTAATGAAGCGGGGATTATTTAAATCCCTGCTTCATTGACTATGTCGAGTAAACTACTTTACATGGTTCTGTCGATGGAGCCATGTAATCTAGATGTACCCTGTGTGGAATTTGTTGCCAAGGGATGTTGTGAAGGCCAAAAGAATAATGGGATTCAAAAAAGAAGCAGCTAAGTGGTCAAGCATGGAATCCCACGCTCTGGGGGGCCTGACTTCTGTTTGCTAGAAGGTGGAAATGGCAACAGGAGATGGATGATCACTAGATAATTGCCTGTTTTATTGGTTGCCTCTGAAGCACCTGGCATTGGCTGTTATAGGACAACAGAATATTGAGTTACATGGCCCATTGGTCTGATCCTATATGTCTGTTCTTATTATTGTAGCCCCCATCCTGGTAGTAGAAAGGGTTGTTAGGAGCTGAAATAAGATAGGAAGAATTCCTCTGGTGCCCATCTATACCACAGAGCTCCATTGATGTAAGTTACATTAGCATACAGCCACCAAAATCTGTGTATCATTCAGGGATGAGTATACCTATTTGCATGTATTGGCACTTGCACATGTCCACAGCAGTGCATGTGTCAATGTAATGTCAAAAAGCATGCGGATATCCCAGTATGCTCCATAGTGCCATCTACTGCAAAACCTTTTGGAACATTTTTGCAGTGCTTTGTGGGACAGTAGTAAGTTGTCCAGGGATTCCTAGGAGCTAAGAATGAAGTTCCCAACGTGCCATGTTCTAAATCCCATAATTTTCACACTTGAAAAAAAACAACAACCCACATGCGGCACCACGTGGTGTTTTTTGTTGACCACACACCACTGACAGAAGCATGGAGCCTGCAAAGCTTAACACAATTCTTTTGTGCATTACCAATACAAAACCCCCTAGTTACACAGCTTGAGAGAGAGTTAGGGATGGCAATTAGATGTCTGAGCACAATAATCAGATTCTAATGGACACAATGAAAAACACCACCAAGTTGTTAATAATGTTCACAAAACATGGTGGAGAGCAGTTTCTGGGCCCGAGAAATGAGCACTGGGATTGCATTATACTGTAGGCTTGGAATGAGAAGCAGAGGCTGAAGAACTTTTGGGTGCAAAAAGGCCACAGACCTGGGGCAATCATTTTGGAGATAGAGAATCAAACTGGGGGGGGTGGGGGAAGCGACACCCCACTGTTTACTCTGTAGAGTGGATCTCAGTAGGGGAAAAACATCTCATGGTTACAACATGCAGCCATCTGACGGGCTTGTTTGGTTTAGCAAAAAGAGAAGCTAGAGAGAGGATAGGATTAAGCTCCATACATTAATTGGGAGGTAAATATCAAGAAGGGTGAAGAGCTATTTAAGCTAAAGCACAATGTTGGTACAAGAGCAAATGGATATGAACAGGCTATCAACAAATTCAGTCTGGAAATTAGAAGATTTCTAACCACCAGAGGGGGTGCTTCTGGAATAGCCCAAACTACGAGTTACTGGAGTAACTTACGTTAAGAAAGTTGGACACATGTATGACGGATTTGTGAGGATAGGAAGCAAGGCTCTGTACCCTGGGACCCACTCCCAGTTTTATGTCATGTTGCAAAAGCTCATGCTTCTGAGTTTCATCTAGCCACTTGCAGATATCTCCTTCCCCCCTAGTATATCCTGACAGGGTTTTTTAAAATCTTCTTTTGATGCATCAGGAGGTCCCATCTCAGCCTAAGGTAGCACTGAGCAGTCTCTCAGGTGTACGGCTGACTGGATCTTCCTCACAGGTGCAGGCAGGGTGTATCAGGAAGGAATTTCCCTTGAGTCAGAGTGGCAGAGATCTTGGGATTTTTCCTCCTTCACAGATACAGGTTGGTATATGTGTAGCTATGGTTCTTGTCATTTGCTGGCATGGAGTGCTAGGAGCAAGGATTTACATCATAGTACCATGTGGGGAGAAGGGCAAGGAGCTACAGCTAGGTAGTCTCGAGGGTCTGCAAAGACTTCTGAGATGATCTTTGAACATGTAGGTTAACCATGGTCTGCAACATTTACATTTTCTGCCTGAGCAAACCCACTAAGTCCTAGTGCATTTCCCATTGTACTTCCTGGTCTTTCTCCCCCCTCTCCCCCAACTGCTCTATCTTTCCCCATGGTCATGTCCTGAAGGACACCCTCCCCCCCCCCCAACCCCTTTGATTGCAGTCCAAGGCTACTGCGGCTTGGTGGCTGTCACAACACATTCCCTCCCTACGAGTCTCTCTTTGCCTCCTGAAGGGGGTGGGGAGTGTCATATGTTCCAGTTAGGCACCCCCCTCAAGGCCACTATACTGAGAACTGCTGAATAAAAACACAAAACAGTCAGTCCATTAGGTTTACAGTCACAATGGAAAAGGAAAGTTGTCTCAAAATTGTCTTATATTATGCCCACAGATACCCTTAATATGAAATATTTGATGCCAGCTTTGGAGGACCTAGCTACAGCACCATCCTCCAGCTCAAAGATAGGATGACACAGCACTGGTCAAGAGAAAGGAGGACACTCCATTGATTGTTGTCATCTGGGTCCCCTGCCTGGGTTGAGTATGGGGAAATGGCAGTATATATATTGGTACTATTTCATAGGCAGTGATTTTGGCTGCTTTCTCACTCCTGAGGATGACAAAGGCATCTGCCACTGGCTTCCTGAAGCTTTGTGTGTACACATGCAGCTAGACTGTTTACAGCAATTGCACCAGTCCATAATCAGAGTGACACGGGAAAGCTCCCTGTCACAGTGAAAGGCACAAGGCAGTAAACCCTAGAAATCATCGGCAGAGCAGTGCCATGAAAGTTCTGCTGAGCAGTCTCAAGAGGATATGAGATCCCGATTCTGATCAACAGCACTCTGTATCCCCCACTACCTACTTAGCCCAACAAGCCAAAGAAATGAATAGCAGATGCTGCTTCTAATGGTGTTCCACCTCTGCCCTAACAAGGATAGTGATCTGATCTCGACTGGGTAACTGGATTTCCACACAACATTTTTTAGAACATACTCCCCAACATTATACCAGTAAAGCAATGAAAAGAAAATACTTTCCCTGTGAGTAGGCCAGATGCCTTTTTAACGGGGGGAAACAGAGGCCAGGGAGAGGAGGTTTGAAGGGAATTAAAAAAAACAGAGCAAAGGGTTAAGAATAAGCACGAGTACTTACCAGGGCTTTCTTCTCCCCTTGTTGATAGCCTTATCTGCACTCCTCCTGTTGGGACTGGTTTGACTACCTCAGCATGTCAAACAGTTCCTGGCACAGCATGGTTGGAGTCCCCGCCCCCGGTTGTTAGTGGCAGTGGTCCCTGCCTCATGCTCCCCTGCGAGGCATCCATAGTGGTCCGTGGGGTGCTGATGGGGTCCTCACCAAGTATGGCATGCAGTTTGTTGCAAGGGCTGTGGGCCTGCAGAGCAGCACCAGACTTCATTGCCCACCCTTGGCTCACGGCAGGGTTCTTTCACACAGCAGTGTTGCTGACCGTTCCCCTGCAGCCCCGTGCAATCTGCTCAAAAGAAGGAGCACTGCGCACATAGTAGCTACGTGCATGGAGGCACTGACAAAGCGGCCCTCTAGAACAGGTGTGGGAGGTCTGTTAGGATCAATAGAAGTAGCACTTGCACGGGCATCCTCAATCTACTGAGGTTGCCACTGTATTGCTCAGGGGAGATAATGTAATAGGTGCATGGAAACAGGCTGCCTGTGTTAGCCAGAGACAAATTTGCACATGGGCATGTGCCTAATGTATGGTCTATGCAACTGGACATATGTTAACCTAATTTTGTAACATAGATCAGGCCCAAAGTATCCAGAGGAGGTCTTCCAGGCCCAAAGGGTGCACGTTCATTGTGCTCAGTGCTACAGGCATACATTCAGCTTAGCCTGTAAGTGCCATGAAAAGTCTACTGTACTTTTAGGGAAGCCCCAGGGCCGACCGAGTTTATTTAAGGGGTCATTTCAGCTCACAGTAGCATAGCATCTAGCAAATGAGCAAGTACCATTGACAGCCACATTTTCCATCCGGTTCTGTGCTTCTAAGGAGGCTGAGGATATAGTCTGCTTCCAAGTTTCCTCTTTCATTGCTAGGTTGGGGACTGAACTGAAATAGCATCTCCTGCTAAGTGGCCCCATACCCACTACTCAGAGTATTTATTCTGCACTGATCACCAATGTCTGAATTCCCATTAGAAAAGGAGAATATTAAGTTCTTGCAGCAGCACTTAGTAGTTTCCACGATCAGCCTTCAAGTCTAGGCTATAAGCCATGCAACTGCTCCAGTGCCCCTCGAACTGAGCTTGTTTTTGATATTCCAGGCCCTGTGAGCATGTGAAAGTCAGGGTCATAATAGCAGCTGCAGCCATTTGCTTCCTCTTCTGTGGTTTCTATCATCATTACACAAAGCTCATTTTAAAGGACTATGGTCTGAGACTGATGATACTTCTGTGAGATACAGTCCATGTGCACACAAACGTAAAATGTCACGGTGGTGAGGTTTTGTTAATAGCTTATCTCCTGAACAGACATTGTTGTTAAGATAATAAATAGCATTATGTACCAGACCCTTTAACTGCAGTTAAAGAAAAGCTCCATTTGCCTTATTGCACATGCTAGTTAAATGCATACAGGACAACTCAAGTAGCTTAAAATCTACAGGAAAGCTGCCCCCACTTTGCTCAGGCCATTGTTATTGAAATACAGAGGCCAGGAGGTTCTTCTCACTGTAGGGGAAACCTGAAGTATACTTAGGAAATATTTAATTGAAACGGTCAATTCTGAAACTCTCACTTAAAAGCAGTTATTACTATTTTCTCTCGTGTGCGCACACACTTATTTTAGGTTAAGGGACACAAGAAAAAAAAAGTAAATCTAAGACACTTGAAAGCTCTACCAATATGATTATTTAAGTTAGGGTCAGGGTTTTTTGTTGTTGTTTTGTTTTTATCTTTGTCTTTTACTCACACTCGCCATGGTATTGGTCTGAATGTGGCCACAACTATAAATTATATTGGTATAAAAATATTTTATACCAACATAACTGTGCTCACACCAGAAACAGTGTATAACATCCATCTTATAGTTAAAGTGGAACAACTTATATAAAATAGCATAGCTCTATGGATTTTAAAAGCTGAGGATCTGGCCCCAGGAATGCAAGGGACCAGCCGGTACATTCCCTTAAAGCACATATTTGGGAGATCAGGGGCATGGCCTTAATCTGACCCACAGCACACAACCAGGCATTAATATGGCTGCAAAAAGGGCATGTGAGCCACTGTCTAGGGGAGGCTAGCTGCCAGCCCCACCCCCTCAGCCTAATATCCCGTCCCTCGCACTACCATCCCCCCAGAGCATCCACCACCACAGCTGCTGGCTCTGGCCAGTGCACCTAACCCCTCCCTCAGCCCTGGAGTGATGGGAAGGTGGGCGCCGATGGTGCAACCCCAGCTTGGGCCACCCCACAGAAAGACTGGAGGTCTGGGGGGAGGAGCGTGAGTGGGGCTCTGCCTGCCTGCACAGCCCCCCTAGCCTATGATAATGCTCTTTTGTATGGGCGGCAGGTATTACTGACGATAAAACCCAAAGGCAATGTGATGTTGGAGAAGGAAGTATAACTTGGCAAAAAATCACATCCTTGTGCCCCACACACAACCTATATGAAACCACTGCAAAAGGCATTGTCTCCTGAAAAGGGCCAGCAACCTGAAGGGGAAAAAAACAAAACAAAAGATCTCTCTCTCACACACACACCACAATAGGTTGTATCCTGTCAAGCTCATCTGAAGAAGTGGGCTTTGCCCACAAAAGCTCACCATACTATCTATTTTTGTTCATCTGTAAGGTGCCACAGGACTACTTCTTGTCTCACAATAGGAATAGTTACTCTAGTTGGTGGTTTCTCTTTACCTCTCAGAAACTGCCATTTCAGACTTGGTCACATCAGTCTCCCTGGCAGTAACAGCCCCACTCCCCTCCACCCCATCCCCCCATGGGAGCCAAACATGCTTTGTGCCTCGTGCCAGCACTAATTGTCTCAGCTGACTGTATAAATAATTTACTTAGTGCCTATCACCAAAGAAAACACCTGGGCGCTGTGCATAACATAATAAAATGCTGGCTTTAATGACCCATACACAAGCTCCAACACCCCGTCTCTTCCCTTACCCATCTGTGCTAAAAGGGTAGATTAAATGTTCACTGGCTAATGAAGGAGACATCCAGAAAGGAGTGACTGACTAGTTCTGAAAATAGCTCCAAAGGGGATTCTGATGGGCCTCCTCGGGGATGGCATTCAGCAGATGAGGTCTCACCACAGAGATGTATTTGCATTTTCCTTGGCCTAGTAGTCCTGTATGGCTGTATTAGAGACAGCTGAATTATTTGCTGCAAACAGTGCATCTGCCAAAGCCAGCCTCTTTTCCCATTTGCATTGTAGAACGTTTGGGGCCAGTTTTGCAACCAGATTTATAAATCACTCAGGTTTGTTCAGCAGATACGCTGTGCAAACCTACTGAATGTTCATGTTCTTTGGGGTGTTCAGACATGGAAACTTAACCTGGTGTGTAAATTTTTGTCAGAGGTGAGCTGATGCCTCTCTGCATCATAGTGCAGTGGAAGTTTTAAATCCCAACCAAAATCTAATCTTGTACAAAGGGTGTACTTAGATCAGATTCCCGTGCTCTTAAATCCATTAAGGGTAACAGATGTTTTTGACTGGTGTATTTGTGTCTTACGAGAGACAAGTCAGTTTTGAATACAAATTGAGAGATTTTCGTCTCATCAGAAATATGAGAACTGTTTTACATGCATGGCTTGATTTGTTTTTTATTATTACAGAAAAAGTACAATTGAAGTATTAGGAAAAGTGTTTGTCACAACAAATCTTGAGTCTCTGCAATATGTTACCTGCCAGTTTAACTGTATGCTATGGTTTTGTCAATTATTCCTGGTAAACTGATTAATATTTTATATCTATTAAAAAAATTTGTATGTAAAATTACTATTGATTACCACAAATCTCTAAAGGTTTCAAAAGTCACTTAACAGTATCTAAGGGCCCAGTCTTGCATATCCTAATGAAAATAATCCATTCCTGCCACACACATTGTCTCTGGTGCCTGAAGGCTTATTTTTATGGGTAAGGGTGATTAATTTAGAAGAATTGTGGCACAAATCCAGTGACCTAACTGTATTTGAAAAATTGTTAGAGTTGAAGCATAATGCAGAGATGTGCTATTGCTAAGATCTAAGTCTGCACTGTCATCGCCATTGGTGTCCCTGTTCTGTGGCTAGGTCTTTTTAATCTCTAGCATGGTCAGTCCAGAACTATTCACCAGCCTGAATAATACACACAAAGGAGAAATGCAAATAGACCATTTTGTTTTTCCTGAACTGAGGTACTGCATAACAAATCTCAGCTTGGAACAAGTTCCAAGATCCAGATCTTACTGAGTTTATACACGTACACACACACACCAGCCGCCTACACAGACACCAGCTGCCAATGGACAGCCTAATAAAAAGCTAGATATATAGGGGTTTA
Source organism: Apalone spinifera (assembly GCA_030068395.1). NCBI lineage: Eukaryota > Metazoa > Chordata > Testudines > Trionychidae > Apalone > Apalone spinifera. Next base: position 138,891,440 of record CM057845.1, on the reverse strand, counting down.
TAGTAGAAATAGAGGTCCTCTTATACATACTAGAACAATACAAGAAGATGCACACAGAACCACAGTTCTAGCATCACAATTGTGGGAAGATGACTATATAAACAGACTCACTCAGATCAGCTGAGAGGGGGGAGACAAAGGGGCAGTTGCCCCCATGTCCAGTGATTCAAAAGGGCCCAGGGCTCCTGGCTGCCACAACTGCTTAACCCCTGGGCTCTTTAAATTGCCACCAGAGTGCCACATGCTCTGTGTGACTCTGAGGGCGGGAGAGGGGCCTGCCATGCTCTGGCCAATGCTGGTGGCTGGCTGCCCCAAGCCCAATCCCTTCCACCCAAGGCCCTGCCCCTTCTGCGGATGCAGCACACACACCTGCAGAGGGGGTTGGCTACCCTGTATACACCCAACCTCCAGGAAAGAGCTCAGTGAGATTTCTCAGAGGAAAACTATCTGCCTCACCACAGAGTGAAAGTAAGCTTTCACTGAACCTAGTTGAATGGGCTAGCAGTTTGGTCTCTTAAAGGGAGAGAGGCCTTTAATACAAAAAAAAAAAAAAGGCAGCATCCAGGTCCTGGTCCACACCTACAGAATGAGGACTTCTGACTGCAGGATCTAAGACTTGCACTGAAGGCATGAAAAACTTAAAAAACAACAAATGGTTTGGTTGCACTTTAAAGACTAACAAAACATGTAGATAGTGATAGAGATGCAGCCATGTTAGTCTGGTCTAGCTGAAACAAAAGACA
>CM057845.1:138874856-138887979 GCA_030068395.1 Apalone spinifera | reverse complement strand
CGTGCACACGCCTATGGGAGTGATGCAAATGTCTCCTGCTGGTGCAGGAAAGTGCCATATGCATCTCTCTAGAGCAGACTGTGTTGAGACAGTTGTATCCATACACGTACAGACAACCATTTCAGTGCTCCTTTGTATTGGAAAAGAATATTATTTGTCCCAGCAAGTCTCTTGTTCCCAACTGAAATAATATTCAAATAGCTGCAGTGCCAACAAGCTATCCACAAATCATTTAAAATATTCCCAAGTATTCCCACTGGGTGAGTTGCTACTCTCTTTAAAAGCAAATACACTTTCCACTTAAATGGCAGAAACTATCAAATAAGTAAGGAAGAATGTGAAGTAATTTCATGTCTTCTCCGAAGCAAGCCCTGACAGATTTCAGTCTTGTTTTCTCCATTTTGAACATCTGTTTTAAGATGCATCAGGTTCCCAGAAGCACTGATATAATCATAGATTGGCATTGGTTGGAGGAAAAAAAAAAGAAGTGAGGCTTATAAAAACCTTGTAGGCGTGATTTATAGAGGGCAACATTCATTTGGGGTTTACATAATAAAAAGACTACATCTGCAATTAGTACAAATGCAAATCTTCTTACATCAATCCACCTTAGCAAGATTTGTGCTGGCAGATAGCAGCAGATGCAGTCTGTGTGTGCAAAAAATAAATACAAATAAATAAAAAATAAAGTAAGAGGCCAGGCTGACCATCTGAAAAAGCTAAGCCCTTAATCTTGAAGTATAGGCAGGATGTAAAACCTTTAGAAATGCATGTAGCAGGTTATGATTAGTTGCCACATTTAGGTATGCTAAACCCCATCTACACTAGTTGCTAAGTGAAATTTTTAAAAAGTTACTTAGAATAGGACAACTTACATGTTGGACAATTCTTAATGCTCTCCTCTATTCATAGTCCAAAACTGCTTTCCCTGTTAAAATCCCCTGCACCACCTACCCTCCCGAACAGAGGTGAATCTTGTCCATATTATATCAAGTCAACAATATTTGCAGAACCTAGGAGATGTATTTGATAGGTCGGATATTTTACAGAACAACTTTCATTCAGAAAGCTGTTCAGACATTTTACAAGCCACATGTAAAGCATTATCTCACGTATAACTAGAATGCATCCAGCTCTAGAGGAAGCCAATCTTTCAGTGCACACCTCAGTGCTACAACAGTGGAGGATAGGAAGTCTAGCAAAATACATGATCCAGCTGAAGCTATGGTGGAATTTAAGAACAGAAGAAAATTATTAGACTTAGAAGATAGCCTCCTCACTTTGGCTAAACCAATTACGTTTTCTACTTGCCCCAGATAGTCTGACCTTCAGCTTTATGACTAAAAGACCATCAAAAGGCCATAATCCTAGCAGCACAGGAAAGAGCATTGTTGACTGAATTACCAACAGCATACCCTGCAGTGCTTCAGGTTTTCTTGATTGCCTCCTATCCACTTAGTCACAGACACAGTCAGACATGGTTTACCTTGATCACAGCCTGAGGTAGCATGGTAAATGGCATAAATGGTTGAGACTGGAAGTTCAGGCTTGAATATCTAGTAATTATAAAGGGGTTTGTAAGTAGAGTTTGATTTTTTTTTTACTAGTTAACTAAAAAGTAAGAGCAGCTCAGATTGTGTAATGTCATAAACTTTTTTAACCTTAAATCAACTTTTTTTATACAGTGGTCTATAAGGAAGCCTGCAAACCCAAAATGTCTGCAGTTTGCAATGTGTTTCTATGTTCTGCAAAAAGAAACTAGGCTCTGCTACACAAACTTATGGGCCCTAAACTCATACAACCATCTAGACCAAGTTTTGCACAGCACTGGGAACAAATCCATCTGAGATTTTCGGTCTAGAGTTCCGTAAAGTAGCTATTTTAAGCCAAAATTATGTAGACACAATGTATTTACTGAGAGAGCTTCATGAGTATTGATGTCTGGTGGCTTAGGAGTAGAGAGATAGGTGTTCTCTCATCCCTACTCCAAAACAACAGTTATCACAACACAAATAGGGTGAAAGCAACTCCAGATCTTGAAGGAAGTGAAAACTAAAATAATTAAAAAGACAAAATTCCAGCCCAAGCCTCCTCCTCAGGTTAGCTATTTTCAGCCTATTTGCAAAGGTACACTCCCACTTATTTTTTATTCAGTATGGAGGCCACCATTGCCAACAGTCATAATTAAGAGAAAATAAATGGAAGAATAGGTGGCACACTATTCTCTCCCCAACCCAAGAAAGATTCACACCTAAGTGACTGTAGAAGAGCAGACTTACCACTAGACTTACCACTAGCACACCTCCTCTTGGCTTTCTAGAACCTTCTGCCAACAGACGCTCAGGTCCTGTGGTGATCTAGCTTCTCATGGCTCAGTCCTCCTGCCAGACCACTTCTTAATTCCAACCCTTCCAGGGTAACACCGTCCAAAAGAAAATCCAGTGTCCTTACATCAGGTCCAAAATCCATCTCAGGTCTATAGTCCTTACACCCTTGTCCCAGGGTGTCATCAGTCTTACACCCATGACAGGGGTTACCTTCTCAGTAGCTGGTAGAGTAATCTCAGGCTCCTTCTCAATACTGGGTTCCACAGCAAAGACAAGCAGTTAAATAACATGCCACCAGCTCCCTGGACTCAACCCTATAACAAGCCTTTCTTCAGGCCTTTTCCTCAGCCCCATCCTAGCTTGTTTGGAATGAGCAGTATCTCCTAGGGCTTCTTTAAGACACAGTTTTCCCCTCCCCTTGTATCAGTGTTAGCCACTTGCTCCAAGTTTGGGGAGATGGGAAGGAGTGCATCTAGAACCTTCCTGTTCCCACAGGTCTATCTCCCATCAAAAGCATAACAGCACAGTTCTTGCCTACATCTCCCTTCTGAGCCAGAGGTCCTCTTTGTAACACCACCTAGCTCCTTACCCCTCTCCCCTGGCACTATCTTTAATAAAGCCTGGCCCAACTTCTAAGTGCAGCATAGTGTGTTAATTGGCCTCTCAGGCCCACATTTACCCTTTCACTCACTGGGTGTGGTAGGCACTCCATTATACTATATAAATACAGGGAGTATAAATATACTAAAGATTATGAGGCTTTCAGCACTGGGGGCCATTAGAAAGAGTATAGATTGTTAGATTATTCCTGTTGTTATGGGTGACTCATTTGATAATTGACTGTGCTAAATTTGGAAGCAAGTTACTGTACAAATCTTGTGTATGACTCTTGATTGCATTTAAATTCTGTGAAGCACTTTGAAAATCTAAATAAATTATAGGTATTGCGATAGCGCTTGTAATCTGAGACTCTTCAGGCACTTTACAAATAATTAGTTCTGTGAAGGAGGTGAGTGTGATATGTATCTTTCATACAAGGAAGAGATAGCATGGGATTTGACAGAAGTGACATAGTCAGACAATAGTGTCAAGAAAAGTAAAATCTAATTCTCCTGACTTCCAGGCTAGAATGCCAAACATTCCCTCTAAATGAATTTATTAGTAGTACCACAGGTCCAGAGATCTGACACAGTATTGCACCATCTGGATTCCACTGTAGTAGGCCTGGGAGAAATCAGAATATTGTGGGGGTGAAGAACAAATTTTAGCTTGAGGCTTCTTTAAAAAACAAACAAACAAACAAACAAACAAACAAACAAACAAACAAACAAACAAACAAACAAAAAACCCAAACCAAAAAGAAATCACTCTGAACACAAACTCTCAGTGATCATCTCCACACTATGTCCTTCCAATTTTTCCACCATTTGAACATGTAGTGGCATTTGACTAGTGGTGAGGCTACTCCTAAGAGGCTGAGGTTGCTGGGGGAGAGATTTTTCTCCCACCATACCTCTAATGCTTAATCTGCCTAGAGCAGGATGGGAAACCTAAGGTCTGGGGGCTGGATGTGGATCTAGCCTCTGAGGCTCATGGCTCCCACCCCCAGTGCTGGTGCTTCAGCTCTTCACCACCACTACCGCCTGCCCGCAGTGCTGGAGCACACAAAATCTACTAGTCTGGATCCCACTAGGCTCTGGAGTGCAAGGAGAATGTAAGGAGACTCTTTTTCCTTCTCAGTCAGAGGCCACAGCTACATCAGTGAAGATTCGTTGTTTGGGAGGGAGGGTTTCATCTCACTTGTGTGTGGTCCCCCAAAATATTTTTCCATGTTTCCGGGGCCCCTGTCCCGAAATAGGTTCCCCACCCCTGACCTAGAGATACTGAATTCCTTTTACAAAATTCTAGACTATTATATTTAACTGCAGAGAGGCAGAAAAATATGATCACCTCGACACTGAAGCTGTTTCTCCTTGTGCATCCATACAGCAATTAGTTTCAATGAAAGCCCTTGTGTTCCCTAGAGTTCAAGACCTCTGTAACTGGGCACCTGCCCCAGCTCTGCAGCCACCATTCGAATAGATTTTATGCTTGGTGGGGCACACCTGGTGCCCTTCCCCATGTGATATGGTGGCTCACCGCCTCCTCAATCTCCCTGCCCCACCATTTCCATTCTGAGCACATCTGGGGCACAGGCATTCTGGCTGAGGCAAACCATCTCTACATGCTCTCTCTGGTTCACTGCCACCATTAAGTCTGTTATACTCAAGCAAATGTCTTTAGCTGAGTTATAGCCATGCTAAGGTGCCAAGAAACAAAGCAAGTCCATGGGGAGACACGGAAAGATGGCATAATCAGGGACACTCATAGACTCACTCATGTGTTGCAGGGGCTCTAGGGAATTTCTGAGAACCTATTGTTACCGTTCTCCCTCCAGCCAGAAGTGTGTGCGGGGGTGAGGGAGGCGGCGGCGTGTGAAGATTTCATTGCTGAAGATGCAATTCCATCTGCTCCTTCACCATCTGGTTTTTTATTTATTGATTTACTAGAAGATTTACCTGGCATTGCTTGGGTCCTTAAAGTTTGTTTTACTTCATTCATTGCTCTAGGATGGGGCCAGTAATGAGGAGTTCAGTATGCAAGCTGCCCTGGGGAGAGAGGACTGACCCCAGCCCTTTCTCACCGCAGCAGCTTGGGGCCAGGTGAGAAGACTCTCTCCATGGCCTCTGCAGCTCCAGCAGGCATAGCCAGGAGAGGGGTGCATGTCCCCTGGCTGTGGCAGATCCAAATTTGTCTTCCTCCTGATCGCCCAAGCCAGTTTGAGGAATGGAGCAAACTGTGCACTTTCCCCTCACTTCCTGAGGAAGGGGAACAGCCAGCAATGTTCCTGTACAAACTGGAGGGGGGGACTGAAGTCCCCTTCCTGCCCTCCCTAAATGAGACCTGGAGGGTTGGAAGCTCAGGGCCAGAGCAGTCCCGGATGGGGGCCATGCCCCCAGCCAGCTCCTTTCACATACCTAGTGATTCTGTCTCTTTTCTGAATGGTTTCATACCTCCCTGTACAAATCAGCCCCCCCACACCTACAACCAAACCCTTAACTTGATTTAAGTTATGATAAGAGGAAGCAGTGTACCAAACATCACGGTCCTAGTTCTTTCAGTTTGGGAGGAGTTCTATTTATGCATCCCCATCCATGCAGGGTTCTAGTAATCATCTATTAATATAGTCAAATTTTTCAGGAACAAGTTATAAATATTCCCTGCAATTTTCATCTAAATATTTTTAATTTCCAGATTGTTCTCTATCCCTCCAGGGTCACGTTTATCAAAAATTATTTTCTTTAAATTGGGGGGGGGGAAGATTTGCGCTCCCATTTGTGCAGCATATGTACCTCCTCCAATAAGCTAATGGGTGAACATTTCAAAAATATTGGCAGCATATTGCTAAATATAATAGAAATACATTAGAGTTTGTTTTGTGTCCCACGTTTGTCTTTGCATATCTATTTGTACCTCTTACAAAAATTCCCACTGCATGGCTGATTGGGGACAAATCAAAGGAATTACACTAGGATGTGCATAGTATTCCTCATGCCGCCATAAGGGCAGATGTAGCCATTGGTGAATGAAGAGCAGAAAGGGCAAAGACCAACCTTTTCCACATCCAAGGTTTGACAAGCCTTTACTACATCAGTCTTGCTGCATAATAAAATACAAGGAATATAAAACATAAAAATACAAGCTTGTATGTGTCATAAAATACTTCGGAACCAGTGGCAGCACCTGTCAGATATAGGCTGAGCTGATACAGCCGGTGAGGAAGCAGGGGACCCTACAGACTCATGTCACTATTTTTCAATTTTCTGTACTGAATTTCCAGTGTGGGTGTGAAGGAGAGAGCTGGAAGCAAGCATCTTGACAGATCAATGTAATGTACCACTGCTACAATACACACAACCAAAACATAGGCATGTCCAGAAACACGGACCTTCTCCAGGTGCAGTTGAAGGAACGATTCACCCACTAGAGGGAGCCTCTTAAAGCTGTTCATAGCTCACATTTTTTTTGTTTCATGTAATTTCACACAGACACTTTAACTATTTTGTTTCTCCATTTTGCATCCCGAACATGCGATTTTTCCAAGTCCTTAATTCCTATGTCAGTAACATTCAGGTGCTTCAGAGACACTGATTCATTCTTTCTCACAACTTCCCAAAGAGATCCAGAGGTATTATTGTTTCCTTTGTAGGGTTGGAAAATTAAGGCACAGGGAGGAAGTGATTTGCCCTAGGTTGCTCAAAAAGTCCAAAGCAGAGCAGGGAACAAAATCCCAATCCTTTCAATCCTACTCAGGAGGCTATTTGACTTTGGTAAAATATCTGTGTTTATGTTTCATATGGGAAGCTCCTTTTCTCTTTGCCAACATTTTCACTGAAATGATCACCTTTCACATAAAATAATTCCCTGGCTCTGTGAGTAATGGAGGGTTGTCCCCTCCAGCAATGGTCACATTTTCAAATTGATGATGAAATGTGCTCAAAATTACAGATTTTCATTTTGGTATTATGCTATGAATACTCTGTGTGCATCTATCAGCCAATACATCTCTCTGATACAACTATTATCCAGCTAAGGGCAGTGCAATGTACACATACACACACAACAATCTTATTAAGGCACTTGTCATAAGAACATAAAAAAGGCTGTATGGCGTCTGACCAATGGTTTATACAAGCCCTGTATCCTGTCTTCCAACAGTGACCAATGCTAAGTATTTCAGAGGGAATGAACAGAACAGATACTCATCAAAAAAACACTCCCTGTCATCCAGTCCCTTTAGCAGTCATTTGATGTTTAGTGATGCCCAGAACATGGTGTTTCATCCCTAACCATCTTGGCTAATAGCTATTGATGGATCAACCTATCTTCCAAGAACTTTTCTCATTCTTAAAAAAAACACCACCACCACCACCACTCTTTTGGCCCTCACAGCATCCTCTGGCAACAAATTCCACAGGTTGACTGTGTTGTATGAAGAAGTACCTCTAAAAGTTTTTTTTAAACCTACTGCCTATTAATTTCTATGGGTGATCCCTCATTCTTGTTATGTGAGGATGGAAACATAAAACTCCCCATTTACCTTCTCCATACCATTCATGATTTTATAGACCTCTATCATATTTCCCCTCTGTTGCCTCTATCCTCAGATGTCTCTCAGTCTTTTCAGTATCTCCTTAAGAGGATATGGACTGTACTCTCCTCTGTGCTGTTTCCAGTTCTAATATATGTTTTCTGAGTTGGGGCAACCAGAACTGCATGTAGTATTTGAGGTATAGGTATGCCATGTATTTTTAGAGTGGCATTAAGTCATTTTATATCCCTTTCCTAATAGTTCCTGACTTTCTGTTAGCTCTTTAGACTGCTGCACATTGAACAGATGCTTTCAGAGAACTATCCAAAGTGACTCTGAAGAAAGAGCTCTTTCTTGAGAGGTAACAACTAAGTTAGATCCCACCATTTTATGTGTATAGTTGGGATTCTGTTTTCAAATAAGCATTACTTTGCATTTATCCACGTTGGATTTCATCTGCCATTTTGTTGCCCAGTCATCGTTTTCTTTGCAACTAGCTATGGACCTAACTATCTTTAGTAATTTTATATTGTCTACAAACTCTGCTATTTGCTCTTTACCACATTTCCAAATAATTTATGAATATGGTGAACAGCACAAACACCATTACAGATTCTTCAGGATCCTGCTATTTGCCTCTTTTCATTGTGAAAAAAATGACCATTTATTCCTACCCTGTTTCCTATTTCAAACCAGCCACTAATCCATGAAAGGACCTTCAATTTTATCTCAGGACTGCTTTCTTTACTCAAGGTCCTTTGGTGAGGGACCCTATCAACATCTTTCTGAAAGTCCAGGTACTCTATATTCATGGGACCACCTTTGTCCACATGTTTGTTGACCCCCTCAAAGAATTCTAATAGCTTGGTAAGGCAGGATTTCCCTTTACAAAAGTCATGTTGGCTCTTCTCCAACATACTGTGTTTCTCTGGGTGTCCGATAATACTGTTCTTGATATAATTTTCACAAAATTATCCAATACTGACGTTAGGGTGACCAGCCTGTAGTTGCCAGGATCATCTCTGAAGTCTTTTTAAAAATCAGTGTTATTTTAGGGTTCTAGACTGCAGAGTTTTTCCAGGATATCTCTGGTATCCTGGAAAAGCTCTGCCGCATCCAAAGAATGTGTCTGCTTTTCCAGAAAAAAAATTGGAAAAGCAGATGCATTTTTTTGGCATTCCTGTAAACCTCGTTCTATGAGGAAGAAGGGATGTTCCGAAAGAGACTTTTTTCCGACATTTGGCCCAGTGTAGACAGGCTAAATGTTGGAAAAAGTCTCTTTCAGAAGATCTTTTTCTGACTTTTCTTTGTAGTCTAGACACAGCCTCTGTTATCGTCCAGTCAACCGTTACAGATGTGTCCATGTGCAGAATGGTACACATGCACTGTGGTTACTACAGCATCAAAGCAGTTACAAATGTAAAAGGGAAAAAAACAGACACCCTAAATAGTTTTCCACTTAAGAGCCACCAGAAGGCTTCTGACAGTGACTTCAGCTATCTAGAACATCACTGCAGGCATGGATTATCTATCATGATTTATCACTCATCATCAGCATCATCTACTCGTACCCAACATCACAGGACTGTTAACTGGATGATTATTTATGTGAATAAAGAACGTTCAACATGAGTACAGGTGGCAGAATTGGACCCTTTGTTTAAATAAAGAGAGAGATGTTGTTATATTTAATCTTCTGCATGTGGTAGCTTGGTCATGAGAGTTTGGAGGAAAGAAGTCAGACATACCTTAATGCTTACGCTACGCTGCTGATTCCAAACAAACAGCCCTCTGAAATGACTTCACCCTTACTAACCTTTAAATATTTCCACCTACACAGTGCCTCTGATCTCTGCTTAGCCACATTTACAAAGAAATTAAATAGTCAGAAAGGTTTGCAACTGCACTGAGTCATCTTTACTTATGAACTATTAATTTCATCCTAATCAGAATGTTGCAACTCGATAACTTGATAGTGGAGTTAGAGAGGCTGGTCTGCCCAAATGTAAAAAATACACAAACTTGCTTATAGATCTTTCTATAAAAACATTTTTCCTTCACAAAAATCTGAGTAGATGTTTATAATAGTACTTAGTACTTGAATTAAATGAGCAATTAAATTAAAAGCTGATGTGATAGGTTGGATCACAGAGACACCCTTGAGACCATCCCCTGACGGGCCGATCATACTACTGAGCCTCCTCCCTGTGCTATGGGGCATCTCACCACCCTGTCTTGATGAGTCACAAGCTCTGGCCTCCCCCAGAAGAGGCACAGAGCTGGGGTAACAGCCCCCCAGAAGAATAATACAAACACTGAGAACAGTTCAGCTTTGAGAGGGCTCAGTTACAGGGACTTGATAGTATCCAGGAGCACAGACATAATGGGACCAAAACCCCAACTGAATCAGTCTTACTCTGTGTAAAACTTTTACACAGAGAAAGCTCAAAAGTTTGCTCCCTTTATAAATGAGAGAGACGCACAGCTGTTGTTGCCCTCCTCCCCTCAAATAACAGGTATTTACACTGGGTTTGATAATAAACCAGAATGATTTTATTAAGTATAAAAAGTAGGATTTAAGTGATTGGAAATGATGAAAGACAGATCAGGGTAAGTTACTACACTAAAATAAACAAAATATGCCACCAAAGCCTAATACTCTAAAATAAATTGTTACAAATCATAATTTCTCACCCTCGTCCTTATTTTAGGTAAAGTTCTTCAGGCCAGAGCTGATTTTTTTTTCTGACCTGGGTCTAGCAATCCATTCATCTGTCCTTTTCCCAGTAGGGAGCAGTCCGTGAAGCCAGCTGAAGACTATCATTGTTTGCTTCCCATTCCTTAAATAGAATTTCTCCAGGGCAGAAATTCTTTGTCCCATTATGCCCACCCCTGTGGAAAAGTACCACATTCAGGATGGATTCCAGCAACAGGTGGTATGGTCACATGTCTTTGTAGGACCAACCACAGTTTAGGTTTATATGAAAAACAAAACTGTCCACAGATCCTTGTCTTTCACACTTAAATGATTTAATTACTATTCATAGCTTCCACTAGAAGACCTAGATTAATAAACAGGTGTACACTTTATATTTCTAACTTCACATACAAGAAAGATAAGTGCACACAAACAGTATATACACATTCAAGAGTTTACAAGCTCCTGAGTGATAGGTTACTTGCACTGCTTTGCATAAAGCATCTTCAAATTATGCATATTTATATTAAAAAACAATTTCCATAAAAATATGGAGGCACAGTGTTACAGATGGAATATGCTCATCCTTTCAAGTCAGTGGTCCTCACCCTCAGCCCATAGGCCACCTATGTTCCAATCAGTACACAGTTGCAACCCATTTGACAGCCTCAGGACCATACAGGCAGTATATATGTTATGTGGATGTGAACCAACCACAAAGCACCATTTTGGCTCACAAAGGTAAATAGATTGGGAACTAGTTTTTTAAGTGGACTAGCCCCAGACTGTGCTACACTAGGTTACCCCAGTAGGCAGGTATTTAGAGAAAGAGGCAACAGTAGATATGAAACCCTTATGGAAAAGCCCTATAGAATATAATAGAAAATTCTAGTCTTTCTGTGCATTGTTTTAATCCCCTGGGATTTAACAGAGAATTGTAGCACTTCTATAAGTTGATTTTTAAAAGTTAATGTAAGGTTATCATATTTAAAGGTTATGAGTTTTTAAGAGTAACTAGGATCGTGGTGAATTAGAATTACATTGATTTCATGCCTGTGAAATTCTATGGTACTTTTCTATGAGAAGAGGACAACAAAATGTTAAACATTTTCCATCCTCAGATGCGAAAGTCTGCCTCGCCACATGAACCTTGAATTTAAAAAACAAAACAAAACAAAAAAATAACTTTGGTTCCTACCTGAGGTGGAGGTTTTGACAATCAGCTGTACCAACCAAGGAAAGCAAATGAGGTATAAATAAGCTATATATGGCAAGAAAACAGATTTCACTTACAACAATGCAAAGGTTTTTTTACATTTTTTTAAAAACAATGAGCTTCTACATGCAGGGCTGGACCTAAGCTCCTCTGTTCTTTGGGTGAAGAGATTAGAAACTGAGAACTAGATAGCCTATAGACCAGTGGTTAGATTGCTCTAATGAGAGGGAGAAGATCAGAACACAAGTATTCCAATGTGGGGATTCAAACCTGGGGGGAGGGTCTCCCACATCCCAGTCAAGTGTCCTATGCATTAGGAGAAAGCACAGAAAGCAAGGTAGACACAAACCCCAGAGTTTGCTGACCTTGAAAAAGATTTCCCTGGTCAAAATCATTGCATCATATTAATAAATAGTTGTGGGACAACCAAAACCACATTTTGCAGTAAATACATTATTTGTTTGACAAATTATGCTCAGCTTTAGTTTAGACAATAATGCCCAAGTATCATGGTAATGGGTGCAATAAAAATGAGATACAGATGGATATACATATAATCCATCTAAACATCCCACGACTTGCTAAATTAAGAAACTTTAAATAGGAACTTTCCAACTAGGCAAACTGCATAAGAAAGATCATTTAAGTGACACACGGTATTATTCATATTCGATTTTCCTGCATTTTCTTTGCTAATGTAGCAGGTTTTAATGTATTTTTAAAGCTTTCTCCCTCAGAGTCCTGTTTATTTTTCTGTTGCATCCATAGTGACATCATAATATTGCACTTGTTACATCATTAATTTGCCAAGGACAATATTGTGAAGGCACACATCCAGCATAATGATTCCATGGCAGCAGATGGGCGATGCCCAATTCTTCCCACTCCCCAGAATTGTTTATGTTTATCTAGCTGACCCACAGTTTGCAAAACATTTATATTTCACTCAATTCCATGGGCAGATTTCAAAAAGTATTTAGGTGCCTAAAGATGCAGATAGGCCCCAGCAGGATTTTCAAAAGCACCTGTCTGAGTTTCCATTAGGCTTCCATTGGCAACTTTAAGCATCTAAATGCCTTCATAAATCTGGCCCTGAGTACCTAAATGATCATTGGGCTGAGGACTTGTCTACTAAAAAAGAAGCACCATGATACTAGAGCAGTCTTTAAACTGACAGACCTAAGCAAGTACAAAAACTCATAGGGAACTGATATTTCAGTCCTGGTGGCTTATTTTTCCTTGGATAAATTTCCAAAACAATTTAAACTAGACAGGGCTATACCGTCCTCATACCATAATGTCCAGATGAGCTTGTGCCATTTTAACAAAACCAGCTTTGTGATCCTAAGAGCCCTAACTGCAAAGGACACACCAAACACATTCTCTTTAGAATACTTAGCCAAACAGTGTCCTATAATATGTCATGTAAAAACAGCTGTCCTGCTGGTTATGTAAATGACTGAATGATGTATTAATGGTCTGTGTAAAAAGAGTTATGTATTTGTGCTTGAAGTATATTCTTAAAATATGCTATGAAGGCAGTTAAAAAGAAAGCTTGAATGAAAAACAGGATATCAGGTGACTATAACTGTTCTGGAAGATAATAGTGACCATAATGTAATTAAATGCAACAACTTTGTAGGGGAGGAAATGCAAAGAAATCCACTATGGTAGCATTTACATTCAAAAAGAGTAATTATACAAAAGCACAGAACTATGTAGCACTTTAAAGACTAACAAGATGGTTTATA
>CM057845.1:138841747-138864703 GCA_030068395.1 Apalone spinifera | reverse complement strand
GCTCCTGAGGAAGGAGCTCCCCAAACCTGGGGGTTTGTTGCCACACCCTGAAGCCAGGTCTGGCCTCTAACTTTGAATTGCAACTGTGGTCATTGCCCAGCCTGCACCAGGCCTGGAACTGTATGTATGTTGCCCGCCCTGCCTGAGGGCCAGGGCTTAGTTACTGTTTGTTGCCCCGCCCTGCTCCAAGGCCAGGGCTTAGTTATTGTTTGGGTGCTGCCCCACCCTCAGCTAGGGACAGGCCACCAGTTTGCTTAGCTGCCACTCCTTGCATGAGGGCCTAGCCGCCATTTTGCTGCCCCGCTCTGAGCTAGGGCCAAGCTGCCATTTTGATTAGCCGCCTCGCCTTGCACAAGGGCCTGGCTGCCATTTTGCGGCTCCATCCTGAGCTAGGGCCTGGCTGCCGTTGTAGACTGAGACTGGGTCAGTTGCCCCACCTGGTCCCAGGGCCCGGACTTATCTACTGACAATGTCTTCTGCCCCGCCCTGCCCAGGGCCCGGGCCCATCTATGTTTTGCTCTCTTCCTGCCCTGATTGAGGGCCTGGGCTTGCTACCTTGACTGAATTCCCTCCCAGTCACCCGGGCCTGAAGTAAGGCCGGGCACTCAAACTGATTGCCCCTCGCCCCAACCTGGAGTAAGACCGGTAGTTGGACTTTTTACCCCCTTTTTTATCCATCCTGGGCAAGACCCAACGGAAGGACTAGAGACTTGGGGGACTCTTGAAAGGGGCTGTGCAGTGGGACAGGTGCACCGCCCACTGACCTGGAGGCAGAGGAACCCCTCCGGGAGGCCTACCAGCCTACATACACCCCCAGAAGAGGGGGGCTCAGAGACTGAGGTGGGCACTGCCAGAGGGCAGTGTCCCAAAGAGGACACCGTGACCAGGAGAAAGAGTGGAGACACCACCAGAAGAAAGAGCTAATTCCCAGGACCGACGGCTGGGTGGCGGTGAGCTTGCCCCTTTACACTTGACAAAGCCATAACTGGGATAATTTAGTTGGGATTAGTCCTGCTTTGAGCAGAGGATTGGACTCAATACCCCATTGAGGTCTCTTCCAGCCTTAGTCTTCTGTGATTCTACATGCAATCTCCATACATTTCACAGCCTTTACTAGCTCAATTAGTTTGAATTGAAACCAGCCAAGAGCAGATATCCCTGGCTTTCTTTCATTTTATCTCTTTCCTATTTGATAGTACTTCATTTTAATGCAATTGATTGACTGGGAAGTTATACTTACAGCCTGCATAACCCTGAGAATGAAGAAACACGTTCCGTGAAAGTGGTGGAATTAAATATCTTAGCAACCTCCCAACATTTCATATTGATGAAGCAGGAGGGCTCCTATCCCTGAGAGATTGAAGGCTGGAGAGCAGGGACCCCACACAGTGGATTTGAAGAGGAAATCTGCTCAACACTCACCTGTCAGCAGCAGTTCCTGTGGGTTTGGCTGCCCACTCAAGATTTTGTGACTCTGCCTTGGCATGTGGAGTCACAGTGCTGCTCCGGTTTGGCTTTGCCCTCCTGTTAAGAGACCTGCCAGGACTCATTTAAACAAGCAGCCCGCGACCCTGTACACCAGGGGCTAGGTTGCAATGCTTGGAGTGAGGAGCCAAGTCCAGCCAGCTGTATGGGACAGTGGATTTTGTGGGTCAAAAATCCAGACAGTTGGGATGACTGCTAGCAGTGTACAAGGTCAGAAAAAGGAGTCCTGGAAGTGCTCCAGTCTCAGCCATAAGCAGTGCCACTGACAGCACAGTAAGTAAACGATCACTAACTGAGCTCTGGACAGTAGAGTAGCCAGCATGTGGTGACAAATTGTCACAAAGGGATTAAAATTGCAATCTCTATTCTCACATTATGGCAGTGAGGTGGGAAACAAACACAATTGAAAATCACGATGCATCACAAATTTATTTTTAGTCTCTCTTCTTGGTTTGCCAAGTGCACTTGGAATGAATCACAGACTCTACAGATAGAAAGAGTCCCATAACACATCACCCTGCCAATCCCAGGTTGTTACCTATCAAGTATTCACCAATACACTATCCTTTGTATGATTACATTTCATGAACCATGCAGCTTTCCTCTGCAAGCCATTTTCCAATTTAATACATGGGTCTTTTCTCTGGGGGCTGGGATGAACCCACATGACTAAACATGAGGGTGGCTCTGAAGTGGTGGGAGTCCAAGCATGGAAAAGGTTAAGGACCACTGATCTAAAAGATCTGGCTCCGCCAACATTTAATGCTCCTGAACCAACATTTTTCTTTTCTTAGGTTCATCCCATTCCACACTTTCACTAAACCATTCTTTTGGATCATATCCCTCATTAGTCACTGCTTACCCATGCTACTATATTACACGCTTTAAATCTTTCCTTTTGATTAATCCCATGAGGCCTTTAATCATGCATGTGTTTGTTTTCTGGATTTCCTCCAGTTTGCCTGTAAGCAAGCAGGGTGCAAGTCCAGAAATGAAACTTAAAGCCACTTCACATATTTATGCAGCTTTTTAAAAGCCCTTTGACAAATTTCAAGGAGTGGTAGTACTCCAATTTAAATATACACAAGACCTCAGACTCTTCAGGTGTAAGTCCCAAGCAATGTAGCCCAGGGGCTGCATTCTTCCAATACCACTCATCTAAGTCCAAAGCACCCCCCTCAGAGTGCATCTGGGTCTGTCAATGTGCTCTAGAATTCAACAAAATGGATCTGTTTTGGAGCAGCAATAGCAGAGTGCTGCAGAAGCAAGAGCCCCTTGCTGAAAGATCCTGCCTCCCGCCCCTGAAATTTAAATGTGTTAGCACTTCAACTGATCTAAGATGTGACAAAATAAGCCAGGAGAGAGGGGCTCCTTAAGGCAGTAAGGATGCAAATCAGGTAGGGCTTTATAAAGCAAATAAGCCACTTTAAACTGAATTCACACCTGAACTGGATGCTAATTCAGAGTATAGAGTACCGGAGGTGTTGTATATGCTCACTGAATGAAATACAGCTCAGCAAAACAGGCTGTGTTACTCTGCACTAAGTAAGGTTATGTCTACCCTGGGAAGGTTTGGTGACAAAAGTAGTGATGACATGCAAAAGTGAAAAAGTCAAACTGATTTTTCTTCTTCCCATTGTCGACATTTGATGGCCACATTGCTAGCTCCCCTGTCGACAGACAGAGTGAAGTAACGTAGGTGAGCATCCCAGAGTGCAGCGTTGTGAGAAGGCAGAGCTGATCCCTGCTTTTCTTGGGACTCTGAGTGCTCCCTCAGCATTCTCAGCTGCTGGGAACAGCATCATGAATAGCTCTGTGAGCTCTCTGTGCTGAGGAATGTCAAAGCAGCACAGCTGTCTCTCCAGCCCTCCCCCTGTAGCAACAGTTTGCCTGCTGCTGTGTTTCCAGCAGGGCAGAACAGGAGCATTCCAATAATTTGCTCTTTTTGTTTGTTCCCCAAATGGAGCAGCTCACTCAGCTGTCAAATGCTTCCTGGAGCTTTGAAAGGGGAGGAGTGCATGCCTGCAGGGCAGCAAAGATCACAAAACCCTGAGCACAAGCTGGGCAGGCATTATGCAATACTAGTGAAAGCCAGTTCTCTCAACAAAACAAACAACAGCATCCACACTGGCTCTTTGTTGACAATAAAGGGAGGGGAAAAGACAAAAGTCTATCACAGGGGTATATGTTTTTTGTTGCCAAAACTGAGTGTTTTTCCTGACAGAAGCTGCATTGTAGTGTGTACACTCTCACTGTTTTGTCAACAAAAGACAGTATTTGGCAACAAAACATGCCCTTATAGACAAGACATCAGACTCTTCAGGTGTAAGTCCCAAGCAATGTATATTGCAATAATTCACTCTGAAATGCATGGATCATTGTAAGATCCACACTTGAAAGGAAAGCTTGCAACCTCCTTTAACACCTCCCATTCTAAGGCCTACAGTCCTGATAGTTAACAACAGTGAAATGATATCACCATTTGTAAACAGAAACAGCAGAAAGGAAAGGCATTTCTTAAACTGCATGAAATTAAAGCCACACCTGCAACATGTTTAAAGAACAAAAATCCCTCCTCTGTCTAACCTAAAAAAAATCATGTAAGCTGCTAAAAATGAATTTGAAAGGAAATGAATCCTAAAGTCATTAGCATTTACGTACTGTCCTCAGGAAATGTTCAGTGCTACTAATGTCATTGCAACTCAGCGACATTAAAAAAAGGAACTGGCACAAGAATAATTACTGGGTATTATGGTCATGTCCACTTCCTTGCTCTTAAATCTCCTTATTACGTTTGGAAATGTGTACTTTGCGCCTGTTCACTTTTCCAAATGGAAAATACTAAACCATTATATATGTTAGAAACAAATTTCATTAGGAACTAGAGCCACAAATGCATGCACATTCTAACTGTGTTTTTAGTTAAATTACATGAGTGTAAAATTAGATTAACACAGTGATAATTCTGTACCCTTTTGGATCTGATACTCACTGACTATAAATCAACATACTACTTTGACTTCAACAGCAACATAGTACTTATGCCAGCTGAGAAACTAGCCTTTTGTCTCTAACAGCAAACTAATCTCTGATGTGTCTTGCAATTCCTCTATCATATGGCCCCATTAAAACTGATGTTAGACTGCACATTCATGCCAGGGGGAAAATGTTTCTCTTCATGAAACACATCAAGCAAGGACAGAATCATTTAATGCTTATTATTCTATAGTGCTGCGAGGATCCCCCAGGTTAGGGAGCAATGGCAGATGTTGCATTCCATCTGACCGAAGACCATGCCATAATATATGTTCTAGCTCTTCTGTTTCCTGAGCCTATAGCCACCTCTCTCCTGAGGCAGGCCTTCAAGGCCCTGCTGAAAAAAGCAAGGCGGATGGGAACCGCCAGGTGTGAGCAGTGTCTATTGAAGAAGGCCCTCCAGAAGCCAATAAGAGAGCGGCATTGGAGATGGTTCATTTGCAAATTATCCAGGAGCACATGGAAACTTCTGGGACAGAAGATGCTAGTTGACTGGAGATGATTACAGTTTCCCAAAGGAGGAAGGATAGCCATCTGCTCTATGAGCAGGAGATTAACTGCTGGCCATGTCAGGCAGTAGACAGTGCTCAAATCCCCACCATGCTCCAACCCCTATCCAGGTGCTTTGTCCAGTATAGCCAAGAACCAATACGGTGTACTTGCAATAAAAAGTAAGGAGAAGACCCTATTAGCTGAGGAGGAGGAACTACCTGCCCCCCAAGGCTGGGAGCCTCACAGTTCCCACATACAAGAGCTGGAGCCGCAGGCTGCTGGTGGTCAGATATTTTCTTCTGAGGGGAATGAAAGCACCATCTGCTAATCTTACATGTTGACAAGATAGGCTGGAACTCTTTTCTCTTTTCAACAGTCTTTTCCCAGATGTGGGTGTCCCTTTAAGATTGGAGAACTCCTGGTAGTACAACTCCCTCTGAGATGAGCTGCTAAGAGGTTGGGAGAACTGGAACTGGGGCACAAGCTAAAGGGCCTCCTACAGGGACCCACAGAACTGAGGGAGCAGTGATGTTGTCTGTCCTGTGGTAGGATGGGAACAAATTGGAGAAATCTCAAAGGAAACTTCAAACTTCCTTCCCCATGGATTGCAGGAAGGGAAAAAAAGGCCTTGATCAGAGACTTCTGGATGTCAATGTAATCATTTTGATTTCCTGCTTTTCATTTCTCTCTTTGTCTCTAGTATCTGAATACACAATTTTCTCTGTCCTTCACCTTTCTTTTTTGTCTCTCTTTATTCATATGAGAGCCTGATTGCAGCCAATTGTCAGCTTTTCATCCATGTGAAATTATAGCTGGGATAATGCAAATGCTGCTAAAGTGATTTTGTACCTTGGAAAAAAGTTTCATTTGTTTCCCTTGGGCAAAATCCTGAGAAACTTACTGAGTTTTTACTCAACCTCGGAGGTCAGGGATTGGGAGAAGGGGGTTGGCTTGAGTAAGGACTAAACAGAAACCAAATAATGGCCTGAGGATTTGACCATATATGATACTGGTGGATATTGTCTTTGCTTCCTATAGATGCATCCTGACCTGTCCGTGATCCCAAGTTGGAGAATTACAGTAACCAGTATTACACATTTCCTAGAACTGAGCTTGTTAATTGGATCCATCTACTTTAGCAAGCTCTCAGCTCTTGTATTATCTGTCCTTGGCTAATGCTCAGCAACTTCCTTCATTGGAGAGAAAGGGTTTTTCTGACTTTCTCTACTGCATGTGAAGCAAGAGGTGTCTTTGGTTTTATAACCCAACTCTACTCTATCCAAGCACTTCCATATAAAACCAACTGGCAATAACAAAGTCTCTTGGGGAAGTCTGGCTCTTCTCCCTCTTCTGAATCACAGAAAATCTGCTTATGGTACAATTATTAATATTTTATTAATTATTACAGGTTGAAGCTCTCTAATCCAGCGCCCTTGGAACCTGACCAGTGTCGAAGCAGAGAATTTGCCGAATCTTTGGAAGTCAAAATTGTCTAGCCGCATTACCAACACTTCCACTTACAGGGCTCTTAGAAGACATTTAGGGGTAATTTAAAGCTAAACAACAGCACAGAACACTGAGGGCCAGGACTGGCGGCTGCAAACACACTTTATGAGACTATGGGAAACTTGGCCACACCCATGAAAAGTGCACATCCAGTTAACTAAAATCATGGCCAACCATGGATTTTGACAGACCAGAGAGTGTCAGACAAGAGCGGTTCAACCTGTGTTCGTAGTAATAGTAATAGAGACATTTCCAAGCAGTCTGAGAGGGGGTGATGCCCACCTACTGATGATCCCTAGAGGTTGAGTCTAGTCAGTGTAAATTAGAGCAGACTACAGATGGCTCTAACTTACACTGTAGGGCTAGTTCAACCTGTGGTGAGGCAGAGACTTGGAGAAGCAGAAAAGTAGTTTAGAGCTATTTTCTCATCCCACCTTGTATCCTGTGCCAAG
This sequence comes from Apalone spinifera, assembly GCA_030068395.1. Classification (NCBI taxonomy): domain Eukaryota; kingdom Metazoa; phylum Chordata; order Testudines; family Trionychidae; genus Apalone; species Apalone spinifera. The sequence continues at coordinate 138,857,732 of CM057845.1, read as the reverse complement.
CACTGGCTGGCCCAGAGATCTGTGTTCATGCTCAGACTCTTAAGGGAGAGGGTGTCAAAACACCTTCTTCTATGTTCTTTAGGGACATATCAGCCAGTGATTTTTGTTTAAATGAACTGTCTCCCTGAACATTCCCCTCCTCTCTTCATGCTATGGCTGAATGATGTCTAAGGTGGACTACCACTCAATCCTGAGGTCCCTACTTAGTTTATATTCTTTATTCAGGCAAGCTCTTCAAATGGAATGAAATTCTCAATCCTCATCAGCACAGTTAAGAGTTTCTAGTGTTTGGCATTTCTGAAAAGCCTATTTACCTTCCACTAAAAGGTAAACATCTTTATTCGTCAAATACCCAGTGAGTTATAGAGAACACAACTCATGGTGCACAAATGAAGTTCAAGGTTGAAGTTACTAAGTATATAAGAGGAAACCTCTTATGCAATGGAAACTATACCATGTGTTTAGACCTCCCCAAGCAATGTATATCCAAAAACCCCAGATAAAAATGTCTTACTCTTGTTGCAGCCTTCTGATCTAAAGACACTGTGATTTTAGTCTCATTTGTGCTATATAATTTTTTTCTCCAAGATACAAAACTCAATATAAACTATAGTTAATGATTTAATGGAATTGCTAGTATACTTATACTTCTCAGTCATTTGCCAAACGGAATAAGAAATGCTTATCTATGGCTACGTTTACACTGCACCTCTCTTGTGCAAAAGCCTATGCAAATGAAGCATGGATTAGCATATTGCCATGCTTCATTTGCATAATTCATTGGGGCCATTTTTGCGCAAGAGGCTTTTGAGTAAAAAGGAGCTATGTAGACACAGTCTGTGATCTCTATCTGTGGTCTACACAGCTCTTTTTTGCACAAAAGCCTCTTGCGCAAAAATGGGCCCTAATTAATTACGCAAATGAAGCATGGCAGTATGCTAATCCATGCTTCATTTGCATAGGATTTTGCACGAGAGGTGCATTGTAGACGTAGTCTATGTGTCATAGGTGCCATACTGCTAATCGTTCATTACGAGTCTCCTTTAGCTCAGGTTGTAATGGGCCTATTTATTTGGAGCAGTACAATATAAATTCCAACCCTGCTGTTACTGCAAACTTCCAAATGGCCACACGTTTGCTGCAAAATAGCAACCATGAAAATTGTGTGGAATTCTTGTATCTCAAGTGATTATATAGACTATGTATTTTAATAGTGCTATAGTTCTGTATACCTCTGATCACCCAGATATCAAACTTTCTCTAGACTTCATTCAAATGGGTCATTTTCAGTATTGCCATTTATATTGATACAAACTCCAGGAGCTTTAAGGGTACATATGGGAATTTTACGTGGGACCCAACTGAAGTGATTCAGAGTTCTCAGTGCCCACACTGATAGCAATGGAAGAAAGATCAGACCTTATGTGTAGTTTTATATAATAAATATTCTAAAATCATCTTGAAACTATTGCATCTTGATAATCTGGATTGGGAGCAGCCTAAAAGGAAACAGAACACAGTGGGAAATAAACATTTGAGAGCCTTGGTGTTCTGGGTCCCACAGAAACTTGTTCTTTCAGGAGAAGCAGAAGTGCTGTTTGTGTAGGGTTAAGGCAATGGACTGAAATTAGACTTCAAAGTTCAACCCTGCCTCTTTTCGATTTGTTTTGTGACTCTGAGCAAAACACTTAGACTTTCTCTGTCTCAGTTCTCCAGCTGTAAATGGTTGTACGCCTCCTTTTTCCCCCCACTCTTCTTCTGCCTTGTCAATTGAGAATGTAGGACATCTGGGTTAGAAACCACAAGCTGAAGTTGATTTCTACTCCGTGGTAGTCAGAGCTGTCCATGGAGGAAGGGGACGATCTAGGTCTAAAAGAGAGACTATCCCCTTTTTGCGTTCACATGACACCTCTACACATGTAGCCCAGGAAGGCACTGACTGTTTTGCTGTCAGGAGCAATGAGAGTTTATGGTGCTAAATAAGATTGTTACAAGAATACTGTCATATTCAGGATGACAAAATGCAACTGAGTACCAGTTGCTTCGAAATCTAATTAGAAACATGAAAAACGCTTATTTTTTTTTCAAGTGGGATCTTCTTAAACATCTAAGAGAAGGAATGAGTAGATACTAAAGATGATGCGGATATAACTTTGATGCGCTGTTTAACTGAAGATAATCTTTTATGGACATATCTGGCTCTGGCAACTAATCTGCTATAAATTATGTTCACATTACACATGCTTTCAAAACCAAACCAAACCAAACAAAACAAAACAAAAAAAAGATGAATTGTAAAATGATTTTCCAGTTGGCTTCCATCTGATTGACTCTAGGGGTGTGTCTAAACTACATGGCTCAGTCAACGGAAAAAAAGGATCTGCCGATGAAGGGTTCTGGGGTTGGCAGATCCCCATCTAGGCTGCCGCACTCTGCCGACAATCAGCTGATCGACGTGGCGGCCATTTTTATTTAAATGAAGCGGCGATTATTTAAATCACCGCTTCATTTCCCTTTTTTGAGTAAATTAATCTACATGGCTCCGTCGACAGAGCCATGTAGTTTAGATGTACCCTAGATGTATTGCTTCCTCAGTGATAAAGTTTTAACAACTTTCCTGGAAAAGCTCCAGTGAAAGATGTGCCCCAACACTTTTAGAGGCAAATGCACATAATATCACAGCTGAAATAATCTACACTCGAGTTAGACAGAACTTTAAAATACATATTTCAGAGAAATATTCCACTCTGCACCACCATCAAAGTTATATCTTTGTTAAGGGCCCAGCTTTTGAGACAAAATGCAACATTGTTCATAAAAAATGACAGTGTATGATTTTCACTGCCCCTCTCACCCCCACCTGCCACTCCCACCCACACACTGTTTCCTTGACACCAAGTAAAAGTGCTACAATGGTAAAAATTGGTCCTGAAAGCCCTGCATGTGCTTAGGAAGAATTCTCGTTGTACAGGCCCTGTGGAGATTGATGTAAGGCTGAATTCCAAGGACTCCTTTTGCAAGCCCTGGCACAGGGGGCATGCTAGGAGTGAAAGGCACCTGAGTGGAATGGCGGTACAGTCTGTAGCACTGTGGAGACACCATACAGCTCTCCAGCCCATAGGGTAACCCAAGGAGGGTGCCACAATGTGGCCCTCAGAACAGGGCTGGATTAACGGGGGGGCTAGCCGGGCAGCTGCCCGGGGTGCCAACCTATGGGGGGCGCCTGATTGCTGCTGTAGGGAGTGCCACACGGCCTCCACCCTCAGGCATGCGGCGCCCCTTACAGCTGCAATCAGGTGCCGTGAGGCCCTCTCCCCCGGGCGCATGGCACCCCTTACAGCCCAGGAGTGGGGGCCGCGTGGCGCCTGATTACAGCTGTACAGGGCACCGCACGCTTGGAGGGCGGGGGCTGCACACGCACTGCATGCCCGCTGTCCGGGGCTCAAGAATGGCTCAAGCCAGCACTGCCTCAGAATAGCCTGTGATGGGGAGGGGATGCCTTAAAGCTGCCTTAATATCTCCCCTCCATTGAGCAGCAAGTTCAACATAAGGGACATGACACATGGTCTCACCTGTGATCTCTGTCCCTCGAGTCAGCTTGCTATTGGTAAAGATGCCTCCATTCCTTTTTTATATAAATGTGGTGCTTTGGAATGGAATATGGCTATTTACATGGGTTTAAATATGACAAATATTATTAAATGTTATTCATTAAAGAGAGACTATACAAGTTAGAAAGTGGCAACTGTAGACACTTTTCAGTCAGGAGTGCCTCTGCTCTTTACTTCACTGGCTATTTAACATGGGTATTTTTAAGATACACCGTAAATGATTGAAAATATTAGTTAGCACATGTTTTTTCCACTTCCTCGTGCGGGTGAAATTAAAATTTCTTCTGACATAGAAATACTCACGGTATGTTCCTGTTGGTGAAAGTGGGGTAGGTAAAAACAGGTACAGGGCATATTGGAATCAATAGGTCTGTTGGATTTACCTATATTTCAGCCAATTAAAAATGGAAAAGCAGTTAGGATATTCCCAATTCTATTTCATCTCTCTGGATCTGGCTAAGTAAGAAGTGGCTATTCCATTGTCTCCAGACAGACAAAACACCACCATGACTACATCTTGGAAATGGTAGTGGTAACTCTTAAATGTTTGTAGATCTGAACTGACCATTATGGTTGTTCTTCCAAAAGTTTATAGCTGAGCAGTGACTTAATTCAGTTTTCAAAGTTTACCATGCAGGGAAAAAAATGCTGCCTTCCCATTATTATTTTTAGTAATTTACATTTAAGTCAGTACAGTTCTATAGGGGTTTTTTTCTGCCTCTGCTGCTGCCTGATTGCATACTTCTAGTTTCAAATGAAGTGTATGGTTGACTGGTCAGTTCCTAACTCATAGCTTTGAGGTTCTGCTGAGTTTCAAATTGATGAGATATCAAATAGCAATTTGTCTAAATGACTGAAACATATTTCTGAAGTTTCTCAACTCTAGTGTGATTGGTCAATTCAATACACAACAGAGGAGGAGTCCTGGTTTCCTCTTTGTAGTAGCAGCATTTTTGAATAATGCTTCCTACCATGTGTTGGCTAGAAGACTCTATCCCATTGCGGAAGACAATGAGTTGGCACATGGTTACACATGCCTTTGTCTCTTCCTGCCTGAACTACAGCAACGTGATATATCTGGGCATAAAGCCATCAGCCCTTAGGAAATTCCAAGTAATACACAACACTCTGTCTCCTCAGCAGCACAGGCTCCTGCAGACACATCAGAGCAGTCCTTTGCTCTCTACACTGGCTTCCCAAGTTCAAGGACTCAGTCCTTATCTTCAGGGCACTCAATGGGATAGGCTGAGGGTATCTAAAAGGCTTCCTAAAGCTCTAGGATGGAGACCAAGGCCAACAAATTTGTGCCTCTGGCACAAAAGAATTTTCTACAATAAGAAGAAAGGTCATCTGTGCAGGAAACAGAATTTTCTTTGGAGCTTGCCCAAGACAGTGAAACAAACTCACACAAGAAAAATGGACCGTCACAAATTGCATCATCTTACACTCCAAGGCTACGTCTAGACTACATCCCTTTTTCGTAAAAAGGATGTAAATTAGATGTATCGCAATTGCTAATGAAGCGGGGATTTAAATCTCCCCCGCTTCATTAGCATAAAAATAGCTGCCGCTTTTTTTCGGCCTGGAGCTTTGCTGGAAAAAAGCGCCAGTCTACACGCTGATCTTGCGGAAAATAAAGCTTTTTCCGAAAGATTCCTTATCCCTCTTTGAAATAAGGGGCAGCCATTTTTATGCTAAGGAAGCAGGGGAGATTTAAATCCCCACGTCATTAGCAATTGCGATACGTCTAATTTACATCCCTTTTACGAAAAAGGGATGTAGTCTAGACGTAGCCCAAGTGTAAGGCACACTCCATTAATCTTCTCTTTGTTACAAACATGTAGCTGCACATATATATTATGAATACAACTCTACTAAAATATAAACACTCCACACACACACACACACACACACACAATGACCCCCTTAAGGAGAGGATGAGAGAACAAACTGCAATGACCATATATTAGCCACTTAGGGTACATCTACATAGTAGCATTATTTCAGAATAGTAGACGTTATTCTGAAATAACGTATTGCGGGTCTACACAGAAAGCCCATTATTTCGAAATAAATTCAACATAGCGGTCTGCTTACTCCAACTTCTGTAAACCTCATTGTATGAGGAGTAAGGGAAATCAGAGAAAGAATGCTCTATTTTGAAATAAGTGCTGTGTAGACGTGCCCAATTTCTAAATAAACTATTTTGACTTAAGCTACACAATTAGCATAGCTCAAGTTACATAGCTTATTTTGAGTTTAGCCCTCCTGTGTTCTATCAGAAGATGATGAGAAGCCATAGAAATAAGGTTGGTATGAAATAAGAACCTATGTAGAACAGAAGAGACCCTGATCCACAGCCCAGTGAAGTCAATGGAAAGACTCATAGATTTCAATAGGTTTTGGACCAGGATCCAAATGAAGATGCTTTGTAAGAGGGAATTGGCTTATTAGAATAAAACAATGGCCTGTGTAATGTGGTATGTCACCTTTGATGGCAGCCAATACCAGGTCCTTCATTATACATAACATTCCATAATGCAGCTAATTATGTGGTCATCGATTAAAATCATTCCTGATCATAGCTGTTGATCAGTTTATTGTCTGTAATGTCTTTCTCTACACAAAGGGAAACAATATAGTTTTAGTCTAAAATACCATTAGTTGAGAGCAAATGGAAAGTCCCCTTGACGAAGAAATGTATGTCTCTCTCTCCCACCTCTCAGTAGGTTGCAGCATCTGTAACAAATTGGCTACTGCTTTAGCATGGAGCGTGCTAAAGAATTTACAGTTGCAGTACATTACAAATGAAGGTATCACTCACGTTCATATCTACACAATATACATTGTACATTTGTCCTACCTAGCCTGACAACAGATGCTCTTCATATTTATATATGAAAGTCACAATTTTTTGAAGCTGAACTAAAGACAAATCTTCAATAAGGACTAGGGAAACAAGTAATAAGAAAGACAAAGCACATCATTAATTGAAACAACACTAAGAATTTGCAAGTCATCGGAAGAAGTGGTTGTGCCCATGGAAGCTCATGATACCATCTACATGTTTTGTTAGTCTTTAAAGTGCTACCAGATTATTAGTTGTTTTTTAAGTTTTTCCAGTTACAAACTCGGTTACTCCTCTAAAATTTCTGCAAAGTTTGCCTTCAGACTGTGTGGAACAACAATATGGAAGTAACTTAGTCAGAAAATAATTTACCTCTCTAACAAAAATCATATCCAAGTGCTGTATTTAAAAGCGGTGAAATCCTGACTCCATTGAAGTCAATGGGATTTTTGTCATTCATTTCACTGCAGTCAAGACTTCACCCATACTGTTTATTTCCAGAAAGTAGCAATTTTCGCAGCTAAGGTTTTTGGCCGTAGGATCTTGTCCTTCTAAGTCTAATTTTGTGCTTTATTAATGAGCACACTGGCTGTTGTAAAACTGATTTTTCCACCAACTAACAACTTTCACTTTTCTCCATTAAATTACTGATTGACTTCTGGAGTTAATCACTTTCTCTTCATGTATTTCCATTAGCCTCTTAGCAAATACATTTTTTGCTCTCCTCTGTTTCAGGGAGTTGCCACGTGTAATTTCAATCCATTACAGCAGCAGTGAGTGGTAACTGGGCACCCTCACCTTCATGTGAGATCTGTTGCTCCCCTCCTTCTCTCAATCAGAACCTCAGCGGGTGGTGATTGTGCATTTTGTCTTCTAAGTGACTAATATAATTATAATATTTCACTGAAAAAAATTGCATTAGTTAGTGTCTAGCTCTTGTGCTTTAATTTTTATCTCTTTTAAAAGGAAGAAGCACTTACTGTTTACTTATTTCTCAAGTGATGTTTCGCACTAATACATCTGACTTGTTTCCTTTTCTACAGAACAGTAGGAGGTACGGAGTAAAATTAAACATGTATTTCTTCTCCTTTCTTTTGTGGGGGGGGAGAGGGGGGATGAAAGAGGGTGAGAAGGCAAGAAAGAGGCTCTGTCTAGCTTAGAATTCCAGAGGAACAAGTGTTTATAAGGGAAAAAATGGCCTCAATGTGGTAATTTAGCTGACAAAAGCCTATTGGTCACTAAAGGAGGGAATGATGCTGTTAATCTTGTTTACTCAGAAAAAGACTCTAGTAAAACTGTGTCATATCTTAAAGCACATTCCACAGATTTCTGCTAAATTATAGCATGTCTTAAAGAGCCACTGATAAACTCATGGGATATATTCGAGTCAGGAATTCCTCTGCATTATATTTTCTGGGATTCTTTTCTTTCTTTTCCTGTTGTTAAAGACACTTGTTGCAAAAAGGATTTTTATTTGAATGAATTCATCAGCTTCTGTGGCTTGATCCCTACTGGAAGTCATAATGCTCTGTTTATGACACAAACTATCTCTACAACTTAGGTCACACGCAAAACATAATAGGTAACGTTATGGCTCTTAAGAACCAGCAGAGCACAAGCTGAACTTCATTGCACGCACACATGGTCTTGAAAGAGCTATTACGCCTGCTAAAGGCACTATCCTTTCTTGGCATCAGGCAGGTCTTCGAAAAAGGAATAGCACAATGCTCACATCACCACCGACCTTTCTAGTACATACAGAGCAGGGGAATACATGATCCTAAACCCCCATCCTTGTAGCCCAGAGAGCACTGCTAACCAACACACCTTCTTGTGTACCCTTGCAGATCCTATGAGGTTGTGCTAGAAGTGTGGAATGAGGCTCCTTCTACCATCTCCTTTATTGTGCCCACACAAAGCTAGCTGTATTCTAGCTATCTGAACTCTTCTGAGGTATCAGAGGGGTAGCCAAATTAGTCTGTAACAGGAAAAACTTTAAAAAACAACAAATAGTCAGGTGGCACTTTAAAGACTAACAAAACATGTAGATGGCATCATGAGCTTTCATGGGCACAGCCCACTTCTTCAGATGACCAGAGTGTTGGATGTCCAGAATCAAGAATAAATAAGGGAAGTTGGGGAGAGTGGGGGGGAGAAAAAAATTGGAGGAGGGGGAAAGAGGACATTGGGTGGATACGTTTAAAAGGGATAGCCGAGCCAATTTGTAACAGGAAAAACTTAAAAATCAACAAATAGGTATATGCAACCAGGAACAAATGACCTTCGGTAGCACAAAAGATGTTTTCATTTATGCAAAAGCTGCTTCTGTAACTTTGCAAATAGCCAACAGCAAGGGAAAAGATGTAAATATATATAATCCATTATTAGTTTCCAAGAACGTGCTAACCACCTCACAACCATTCAAGATCTCTGTTCCAAGGACTATAGGTGTGTGGATGTATTTAAAGTATTTTCAAGGTTGCTTCAGGGGTAAATTTTAATCCACCTGGAACTCTTGTCTTTTATTTTAACCATCCAGGTACATTTATTTTATTTGTTGTTTGTTTTGCAAAGCCTACATTTGAGACTGAAATTATTCAGCAGTGTCCCTTTTATCCTATCTGTGTGAGAGGTTAGTATAAGCAAATATGGACCCCAAGGTTTTATTTTTTCATCTTTCCTGAAATGCCTTTTTTTAGCATCATGCATAAGAATACAAACTTTAGATTGTTTTTCTCTTTTCTTTCATTCTAATTGTAGAAAGATTTGGGATGAGCTTTCTTATATCCCATTGCAGCGGCTAGTGTGTAACAAAATCAGAGCCTGAGCCTTTAATGTTTTTCCTTTTCTTTACTAGAGGAGCAAAGATGATGTCTGATCAAACTTAACCAAGCTACTCTTATATATACTCACCAGGAGCACCCTCCACCTTTAAACCAACTGGCAAGTGTATGCTTACATAATATAATTACACATACAAGGACATATCGAACACAAGCATCCCTATGTTTATTTGTGAAGGAAAATTTCCACTAATGTTTAGCATTATTCCAAGCTTTTTTAAAAAAAGGATCTTAATCTAATGTATTTGAATTGGATTACAAGATGTGTTCCTATTTATCTCCCAGATGTCTCTGTTAATGGCTTTCAAATGTTGGCAGGTATGTATAAGCTACTCTCCATGCTCTCTCAAATGATGTTACATTGTCACAGCAGGAAGCAGATGGAGCCCTACAGACTATGTAGGGGTCAGTGCATAGAAATGCAGCTGCAAAGCAACTCTTTTTATTATAACAAAATGGATTTAGCCACTTTCTAGCAAAAATTTAATACAAAGCCAGCTATTTGGAACAAACTACAGTTTGATTATTCATGTGGACTTTTTTCAGCGATAGGCCTCTGTGGCTCTTTGATCCATTGGAGCTCCGAAAGGAAGGGTCTCCTACTTGTTTGTTTTAAGGCGATGTAAGTATTTCTGTAAGTATTGCTACAGGCTGAATTGATTCTCAAGGCTGCAGAATCTTGCAAACATTTTTTAAATGATCCCAAATAAAAAGCAATTCAGAACACTGTTAATTAAAACCTTCAGAAACAAAATGAGTGCAAGGAGGACCAGTAGGCTGAATCCTACTTAGAAAGTCCTTATGGCACATGCTAAGTAGCCTGGTTCAAGAGACCTTGAAAAAGTATCTTTAGAGACAGAGAAAAGGATTGAAAAGGGGCAAGATAAGACATTAGGTAAGCTTTAAAGACTGGATCTTTAAGAGGAAGGAAGATCAGACATATAGAAAATGTTGCCCTTTTAGGATTATTGTTTCTTATAAATATTGGTAGTGGGGGGACATAAATCTTTTTCCACCTCACTCAAGTGAAATGCCCTTTGATTTCAGTAGCAGTTTAGTAAGAGCAAGGACTGATTAAAGATTATAGAAAACTATAGATTATGAATGCACAGATTGGTACAGATCCTAGCCCCTTCCCTATTGTGCTACTGTAACACAAAGCTGCTGTGACATAAGAACTGGTTTTCTCTGACACAAAGCAATCCCCATCTACACTGAAGCCAGTTAATTCAGTTCTACACCCCCGACTTATGTGCAGGGAGCATTCCCCAATAGAGTGGGGGCAGAAGGGAACACAGAGCAGGAAATATTCCAGACATCCCATACTGGGAAATGGCCTTTAGAGGATTATTCTATCTAGCACAATAATTTAGAGCACCCTAAGCACTACTTTTAATTATGCTGGAGCTGAGTTAACTTCTACTATGTCCCAAGAACGGGGGAGTAGAAAGATGTCTTGGAGACATCTTTGTCTCCTCCCATCTCTCTCTCACAACCAGGTTTGGCATCACATGCAGCTGGTTGGACTCATGGATTTAGCTCAGTGTGCATACAGGAAATCTGAGCTAGTAACTCTGCACTGAGAAATACAGGAATTCCTAGCTGTTTCTCTAAGAAAACTGGGAAATGGTTAATGTTATATTTATTGTCACTAGGGATGAATCTGCCTCAGACTCTTCTCCTCAGGGAACCCATCCTATTGCTTGGTATAATGCCTACTAGACAGCCCTGCTGAGGGGTCGCGACTGGGTGCCATCCCCAACATGGACCTCAAAGCCATGACTCATCCTCAATAGAAATGAAGGCTGCTCTCCTGAAGTGTGCAGAGGCTTCTTCCATGAGCAAGCCAATTGTCTACTGTGTTGACTGTTACAGGTTCAAAACAGCCGCTTACATTTTTCAGACAGATTTTTTAAAGTTTCATATTATCTCAGCTTAAAAAGTTCCTCTGTGCAAGTAAACAGGACCTGTACCTTTGTCCATTCAGCCTTTGATGGTTAGATTCAGAGCCAAGTTATATAGATCAATAGTGATGGATGGCGTTGCAGACTGTAGTCTGTATTTAACTTTTGGGAAGTCAGGAGGGAGTTATCAAGGTTCAAACTGATATTTTTGCCATTTTTAGCAGTACCGACTTTGACAACATTGGCGGCTTTGGACCGAGAGCACAGCTGGGAAACTTAAAAGAATGGAAGAAAATCTTCACATCTGTCCCCAGAGCCCAGTCTGAAGAGAAGGAGTGGGCACCAGGGTTCCTCAGGAATCCGCTCACACCAGACAGATCAGCAACAGAGACTTCCTGGCTGCAACTCCAGGCCCAGGGCTTTAGTAGCCTCTGCAGCCCATAGGGAGCCTCTATCCTCCTATTAGGTCAATGGTTGGTAACACATGGTGAATTTCTCCCTTTAAGACAGGTTCAAATTCCAGCCATATCCTCTTTCTGATTTCAGCCTACATGGCAATGGCAGTTCACAGGACTGAGAGGAGTTGTAGGGTAAGTAGCAATACTGGCTAGGAAATGGGGGCAAGAAGACGAGTGCCCCCATTCTCCCAGTAAGAGTGGGACTCTCCAGGTCTGGAATTGTTTACTTTTTATACTTTGTTTTTTCCTTCTGACAACTTTGCTATGAACCTTGGGAAGACTGTGGGGATAAAATGAGCAGTCCAGGCTCGTGAACGGTTTCATATTGGAACAGTCTTTTACCATGTTTCCACTTTCTTGCTAGGTGAAAATGCAAGTTACAAGGTCAAATACTTTTTCACAGTTAGCACATGATCTGGTTTGGACAATGCTGATATGATCCCTGCCCCATTGCCATGCCATTTTGCCCTCTCTCCATCTCACTTCCCTAGCCAACACCCTTGGCAAACACTTGTTAGTGTTCACTCTTTTCCAAGGGCAAAATAAAGTGTGCGCCATCCGTTAGCTCTTTTGCAAAGCAATCTACACCATTCCACCTGGCAGCTGGGGGGGAATGGCATGAAAAAGCTGGGAAGAATGTTAACAATAATTTTAGGAAGATCTGTGTAATTTGCATACATTAAACCTAATTGGTATTCACCATTACTGAACATTGACTGTTGACAGACAACGCCTAATTTATATGCAAAACCGTTGCCAGTTTAGAGTTGTAAATATTAAATAGCGTATTTAACGGTTACCAAGCATTATTATTAATTGTTTATGACTAGATATTTCAGAGTATATGCCTGCCTAACTTTGTAAATGGAAACATGCATCTTAGTTTGACAACTTACAGGGTGTCTGGAAATGCTATGTCCCTGATGTTTTTCTTTATAGCTATATCACAAGTTATTTTACCTTATCTGCCCTGAATGCTGCTCACTCTTGTTTCTTTCTCCATAACTCTAGTTGATGGGGCAAATGGACACACAACCTATGTCTACACAGCAGCATTATTTTGCAATAACTGACATTATTCAGAAATAACAAAGTGCATGTCCACACCAGAAACCTTTATTTCGAAATAATGGCGAGCTGGAGGACCTCTTACTCGGACTCCTATAACCCTCATTTTACGAGGAGTAAAAGAAGTCAAAGGAAGAGTGCTCTTACTTCCTGCTTTGTAGACAGCATCAAAAGCCAAATTGAGCTATTTTGATATAAGCTACGCAATTGACGTAGCTGAAGTTGTGTAGCTTAATTTGAGTTTTGCCCTGCAGTGTAGAAGTTCTTTTGTAGGTAAACCTTGGCCTTATTTCAAGCTTCCCAGTAGGCCTTTGCAACACATGATAATGGTAAAGGGTTCCTATCTGATACACAAGAGGAGAATGTTAAAGGGCTAGAAGAGATATGGTATTAATAGGTGCAAAAGATTTATCAATATATTCTCTTGACCCAAAACCTACATACTTTTTAGACACTACGGAGACCAGAGATCTGCTTTACAACTGTATCTGCATGCACAATTGCTACAGCTATATATTGAAAATAATGGTCTGCATCTTGGTTGATACCAAGTTTGTTACTACTATTTAAGAACAGTCATACTGGGTCAGACCAAAACTCCATTCTCTATTCAGTATCCTGTCTTCCAACAGTGGCCATTACCAGGGAATGAACAGAATGGGGCAATTTTTGAATGATCCAGTCCTGTCATCCAGTCCCAGATTCTCAAAATCAGAGGGGATGCCCAGGGCGTGGGGTTGCATCCCTGTCCATCTTGACTAATAGTCATTTATGGGCCTGTCCTCCACATATTTATCTAATTCTTTTTTGAGCCATGATATAGTTGGGCCTTCATAACATTTCCTGTCAATGAGTTCCACAGGTTGACTGTATGCTGTATGAAGAAATACTACCTATTGTTTGTTTTTTAAACAGTTGTATATTAAAGTCATTTGATAACTCCTACTTCTTGTGTTATGTGAAAAAGCAAATAACGCTTCCTTATTTGCTTTCTGTACAACAGTCAAGATGCTATGGACCTCTATCATATTCCCTCTTATAATCTCTTTTCCAAGATGAGAAGGCCCAGACTTTTTTTTGTCTCTTCATATGAAGGTATTCCATACCCATAATCTTTGTTCCCCTTCCAATACCTTTTCCAGTACCTTTTCTCAATAACTTTTCCAGTTCTAATATATATGTTTGAGATGGGGGTGACCAAAACTGCATATGTACCATGGACTTATGCAGTGGCATTCTTTTTTCTCTCTTATTATCTATACCTACCTAATGGTTCCTAATATTGTGTTAGCTCTATTTGATTGCCGCTGCACATCGAGAGTTGTTTCACAATGACATCAAGATCTCTTTCTTGAGTGTGAACAGATAATGTAGACAACATCATTTTATATGTATGGTTGGAATTATGTTTTCCAGTGTGCACTGTTTTGCATTTATCTACATTGAATTTTATGTGCCATTTTGTTGCCCAGTTACCCTGTTTTATGAGATCCCTTTTTAACTTTTCACAGTCTCTTTTGGCCTTAACTATCTTGAGTAATTATTATCAGCACCAGTCCTAGTCCATACCTTTGGAAGACATCTTTTCCCTCTCTGATGTGGAGGTATCTAGTCATTGTTGTAAGCCTTTGGGCAAGGTGAAACAATGGTACTCAAAATGAGAAAATGACATTTTTTCAACAGTTTGAGATGCCCTGCATCATACTTATGACTACAGTTTAAATTAATTTTGACACCATAATGTGGTGTTTATTGGTCACAGCTGCCAAAGAACAATGTATTAGATTATTTGTTATTGGTTTTGCATGAGCAAGTCTTATTTTTTCACAAATGATAAAGCTGTTTAACATCTGGCAAAAATGATAACTATCACGTGAATTACTAATGTAAATCTTCTCCATTTGTAAACTCCATCTGAAAAATGACCATTTCTTACTACCCATTGTTTCCTGTCTTTTAGCTGGTTCAATGAGAGAACCTTTCCTTTTACATCAGGACTGATCATTTTGCTTAAGGGCCTTTGGAAAGGGCCTTGTCAAAGGCTTTCTGAAAGTCCAAGTATCCAGACACTGAATCACCCTTGGCCAAATGCTTGTTGATCCCGTCAAAGAATTCTAATAGATTGGTGAGGCAAGGTTTCACTTTACAAAAGGTATGTTGGCTTTTCCCCAACAAACTATGTTCTTCTTTGTGTCTGATAATTCTGTTCTTTATCTTAATGTCTACCAGTGTGCCTGGAACTGAAGTTAGCTTTCTGGCCTATAATTGTTAGGATGGCCTCTGGAGACTTTTTTGAAAAATTAGTGTCACATTAACTATCCTTCAGGCATCTCATACAAAAGCTTATTTAAATTATAGGTAGTTCTGGGGAATACCATCTGGTCCTGATGACTTATTACTATTTAATTTGTTTCAAAACCTCCTCTCTTGACACCCAATCTGGAACAGTTCCTATGATTCGTCATCTAAAAAGAATGGCTCAAGTGTGAGAATCTCCCTCACATCCTCTGCACTGAAGATTGATGCAAAGAATTCATTTGCTTCCCTGAAATGGCCTTATCTTCCTTGAGTGCTCCTTTAACCCCTTTAACTCATTAACTCCTTTAACTCATTCAGCAACCCCATTCATTGCTTGGCAAGCTTACCCTCTGTAGCTAATAGTTCTTCAAATGTATTTTTAGAAGGGACTTTTATAACTCATTTGCCAGAGTTTATGTTCCTTTCTATTTTCCTCAGTAGCAGTTAACTTCCAGTCTGTAACGTTTATGAAGTCACCCTGGTGCATAGTGTTTATCATGCAGTTACATGTTCTGATGGATTAGGGCTACTGTGGTCAGCATTTTACAAACTGAAGTCCTACCCAAATACACATCATGCATTACTATAGTACTCTCTCATATGATCTGAAAAAAATGACAACTGAACACGCAAATAGTTACTTAGCTATCAAACCAGTTACTGGACATTTAGTTATTCAATTTAGTTATGCAGCTATGGTAAGTGGACATGAAAATATCTCTTCTGCACATGGGCCAAAGCCCCTTTTTAACAAAGCGGCCTTATATTTCTAATAAAGAAAGGAATAAACAATAAGGACTATGATAGGTTTTGTAAGAGAAAACACCTTGGATAGGCAGGCAATATCCTGTTAATTAAATCTTGTGTATTTCAATTTAGGCCAATCCCAAATGCCTTGCCCAATTCCACTCCACAGATTACACTGGTCTACAATTTTTTAGAAGTCGTCTGCTTC
>CM057845.1:138828799-138841647 GCA_030068395.1 Apalone spinifera | reverse complement strand
AGTAAAGTTTGACTACATTTATTTCAGAGGCATTTTGGCTGTAGAGCAGTGTTACAAATGGAAACCACGAACTAGCTCTTTTATTCATCATACTCCAAGTGGTCTATCCTGATCCCCTATCCTGGGATAGTAATTACAACTGCTGCAGTATGTTGCTCCTCTGATATGTTAGACAAACTGTTAGAGTGCAGGTCTTCTGGACTTCTTCTAAGAGAGCTATCTTGATTATTTATTTTAAATAAACCTTCATAACAGTCACGGAGATCACATTTTAAATATTTTATACTTTACTTACTTTGAGTTTCTTTTCTACCACTGACTAATACAATTAAACCTGGCATGGATGTCTAGAATAGATAAGGATGCTAGAGGACTGGAGACTTTAGCACCAAAGAGGTGTCTGGTACAATCTCTTGAAACTTTAGAGATCCCCATAGGTTATTACTTTTCTTTTAGGCCTTCCCACACAATCTACTAGAGGGAGAAAATCCTTAACTTTAGACTTATAGCTTCTGCTTATTTGTAGTTCTGTTAGTTTATTTTTTCCTATAAACTTTCTTTATCCTAAATTAAGAGTATTTCCCATTAATCGTATTTTCCTAATGGTGGTGTAATTATACAAACTGAATAAAACTGTTTTACACATTGTTCCTCTTTGTTTTTACACTTTTATTAGTATAAATGTGCAGCAATTTTCTAAAATGAGATGTATTTTTCAAGTTTCATGTACCCATCCTACACATGCCCACATCATAAATCATTTCAAAGCTTATTTTATGTATGCTTAGATGAGGTATGATGTGGAACTGTCAAGTGACCCTGTAAGCCTGCAGGCAAGGTGAAATAATGGTATCCAAAATGAGGAAGTGTAATTTTGTCAAGAGTTCCAGAAACACTGCAACATGATTATGACTACAGTTTTTACTTTTTAAGTTAATCTCAATACCATAACATGCTGTTTATTGATGAAAGCTGTCAAATAAAAATGTGTTAAAATATTTTATTGGTTTTGCAAAGACAAGTATTATTTTTTCCAGAAATGATTAAGCTATTTTGCGTTTGGCAAAAATGGCCAATATCAACATTTTGCAATAGGCTAACATGAAATGTTTTCACATCATATATTCCTTTGTCAAAGTAGCTCACAAATGACTATAAGAGTGTTCTATATTTTCAATTTAAATTTGCTGTCCAGATTAGTTTCATATTGAAGACTTTGTACCAGTAGCAGTATATTACATGTCCAAAGCTCATACTCCGTAATGGGTAGACATCTATATATATGAATTACATATAGCGTAATGCTTCTCCGTTTGTAAACTTTTCTACATACAATGTAGCATCTACTCTGCCTGGCAAAATGTTTTAATTTGTAATTGCCTATGCATGGAGTACTAGTTTCTAGAATATTTCAAAGCTATCTTTTTAATTCCTTGACATACATGCAGATATCAGTATTACTGCTGGATATAACAATAAACAGGTTCAAACTAGACTTAATCAAAGTTCTCATTAAACAAAAATGACAATTGTGATACTAACATATAGCTCTAATCTGTATCTGCTTGTGTAGTGGTAATGCCAACAATTTACACTGGAAACTTGACCTCTACAAGGAAGTTAAAATGCATTAATGACATGGAAGTAAATGCTTAATAAAGCTTATGTCAAAGAGAAAGAGACTCTTCGCAAACTCTTAAAAATATGTGGTTTGTCGAGAAATTCAAAAGAATGAAAAATTGTCAAATGTCAACAGTGTGGGGCAGAATGCTGTGAAGCTGATGGCAGAAATCAGAAGAGATGAACTATATTGGTAGGTACTGGTTGAGTTTTCTAGTTTAGAAGATATGCCACCAATTTTCCACCACAGGAATTGCTTTCAAAATACACAAGCAAGTTGAGTTTGACATGTCAGAATAGTACTGAGTCCAGGAAAGAAAAAAAAACTGATTCTGATCAGAGAGCATCATATGTTTACTCATAACGAGAAGAGCAAGAGTATCTTCCAGTAACTGGTCCTGCTGCATTGATTGCTTGAAAAAATTTACGTAAGACAAGAAACTTCATAAAATAGAATTGCTTGTGAGATCAGAAAGGAAGAATTCCAAAGAGGAGATGACGACATGTTGCACAGAATATTGGTGGAAGACTTGATTGCTAAGGATGTGATATAGCACTCACAATGCCTTTCTTCCTCTGCCAGTAAAACAAATCCTAAAGCAAAACCATCTAGTTACTCTGCAACAATATGGTCAACCTTGATCACTTGATGATTCACTGTTCTGTTCATTCCTTCTGGGGCACTTGGCATTGGCCACTGTCGGAAGACAGGATACTGAGAAAAATGGACCCACCGAGGCCAGTATTATGTTCTTATGGCATTGCAATTGATCAGCTGAGTGAAGAAATTGATAATGATCTTTTGTACAACAAGAAGACTCTTCTGTCCAAGCTGCTGCAAAGATAAACAGCTCTACATTCCTCAGATGAAAAAAATTATTCCAGTAGCAAATTACAGGCAATATTATAAAAACATTATGGTTTTGCAATTTCATTCCATGCACTTAACCCTGTTCCTGATTTCTGCTCAGCTCTTATCACACCCCAGCTTTTGCTCCTGCTCTCACTGTGCTCCTGTTGCATGTTTAATTCTTGCCTCTACTCAGGGTCCTGCCCTTACGCTTCCCTTCCAACCATCAGTTACCACTCCCACATCCAGCCCTGACCTCTTACTTCTGATACTGATTCTGTCAACTGGTATCTGACCTCTGTTCTGACCCTCAGCTTTGGTTGGTTCTGGCTTATCCTGTGGTGCTGGTAATGGGCAGTTGACTCTGATACTGACCTTTGGCTTCTTTCCCCAACTTAGATACCTACTCTGCCCACTAGATCTAATGCCTACTAGACCTGACTACTAGGCCAGACCGCTTATATCGCAGTCCATAACAATGATTTGCTGATGCTATCCAAGCTGCTAGTAATCTGAAATAGGAACTTCAGTCATCCAAATATTTGGTGGATATTCTTCTGGTCAATGAGCCTGATGAACAGCAATCCAATGTCCTCTCAAGCTCATCTGAGGGTGCATCTACACAGCAGGGCTTAACTTGAAATGAGCTATGCAAACAGAGTTATATCAAGCTTATTTTGAAACAGGAGGCGTCTACGCAGCACTTATTTTGAAATAGAGCACTCTTCCTCCAACTTCCCTTACTCCTCGTATAATGAGGGTTACAGGAGTCAGAGTAAGAAGTCCTCCATTTGGACAGTATATTGACATTGTTTCGAAATAACTGCCTCCTATGTAGATGCAGACTAAGTTATTTCAGAACAGTGCTAGTTATTTTGAAATAGTGTTACAGTGTAGATGTACCCTGAGGAAGTGGGTTTTTCCAATGAAAGCTCATGATGCTATATATAGTCTCTAAGGTTCCACCGCACTACTAGTTGTTTTTAAAGTTACAGATTAACACAACTAACCCTCTGAGACATTCAAATGAACATGTTATTTTGCATAAGGCCATTTCACACTTTTAGTCTGTAATAGCCAAAATGAAATCTCCTAATATTATCCAAAGCTAGATTATAGCAGTTTACGGAGGTCAGCTACTTTTGTGCCCCAGTAAAGTACTTTTGTGTCAGCGCTGGAGGTTTTATTTTAAACAATAAAGAGACATATAATAGAGTCAGCAATGAGTGCCATCCTTCAGAAGCTCTTCAATGAAAATGCCTTTCAATTGTGAAGCATATTGTATTTCCAAATTACCATGTCATTGCATGTAAGGCTTACTGCACAACACCACCATGGGTTGGATTCTTGTAATTTAATTGACAGGATAAACCTGCATCCGTTATGATGAGCTGAGGCAGTTCATCACTAGTGCTGCAAAAACTGAAATAAAAATACTCCAGGGAGGGGTGTTCATTCTAAATGGAATTGTATCACTTCACACTGGTGGAGAACTCATCCATGAAGGAGATGATTATGTAGACATCAATCTAGTGACCACTGATGGAAAAAAATACCTTCTGCTCAATGGCTAAAGTGGTATTTCAAGAACAGTCTGCTGATAGTCCAGCATCACAAGAAATGTCACTGAAGCGTGGGAAAGAAAAGTCACTTACTCTCCCAAAGCAATCTGAATCTATCTTGCAATATGCAGCATTTGAAAAACCAAAACACATCCAGAACCAACTTACTATGAAAATAGACTTGAGAAGATACATTTTTGTCACCTACAAATGAACAATGTCCCATGTCTGACTAACTGCCTTTAGGGCCACCACCTCGTGACATTCTGGGTACATCTAAACTACATCCTTTTTTCGATAAAGGGATGTAAATTAGATGTATCAAAATTGCAAATGAAGCCAGGATTTGAATTTCCCGTGCTTCATTTACATAATGGCAGCCACGGCTTTTTTTCAAAAAGCTGCTTTTTGAAAAAAAAACGCAGTCAAGACAGGGATTGTTTGACAGAAATGCCCCATTTCAAAAGATGCTGAAACCCTCATTTTTTGAGGGTCACAGGATCTTTCAAAATGGGGCATTTCTGTCAAACAATCCCCATCTTGACCATGGGTTTTTTTCGAAAAGTGGCTTTTCGAAAAAAAGCTGCGGCCGCCATTATGTAAATGAAGCACGGGAAATTCAAATCCTGGCTTCATTTACAATTTCAATACATCTAATTTACATCCTTTTATCTAAAAAGGGATGTAGTTTAGATGTACCCTCTATCACAATCCAATGATGCGGATATTGTTCATATACAGGTGATTCCAATCTGGGGTGGTTTCCACCACAAGCTTACAACACAGAAGAGAACCTACACAGCAATTGCATGTGCACCTATTGTGGGATGCCAAGCCATCTGTCATGGCCACAATCTATAGGACAATGCTAAAATATAAGGAAGAGTCAGCAACTCTTGGACAGCAAGCAGCATCCCATTCAGACCATGGGTCAGCAGATGTGTGATGTTCCGCAGCAAGTGAAATGGACCCTCCCAAATGAATTTGGGTATCAATGTGATTCTCCCGGGTGGTTTCATTCCCTGTGCTGTTTTATTGCATGCACTGGGAAATTTGAGGGAGATGCAGGATTGCTAGACCTTATTGATTCTGGTGTGTATGCAGCTTGTACTGAAGATTAAAAATGCTTGCTGTTAAGCTCTTCAGCCATGGTTGATGTGGCCTGAGTGCTTTGAAACATTATTCGTTTTTACGTTGTCTGAGCAAAAGAGGGTACTCATGTTGTCCCAGCATCTGTCTGGCGAATGGCGGCTGAACTCAAAAGGCATTTGAAACTGAAAGCAATGAGTATCAGATGCTGTAACTCAGCATCCACTGTGCTATCATAGCTGAAGGAATGTCTGACCTGGGGGTATTCACTGTCCTATATTCAAGTTCTAGGATTGTTTTCCCAAGGATATGCAGGTACTGCTTCTAAGTGTCCACACAGACTGAGAAGATGATTAGAAACTTCTGCACATGGTGTACCATGTTTCCAGGATACCAATCTACATTGCTGATATGTTAAATCTCCTGCAAACCTGGAGAATTTGCTGTGCGGCAGACTGCTGGTTCTTTCAGTGATACTGGGAGTGACATGGGAATACAGATATTGGTCATCAAAGATGGTAGCAGAGTGTACTCCACTCTTGCCTTCTAGCTTCATAAAAACTGTGCAGACTCCACCAACTAAGGAACCACATTTTATTTATATTCCCCCCACCAATACATTTAGGCTGCGTCTAGATTGGCATGATTTTCCAGAAATGTTTTTAACGGAAAACTTTTCCGTTAAAAGCATTTTCAGAACGGAGTGTCTAGATTGGCACTGACGCTTTTCCACAAAAGCACTTTTTGCGGAAAAGAGTCTGTGCCAATCTAGACGCGCTTTTCCGCAAAAAAGCCCCGATCGCCATTTTCACGATCGGGGCTTTTTTGAAGAAAACAAATCCGAGCTGTCTACACTGGCCCTTTTGCACAAAAGCTTTGCGCAAAAGGGACTTTTGCCCGAACAGGAGCAAAATAGTATTTCCGCAAGAAGCACTGATTTCTTACAGTAGGAAGTCAGTGCTTTTGCGGAAATTCAAGCAGCCAGTGTAGACAGCTGGCAAGTTTTTCTGGAAAAGAGGCTGATTTTCCGGAAAAACTGGCCAGTCTAGACATAGCCTTACAGTTTTGTGTGGCAATTCTATTTACAATGTCCTTTCTACCATCAACCCTTATCCCAAGGTGCAAGAGGAATTCTGTCTTCCGTGTGCTCTCTCGAAGTCTGGGCTTAGTCAGCTCTGCTCCTCTCTCCCTGAACCATCTCCCTGTGCCTTTTCATCAGACCTCAGTGGATGGGTTGATTAGTTCTTTAGCTCACCTCACTTGCCAGCCCTGATAAGATCATTACGTGCCATGCCTCAATCAAACCTCTCTGTAGGAACCAGTTAATGCCAGAGTTATCAGAGTTCTGGTTCACCTGCTAGCTATAACACTCTATGGGACAGGCGGACTGACAAGAAAGAAGCCAGCCCTGGTCAGATGGACCTTTAGAAGACATGTCTTGAGTGAAAATGCAACACTTATGGGAAAAAGAGTGCCTAACAAGGAGTAGTATAGAATGCACAAATAAGTCCTTGCCTTTACACTGAAGGGAATGAATAGTATGTTACAACTCTTATTAGCCATATCACCAACACTATGACAAGCCCATTTGATCCTGAATCACATCTAAAGGTGCCTTGTCTACTGAACTGCATGTAACATCAGATGTACAAAAATGTCTACTGAAAATAATGTTGATGAAGAAGAGATGAAGAGATTTGTGAGAGGTGCACTTGATTCTTATGATCCTCTAATTTCTTAAGCTCAGGTGTAGACATCTGGCATTAAGACATTTGCTGACATGGCCAAGAAAACCAAATTCAAGTCTAGCAAGCAAGGGACAATCAGAGCATCCCATACAGAAATTGTTTTCTGCATGATCCTGGCCTTAGTGGGATGTTTCAATGGCAACTGATGGAGAAAAGAAAATACCACATGATCAGTGGAGCCCTGTGCCTCCATGGAAAATGTTTCTTAACATTGCATTGAACAAACTGTCACTTATAAAATTCCCTTGTGAATGTATGATTCAAATGGCACTTGAACATGAAGGCAAACTTTTTGGCCCAAGGGCCTCATCTTAATATGAAAATTGTGTGGTAGGCCATGAATGCTCATGAAACTGGGGGTTGGTGTGCAGGAGGGAATGAAACTCCAGTTGGGGGTGCAGGCTCTGGGATGGGACCAGGAATGAGGAGTTTCAGGTGTAGGAGGGGGATCCAGGTTGGGGTAGGGATAGGGATTCAAGAGGAGGTGAAAACTCTGACTGGAAGTGCAGGGTAGGGACAGGAATAGGGGTCTCAGGGTGCAGGAGGGTGCTCTGGGCCTGGACTGAAGGGTTTGGAGAGTTGGAGGGGGATCAGGACTAGGGCAGGGGTTGGTGCACAGAGGGGGACTCAGGAGTGCAGGCTCTGAGTGATGCTTACCTAAAGCAGCTCCCAGGAAGACATTGGTTCCCAACCAATGGGAGCTGGTGCTTGGGGAGGGGGCAGCATGCACAGCACACGTGGAGCCTGGCAAGCTCCTGACCCCACTCCTCAGTGTGAGTTTGAGGGCCAGATTAAAAGGCCTAAGGGGCCAGATGTGGCCCAGGAGCTGTAGTCTGCTCAGCCTTGATGTAGGAGCACACCTAACACTTCCATTCCTTCTTGCTGGGGGCTTTTTACAAGAGTGAAGATAGAAAATTCTATCATCCGTAAAGCTGTTGAGTCCTAGACTGGTACAGTACTCAAGAGGAAGTGGGCTTACGGGTGCTTCTGCATGCTCTATGTGTCAATATGACCTTTGGGTCTCTGGGTGTCAAAGAAATAATCGTGTTTCGGTATGATACAGGTGTTTTGGTCCTTGTGGTTCACTATATTCCAAAAATGGAACACAAAGATAATGTCAATTGAAACAGGCCCCGTTACCATCACAAAAGATAAGTATCACTTCCTACCTGTGCATACAAATTGTGATGCATTCAATCCTGACTTCCTGCTCTATGTGCATTAACAGGATATGACTTTTTCTCATCCTTATTTAGTATTGGGGGAAAATCTGTTTAATGTTCTCAGAATAAAGGGAGATTACCACTTCTGAAATCTTGCCACATTGGCGAAAGCGACAGACAAGCTGCAATTTCTACATCAAGGAATTCGGTAATAGTGCTGTATGACCAGAAAAAGAAGAAGGAGGCCCACAGAGACCTGAATTGCTTGCACCTCAATTTAACCATCAAAAAGGACAAGTCACTGGCCGAACTCCTTACCATGTGAGGACAGTTTTAAAGACCATGCCAACATCTTCGCAAACAAAGATTTGGATGTGTTCGCAGATAGATAAATAAGATATTGGCTCACGATTGCAACATGGATGGAAAAATGTGAATGAAGAACCAATTCCTGTATTCTTCAAGAGCCCACTATCATCTGAGCTTCTACAAGACCTTATCCCAATCAACTCCATCTGTAGTCAGAACAATCTGACTTGCACAGAATTGTGTAAATGCCAAGGCAATGAAGACTATGGTAAACCATACTCTATCAACAGATACCATAAAGATGAACAAAGTGATGATAATGGTGTTGACTAAAAATGTCACAAGCACTATTATATTTCAATGATACTCATAAAAATGAATTATTAGATTTTGATTTACCCTTTAGAGCATCCATTATGATGTTTTGAGGTCACAATGAAATCCAATATTATCTCCTGACATAATACACAGTTATTAAACCAACAGGACCTAATGCAAATATTTCAAAGTGGTCATTTTAACTTGCTGTCATTGTTTATCCATACTTCTATGATAATGGCACCACTTGACAACTGCACAATATACTTCTTTTTAAAAGTAGGCTCACTAAGCTTTCAAATGATATATGATGTAAATGTGTGTAGAGAAGTACATTAAGTCGACCAAATCAGTGATATTTTCTGTCTTCTTTTATATTTCTTTCCTAATGATGTCTAACATTGTTAGCTCTTTTGACTACAGCTGCACAGTGAGTGGATGTCATCAAAGATGAGTCAAAGGTTTCTTTGTTGAGTGGTAACAGCTAATTTAGATCCCATCATTTTGTGTGTGCAGTTGGGATTATGTCTTCCAATTTTGCATTTATCAGTATTGAATTTCAGCTGCCATTTTGTTGCCCAATTACCCAATTTTGAAAATGAAACATCCCTGTGGAGAGTTTTGATGTTGACAAACTGGCATTTACTGACAGACAGACATTCAGTGGAAACATTTAATCCAGCTCTTGCATTCATCCCAATTTGCAGTTCCTGTCAGCATAACTCTCTTGTACCAGAGGGGAAGTAATTTTCCACAGTCCTTAAAAGGGGGCAGCTTTTGAAGCAGTTGGGCTAGAACTCAGGAGACTGGATTCTATTCCTACTTTTGCCACTGGCCTGCTTTGTACTTCACCTCTGTGTGCATCATTTCCCCCACTTGTTAAATGAGAATAATGATACTGACTCCCTTTGCAAAGCACTTTAAGATCCACTGTTGAAAAGTTACTATATAAGAGTAAGGTGTTATTTTTGCCTCCCTGGTTCCTATTGTTCCTTGCACTCCTTCCTCCAACTTACTTAGGGTGTAAAACAGTGGCTGCAGAGCCTCTACACCCCATCCAGGTGCTACAAAAAAAGAAAACTGCAATATCTCTAACATATTCCTGTGCTACTTGTGGAGAATTTACTATCCAGCACAGCCACATGGGAAATAGAAAGAGAGAGCAAGAGAACAGGTGGTCTGTATTGTAATGAATGAACATTGTTGAGTACTTTGAATATGAAAAGTGCTATGTAAATTCTAAGTTTTATTACATGTAATGCTAATTTAAAATGCAGTTAAGACTGACTGTTTTCATATTAAGATCTTGTTTTTAAACCATGTAGGCTGACATTTTTCAAGTCAGAGATCCCATCCCCCCTACCCCCGCCCTTTACTTATCTGATGAGTTAACTTCATTGACATTATTGGTATGAGTAAGTAAGTAAAATTTCTCCCC
This sequence comes from Apalone spinifera, assembly GCA_030068395.1. Classification (NCBI taxonomy): domain Eukaryota; kingdom Metazoa; phylum Chordata; order Testudines; family Trionychidae; genus Apalone; species Apalone spinifera. Next base: position 138,831,550 of record CM057845.1, on the reverse strand, counting down.
TGGTGTTTGACTAGGAGAGAATTGTTTTTGTAAAGTTAGAATCTTAACAACTCAGTTGTTTTGTGGAATTTGCTGGGATGGTTGTGTCACAGAGCTTCACAGTTAGGCTTAAAATTGGGATCAATGTTTCTAAATTAAGGACAGTAGAAAAGAGAATAACCAACAAATGGATTTCATAGTGCCTCCTACTTCCCAATTTGTCAAAAACAATGTTCTGAATCCCTTTTCATAGAACAGTCTGAATTTACACTTACAGGTCATTTGTACTAGAGCTATATTTGGAGCTCCCACACCCATGCCAAAAAAAAAATAAAAATGAAACGCACCTCTTTAAAATTAAGTTAACAAACAGATCCAGTAGGCACAGAAATGTTTTTGGAAGCTATCATAATAAGAAAAAAAATGAACTAGGGTTATTTTAAATGAACCTTTAAGCCTGTATGTCCTTAATGTCAATTGATAAGGACTAAAGAATCTACTAAAGACTACACACAACACCATAGAAATGTACAGTCATTATTTAAAAAACAGCATGTGAGTTGTTGTGCATTCTTTTTAACTTCTCCCACAGATCCTGATTCTAATCTCACTCTTAAACTAAGAAATAACTCCATTGAAATCAATGGAGTCATAATGCTGTCAAATTGGTGGGAATGAGAGTTCCAGAAAGCCCACATAGTACTGGGAACTGAGTTTACAGTTTCTTTATAAAAGAATCCACATTCAATACTTTGCTCAGATTTAATTGTGGAGCTTGTAATCTACTTGTAGAATGTTTAATGTTGGCATTTCCCTTAGAATTGCAACTAAAATTCCTGAAGGGATAAATTGCCTATATCCTGTTTCACCACCTCTTTTCCAGAACTGGTGTATATGAGTAAAATAAAATGGATACACTTTGCATACTACCCATATTATACATCACTGATTTTTCTCCCTTCTAGGAAGCTATTCTGTAAGGTCCCTGAATTCTACCAGTGCTTACCTCTTGGCCAATGCTGCCATCTGAAAAATGGGAAAAATAGTATAGTAATTATTAGACTAATGCAGAGGCCCTGGTAATTATGAAGCAAGGCTTTGTTGCATATGGGCAGGCCTTTTGGTCTGTTTAGAATTCCATGTATGTTACTGGTGTTACACAGGCGCTAATCTGCAGAGATCACACTACAGAATTAGATCCTAATGCTATGTCTACACTGCAGGGAAAAATTGGAAAAAGATACACAAATTGAGGTTCTTAATTTGCATATCTTTTTTTGCTTTTCTTCCGAAAGAGGCTTTTCCGACGTTTGGCCCATCTACACGGGGCCAAATGTCAGGAAAAAAACCCTCTTTCGGAAGATCCCTTCTTCCTCGTAGAACAAGGTTTACAGGGATGCTGAAAAAACATGCCTGCTTTTCCAATTTTTTTTTTCAGAAAAGCAAATGCGTTTCTTGGATGCAGTGTAGACTTAACCTAAGAGACCAGGCCTTTAAGAACTGTGTATTAAAATATGAAATAGGAGAATATTGTATGACTGCTGTCCTTTTCTGCCCTGGGGCAAGGGTCCATCTGCAAAGATCTTTGTGGATGACTGGAGGCCAAATGGATAAACTAGAACAAACTTGCTCATAAGACAGTTATAATTTTTGCAATTAGATTAATTAAGTCACAGCCTAAGATATTATGATTTTTAAAAAATGATGTCAAAGAACCTCACTGAAACTATGAATTTCAATCATTGCAATGTTGCAATCAGAACAGATGGTCATGGTAGAGAGAGAGCTAATGACATTTCAATCGTTTTTTAAAACACAAAACATAAACCAAGTTGTTGTCCTGTGTGCTCAGTTACTGTGTTTAAAGAAAATCATTATAGAAAAAAATCTCTACTGTCTGTCTGATCCTTAAAAATGTGCAAATTTACTCACATGATTCAATGAAAGGTATTATTCACTTAGGTAACATTATACACCTGTTTATGGGTTTGGAGGAGCACAGGATTATATTGTTCTTAACCATCAAACTGCTCTGCATGTGTGCACTCTGCGACGAGGCAGACAAGCCCCGCACTGAAGGGCAAGGAGTAGCACAGGCCCAGCTTGCTGAGAAGGCCCCGCCTCTCCAGCCCTGCTGGGCATGCTCCCAGCAGAACCAAGGTATAAAAACAAAGAGAGCCCTGCAATGAGGGAGGCCACAGGGGGAGATCAGGCTGTATCTGTGTTTCTGCAGTAGCTGAGACCTGAGTTGCTGCCTGCTGCTGACCTGGGAGCAGAGCCAGCAGCCGCCACCCCTGGGGAGGCAGGAGCACCTAGAGCCCCAGCAAGGACCGATCCGGGAGGCCTGCAGACTACAGGTGAGCCAAGGAGTGGTAGGAAGCAGCCCCAGGCAGAGAATTGATAGAGCAGCTCGGTGTGTATCGGCCGGATTCTCCGCCAAGCAGGCAGGAGCCATAGTCTCTGCCTAAAGGGACCTGGGCTAGGACCTGGTGGAGAGGGAAGTTCTGGGTCCCCCAGCACCCTCTTCCCTACCCTGGACAATCACCCCTGGTCAGGAGGGGCTTCTCCTGGTGGCTAGTCCTCAAAAGCTGTATTTACCCTGATAGAGGGACATTGACTTTGGGATGAAGCTGGGGGGAGAGCGGACGAGCCCCTCGATGCACTCCTTGCCAATATTCTGAAATATACAAATACTATAGCAAATGTAGAAACTGCTGGCAGCAACTACTTGTAAAAATGTAGAATAGAAAATAGTGGTGAATTTGGACAATG
>CM057845.1:138772228-138810942 GCA_030068395.1 Apalone spinifera | reverse complement strand
CTGTTCAGGGGGGAGAAAGAGCAGCCCGCGCACTTCTGGTACCAGGCGCGCAGCTGCAGAACTCTCCCCACCCCGCTGGAAGCCCGTGCTACCTCCATTGTTCCTGGAGGTAGCATCAGGGCAGCATTCATCTTGGGGGGGTGGGGCCCCAACAGCCTCGCGACTGACTAGTCGGGCCCCCAAGATGGACCAGTACATCGCTATTGATGCATTGGTGACCACGGCTATAAAGGATCTGCCGACAAAGGGTTCTGGGGTCGGCAGATCCTCGTCTAGACTGCCACGGTGTGCCAACAAACAGCTGATCGGCACAGCGCGGCGGCCGTTTTGATTTAAATGAAGTGGCGATTATTTAAATCACCGCTTCATTTCCCTTTGTTGTCCTGCCTCATCTACATGGCTCCGTCGATGGAGCTATGTAGTCTAGACACACCCTTTGATCTAGTCTGCTTTGAAATGGAGCAAGCCTAAAGGCAAATAAGAAATTGTCAGTACCCATTGGTATGTTATATTCACAAACAGACCACAGCAGGCTACTGTGGGATAGATTTTCAGCCCAGCTTGCTGCAGTCTGTTTGTGTAGACAAGTCCTTAGCTTGTGAGCTCTTTGCAGGATAAGGATCATTTTTCCCCCTATGTTTGAACATCAGCTACCAGTACAGAAGGGTACTGGCCAATGACTGGGACTCTGTCCTAGGTGCTACAAGTAATAGTAAATAAATAATTGTGATGCAATCCAGACTAGTGCAGGGGACTGTATCATCCCTGCCCTGCCCGGTGCCTTGTTTGAATAGCTATCACCCCGGCAATTTATAAAGAGCCTTCCAGCATGCAAGCCATACCCTGAGTATCTGTGGAACTGCAGCCTTCCTGCTACACCCTGCTCTCACCAGCCTTGGTTATACTGCCCGGTGACCCTAACAGATTGCCCACCTCAAATCTTCCCTCCCCCCAGAAATGTATTTCTTGTACTATCCAGTCCTCTCCTGGACAGTCCATATATATTAAGTCCATTATTCTTTAAAGGTACATCTACTCTGCATGGCTATTTTGGGATCCCAAAATAGCTACTCCACATCTTAACAAGCCACCTGTTATTTCAAAATATTTTTGAAATAACGGACAGAGTATTTCGGCATCCCAGTAACTCTCCTTCCATGAGGATTAAGGGATGTCTTGAAATAGCATGTTATTTTGAAATTTGGCACTGTGTAGATGCACCAAATTACAAAATAGTCTATTTCAAAATTCAATCAAAATAAGATACACAATTTGCGCTATGCAAATTGTGTATCTTATGTCAAGTTGAGGGTGCTGCGTAGGTACGCCCAAGGGGAATAATGTAATAGCTTATTATTTTAAATCAAGTATCCAAATACTCCAATTTAATTACACTGAATTAGATAAAACAGATTTATTAACTACAAAGGCTAGTTACAAAAGATTTACAGAACAAGTAATGATGCATAAAAGGCAGAAATGGTTAACAGGAAATAAAGATACAATTCGTATTAGTATCTATTTCAGAAACTATTCAGTTGTAAAGCAAACTCACCACATTCTCCAGCAGATTACTGACCAAATTCTCAGGTCAGGACCTCTCCCCAAGAGACCAACAGGTGTTTCCTTTGGCCTTCTCAGTTGTGGAGAATGAAGTGGCCAGGAAGAAAGAGCAGGGTGCCTAGGGTTTTTGTGCCTTCTTTTTATAGTTGCAGTCCTCCTCTTGTAAAACATTTCTAGCAGAGACCTAGGAGACAAAAGAGGCTGTGTGGAAGGATATTCCCCGCTGTGCTTTTTTTCCCCCCACCTGTTTGAACATCCTTTGTTTTCCTGCTTGATGACTCTGTTTATTGTTTAAATGCAAATAAAGCCAAGTACACATTTCTTCCTTTGTTTAGAACAGACCTGACTTTTGTCTGGTTAGAATGGTGAGTTTTGGATCGTGTATTAATATCAGAGTCCTATAACGTCACGTGCAATTTTGCCATATACATTTTACCAAGACAAATTATGATCAGCAAATTATGAGTTTTCAGATGATATCTTCCAAGCCATACGTTGTACAAAGATTACACTAATGTGTAGGGTGTGAATATAGGGATGAATTCCATCCTAGTAATATTTTTATATCAACACTAGGGCTTCTCTATACACAAACCACCACAACAACACAGCAGCAGCAGCACTGCAGCTATGCCATAATAGAGCTTCAGTGAGTGGTGGTAGCTAGGTCATTGGTTTCTGGTCTCCACTAGGACCTTACTCCGAAATTAACGCCCCATGCTTGATTATCTAAGCAATGTGTCTGCACTACCAAGCCCATTGTTCTGCAATTAGGGGCTGTGGAATTCGAGCCCTGTAGTGCTGCTTTTCACGAGGAACACCACTATTCCTCACCATGCATGTCTGAAATTACACCAGTATAGAAGCTGTGGTGCTGGAAAGTCAACCTCATTGGCCTCTGGGAGGCCGCCTGCAGCTATCCACTATGACCGCTCTGGCCATACCTGTCATCTCCACTGCTTCCCCTCCCATGGAACTCTTCAAGTCCGGGCAACTGGGGAAGGGCCTGTTCCATATGGCCAGCTTTGTGAGCCCTTTGCGAGTGACCAGCACATGGAGACACAAGTGCCCCCAGCAACCCCTGAGCTCCCCAACGGCTGCAAGCACTTCTGCTCCCACAGCCTTGGGATGCAGAAGAGCTCCAACCTAGAGTGCTAGAGAGATTCTGGACCTCATTGAGGTGTGGGGGGAGGAGTTCAACCTCCAAGAACTCCACACCAAGACAAGGAATGGCAGCCTGCCGCCAGCCTCTCAACCAAAGGCCACAGCAGGAATCTTGAGCAATGCAGGCTCAAAATCAAAGAGCTACACCAGTCCTACCAGAAGGCCAGGGAAGACACTCTGGGGAGGCATTTCACCACTATTACAAACAGCTGGATGCCATTCTGGGAGGGGGCCAGTCACCTCCCATGTTGTGGTTGTCGCATCCAGCCAACACACCCCTGGTGTCAGCCTGCAGGAGGGCAGAGTGGTGAAATAGGAGGATAAAGAAATGGAGGGGGAGGAGGAGACCAGCCAAGCGATGATGCCTGAGGGCCAGGAGCTGCTCCTCACTATAGAGCTTTTCCAGTATGTCTCCCAAGCTACCAACCACCCCAGGAAGGGCACTTCAGGTGAGTTCTCTAACTTTCTGTATCAACAAGCAGGGTCAGACAACAGGCTGCGACGGGCTGCACACTCCTGTCCCTCAGCCTACTTGGCGTGGAGGTTGCAGAAAGCTTGTTCACATGTATTCAGGTGGTGTGCCACTCGGGAGCACTCAGCTCCATGAAGCTCTTAAATAGGAAGCACTCGATCTTTCTCACATGGTTCCTGGAGAGTCCTGACTCATTCCAGCCTCTACAGTAGGACATCTTCCCCTGCCAAGCCACCACTAAGTAGACTGGGGTCATGGAACCACACACAGCAGTGCAGCATACAGCCCAGGTTCATGCCCACACACAGTCAGCATTCGCTCCTGATCAAGCACAATTATGCGGAGAAGACTGATATCTTGCATGGGGAAATGCCGGGAGGAGAAAGAGAAAGGGAATCCATTAGCTATATCTCCAGCAAGCAGCCTATGCCACTCCCAGACACCTCACCCAAAATCTCCCCTCCAGCAGGTAGGGATAGTAGTTCTCTCTCTTCCAGAGGCTGTGAGTGCTGGAGCCAGTGTGCATGGGACTGTCAAGGCTGGTCCCCACTCTGGTACGATGAATGCAGAAGTGCACAAGAGCACTCCAAAACTTTGTCTCTACAGGCTCTGTTACAAAAACTTCCCCCACAAAACCCAAATACCCAGATTTTGGGGGACCCACTGCCACCACCCAAGTAATTCCAAGAAAATCAGGGAAGAGATCACCTGGGCAATCCCCTAACTAAGGTAAAACTCTCCCCTTTGCCTCAACCTCCATTTTACTTGGAGTTGGGAAAACTGACTGGTGTCTGCAGGCAAAAGAGAACCCGAGACGAGCTTATGAGGGAGCAGATGGCCAGCCTGCACTCCCTCATTCAGGAAGTTGAGGCAGAGCACCTGGATTGGGTCACCAAGATGGAGAAGCAGCGGACTGATTGGGAGGAGAGAAAGGCCACACAGGAACAGCTGGCAGGCCAGCAGGAGAACATGTTCTCCACCCTCACCATGGTGATGAAGTGCATGGAGCAGGCCACCAAACCGCATCCCCACATGCCCAATGGCTTCCCCTGCAATGGTCCCCAGGGGCCACTGGGTTCCCAGAACATGGGCAGGGACAACTGGAGCCTCCAAGCCACCCAGAGGCCAGTGCCAGTCCCAGCCCCAGCCCCATATCTAAGCCCCCATCCCCTATTCCTGGTTTTTCTTTCCATTCCCTCCCCTATTGCATGTTTCTTTTGTCATTAAACTATCCCTTTGTTGTTTGCTTTGCAGGGGAGGGGAAAGCAGAGGAAGAGAGGGGTGGGGGATGAAAGGCACACACAGGATCCCTTGTGGAGAGCCAGGGAGAGAGTCTCAAAATGGCCTTGCATAAAACTGTCCTTCCAGGCCTCTCTGATGAGCACTACCCCTCAATGTACTTTCCTCATGGCACTGGTGTTACTCAAAGTCTCTGGCTAGGCATTCTGCCTCAGCCCCCTATCCTATCAGAAAAGTCTCCCCCTTATTCTCACAGGTTGTGGAGCACACAACATGCAGCCACCACGAAGGGGATGTTGTGCTTGATGAGGTCCAGGCAGGTGAGGAGGTTCCTGAACCTCCCCTTTAAACACCTGAATGCAGATTCCACCACCATTCTGCACCTGCTCATTCCCCCACCATTCTACCTGTTATTGAACTCCTCTTTGCTGGGGTCCAAGCTTCCCGGGTAGGGCTTCATGAGTCAGGGGAGCAAGAGGAAGGCTGGGTCGCCAAGAATCACAATGGGCATGTCCACTTCTGATTCTGATTGTCTTGTGGGGAAAAAAAGTGCTGGCATCCATCGTTTGGAAGAGGGAAGAGTTCCAAAAGATGCGGGCATCATGCGCCTTTCCTGACCATCTGACGCTGATGTCAGTGAAGCGGTCCTTATGATCCACGAGTGCCTGCAGCACCATGGAGAAGTATCTCTTGTGGTTGATGTACTCTGAGGCCTGGTGATCTGGGGCCAGGATGGGGATGTGTGTTCTATCTATGGCTCTCCCGCAGTTGGGGAAGGCCATGTCAGCAAAGCTGCCCACAATGTTGTCCACATTGCCCAGAGTCATGACTCCCCATAGCAGCATGTGGTGGATGGCCTTGGCTACTTGTACGAGCACAGGCCCGACTGGATTTCTCCACCCTGAACTGATTCCCGACTGAGTGGTAGCTGTCCGGCATGGCGAGCTTCCACAGGGCAATGGCCATACGCTTCTGCACAGCGGTGGCAGGTCTCAGTTGGGTGTCCTTTAGCCTGAGGGCAGGGGCAAGCCACTCGCCGAATTCGAGGAAAGTGGCCTTGCACATGCACAAGTTGTATAGACATTGTTGACCGTCCCCTCCTTGCATGACGATGTGGTCCCAGCAATCTGAGCTTGCCTCCCTCCACCAGAAGCAGTGTTCCATGGTGTCCAGGGTATTGAGGGACATGCACAGTTGCAGGAGTGCCAGGACTTGGCTAAGCAGGGCCTGCGGGCCACACTGGGCTTTGTCCTCTTCCTCCTCCTGATCCTGCTGGAACAATATGCGAGCAGTCTGGAAGAACTGCATCATGATGAGCAGCACGAGGGCCATAAGCATGGCTCTGCTTTGCCGCAGCTCTGGCTCCATGATGGCAGCGCTGTGCCATCTGCACGGGCAACCAAAGCACAAGAAGGTGCACGCCCACAGCCATCTTGGTGCACTTCCTGGGGCTCAGAGTCCAGGGCAGACGCTGTGAATGTGAACACACTACCTGGGAGCACATTCAATTCTTGCCTGCAGTGGGGACAAGACCCCTGGACTCCTCAAAATTAGGTGCCCAGAACTCAAATGTAATAGATTCAAACTAATCTCGTAGTGTAGACATGCCCTAGGAGACTTCTCCTGTTGACCTATTGCTGTCCATGTCTAGCGTTAGGCAAGTTTAACTGAGATGAGGATTTTTCACACTCCAGAGCAACATAGATACACTGACCTAATCTTTTAGTATAGATCAGATCAAAGAGCTGTAGTTACCCATACGGCTTTAGTTACCAATTACATCTTAGAGATACATCACAGTTATACTCCAGCCTAATGAATGTGTCGCAATATAATTCAATATAATCAGCTCCAGTTAGCCAGCCACCTTATAAGGCCAGGCTGTGGTTTTCAAAGCCACCTAGGCAATATGGATGTTCAGTTTCCATTACTTTTCATTTCTATGGAACAAGCTTCTATGTTGTTGGAAGCTTTAAGAATCTCAGTCTCATGTTATAATCACCCACTAACAGCTGCCTACTCCTAGTTTAGCACATATATTTTGAAAAAAAGCAAAAAAAAAAAAAAACACCCCATGGTAGGTATCTGTATTATGTCACTGACACCTGGACTCTTCTCTTTTCCCCCAAAAAAGGGCCATCCTCCTGTGTGACTTCCTTCACATGATCAAAAGCAAAAGGAAGACACTATCATTTTAACCAAAAATGTACAGGGCAATACATATATAAAATTGTCCTTTTAACCCAGTCATTTTGAAACTTACTATGTAACAGGCAGAAGCTGAGAATATACGCTCGATCCTCAACAGTGTGGGCAAAACACAGGGACCTGCAATGTGATTGTGTAAAATATGCATTTTAAAGTATCCAATTAGTTCTAAAGATAAAGGATTTAAATGTTCTCCCCACTTGGAAAATAGCTTCTCTTTTCTATATCTGGGTAGAATTACCATTTTACCTTTAAAATAGATTTCATTCTCCAAGTCATAAAAGTTCTAGTAGTGTTGTTCTAGTAGTCTCTCTCCGCTAGATAGCATGTCCTACAGCTAAGGCAGGCTATGAAAAGTGCAAGTGGGAGAATAAGAAGCTGCATTTGCCCCACATATTGGATGTAGTAGGCAGAATGGAAACAGCTAAGCATGCCTCCAGAGTGCTAGAAAATACCTACCTCCACTCAACGTCAACCAACAGTAGATAGCTGCTGACAAGTCATCATCGGCACACACACGCACCTGCTGACAAGTCATCATCAGCACACACACACAACAATAATCCCTAGTTCTTACACAGGGTTTTTCCATCAGTAGTGCTCAAAACACTTTTCACATGCAATCAGTATTTCCCTCATTTTACAGAGAGAGAGAGAAACTGAGACACAGGTAGAGCTGTGATTTGCCCAGGGTCATGCAACAGACCAGTGACTAAGCCAGGAATAGCACTTAGGTATTCTGCACACCAATCCAGTGTACTATTGACTAGGTCACACTGAATGCCTAAGAACATTCACAGCAGTTTCAGAACAGTGAGCATTATTATCCCCATATTGCATTATGAGGAAACTGAGGAGCAGAAAAGTTAAGTGACTTCATCATAGTCACCGAGCAAGTTAGCAGACATGAGACTCATTTACTCCCATTCTTGTACCTCTTCCTTTTGATTCCACTGCAGCAGAGCTGAAATTGCTCATACCTGGCCAAAGTGCATGAGTATTCCAGGGTATGTCACAAGAAGAGAGAAATCAGATTTTGCCAATATTTGAAAACCATGACTGCTCCAGAAAATTATTCATGGAACGTCATCTTGGTTCTATAAAGCATCCAATTTCAGGCAGCCAAATGCCACCCTTATGTAGGGCAAAGAGTTAGCTCCCTTCTGGAAAAAAACATGGGATTACAAGTCAAGAAACATGGGTTTTGCACCTGATTTTGCTATTGAATTTCTCTCTGTTCTTTGGCAGGTCACTTCTCTGAAACTGAGAGTCTCTACATGGTATCTTGGTCACTTTGAAGCCAACGAGAGTTTTGTTCTTGACTCCAAAGGGACCAGGATTCCACCCTTTAGCTGAGACATCAGGGCAAAGGTACTTATTCTATTATTTCAGTGCTTTGAGATTTTATGTTTGGAAAGCACTAAATACTACTATTAATCCAATGGGCATTTGTTATTGCAATAGGTGGGGAGAGGTAGGGTTTCATAGGAGAGGAGAAATTGCCCCTGTTCAGAAGGAGAGCACAAGGATACTTGAACCAGTTAAATCCCTTCTAAGACCTCCAAAAATGGAGTTTAAGTGGTACTTCAGTGGTAAATAGAGCTTTCTGACCATGGGTGAATTTCACAGAGTATGAATTCTAGGGACAAATATGTGGTAATTTCCAGTCAAGTAGCTACACTGCTAACTTGACAGTTAAGAGTGCTCATTGCCATAATTGTAATCTAGCCACAGCTATATTAACTTGCATTTTTGTGGTATAACTTAGATTGCAAGATCTTTAGGAAAGGGTGCATACTTCTGGACCTCTGAGATTGAGTCCTCAGGAAGTTACCACAATACAAATAATAACTAAAATGCCTATAATAATATGTCTTCTGAATGCATGGCTTTAAGTACTGCCGGGTACTGTACTAAGAAACATTCCACTAATATCAAATGAAGACTAGAGAAAAATTAGCAGTGAGGTCAACATAGCAATTCACCTCAGGGAGTGAACACCATTGGTTCCAGCTAGCTTTTAACTTTCTTTGACTTATATATTTAGACATTGCTAAGGCCAGATGTTCAGTGGGAGCTACTGTGATTTGTCTCAGCGGAGGATCTGGGCCAAGAAAAGGACTCTATTAAAGAAGTGCAGAGGAGGACACCTTATAGACCATGGGTGGCCAAACTTATTGACCCTCTGAGCCATGTAAAAGAATCTTCAGAAGTTCGAGAGCCACAAGACAAGACATGCACAACCCGCCCCACAGGGTAGCGCCTGTTGAGACATGGGTTTTGTGGTCCAATAGCCTCCTATAGGGATAAAGTTACCAGATCCCCCTTCCCACAGGGCAGAAACACCAACACACAAACACTCAGAGTTTGTGTGGTGGAGATTGGAGGTGAGACAGGGAAGGCTCTACAAACCATACTTTAACTGTTAAAGGGACACATGCAGCTCACAAGCCATAGTTTGTCCACACCTGTTATAGATTAAAAAAAATAAATCTTCCCATTCTATAATTTTGATGGATCATACTTATGTTTATTTTATGCATTTGTACTCAATTTTCATCAATGTAGATTGATTTTCACAGCTGCAAGAAGTTATGGTGGCCAGACAATGGAGAGAGTTGGACAATTATTTAATGTTGAGCTTCAAAAAGTTTTACTTATAACCACTAAATCGCAAATGGTCAGCATCACACGTCAAAATACACAAAGCAAATATCCTTACATCAAACTAACACCTTCTCAAGCAGCATTTTTCTTACATTGCCTATCTGTAAATTTAGATCGGCATCGCCAATGGAAATAAGCTTTTGATGGTTTGTGTGGGCACAGCAAAATCAATATGTATCGACAGTTCCAATAAAAATCGACAGTTCCAATAAAAATCGAACACTTCCGCACCTACGTGTAGACACCATTACCCCTAGCAGAATGCACAATTATTCTTAAAGATTGGACAATCATTCACACACCAAGAAAGGTGGTCATGAAGCTCTGTCAGGGGAAGCACGTCGTGAAAATAGCCTACCTGTGCTTAGTAGAAGTTGTGGGCATGCCTACCTGTTCTGTATATGGCTTAAACCAGGGGTCTCAAACTCCTGGCCCATGGGCCATTCCTAGCTGGAGCGATTGCACAATCCGGCCTCGGACTCCCAGCAGGCCAGGAGGTGGAGGGGGCTGTCTGTTATTGGACCCCAATCCCGCTTCTTCCCATCATCACCGCATCCTCTCCCCCCTCACCCCCCATGGCACCCTGTCCCCCGACCCACACAGCTTTGGGGGATCACCTGGGGGGAGGACCTGGTGTCATGCAACAACAGTCACACCCTCCACACTCCTCCCCATGGGAAGCAGAGCGAATACACCCACCCACGTTTCCCACAGCTCCTGCCACCGTGGGGAGTACACTGGCAGGAGAGCAACCACTGCACAAGGCCCCACCCCCAATGATCCCTAAAGTCCCTAAAGTCCCATGCTCAGGGCGCCATGGTGGGAAGGTGGCAGAGCTTCAGGACCAGTAACTGACAGGCTTCCCCGGCCCACTGGGAGTCCTGGGTTGGATTGCACAATCTTTCCGACCAGGACTGGCCCCCGGGCTGGGAGTTTGAACACTTATGGCTACCTTCTTCTCCCTTTTATAATTAAAAGCTTTGCCATACTTTTTTAACACATACACAGACAGGAGGTAACAGCTTTAGAAGCTTTGTGGCTTTAAAATCACATAGAGCCAAGTTATGACTTCCTGGTATCAGAGTGTTTCTGAGAAAATGCAGGTACTAACATGAAACACTTCCTATAGTGCTAGGCTGTGCTAGGTCGTTCCTGCCTGGCTAAGTGGGTTTCACTACCAATGAAGAGAGCCAATCCCCTAGAAATGAAAAGGCAGCCAATGTCTTGCTTAAGACTTTTAATGTGGTCAGAGTCACCCGCAAATTGCCTCTTTCAACTCTACCTTTCCAAGAAAATGTCACCAGCTGGTTCCCTGCACTTTGTGGGTCTCCCAGCTCTGCCAAGGGTGTCCTGTACTCTCTCTTCCAGGTCTCTCTCCAGTAAGGCAATATCAGTATGTCAGTGTGTCTGACTTTGTTCTTTCACAAAAGGGGAAGAGAGAGAAAGGGCAGCTGGCCTTTTGCCATCCACAGAGAAGGGACATACTGTACTGTCTGACTAAGCAGTATGGGAATATGCAGGCAAAGGAGAGAGGGCAGTTCTTCCTGCAGGAGCACAGACACGTATTTACATTGGCTACAGAATGTATGAATTAGGAGAGGTCAAGTGACATAGGTTATACCCTCACAGATAAAATTATTCCTTAATGTACACAGTCTGCAGTTCACAAACAGGGCAGTGGCCAAAATATGAGCAAATCCAAGTCCTCTGAATTCTTCTCACTGCATGGCTGCCTCTGCCTACCACAGCCTTTCCTATCCAGCCCCTATGGATTTTTGATCTAACAGTTTTTTTTCCAGTACGTGCTGATAAATAAAATAATAATGATAAAGGTTATTATCATAGCATCCAGAGGCCCAGTCTTGGACCAGGATCCCATTGTGGTTGGCACTGTACAAACATGGAGCAAAAAGACAGTCCCTGCCCCAAGCAGCATATGGTCTGTCTCCCCTCAACCTCTTCTTGTGAGGAGCTTTTAATAGTTTTCAAACGGTCTTTTTCATTCTTCTAAAATCTCCACAAGTATCCCATTAATAATTCAAAACCAAAAGCTTTTACCTTCCAAGTGTGAACCCTAATGCTGACCTAGCCAGAGGTTAGCTTTACTGTGTGTTCAGTGCCTTTTATTTCTTAAAGCAAGTTTTTTTTGTTTTGATGGCAGTTGTTAAAGTCTGGTCCTGATCCATACCTATGGATAGGAGAGGCCCTCATCAGGGCAACAGCTATCAGCAGCTTTGAGTGCATTGGTACCACAGTGAATCACACAGGCTAAATGCAGGCCATGGGATTTTAGATGCATTCCATGGTTGTTCTGATTCTCAATACAGAGTTCAGGCCTTCAGAGATTCCATGTCCCATCATACAGTGCTCTAGCGCCTGTAGTTTTATGGTTCCTACTTCCTATTAGATAACTAGATTGCATCTGCCATTTTCTCTATATCTTCTAGATGGGACTGCTGCTGCTCTACATAATTTGCCAATACTGTTGCTGATCAAGCATGTTTTATTGTCTGTATTTTAGGAGATTTTTGTAAGTTCCCCTTAAAATGATATTTCAAACAAACCCCAATCCCCATTTTCCATCTAACTCAACATTCAGCCCAGGAATATTGAGTAATCTTTTTTTCTATTTTAGGAGGGGACAACCGTAGTCTTAATAACTCTAGTATTTATTCACTAGTTTTGGTGGAAGTTGCCCATTTAAGAGAAATTGCCTCTGATTTCCAAGCAGTGCATGATCCTTTGGGAACCTGTTACATAATTTAAAAATAAAGGCTGTGATGGCCTTCAGAAGACCCCATGTGAAACCTAGCCTGAGGGTGGAATGTGCCTTTAAGCTGTTCCATAACAACTCTCTCTTTCAAAGAGCTAATTATCTACAGATACAATATTTTTTAGGAAACAAGACCAGCTGATTTCAAAACAACTTTAATACAGACTTTATTTGTACGTCAGAATTGCCCTTTGCTGGAGGCCACATGATGTGAGGTCTCGACTTACAGTAATTCAGAGTACACAAGCTGTAGGACAACAAATCATTACCAAAAACTATACCAAGAGCCAGAGGAAGGCTACACCCAATATATAACATATACTTACAGCCCACAGAAACTACAGATCTTGGTAGGTTTTATACACAGTGTTTGCTTGAACTGGTATATTCCTTGAAAGCTAAACTGAGGAAAAAGACTAGTGAGCCTAAATAACCAGCAATCAGCTTCTGCTGAGCTTTCCCCTCTGTTTAGTGTAGCTATGTTTAGAGACGGGCCTGTGTCACAGTCTCCCTTGAGAACAGCTGCAGACTTTTTAAGCTGGCATTTAACTCTATCATGGCCCAAATCAAAACCCCAGCAAAACCTCAAGCCAGTTCAGATCTGGACCTCAGGCATACCTATTAAATAAAACCAGGCCTTGCAAGCATAGTGGGATCCTCATTGCTTTCAACTTTTGTGTGCATGTATTGCATAGGAAAGATAGCTGGCTACTGGTTCTGGCAACTGATGTCATCTATTTATCCCCAGGCCAGGCACTGATCATCATAGGCAAGGTAGAGCAAGCCTCTCCATGCCACAAATACAGGATGACCTTGAGTGTCTTCCCTTGTCTCTAAGCCAAGGCTGACAATGAGGGTGCTGCATGTTTTTTGCAAGATTGCCCTAGTTTCATAACCTTGTTCCCTTTAAGCCCAGAAAACAGTGGGAAGCATCCTTATCACAGGCTATAGTCTTCAGAGCTTTTATCATTTTCATTGCCTTTCTTTTAACCCTTTCTCTAGTTCATTTGGAATCTCTTTTCAGTGTAAGAAGACTCAAACTGTGTGAGGTATAAATAATATATGTGGTCTTTCAAAATGCAGTTGAAAGGTGATGATACAAACTCTTTGCTCAAAGAGAAGTTGCTCTGTATTTGCACCCTAGAACAAAATTGGCCTACTTCCCCAAGGGGAATGCATATCCCCTACTGTACTCAAAAACCCACCTCACCTCCTCCCTCCCTACCTTCAGGGGGGGCCTTATTCTGTGTTGGTTGTCTGGTGGCTCCCAGGGTGTACAGGGCTCAAGCCCTGCACACTGTGTTTCCCAGGCAAATACCTTATCCCTTAGCCACTCCTGAACCCACACCCCAACTCCCTATCTTCAGCAGGTCCCTTATCCTGCTTTTCTAATGCCATAGCCAGGTCCAACCCTGTCATTGTACAGATAATTCATTCAGTTTGAGCAACAGTTGCCCCTATTCACATCTATTTTAACTCAGTTCTATGTAAAGTCTGTATTAATCTGTCTTCAGAGTGAATTTCACCCCCAATGCATGTGACCTGTGCAAGGTCTGTGTGCTCCCTAAATGGGTTACATATATGCCATAGGTCTCTGCAAAGGGGTGAGTTTTATTCAAAGTGAATAATCTTCCACCCACATTAAACCTCATCTCCCACTGGGATAACAAAATCGAATTTGTGTGTGTTTGCTATAAGTCCTAGCTTGCACCATCAAGCCATTGTATCAATTTCTCTTATCCCCTACATCAATAATAAATATGTTAAACATCAGTGCCTGTGGGACCTCAGTTAATAACTCCTGCCTTAATTCTAATACCATGCCACTAACTCGTTGCTTGCTAGCTTCACTGCCAGGTTGGTTTATTTAATATCCACATTATATTATCCAGACAACTCTTCTCCAGACTCTGAATTGTTTATGCCGTAAGCTGTTAGGGAGCCTTTCTGAACATAAATGTCCACCACAGTTTCCTTATTCCACCCTGGCTATCACTATGCTGAAAAGATCCTTGAGTTACTTTGGCACAATCTGTTTTTCACAAATCCAAGTTGGCTATAAATCAGAGGGACCCTCTGTTCCACCAGTTTATAAATAGAATTCCTTTGTCACGAAGCAGCCCTTGGAAGTACTTTGGGGGGTTCAAAAGGAGAAGGATGGCAGGAATTCTCTTCTTTTTGAGCCTTTTATTTAAACTAATTTATAGTAATGCAAACAATCAAATGAATCAAGAAAGCCTGTGGGTCTGTAAATCCACATGGCCCCAAGATGGAGGCCGCGCCTAATTGAAACTGAATGTTTACATAGCAACTTACATTCTAAACTCTCAAAGAACTTTCCAATAATTGACTATCCAGTGGTGAAAGGAGCCATCCCTGAAAGGCAGGCTCTTCAGGTGTGGAAGGCAGTGGATCTTTCACACCGCACGGAAATACTTCAATGCCTTTTAGTACAGGAATGGAAGCAAGATAGCCTATTCAATTAAGAGTGTGAAAAAGAATTTCTGTTCGGCAACTTAGGGAGGTCACCCCACCTCTATGGAACCTGTTGTATTCAGATAGGACATCAAGGTTTCTCTTTCTCTCTTGCACAAATTGCCTTTAGTGACCATGAGTGCTCAGGACCTGCAGTTTAAAACACATCTGAAAAATGACACAACAAACAGTATTATGTCTTCTTGAAATCCGCACACTGTTTCAATACACGCTTGGAGAAGAGTGCCCCTCCAAGACCCAGTTCAGGGATGGGAGGCAAAAGCAGATAAGGAACTCTTCTGGGACTCATTCATTGGGATTAATCCATTGCTACCTGCCTCAGATGCAATAGTCAACTAAACCATGTGTATATGAGAGTGGAATTAGGACCTTCATCTTGAAAAAAAAACAAAAACCAACCACCCCCAAACATTCCCCTTCCATCACCACTATTTATAGCAGGGCTTATACTATCCTTTGCAGGACAACTACTCAAGGGAGCCTCACTAGGAAGTATCACAATCCATCCCTTAAAAGTTGTAATGGAGCCTGAGACATAAGCCCTTATATTAGAGGCCTGAGACCTGTGATAAAGGAGTGATCAAAGTTTTAATTATATAAAGCAAAGACAAGCTTTGAGCAAGGGCAGGGCCTGCTCACAATCTGGCAAGAACAAGATTAATATTGTAGAAAGATACATTTATCGCAAGTACTAGCTGTGACAGGGTGTCCATACCCTGCACTAGAACAGGAGGGGTGAAAACCCTGTGGGCAGAGGAAGTCCCACCCCTTCAACCAGACTGGGCATGCTCCAAGTTCTGGGGCTGCATAAAAGGCAAGAGAGCAGCTCAGTCTAGGATGGCCAGCAAAGGACCAGGACCTCCAGCCAGTGCTGCAATAGCCAGTGATCCACAGGAACAGAAGTTCCAGGAGACTGCTGCTACATGGCCCCTGTGGAACCCCAGGGAGAAGCTGCTGCTGGGGAACTGAGAGAACCAGCTGCTATGTGGGATGATGCCTCAATAGCACTGGTAGGAAGTGACCCAGGGAGGGCGCAGGAACAGCCTCTCCTGCCCAGGTACACTTGGTGTGTTTCAGCCAGATTCCCTGCCAAGGGGGTAGTAGACTGATCTGCCACTCAGTCTACTGGGTTGGAACCCAGTGGAGAAGGCTGGTCCTGGGTCCCTCTACTGGAGCACTAGCCCCTAATCCTTACAGACTCTGGCCCTTAGGCCACACTGCCCTGAGGCAGGGGCTGCTTACAGACTGTGGCCATTAGGCCATGCTGCCCTGCAAGCAGGGCTGCTTACGGACTCTGTGTTACCCTGGCACAAAGCGATATTTACAAACTAGAGATGGCTGACAAACCTGCGGCCGATTGGGCGTCTTCCTCACCCTGGATTATTTTCACTCCTGTGATGGGGTGTGCATACACTCCCACACTAGGCTAAAGTATTTACACAAACACTAAGTGTTATACTAATACCACATAATAATAAGTGGTAACAGAACATCCCGATTTCAAGATTGGTATGAAAACATTCCACCAGGATAACAGGAACACACCTACCCCCTCCTAAAAAAATAAGATTAGGATAACAGTATTTAATAGAGATGTTTTGATCGAACGAATATACTCATCACATTTTGATCAAACCACGTCACAGGGCAGAAACTAACTTGGTCAGAGGGGCAATATTAACTTGATTGTACCTGGTTATAAATGTTAGGTCTGCGGGAATATCTTTGTCTGGTGAGAGAGGAGTGGAAAATCTTGCCATTCATTGAGCTGGTCCATTGTTACAAAAATACATGCATTAGTGGTCCAGTAGAGTCTGCAGGATACTAATACCGTGTTTAGTCAGCAATAATCCTGTGATAAAGGAGTGATCAAAGTTTTAGTTATATAAAGCAAAGACAAGCAAAGACTGGGTGCCTTTGTGCCTTAACAGATCTTGTGGTCATTGGGTGGTTTGCTCAAGGTCTGCTGTGACAGCTGTCCATGAAGAGCTGGGACAGCACACAGGGAGAACACCCACATGCAGCCAGACATCTTCTGACAGAAGTCTGTGATGACACATGCTTTGCACAGAAGCCAGCACATTATCAGTCATATCCAGTGGATTAATTTAGATGCTTTTGGCTAGTGTCTGTCTAGTGAACTCTAAGCCCAGAAGCAGAAAATCAAGCTATTCAAATAAAGCTATGCAAATAAAGCTACAACAACAAAATAGCCAACATCTCCCTATTCCCAGAGCCCTTGTGCAATGAGCACATGTGCACACACTTTTTGCCGGCATAACTGAGTCTTTTCCATAATTAAAAAGCAATTTCCCACCACTTGGCAAAAGCAGGAGAAGAATCAAAGGACAATTTTGACTTTCTGCATCAGTGAGCTTAATCTGAATTTTACAGTCTTGATCAACAGTTTTCACATTCCATGAGGGATGAAAAGGAGGAAGAGGGACACAAAGGCCATGAAGGCGTTATAGGGAGAGAAAAAAACTCAGCAGGTTTGCAGACTAGAGTGGAAATTGCATAGTAGTTCATTTTCAAGTTGATATGAAGAATAGTTTTCCTCTATTCTTGCTGAGAGACAGGCATTGACCATCCCTTTGAGTGCCAATATATTAGGATTAAAAAAAAACCAGGCACCAGAGCCATCAAAATGTTCGCCCCCTCCCCCCATCATCACCTGTCCAACAAATCTCTAGAGTAAAAATTATAGAAGCCACAGTCTCCTCCTCACTCAAGTAGCCTCATGGCATGGATATTAGAATTCAACAAGGAAAATCTGCCAAGGAATTAAACAGCTTCTCATTTGGATTGTTTTATTATTTGAATTATTTTTTTCTTTCCCGCCACCCCTGAGAGCCTCTACATTTTTCCTCATTTAGTTACTCCCAATAATCCTTCCCCTAAGTCCCTATGGAGATTCTTCCTCCAAGTTATTTGTAACCTAGGTACTCCAATCAAAGATCAGACTTTACTGTTCTAGATGCTGTGCAATCACATATAGTCCCTATCCCAAAGAGCTTAGCCTAGGAGTCAAACAGGATGAACAAAATAAACATGCACAGGGGAAGTGAACTTTCTGCTCCTAAACCCTTGATCTTCATCCTAGGAGAGTCAGCCCACAAGGAAATATTAGCTGTCCACTGCCCTGGTGGCTGTGACTTTGCCTCTGACTCATGGTTCATGTCTGACTGAAGGCCACAATTGCAAATGTTTAAGTATCCTGTTTTAATCTGTCCCTACAAAGGATCCTAAAACACAAGAGACAAAATCCTAGGGAATAAAATCTAAAATGGGCAGTTATAAACAAGTGAGGAAATGCAAAGCTCTAAACCAACAAAGCTCCCTCTAAAGGTATGTCTATACTGCAATGAGACACCCATGGCTGCCCATGCCAGCTGACTTGGGCTTGCAGACCTCGGGGTAAGAGGCTGTATGTACACATTCAGGCATGGGCTACAGCCCCAGCTCTGGGACCAGGTGGCAGGATCCTAGAGCCCACACCAACACATCTGCTCCACAATTAAACAGCCCCTTAGCCTGAGCCCTTCCAGGCAAAGTGCAGTGAAGATTTTTATTCCTGACTGGGGTCTGTAAGCACCATCAACATAGAAACAAATGACAGCTGCTCTTTTTGCAGATCACCAGCACTCAGGCAGAAGGAAGAATAAGAGATATGGGACTTGCTTTTTCTCTGTTGTACTGTACATGTTAACTCTTGGAGAGTGGAAGGAGTGCTGATTTACACCAGCATAACAGCAGAATCAGATGCTTACAGCTAAATCTAAGTTCCCCTAGTCAATGGGATCTTTGCCATTGGTTTCAAAGGATCAGGATTTAATATACAAAGGACATCAGTGAAACCAACCGCATGTCAAGCTGCACAGGTGGTAATAGGAGAATTCCCTACCCATGTCTCATGCAAACTAGCACCACTTGGCAGGAGGAGCACTAAAGCATGTAAAATGGCAATTTTCCCTAACAGCTGGTACAGTTTTACAGAGCTCTGGCAGCATATGCAGTGGGAAGGGAAACACATGGCAGCAGCCGTTCTGCACAAACAATGCAAAGCTTCCATTTGTGAAGATTGGTCTCCAAGAACACCCCAGCCGGCTGAGATAAAGATAATGTTTATTGTTAAGTCTCACAGAAGCGGAACAGACACCACCCTGCTGTCCTGCCGCCCGGATTCAACTGTTCAGTTTAGCTGGCCTCCTCCAGCCACAATGGAGCCTCTAACAGGAGCAGATAGAGAATGTGGGAGATTGTCGAGGTGTGCCTTAAAGAGGAAACCCCCTACCCAGAGCAGGAGGGAGGAAACCCGTGGATTCAGGTGAAATCTAGTTTGTTCACGTTGCTGCAAGGATACTTGAGTATTGCCATCTCCCATCATTCAAAAATAAGGCAGGTCACACACAAAAGCCACAAGACTGAAATAAGTAAATTAGAGGGAGGAGGTATTTGCTTTCCATTGCATCTCCATTCCATTCCATTCGCTGTTCTCCAGGGGTGAGAGAGGCCCAGGTAAGTTCAAAAGGGAGCCACAGTCATTCTAGAGAAGTCCACATCCAGTCTTAGTTGAACATGCAGCTGTTAAGAATGAGGTGAACAAAAGGAGGAAATGAGAGAACCTAGAGGAGGACTCTTTGCTCCTCTAAAAAAGGATGCTCAGTCAGTTTTCGGTCATTTGTTCTTCTCTCACACAATCAAACAAGCATGGTTTCATTTATATATTAAAAAAATACATAGCATCCGTGATCAAAGAAAAAATACTCGGGCTCAGAATGAGGCTAAGGTGTACTCATTTCATCCTTGATGTGAGCATGAGGTTTCAGTATGAATGTTTTCCATGCCAGCTTGGAGAAGGGGCTGTCCCCCAATCCTTTTGGCTGAGCAAAGCAAGGTCTTACCTACAATTTGAGGGCGTTTGCCTGTCTGCCTGTAATGTGGCAAGTTTTTTATACCACAGCCCATCAATTCCAAAACCTCAGGGTATCAATGGGAGGAGCCCTAGCAATTTTGGCAAACAAATGTAACAAACAAAAAGGGAGACATGGGGATTGCACAGAGCCCCTGCCATCTGATTGAAGACGCTGGATCGGCTAGTCACCCCTGTAACTGTTGATAGAGCAAAGAACTGGGTGATGGCAGCCCTAAACAACTTTCAGATCTCCCCATCCTCCCAATACAGTTATAATGTCAACTCTCTGAATGACTTATCTGCCAGATAGAGAGAAATAAACATGGTGGGAAGGGATGGAGGCACCCACAATGTTACACCATTGGAGGAGGGGAGATGGTATGAGAGGCCTTGGTGTGGGGAGAACAGGTAGCACACAAAGACCTTACCATGGCGGCGAAGAAAAGGGAACGAGGGAGCACATGGGGTCACTGCATGAGGAGATGGGAGAGAATGGGAGAGGCCAGTTTAGACATGGGAGACAGAGTCCCTGGTACGGAGGTGTTTGGTAGGA
This sequence comes from Apalone spinifera, assembly GCA_030068395.1. Lineage (NCBI taxonomy): Eukaryota > Metazoa > Chordata > Testudines > Trionychidae > Apalone > Apalone spinifera. The sequence goes on along the minus strand of CM057845.1, from coordinate 138,790,892 downwards.
TGCAGGGACTCCCTGAAACAGAGGGGGAGGTAAAAATTAAGGAATATTGCACCTGGCATATGCAGTGACCTTGGCCTATAGAAACTAAAATGTATGCAACCCCTTAGTTATTTTAGGTTTAGAGTCACTCTTTGATGTTTGCTTTCAGGCTGCTACTGGATGAAGGGGCCTCTTCAGAGGATGGTAGTAAATTCATGAACCTTCAATAGCTTGTTCATAAGGGTTTCAAACTCTAAAAATTGTTCCTGCTCTTGATTAGAAGTGAGAATATTGCCAATTAAGCTTCAGCAGTAAGGTTTCAAGTTACAGCATCTGGATGCAGTCTCATGGAAAGTAGGTTCAGTTTCCGGTTCTATTTTGATGCTCCGCTGCAACCCCTGGCATGTGGCTGGAGCATAATAATTTAATATGCTACTGTCTGCGTGAAGCAGCTAAAGGAGTGAATGATCCAAGGAACCCTGGAGTTTGTAGATAAAGGTCTGAAGTGTTTGCTGACTAGCAGTGCTCGAATCTGATCAGATTGGCTTTTCTGCAAACTTAATTAGTGCAGATTCTGTGAGGGAAGACATCGGTAGGATTGCCAGTTTAAACTTTAAAGCAAAGGTGTAGGCTCTACAAATGACAGCTGATTTCATCCTATGATTGTACTAAAAATAAAGCAAAGCACCTTTCCAAGTTCTCTTTTTTTTTTAAATTAAAAGAGCTTGGCTGGACCAAGGGTAGCTAAGTTAAAATAAATACTTTACTTGTAAAAAATTGAGGTCTACAGCACCCCTGAGGCAGATTTAAGTGGATTAAGTAATAGGTAGATTTGTTTTGGCTTTTCATCTGTTAAATACTCCTGTTCTTTATTTATATCCTCTTAAAATTGTAGTGAAGTGACTCCATTCTACTCTACTGATTATTTCTATGAGCCAGCTCCTCAGTTGTGGCCCAGAAAAATCTGGCATAGAAAGGGGCCATTTGTATCCCCTGTTCCTAGGAGGATTGTATCCCATGGAGGTTTCTCTGGTGCAAGTACACACACCTCTCTAACTGCATAGTCCTGCCCACCCCACCCCGCCCTCCACACCTCTAATTGCATAGGACTTTTGTGTGCCTAGAGGAAACTGCCAGCTGTTCAGAACATCTGGTAGTTCTCTCAGGAGGGGCAGGGACAAAGACTTCATGTGCTCCCTGGCCCACAGACCAATCAGGGTCTGTGGGTGGGGAAGCATGAAAGTGTCCTGGCCCCACCCCTTCCACCTGAGGCCACGCCCCTTTTGGGGGACCCAGAGTCACTTCAAAAATTGCTGGCGTGACCTCTGGTCAAACATTATTGCCCACCCCTACAATAAGAGATGTCACCTTACCCACCTTGTGCTTTCAGACAACATACAAAACTAAATGCATGGATTAAGGTGATCAGAAACATATAGAGGAGTCTGTTTAAAAACATATTCTATATATACACATATAGCTGCCCTGTCTAACTTCCTGTCCAAATGTTAAAGCAGATGGATAAAGAAAAGGAAATCCAGTATATATGGAGGAGTTCTGAAGACGACCCATATCATCCTCTTGGATCTGAATTCATAGTTCTTCAAAAAAACTCAATTATCTTCTTCCATTTCTTCAGAAAGACCCAGGAATTCTAACTCCCATTTACATTACACAAGTGCAGGCTCTCTACTTTAAAATAAAAGACCTTTAAGTTGCATATGTCCTCTAAAGCCCCTCAGACGATGGGTCTGCCTTTGAGCTCAGCCTACATGTTTTTCCTTTGATATTTTTATTCCCTCTGCTCCTTGTTTCCCGCCCTTTTCTCTTCCCCCCTACCCCCTCTTTCTCCCCTATTTATTTTGGGTCTGCACATCCTAAATTCATAACTCCAGTCATCTGAAGAAGTGGGCTGTGCCATACCATCTACATGTTTTGTAAGTCTATAAAGTGCTACCAGATCTTTTGTTGTTTTTAAAGTTCATCCTGTACAGACTAACTCAGCTACCCGCCTGAAGCTAGCTTATCTAGGTCTTTTATAGGAAGGAAATCATTGCCGGCCATTAAAGTTCCCTAATGACCATGTGTTATGTACTTGAGCAATAGCAGAGAACAACTGAAGAATCTCACTGTAGATAAGGCAATACACCAGAGAGAGAGAGAGCACGCAATAGCAACAGAGAGTGTATTCAGACTGCTGGGTTCTACTCTTAACTCTGCTACTGTCTTGCTGGGTGCCCTGTGGCAAGTCACTTCATCTCTTTGTCTTTTCCTTATGTGTACAATAGGCATAATAGTACTTACTTACTTTTGCAAAATGTGATCAGTGCTACATAAGTGCTAAGGAGTATTATTCCAGGGAATCCTAACTAGCAGGTAGGTTTGCATTCCGATCACATAGCTACATGCATGCTCTCCTTTCCCCAGCAATTTCCCAAAGTCACTCACATCACCACATATTCTGCTTTCTGCTCTTTTTATTATTTATTATTTGATTATGAAAGTGTGTAGTAGGCACTTTCCCCACTGCATAATAAGATACCATCTCAGGTCACATGCTAAACATCAGAAGGAAGGCGGTGGAAAAAGCTAAAAACTGAATTCATTTTTCACTAAGAATGAGCTATCCCCATTTGTCCTTTATCTAATGATCAGATAGTGATTGCTTGCATTATCAAAGATATTAAAACGTGGGGTTAGCAGATGAGCTGACTGAGATGTAACGAGTCCCATGTGGGCACAGGAAGATTATTTTCAGAGAAAGCGTCTTTTTCCCCTGACTCTGACCGTCATGAATATTAAATATTTAAAAGAAAAAATGCATAATTGTTTACATTGCCTACACCATAATAGCCAAATACTTTGTACTAGTGTGTTGATTACTCATTCAGGTGCTCTCATATGTGCTCCTGCAGCTACATTGTGTATCAATATTTGCTGTAACTAGTTTGACAATGCAGCACAGAAGATACAGGGAATGGTGAAATGGAATTGAAAAATGGAAGGCATTTCAGTGTGCCCTGCTTGTATAATATTTGCTGTAACTAGTTTGACAATGCAGCATAGAAGATACAGGGAATGGTGAAATGGAATTGAAAAATGTAAGGCATTTCAGTGTGCCCTGCTTGTATTCAGTGACATTCAGCATGCTGCAGAGGGAGATGTAGTTAGATGCCCTGCCGAAGACAAATATTCAGTACTTTATCAGAGATGATCTTCCATAAATGCTGGTTCACATATATTCATGGATTAAGTAAGTCTAACTCTATAAAAAGTTAATAACCTGCATCTACAAGGTTAAACCGGATGCATTACCTCACTTACTTTGTCTCTCTAATATCCTGGGACTGACACAACTTTAACTACGTTGCATGCAAATCTTTGAAGACACATATAAAAACCAATGATCAAAGAATAAACTCTGTTTCAGCGTGGAAAAGATATTGTGCATTATGCTATATTTGCAATTATTTTCTTTATGCATGTTTAGCACTATAAGAAAAGTAGGTGTTCTGCTTTAAGTGAATATAAAAGAAATGTAATGATCACACAAAAAGGAAAAGCAAGGTCACTTAATATATCTGCTGAGGCAGAGAGAAATTCTGTCCCTGCATGGATTAAAGCACATGACTTTTTGAAAGTCAGAAGAGAACACATTTATCGGAAAACTCTTTAGAGTCAAAAAGAATAAAAGTCTCAGAGTGTTGTAGCATGTACTAATTGCAGTTCTGATTACAGTAAGCTTTCTACTTAGGAAATATTTTAAAACAGCCATTCCTCAATGTGTGCGTACTCTTATCCTGGAATAAACTATACAGGAATAAGACATACTTAACACATTTTGTAAGTCTCTAAATAGCTGTTCTACAGGTGAAGATAAGCTATTATATACAGTATTACTCACCCCTGTGAGTTAAAGTACAGAGCTGTGGGGGAGAAAGCAGGGAATGGGAGTCAGTTTCTCATCCCTCAGATATAATCCAGATTTCCAAGTCATTTCCCGTCTCAAATTAGGATGAAAAGTCAAAATGACAAAAAGATTCATAAACCAAGAAACTGAACCATTACTCTGTTGTGAGTTGAAACATGTTGTTTCAAAAAATGTGAAGTGTTTTGATTTGATTTTGAAGTTTTTTCTAAAAAAAAAAAGTTCTTTGATCTATTTAGCTTAAACTTCAAACCAAAAAGTAATTTCAAATAAAAAAACCTGGAATTTCTCATTTAAAAAATGTTGAAACAAATTGTTTCACTAACTTCAATCCCTTTTCCCAATACTTTGAAAGAGGAGCTTCAATTGAAACCAATTCTCATTTGCAAAATGTTTCAAGGAATTGGCATTTTGGTGGGAAATCTGTTTTGTTGGAAAAAAATAAGTCATTGAGGGTGAAATAGCCTCCTCAACATAAGACTAGCACCATGTGTATGTCTCACTTAAGACTCACATAAACTCTATTTTGAATATTTAAGTGGGGAAGAGATTTCTTTAAGAGATGTTGCCCCCAATTAATTTAACCTTGTTTTCCTTTGGGTACATCTACATAGCAAGTTATTTCAAAATAATGTCAAGATGGAGGACTTTACACTCCAGTTCCTGTAACCCTCATTTCATGAGGAGTAAGGGAAGTGTAAAGAAGTGTTTTTTTTCCTTCAATGTCCTGCAGTGTATTCGGACTTTCGACTATTAGTTATTTCAACTTCAGCTACACAACTGACCTAGCTGAAGTTGCATAGCTTAATTCATCTTTTGCTCTGCTATGTAGATGTACCCTTTGAGTAGGCTTATTATCTATCTCTTACCTAATGGCTTCTATCATTCTTTAGCTTTTTTTTGACTGCTGCTACAAATGTTTTCAAAGAACTATCCACAATGACTTCAAGATCTTTTTCTTGAGTAGGAAAAGTTAATTTAGACCCCCTCATTGTGCATGAATGGATGGGATTACATTTTTCAGTAGGAATTATTTTCAATATTCAATTTCATCTGTCATTTTGTTACCCAGTTCCCCAATTTTGTGATAACTCTTTGGAGCCTGCTTTAGACATTGCTATCCTCACTACATTTGTATCATCCGCAAATACTGCCATCTCACTATTTGCTCCTCTTTCCAAATGACAGAACAGCTCTGGTTCCACTACAGATCCTGAAGGATCCCGCTATTTACCTCTCTACATAGTTTTCAAGACTTGGCTAAGCAGGTTTACTGACCACAGAAGAGGCACCATCACAGCAGGTTATTCTCTGCTAAATATACTTTAGTCTATTTGTCAGTCATTGCTTTTTCTAGCATTTGGGTGGCAGCACAAGGAGAGAAGCAGTATGTTGTTTTAACATGATAGATGGAGCCTAGAAAAGCAGGTTGGTGTGAAGAGCAGGACTGGGCTCATCAAGAATAACTACTCCATGGAGACAAATAAGAAACATTTCTATCCCAACAAAGATCAATCGAAGAGCAGGCATTCCAAAGAGAATCGGAATACATCTGGGCGCTAAAGTTATGCTCCGGTACAATGTTGACCAAGCAAAAGGCTTGGTCAATTGCAAAATTGGCACCATCACCAATATAATATGGCCCTACTTCTGCCACAACCAAATTCATGAAATCGATAGCCCTAAAGTTGAAATTGAATTTGAAGGCAATGTCAGAAAGCATATCGAGCCAATCATATGTCAATTTCAAGCGAATTTTGGATATGGCTTGGTGGAGCGGCGAATGCTTCCAATGACGCTTATGCTGTCAATGTCCATGAACTAGAAGGGACCACGGTGGACAGAGCTGTTGTGAACCTTGGCTCTCAATAATTTGTGCAGCTCAACCATTTGTGGCACTCAGTCAAGTATGCTCTTTAGAGGGCATAGAGATCAATGAAATCGATCCAAACAAATTAATGGGCGACAATGTTTGTCATAAAGACACCTTAGAAGAATTACAGCGTCTTCGAAACCTTCCTCCTTTTCACCAACAATTGATTGATCACCTCAATTACTTTATCCTTGCCTTACGCACAACTATTTTTCATTAAAAATTTAAATACCTAGTGCAAAAAAAATTTTGTAAAAAAGTCTAGCTCAAAATATATAAGCATATCAAAATGAACCTTGGAGTTTTTATTACTTGAAACACACTAGATTTAAGACCAAAAAGACAAAAATTAAAAAAAAAATTTTTTTTTTAAAGACAATCTTTCTAAAAGCATACCAAAAGACTAAAAATAAAAAAGTACACCAAAAAGTCAAAAATAAAAATTTAAGCTAGCAATTTAGTAGAAAGATTGGATGGCTACGTACGATTCAAGCTAGTTGCTGTTAGCCATCCAATCTCTCTCCTAAATTGCTAGCTTTTTAATTATAAAATAATTAAATAATTATAATGCAGTTATAAATAATTCTATGTACTCTGTTGGGCTACTTATATGTAAGAAAGTTATCAGCCCATGCATAAAAGCCCAACACAATCCAATACATCCCATCCCATGAGAAGGATTTAGCACTCACTATCAGGGCTAATTTTTTAAAAGTTTGCAGGAAGCTGAGTTCTTTTGAAAATCTGGCCTCAGTCATGACTGCTGAACTTGTGGAAAATAATACACCAAATGCTTTTGAAAAACCTGACCCCAAGTTGAGGAAAGACATGCTGACCAACCAGAAAAATCCAGAAGCAGCAGATGATAATCAGCCTTTGTTGGTGCTTTATGTATTTTCCACACTCTAAAGTCCGAGTCCTGTATCCCTTCTGTATTCAGGCACAACTCCTCTTGGGGCACCTCACATCCAAATAGATGTTCCAGATTTGGTGACGTATTTCCTCTCAGGACCTGATTCTTCGCTTCCTTGTAAGGTCTTTTGCAGTGGATTACAAATGTTATCACACCAGAATGGCAGCTTCTGCCATCCATTCTGACAAGCATAAATGACTACACAAAATGCAAATCAGTTGAGGTACAAGTCCTCAGTTCTTGGATTAGGGCCCAATTCCAGCCACGTGGTGGCCTATGATCTCTGAGCACATAGCCAACGGAATGACTCGGCTAGATCAGCAAGTGACAGTGCTTGTCCCTAGTAAGACATCTAAATATATGGGGTTGTAGAGGCAGCCAACATGACCAGGCATTCGAGGTAGTTCCACCCTCAGGGTCGTAAGTCAGGAGCCCCAGGAGTGCAGCAACTTGTTTAAGAAGATTAGAATGCCTGACGATCTGAGGAACATAGTACAAGGCCTGGCTTTTACGAAAGCCTTTTCCTAATAATGAAGGCTAAACAAAGATTCCGTATTTTTCCTCGTGGACACAATGACGACAAGAAAATTCCCAGTTTACAGAGTGGAAATGAAGAAATAAGATCTATGTTATCAGAGTCTTAGGTGATTCATTTCTGTACTTGGAACTACCAAAATGGGCACATTAAAGATGCATAATGTAGATAGATGAGAAGCTATTACAGCTCCAGAGAAACATTTACTATCTATTGGGTCAATTTTTGAATCTGTATTTAAATAAACTACTTCTAAAACACTGGCAATTCTTCATCTTCGGTTTTGGTATTCAAAACTAATATGGCTAAGCCAACAAAAGAAACGAACATGCAAATTGCATGAATGCAGTGAGACAATCCAAGCAAAGAATGTGACTGCATAGTAAAGAGTGTGAATGCCATGACTCCATTCGTTCACTGTGTGGGTGTTCAAGATCAGTACCAGACGCCAAATCCCACGAATGCCCCTATACCTAGGCATGTCATACTGAATTAGGAACAAAAGGTCATGGTCAGTTCCACATAGACAACAAGCAGCTGTATGGCAAGCTCATACTATAGGTTGCTCAAAAGTGTGAGGAGGTAGCAGTTTAAATATCAATAATGAAAAAGGACAGAGTTAATTCTCCTCTGACCTATGTAAGTGTATACCAGGAGCAAATCCACTGAAGCCAATGGCCTTGCATGGTATTACACTTGCATAAGTGAGCGGAGAATGAGCCCATTATTTATATGTGAAAAGAGTCACTTTAATTTTTCATGAGATTGGATTTAGAATTCATCCTTTTACTTTTTTCCAAAGGATGCCTTATCGCAATTAATGCCATGCAATTCTTAGTGCACATTTATACCCTTTTATAGGGGCTCATCAAGATTAATAAGTTAAAGGAATGTAATATTTAGCAAACCCTGACACTGCTATATAAGTGCTCCCTGCAGTGCTCCATTGTTAACATTAGTGTCATTACAATTAATGACCATCATTCTTGAGGGTTATTTTGGGGATTTTGCACCATTTTGACCCAGTTTACAGAGAGATTAATGCCACAAAACTGTAGCTTAAGTTCCAAGGCAATTTGCTCCCCAGATGCTTCTCTGGGTACCAATCTAGATACACCTGCAGCTAGCAATCAAGGGCGCTCTTTTCCGCCTGCTTAGGCACTCTGGAGATTGAACTGTCAGCGCTTAGCATATGCACATCATGATATGTTTAAGGTCAATTATGAATCACAAAATGTTCAACATGGGATGACAACATGACCTTCTTTGGAATGTCAAACAGCAGGCTCCAATTCAGCTCTGTTGCCCTTGTGCAAATTCACTGGGGCCTCCCTCAACTCCAGTGTGTGTGTAGATGCTGCTGCTGAGCACAGCGTGGAGCTTGGTTCATAATTACTCTCCCTGCTCCTCAAATGACCTGCCCTGAATGATAAACATGTGCAAATACTGAGTTCAATGAGACTGCTCATATATTTAATGCTAGACTCCCACTTAAGTCTTTGTCGGACTGGAACCAAAGGAAGCGCACACCCATACGTTACCCTTGCATCCCTGACTAGCTCTGTACCTAACGTACCTCCCATAGCTATTTACCCAATATGTATTGGTGGGAAAGTGAGGCTAAAAGTGGAGGTTATTACAGTTTGTAGGGGTTTTTTCCCAAAAATATGACTCATTTTATTACAGCCATCAGTCAGGTCAAATGGTAATATACATAAAGCAAGACTATGGTCTGATTTTTACTGAGCCTGATATTGGCACATGATGTCTGATGATGAAAAGTGAAACAAGCAACTTTCTTCAGAACACTATGTATTAAAAGACACCCATGAGATACCTACAAATTCCTGTGTAAATAAAGTTTCCCATCCTCCCACTGACATCTGCGGCAAAAAGCCCATTCAATTCAATGTGAGAAGGATCAGGCACAACATATGGATCAAAATGGCATCTAAAATATCATGACCACCAGCTCCTCCCTAGCACTGCACATGATGTCTTGAGAGATCTGCAACTTTTGCACCTCACTGAAAATGTACCATGCTGTTCTGCTGGTCGTCATAAACCCAAGTATCTATATTCCCAATAATCGAATCACCCATTGCTATTACACAGCTTTTCCCAGAAGGTTTATTTTCAGTGTGAACGGATATCATAAAACCATCTAACAGGAGGGTTCCTGCTATGGGATTCTCTTCATTCCAGTTTGGTATTCTCCTTCCCTGAGATTTTCTACCTCCTTAACACAGTGGTGGTTGTATCTTTACTATTCTGTCCCTGAAAGTCTCTCCTTTGTGCCTCTCTGGCTCATTAGCTCATCCAGTTCAGGCATTCTGGCATTAAGAGCTTGTCTTTTGTTTCTGAGAGCCACGAGCTGCTTGCACGTGTATGCCACAAGGCAGGTAGTTGTACACAATGCATTCAGTATAATAAACTGGATAGCTCTTTCTCTGCTGTTGGACTTCTGCGTGCATTATTTTTACTGTTGGGTGAGTTGTTTGGCTTTTGGATGGGGGGCAGGTTATTGGCCTAATTTTAGAGTATCTTTGTTTGTTTGACTCTGCTCATCTGAAGAAGTGGGCTGTGCCCACGAAAGCTCATGATACCATCTACATGTTTGGATAGTCTATAAGGGTATGTCTACACTACAGCATTATTTCAAAATAGCTTATTTCGAAATAACGCATCTATACACAAAAATGCATTTCGAAATAGGATTTTGCTATTTCAAAATAGGCATCCACACTGAGTGGACGCTGAATCACATTTAAGGCCGGCTGGAACCAGGTCCAGCAGGACATCAGGTCAGGAGTTACTTTGTGTGGCTGCTGCTTGAGGCCTGTGCTTAAAGGGACCCACCCCCCTCTGGACAGCCAGTTCTCAGGTTTCCCTGCTTGCTTGCCTACCTCAACGAAGGACAGCAAAGCATTTTGTCTCTGCGTGCTCTGGTTGCCCTCACTCGGGACACCACAGCACTCTGCAACATGGAGCCAGAGCTGCCCCTGGGCACTCTGGTGCTTCTCTTGGACACGTTGCTGTGAACCTGGCTGCACTTCCTGCAGGCTGCCATCCGGAAGATCCATGGGGGAGGGGGGCTGTCAGTATCCAGGAGGCCCTGCAGGAGAGCTTCCATCCTGAGGAGCCTTAAGAGCCTCCCTGGTCTGCCCCACCAGGGGCTTGTGCCTCATTCCTCCCTCATGTCCTTCCACTTACCCCTCACTAACCCCTCTTCCTGATGGCAAATAAAAGACATGTATTTTCATGAACACAAACTCTCTTTATTTAACAAAACTGGGGGTGGGAGGGAAATGAAACTCTGGTGAGACTGGGGAAATGAGGCGGAAGAGGGTAAGAGAGAGGGTGGGAGAGGGGAGGGGGAAACCTGGGAGGAGGGAACTGGAAAGGGGAAGCAAGGGGGAGGGGTAACTCAGGGCTTAGGGTTGGGGGTCTTGCCGGACCAACTTAATTTTCATTCAAACCTGCTCCTGGGTTCACACATGACCTTTGGTGGCCAGGCTAGCAGCTATCTTGCCATAAACAACTGCGGTCCTGCATCTAGTGCGGAGATCATGGATGTTGGGGACACCCCCCCCCCCAAACGTGAATAAGGTCCATGATCTCCACCCTGGACCAGGAAGGCGACCGCCTTCTCCGGAACCTGGCAGGCTCCTGGGGAATGGTGGAGAGTTGGCTGGTAGTGGCTCATGTTTTGGGGCCACTGGGTCGGGGCAGTGACTGCTGGCTCTGGGTTGGCAGGCTTGGAGCTGGCATGGGCACTGTGGCCAGAGTCAACCCTTTTAAGAGGTCTGGGGAGAGGAGTGTTCTTGGTTGAGGCTGGAGTGGCCACCAAGGCACCCTGGGAAGGCTGGAGGCCCCCTATTTCAAAATAAGTGTCTACACAGCACTTATTTCGAAATAGCTATTTTGAATTTGGCGTTATTCCTCATGCAATGAGGTTTACCAAATTCAAAATAAGCGCTCCGCTATTTCGAATTAATTTCAAAATAGCTGTTTGGCTGTGTAGACACTAGTAAAGTTATTTCGAAATAATGGCTGTGCTACAAGATCATTTGTTATTTTTCCTATAACAGACTAACTCGGCTACCCCCTCAAGCTTTTGTTTGGTATATCTGCCTTTCACCCTCCCTCTCAAAAATCCCTGAGAGGCTAACTCAGGTGTCGGCAACATACAGCACTTGTGCCATGAATGGCATGCAAGCCAATTTTGAGTGGCACACAGTGGGAACTCAGTGCAGTTCCCCCACCCCAATGCAGTGGGGCTGGCCTGGGATTGTGTAGCTGCGGCAGCAACTCCTCAGGTGTCCGGGGCCAGCCCAAGCCTGCACGGCTAAGGCCGTGGCTCCTCCGATATCTGGGGCCAGCCTAGGATTGCATGGCCATGGCAGCAACTCCTCTGGCATCCGAAGCCAGGGCTGCATAGTGGTTGCTCTTGAAGTGGCCGGGGCCACTACCCAGGATAGCTAAGTCACCATATGCCTATGGCCCCCTCTTTAGCCGTGGGGATGGGCTGGAGCTGGGCTAGGGCTGTGTAGGTAGCCTGGGGCAGGCTGCAGGGCAGCTGCTGAGGCTGGACTTGGGGGTGGGGTGTGGCATGGGAGTGCCAGGGATCAGACTGCTGTTTTTCTGCCCTCATCACCGGTGGAGTGGTGCTGGAGAGAGATGCTTGTGTGCTGCATAGAAATATCAAACTACAAGCCAAGATCAGAGAACTCAGCCAGGGAAAGCTAGGCCAAAGATCACACTAAACAGTAAGAACTAGCAGCTTCATTAATAAACAAATAAAGATGCAAAGGGCAAGTAGGACTATTATTGACTTTAAAAAGTATCAGTGGCACACAGACCTGTAAATAGAAGTGAATAAATTAAATCTCAGCAGGCCCCTTTTGAAAGTTTGTTGAGCCCTGGGCCAACTACTCTGGGGGTACATCTGCACAGCAACATTACTTCAAAATAACTAGCGCTATTCTGAAATAACTTAGTCCGCATTTACACAGCAGGCAGTTATTTTGAAATAATGTTGAAATACTGTCAAGCTGGAAGATGTCTTACTCCTTATACAATGAAGATTACAGGAATCAGGGTAAGGTAGCTGGAGGAAGAGTGCTCTATTACGAAACAAGTGCTGTGTAGACACTCCCAATTTTGAAGTTAGTTATGCAATTGACGTAGCTCATTTTGCATAGCTTATTTTGAGTTAAGCGACCAGTGCATGTCAACACAGCAGGGCTTATGAGCTAGCTTCTTAAATCCTTCTCATAGAGTTAGATCCCTTTAGGATTCCTTGGCAAGGGGAGGGGCTAAGGACAATAGGCTAAAGCCATGCTAGTAGGATAGGCTGAGAGTTTATCTGACCACTTAGCTCAGTGCATGGTCCCCACAACACATCACACTATAATCATCAACTGTCCTGGACACGTTTGGGCACAACCATTCATTAAAATAAATGGGGCAATGTGAGCTGTATTTTAACATCCACCGTGCTGTCAAGTTTCAAGGCCAAGTTAGGAGCTAAGAAACTAGGGAATTTCCCATTACAATTGAACTATTGAGACAAGTTCAATTATAACAATACTTAATGCAAGCAAGAACTAATTAAAGGTCTCATCCTGCCCCCAGTGAAGTCAATACTAAAATTCACACCGGCTTCCATGGAAGGAGGAATAAGCCATTTGGTGGTTCTGACATGATCTCCGCAGGAATAGGCCATAATCAAAGGGTATGTCTACGCTACAGCGGTTTTTTTGAAAAACTGCCATTTCAAAAAAAACAAAACAAAAAAAACCCCAAACACGCACCAACTTCAATTACATCCCCACTGCAATCATGTTCTTCTGAAAGAAAAAAATCAAAAGAACAGAGGGTTTTTTTCAGCATTGGTAATCCTTTCTCCTACAAGGAAGGAGCCTTTTTCTGAAAGAGCTCTTTCGGAAAAAGGCGTGTGGGTTGACAGGGAAGAGGGAGTTCTTTTAAAAGAGAAGGAAAGAGGAAAAAGCACAGGTGCCCTGGTGGCCATTCCATTCATAGTAATCACAGTTTAAATGTGAGATAGCTTCCATGCAGTGTGGACGCTCTTTTACAAAAGCGGATCGCTTTCTTGATGAACTTTGGCAGTGTGGACATGCTCTTTCAGAAGATCTCTTCTGGAAAAACTTCTTCCAAAAGAAGCCTGCAGTCTAGAGTTAGCCAAAAAGAAAGTGTAAGATTAACTTGGGCCACCACTTTACCCCTATCCATACATATGCGGCTGGCATCCTGTATCTTTTCAATGAGCAATTAAGAGATTTCTGAACAAGCCTAACTAATCAAAGGAGAAGTTCTGAGAGTTACCCAAAGAATTAATCTGCATTGCACTAATTAGAATATTCTCCAATAGAAATAATAAGGCATTGTTTATGGGGAGTGATACATTATCAGAAACTTCCTCAGTTACTTTCGTTTTAAGATTTATCTTTGTTCTCAGTTAAAATAGCAATGTAATTGCCATAATCACTGAATTTCTCAAGAAGGCTTTAACACTAAACTGGTCCTAGATATTCATAATATGCTTCCATAGTCATCAACACGCCCATGCCACAGATACACAGTATTTCAACATTATTTCAGGCTCAGCTTTGATGGAAAGCAATTTGGAATTGGACACAGCATTGCAAGTAATATTGTACTGTAATAACCATGCCAGTTACGCTCACTCAGTAGTATGTGCTTCCTTGTAGTTACTGCAGAGCTTGGTGCTTGAAACTCAGTAAGTGTGATATGTTTTATGAATGCTGTGTGCCCTGCTGTCTACTTGTCAGTGTGGTATTAAAACAAAGAAAGCTTAAGAAGGAATGGGTAAAAATCTGAAAACATTCACCCAAAGAATACAGCTGCATCTCACTTATTGACTTCAACTTTTGGAGTAGCCTTCAGATGGAAGCCAAAACCTTGAAAGTTGGTTAATCATTTCTTTCCCAGCAGTTATAGTTCAGTTTCATGCACCGTTGACACTTGCTGGTTCTAGCGGAGACTGGAAATGTAAGGGTCAAATGAAAGAGGCTTTGCAAACAGGGTCACATCCTAGCTCCTGTTCTGCTTTGTACTGCTCCAGTAGTTTTATACCATGTGCAGAAGCTGGTACTTTTATCAGCATCAAAGATATCCACGTCATCATTTTTAAAATGTGGCTTGGTGATTTAGCCTAACTGTACAATTCCCAATGATTTTTACAAGGGTATCTTCTTTAAATCTTCATGCAGCACTAATAATTCATAGTGATCATAGAATGATGGATTGGAAGGAATCTCGAGAAGTCATCTAGTTCGGTCCCTTGTACTCATACAGGGCCAAGCATCAAGACCATCCTTACAGGTGTTTATCTAATCTGCTCTTAAAAATCTCCAGTGTCAGATTTAATAACCTCGCTAGACAATTTATTCCAGTGCTTTACCTCCCTGACAATTGAGAAGTTTTTTTTGTTTTCCTAATGTTCAGCCTAAATCTCCCTTGCTGCAACTTAGGTCCATTGCTTTTCCTAGCCTCACAGGTTAACAAGAATTTTTCTTCTTCCTCAGAATAATTTTGTATTTGAAATCTGTTATGTTCCCCCTCACTGTTCTCTTCTCTAGACTAAATAAACCTGTTACACTGTTGACACATTTAGTTTGTTGCCACTATGGTCCCCCTCCCCAAACCCTTTCTGCAGGACTTCTTCCTAGGCATTCATTTCCCATGTTCCAGGTATGCAACTGTTTGGTCCTTCTAAAGTGGAGTGCTTTGCATTTGTCCCTGTTGAATTTCTCTGTATTTACTTCAGACCATTGCTCCAGTTTGTCCAGATCATTTTGAATTTTAATCCTCTAAAGCCTTTGCAATCCTTCCCAGCTTGGTATTGTCTGCAAATTTTACAATTTTTTTATGCTATTATCTAAATCATTGATCAAGATATGGAATAGAATTGGACTCAGGACCAAGCTCTGTGGAATGCACTTGATAGGTCCTTCCAGCTTTACTGTGAACTACCAATAACTACTCCATGGGAATGCTTTCCAACCAGTTATATCCACCCACCTTATACTAGCTCCAGATAGGTTGGATTTCCCTAGTTTGAGATTATGTGAGACATGACATACTAAAATCAAGTTATACTGACATTTACCACTTCTGCCTATTCAAAAGGCTTGTTACCCTGTAAGAGAAAGCTATTAGATTGCTTTGACATTATACATTAACAAATCCATGCTGATAGTTACTTATCTTATTATCTTTTAGGTGTTTACAAATAGATTGCTTAATTCTTTGTTCCATTATCTTTCTGGGAACAGAAGTGCAGCTGACCAGTCTGTAATTCCCCCAAAACTGTCTTTATTTCCCTTTTTATAGATTAGCACTACATTTGCCCTATTCTATTCTTCTAGAATTTCTTCTGCATTCCATGATTTTTTTGAAGATAATCATTAATAGTTCCAATATGTCCTCAGTCAGTTCCTTGAGTGTTCTGGGATGTATTTCATCAAGCCTGGGTGACTTGAATACATCTAACTCGTTTAAGTAATTTTTAACTTATTCTTTTCTTAGTTTAGGCTGACACTACCTTTTGTAATACACCCGTGAAGGAGCGAAGTCACTGCACAATGAGACTATTCATATAGGGTTTCTCTAGACTGCATCCCTCTATCTACAGGGGGATGCAGATTAGGTAGGTCAACATTGCAAATGAGGCAGGAATTTAAATACCCTGCACCTAGTTTACATAAAAACAGCTGCCGCATTTTGCCAATTCAGCACTTTGTTGGCAAAAAGCGGCAGTCTAGAGGGGGATCTGTCGAGAAAGAAAGCCTTTTTCGACAGATCCCTTACACCTGCAAGGAGGTGTACAAGATCTGTTGAAAAAGGCTTTCTTTCTCAACAGATCCCCCTCTAGACTGCCGCTGTTTGCTGACAAAGTGCTGAGTCAGCAAAACATGGCAGCCATTTTTATGCAAATTTAGGCACAGGATATTTAAAGCCCTGCCTCATTTGCAATGTTGACCTACCTACTCTGCATCCTTCTGCAGACAGAGGGATGCAGTCTAGACATACCCTATGGGATTTCGTTAAAGAGTATGTCTACACTGCATACCCTATGAGATTTCTTAAAGAGTACCAAAGAGGGAAGTGGAGCAAGCTTCTGAGAGGAACTTGTGCCCCTGCTCTCTTCTGTGGTGTTTCCTAGGCAGAGACCCCCCTGGAGCACAGGCAAGGGGGCAATAAGCAAAGTCAGAGCAGTCACAGTTAATAGCAGTGCAGGAGGCATCAGGTAGTGAATTTCCCAGATCTGGCAATCTAATAATATGGCTGGAGCTTTCCAGAAAAAAACCTCAATTATGGGTAGGCTTGTGAGATATCATATATCAAGAGAGCTGGCATCACTCATATCTACTCAGTTTCACAGTGTTCACCTATGGTCGGGCCAGCTCTGCACACACCTCCCCGGGACACAGGGATGTGCTGGCTGTGGCATGGAGCTAGCAGCAGGAAGCCACTCTAACCCTGCTGAGCTGCCTGTCGTGGTGGTGGAGGAAACTCTCCCCCACACCAGGACTGAGGGACACTGGGGAGTAGAGCATAGGCCAGCATGCAATGTCAGGAGAGACCCAGGGGATGCACCGAGAAACCCCCACCACCAGAGAATGTTACCTGCTGGCCCATTAGGAGGATTTGAGGACTGGCCCTAGCCCAAAGGTAAATTGAGTTGGAGACCCCTGCTTTACAATATGCCCTACGGTGATAGTTTTATACTCACACCTTATTCACTTCTCTAAATAGGACCTGAAATGTGAATATTTGAGTTCATGGCTTTCTAAGTGCAGCTGTTTCCCAAGTATCTCTGGTGAGTGTTTAGGGGAAAAAAAAAAAAAAAAAACAATTTCAGCAACTCATGTCCAGTCCTGTTTCTCATTAATTTCATTATTAAAAAGTAGGCCATATGAGAGAATATAATTGTGTGGAATGCTAGAATCCGAGACACAAAGATCATGTAAAGCATGGAAAAGTTCATAGACTAATGGAACTCTCTGTAGCCTCTCAGATTCAGATGTAAGACAGCCATCTGCATTACTATGGATGTGTCTAGACTATAGGTTTTTTTTTTAAAAAGTAGCCTTTTTCCGAAAAAACTTCCCGTGTCTAGACTGCTGCCTCATTCTTTCAGAAGTAAATCGAAAGAACGCTGCAGTTTTCAACTGCAGAAAACCTTGTTTTACGAGGAAGAATGCCTTTTTTGAAAGTGCTCTTTCGAAAAAAGGTGCTATGTAATGCGAACACTGCTTTTTTGAAAGAGCATCCAGACTGCCTGGGTACTGGTTGTAGTCTAGACGGTATCTTTTGAAAGAGGCTTTTTCGAAAGATACTTGCAGTCTAGACATAGCCTAGATGTACTTTTAGATTTTAAAATAAAAAAGCCATTTACATGTAACCCTCTTTTTCCTCCCCAGGTTACTCGGGAGCAGGTCACACTCTCAGGTGTGCCAGGGCGCCTGATGGTCTTGACATAAAAGCACCCCAGTGGTGATGTTGTTTGTTTGGGGAAAACCTATCCACCCCCTTGCTGCAGTCCCTTGTTTATGAAGAATGTACAATGGCGGTGCCGCCACCAGGCTGGCCTTGTACACACTTACTGGTGTGCCTTGGGAGCCTCCAGGAATACACTCATTCCAGCTATAATCTGGATCTAATTCCAGAACAAAAACTACAAATCATATACATCTAATAGATTACATTAAAATAAACAATCTTTACTTAACTTAAACAGGATTTAACAAATTAACAGTGAACATCAATTAACAAAGTGCACAACAATAATTGGAACTTATATCTAGCATTTGCACTGCCAATATTGATCCCACTGCAGACTGTGCACACCCCTGGACTCACATTCCAGACTCTTGCTTGCGTGGGCGTGCTTGAAGAGCTGCAGCTGTAGTGGAGATTCTCTGTAGGCAGTGTGTATGAGAATCCAAGCTAGGCAGCAGCCCTGTCCCAGGCAGCACTTTTCCCAAAAAGGCCCAATTACTTACAGCCTCATGCTGTGCCTATCAGAAGCAACCTGCTAGATCCCACTTCCAAAGGCATCTAGTCCCAGTCTGTAACTGCACTCTGGACTGGATCAAACTCCTCCACAGCAGCCTGGCTCTCCTTCTGTTCCAAAATCCAACAGCAGAGTCCCAGACTGCTAGGCCTCTCTTCTCATGCACATGGAGAGACTCAGATCTCCCACACAAGAGTCACTTCCTTCCTGTTTTTCCCCCAAGGCCTCATGGGAATTGTCATCTAAGAGGTTGGATTGCAGCACACATGATCTTTCCAGAAAATAAGCAGAGGCATCTTTAGTAAGGGGACTACATACAAATAATAGACTAGTTTGCACAAGACAAAGGATTTCTCTGTAAGTATGGGGAG
>CM057845.1:138749740-138768274 GCA_030068395.1 Apalone spinifera | reverse complement strand
TGCTAATGAGTCCGTCATTAGCATGCTGTCTGCCACAAAAACCTTGTAGTGTAGAAAAAGCCTCAGATGTGGAAAAATCTATATTCCTGAGTGAGTGCCAGGACCATGTTGATCTAACCCTTTAAACCCAGTGTAGGGGTATCTGTGTCAATGGAAAAATGTTTCTCTTCACCGAGCTACCACTACTCACAGATGTAGATTTCCTACAACAATGGAAAAGCCACTTCCATCATTGCGGTCTGGCTTTATGCTATAGGACTATGCTGGCATAGGGATGACATGGTAGTTACATCACTACGGATACGTCTAGACTCAAAGCTATTTTGGGATATGTTCCTGGGATGCAGGGTGTCTGCTATTTCAAAATAGCGCTTCTGTTATTTCAAAAGTTGTTTTGACATCCTTGTAAACCTCGTTCCACGAGGAATAAGGGATGTCTCAAAATAGTGCTTTATTTTGAAATTTAGTGCCATGTAGATGCGCCATATTTCAAAATAGCCTATTTTGAAATAAGATATGCAATTTGCGCTACGCATATTTTATATCTTATTTTGATTTTAGAGTCCAGTCTAGACATACCCTAAAGTCCCTGTAGCGTAGGTACAGCTCTGTGTAAGTGATGCAGATGCAAGTCCTGTACAGACCTTACAATGGGCAGTTATGCATGTCACAAATTGTCACACTTGTTGCAATCTGAGCAGGAAGGCCAAGGACTGAATGGGTCATGGAAAGTTAACTACCTTTTTATTACTGGAGATGGTCCCCTGGTGGTCAATGAAGAATCACACGGGCAAGGCAACGTTAGGTGTCCTCATGCTGCTTATCTTGTACTTGTTCTGTGCACAGAGGACTTGAATCTGATGGCCCAGCACTTTTCATGAGCACTAACTAGAATATGCAGGAACCTGAGGACTAAAGATTAATGAAAGAGTCAAACATGCTGATTATTTTAAAAATATTTCTCTTTTGCTAAATGGGGGAGATACAACAAACTGCAGTAAAATAAAATGGCAGCCACAAGTGGCACAAATGGCAACTATGGATAATGGTAAGTTAAGCTGATGCATTCTCTGAATTGTTCAAGAGCAATGGTTGAGACTGTGAAATTTCATCCCATTATTGTACTTATCGGACAGGATTGTTTAGCTGTAACTATGACTGATAAACGTATAGAATATTTTATTAAGATCTAACTATTATATTGGTGTGTGTGCGCATGCATGAGAGAGAGTGACAGACAAAGCTGATTTTAAAAACCAGGAAATAAAAATTAATGAAAGTAAGTTAAATTATTATAACTTTGCAAAGTTCAAAAAGGATGTTCTTGTTTTGTTTAAATCTCTAGTTTAGCAAAAAGTGGGTTGAGTTTTACAGAAAGCCAGCGTGAAAAAAAGTCAAGAATGATATTTTGATAGAAGACTAATTTAAAAAATAGAGAAAAATTTAGCAAAAGAGAAAAATTTTAAAAAATGTGAAGTATCAATCATGAATGGCTTAATTTTAAAATAAAAGCTTTTTGTAATATAATGATATTTTTCACACTTTTGTATGTGTATATTATTAGTACCACCGAATATTAAGATTGTCAAACACTTATTATAAAACCCTGTTTTCAGTTCCTTTTAAATGCAATAAACTAACTATTCAGGCTGAAATTTTCCATACAGTTTCTGCGCCTCAGGCTAAATTTACTTCACAAATTTCAGCCAAAGTTGTTTCTAGTAATGAACCTTGGAAAAAATGAATTGTTGCATCCATGTTAAAAATTCTGGTGACCTCTTCTAGCAACCTACTTCTTGTGGGGTGGTGTCTGTGATATTCATTTGCTATTCCTGTGAAAATCCACTCAAATAATAAGCCTTTGGAAATTTTGCAGTTTACACATGCTTAGTAGTCTCCTCCTCGAGTTTAACAGTTTAATTCCACCAAAGATTCTGTCCACACTGAGTACGGTCCAGCTGGGGTCAAACAGGACTTTCTCTGTAATTGTAGCTTTGGACTGCTACAAGCCATGGACTAGGGTCTGGTTCAAGTATCTGAACTGTGATCAAGGAGACTGTCTTCCTGTTCTCTCAGTGTCCTGGGTCTGAGCAGTGTGGCGAAGGAAGCTGCTCGATGCAAATACAGAGGGGTAAGAGCCATTATCTTGTAGAAAAACAGTACATGAACATTCAGCATAGGGCAGAGTTAAGATCTCACAGGCAACCTTAATTCTGGCCTTTGTTATTGAATGCTTGATTTTGCAAATGTAGTAATGCTCTTTTAACCTAGCTTTCTGTGCATATAATATAAATATACTATATGCACTATATGTATGTGTATATAGTGCATATACTATATGCACTATATACACATATACATGCACACTATGTCTATTGCTTTGTTCAAGGAAAATGAGACTCAAGAAATTTGTAAAGCTAAGTAACTAGATAATGAACAGTTTCAGTCTACTGGTAATCAGCTTATACCTGGGCTGTGTGTAGATTAAAACTCAGTTGACATCTGAGTTCAGTAATGAAGGAAGGTTGAAAAGCATGCTGCTCTGTAAGGTGTCATGCTTTGGATGGATACCTCCACTGGCTCACTAGATGGATTTTAAACATTCCATGGTCATTTTGGAAGAGAACACTCTGAGTGCCCTGAACTGAATTTCTTCATATATTAATAACAGACTCCAGAGGTGAACAGCTATGTGTGAACTATTACTGAGCCTGGGTGCATAATTGCTGCCACATTTGCCTACATAGCTGCTTCACTACCAGTGTCTAACTCATTGTAAAACACTCTGGGGCACCTTGAATATGAAAGGCAATACATAAAACACAGTCCTCCCCTAGCTAAGTACATTGCAGAAGTATTTCTTTTGATCAACTAACCTTTTCCTGTCTGGTATATTTTCCTTGCCTTTCCTGAACAAGGTTATATTCTTACCCAAGAAGAAGTCCTACTTCCTTCTCAGTGGCTGTATAGAACCCGAAATACAACAGAACCATTGTCGTTCTAATGTACTGATGGGAGAGAGCAGGACATTGAGACATCATGAGGATCTCTGAAACCCTTGAGCTATGGAAATTCCTGCATATGATCACACACTGAGACTTTAAGTAGACAGAGGCTATGAAGAACAAGGTTCTTGGATCAGCCAGCCTATCTGCTATGTGAAGCAGAGGAAGAGAAAGGGTGGGAAATATTGAAGTTTCAGTGTCAGCTAGAAGCCACACAGCTGATCCCTGCCACTACAACCTATCAGCAAAGCGAATCACCCCAGGTCACTAGAGATATCCTTTGGAACAAGCTGTACATGTCTAGGCTGGTGTTGAGGGGAGGACTTAACACACAAGCTGGCATCTCCAAGTCTCTGATCCAAGAAAGCTGCCAGTTACATTCCATGGAAGTTCTTGCAAGTGTCATTCAAAATTTGCACATGGTGAAATTTACCTCACGCAGCAAGTATTACTGGTAGCTTGATCCTGCAGACCTTGGAGGATACATTCCCAATGCATTAAATGTGAGTTTCCCTGTGTACATCCCAGAAGATCAGGAGCTACTTTCAGTTATACCAAAATTTGTCCCTCTAAAGAGGTACAATGTAGTCTGTGCATCACTTAAACCCTGTTTTAGAGTGTTAAATAGGCCTTAGCTGTGCACTGCCATGGTATATATGTATTCACATAGAAATTCATTTCACTTTTTATGCATGACAAGTGAATAGATTCGGGCTACAAACAGACAAAAGTATCAAAAGGTCAGTAATGACAACAGATAATTTTATGATTTTTTCCCTTGTATAACACAAATTTAAGCTGGAAAGAGTCTTAAGAACATTTCTGTAACAATTAAAACAAAAAACCTAAAAACTTCAATAGCCTGGAAATTTAACCAAAGACCTGTGAAGACATAAATATTGGAAATGCACAGTATTGATGAGGAGATCTAGATTTCCATATTATAGGGTTTGTGATTTGGGAGTTTGGTGTGGTCCAGTATTAAATTGCAATGTTTAGATTTCTATCCTAGTTAGAGTTTCAAAGAAAGTGAAACTGTGTTTAGGATTGTTCCCATCTCAGTTTTTATTCTGGCCCATTTCTAGAAATAGCTTTTGCATAAAAAATGGTAATTGAATGCATCTATCAAGCTGTTCACTAGACTGATATTGTAAAACAAAATGGAAAAAAGGATTAGAAACTGCATCCAATTTCCCAAGTCTTAATGGATAATCATTAGCGTAAATCATTATAGCTTTCATTACACATAAAACATAAAAAACACTTTAAATCTCTTTAAAATGCCCCATCATCATATGAGTGTTATCTTAAGGACAAATTCTGGTACCTTTCCTGATGGTGAATAGTACTTTACTCAACAAGTGGTCCCATTGGTGGGAATGCAGTACTCTTGCTATGGAGTAATTTGCGGTTTCCTCCAAATATGAGTGTCAGAAACTGACCCACAAAAATTAAAAGTCACATTAATTTCCTCCCATGGAGAAGACAGCAGAAAGAGGAATTTAATTGTGCATGTAATTTAATGCCTTTAAGTGGAAGAAAGGGTTGCAAGTTTGGGAACGAACTGAGATTGTGGCTCAACTATCACAGAGAATCCCTGCTTCATTGACTATTTCAAATGCCTACATTTGCATCCCCTAGTTCACACTAGGGTGCAAGTTTAGACATACCCTAAGAGACCCTGACACTTCAATGATATCACACACAGGATCTAATGAGATGATACTTGTCCAAGTATAGTCCTACCTAAGAATAAAATATGAAAAGATGAAATGTGAAGAGATGCCAACTTGGAGTGATTCCATTTTGATAGATAGCCAAACTGCTGTCATTACTCTTTTACAGTTATATCCTTTTATATCAACGCCTCCAAATGAAACATCAGTGCATCTAGTTAAAACCACCTGAAAGACATTTACTGCACATCTTAAAGGCCCCAGTACAATTAAATAGTATTTGCATACAAGAGAACAAGATGGATGGCATTACAAAGGCAAATCATCTATCTACGAAGGCAATCCTGAGCCTTTCAGAAGATAAATATGGGCAGGAAGAGAAGACTAATGACATACATTTTTGCATTATAAATGACTGATTCCATTACTTTGGGTCTTACAGACAGGTAAGAATATCCTTGAATGCTTCCAGTGATGGCAATTCCATAAGTTCTTAGGCAGCTACCTGACCTCCTCTGAGAACTTAATGTTTGCCTCAGATTTTCCTCCCCCAGCTTAAGCCCATTAACTCACATCTTGTTTGTTGAAATAACTGTCATTTTTACGAGATCCCTTTCCTTTGTACATTTAGGACTTGATCTTGCAGTTTTAGTATTGACTGCAATGGAAGCAGGATCAAGTCCTTGTAGACAGTCAGAAAAAATTTCAAAGGCACAAATTGCAGATAGGGACCTAAATGCCATTGAAAGCATTGGAAATCTCCCCCTCACATTCTCTTGACTGACTACAGCCCACTTCTCTTAAACTTGCCCTATGCCATAGATCTTATTTTCCTTAAAATCATTTATACTTTTGTTGCTTTCTCTGTGTTTTCTCCAGTTCTTAAATTCTCACATCAAACATGCATCAGTTAAAGCCAATTAAGTCCATTACATTAAAGGAGATTTAAAGCAAAGAGGTGATTTTAAACTCAGATGAAGGCTTCTGAATTTTGCAATCAATGTGGAATGATCAAGCATATCTAATGCTTTTCCCAAATCTACAGTGGCTGTATACATTTTTTAAAGGCCTTGATTAATGGCCTGATAACACTCATTTGTTAATTTAAGTAATGCTGGAGTTGCAGAATGATTTAAAGGCCATGCGGATTTTAAAGAATGTACAGTGTTGTTCAGATTGCTGAATCACTCAGAACCAGGGCCAGATTAAGGGGCGGGGCTAGCTGGGTAGCTGCCCAGGGCACCAACCTATGGGGGGCACCTGATTGAAGTGTTAAGGGGCGCCGCATGCCCAGGGTGCAACTATGACTCGATCCAGCACTGCTCAGAATGAGAGTACTTCCTACTGCCAGCTCTCGTCTCCCAATTATTTTCAGAATGGCAGATGCAGTGCCAAACTGTTTATATCCACCTTTAGGATTTGGAATTGAAAAACAGGTGCGCTCATGGAACTGGTAATGGAAAAAAGACTTTCACTTCTTATTTACGGTAATATTGGGGACTGTGCCTTTAACAGCTGAGCTTTCCTGCAGAGAGGCTGGGCAGGGCACTGAAGCTCATAGGTAAGCTGATAAGCCCTTTAGGACCCAACATAAGCTAGATCAGCTCTCTTGTACGCACCTTAAACACTGAGGCTCGGTCTACATTGTGCATTCTTGCAAAGATGATATGCAAATGAGACATGGTGATGAATACTGTCGTTCCTCATTTGCATACCTAATGAGCTGCCAATGTGCACAAGGGGCTTTTGCGCAAGAAGGAGCAGTTCATACTGCTCCTTCTTGCGCAAAAAACCCTCTTGCACAGAGCCGTTCTGCCTGAAAATAAGCACAGTGGGCACCATATTCCAAAATCTGCAACCCTCATTTCACAAGGAATAACACCTATTTTGAAATATAGAGAGGGCAGCTGGAGTATTTCAAAATAAGTGGCCTCCTGGCCATACTCCATACTCCTCAGAACTCTATAGTTCCCCTTCCCCTGCAGCCCATAAAGCCACAGCCACAGGAGAGAGGGCTTGTGGCACAATGCAGGCCCTGCGGCACATTGCAGCAGCCTACATTGCTTTTGCTGCTGCTGCCGCCGCCGCCATCAGCCAGCCCCATGCTCCGTCCAAGCCCTCCACAGCTACAGCTGAGCAGGCAACCAGCTCCCAGCACCCTGCCCAGGGATGAAAGAGGCACGTGCCTTCCTTCTTGATCTTGTGTGGAGATCCTGAACTTCATGGATGTTGGGGGGTGGGGAGGGGAGAGGGTGTCTCAGGAGAGACTACAAACTTCCAGGATTGCTGCACCCAGATGCAGGAACACAAATATCTATAGCCAGATGGCTGACAGCCTGAGCCACGATGGCCACATGCTCACCCAGGAGCAGATGCACATGAAGATCAAGGCCAGGAAGTGCAGCTCCCACTCTGGGGTGGTACCTCACAACTGGCCCCTATTATGATCAGCTCTACTGCATTCTTGGAGTTGGGGGTGGAGAGGGGGTCGGTCAGTCAGTCCCTCCATTGTGGACTATGGGCAGCAGACTCCCCTCATTGCCCTCCAGACAGGCAGAGCTGGTGAAGAGAAGTAGGAGCTGGATGAGGACAGCACCATCTTGATGCCTGCCAGCCTGGAGCCTATGCTCACCCTGGAGCCAATTCCCCTCCTCCCAGGAGTCATCTGAAGCCAGGGAAGGTCCATCAGGTGATTATATGGAGATGTACCTATCTCATAGAGCTTGAGGGGACCTTGAGAGGTCATTGAGTCCAGTCCCCTGCCCTCATGGCAGGACTCAGTACCATGCTTGACAGATTTGACCCAGATCCCTAAACGGCCCCCTCAAGGATTGAGCTCACAACCCTGGGTTTGGCAGAGCAATGCTCAAACAACATAGCTATCTCCCCCTCTTACTTCTCCCCCCCCAAATGCTTCTCACTCAGCCTTCTTGGCCTGCGACATGCAGCAGTATGTGCATGTGGAGTGCCAGCCAGGGGCACACAGCCCCAGGAGGCTGAAACAGAGGACCCTTGAGCTCTGGCTCATAGGGTATCTGGAGAGGCCTGCCTTACTCCTGACAATGGGGTGGAACATCCTCCAGATCAGTGTTCCTCCAAGCTACGCAGCAGCACAGCTTCACAGGTGATTAATCAGCCCCCTCTAGTCAGAGGCTCAGGGCTCCATGCATGAAGCTGACTGACTGGGCACGGCTGATCAATAACCTGTGAAGTTGAGATGCCACACAGCTTAGAGGGAACACTGCTCTTGACAGTGGGATGGGACATGGAGACGAGAAGGAGGGACTCGAAGCAGGCTGGGAACATGGAGAAACACACACACACACACACACCAGTGCCGCACATAGCACCATAGGTCCGCACTCTTGGGGTAGCATCTGCTCCTGGTGACAGCGCAGCGAGGCACAGGATACTAAGCCCCTGGCTAGGGGAGCCTACTGGGAGGGGAAGGATCTCAGGAGCACCCTTCCTGGAAAGTGGCATCTGCTGCTCACATGCAGCTCCCCGCAAACACCCTGCCCCCTTTCCTCCAGCGAGCAGGGTTTCAAGTCCTCTCTCTGTGTGAGACACCACCACTACCAGACCCGGTGGTGTATGGCACGGAGGGAAGCCAAGCTGCCCTGTTACCCCCCTCTCCCATAGGCTCCTGGCTTGGCTGGCATGTTCCCACCCTTTGCTATGTAGAGGCGCTATTTCAAAATAAGCTATTTCTAAATATAGAAATAGCTTATTCCGAAATAAGCTTGCCGTGTAGATATACCCTGAGTGAGTACTGATCTATCCAGATTACTGGTTTCAATCTGAGTCACATCAGTAAACAACAACAACATATGGTCTTTCTTTTGAGGATACAGAATACTTTACAACACTATTAATTGAGAGGGTGCAGGGTATGAGCATTTTACTTTAATGTATATGGCCCTTTTATGTAGCAGCATCTCAAAGCACTTCAATTCATAGATTGCTAAATACTCACACTTCAGGCACAGTGAAACACAGCCACTTCCAGAACCCTTAAACAATAGCTAGGCCCTGATCTTTCAGTGAACTTCAGGCAGACAGATCTCTGTGTGGAACTCACTGAAAGGTCAAAGGTTTTGACAAGGGAAGGAAAATATTTTCAGTTAAAATACAGAAGGGACTGAGTTAGGCCAAGTGCTTATACTAGTTGGAGTTTGGCCAGGATGCTGGGATTAGCAAACTCCCTCCACTATTGTTGCAAAAATGTTATGGGAGATTTAGCAGCTACAACTGATCAGAAAACCCTGGTTTCACATCTCTTTTTTAAAACACTGTGGTACAACAAGAATTATATTCCCAGGGGAGAATGTTTTTAGCAGTCACAAATGAAACAGTGACAATAAAGCTGTGTTTAGTTTTCTTTTCACTGAAGTGGGTAGGGGGAGGGGAGACTTTCTAATTAAGGAAAACAATTGTGCCAATTAAAAGGGAAATGTCTCATCACATGGATAAGCTTGTGGCCATTTACTACAATGATAATGGCTTTTTAATCTAGATGGCAAGATGAGATTCATTTAGTTGTTTTTTGAAAGTATTCAAATTTTAGATACCACTTTCCCATCCCTGTGTCAGAACACAAGAAATCAATGATGAAAATCATGTGGGCATTTGTTCTCCTCTAGGGTGAAAAAAAGCTCTCTTTTTATGTTCATGGTTAATATGGTAAAACCAAGGAAGTTTCCAATCTTGTATATAGTCTACTGTATTTTTACTTCTCCATGGACTTCAATATGACTCCATGCAGGAATAAATATATGCAGGCTAGTAATATTTTCTCATCTAAGTCCCTAAAATAATAGGAAAAATTAAAGGGTCAGATTCTGATACACTAGCTCAAACTGAGTAGTGGGTTTCTTATTACAAGATGTTTTGCAAACAGGCATGGGGAAGCAATAAGGTACAGGAGAGGTAAGTAAGTATGCCATGATCCATCATACATTTCTCTGTCTGACCAAGGAGGAAAAAGTTGTGTCCATATATACACCATTCATTTTCCCCTGCATGTTAGTATGAATATTGAATTTACGATACTGTGTTGTTTAGGGTTTTTGAAATGCGTGTAGACTGCTACATGCAGTAATCTCACTTGTAGGACCTTTATCACATGCTATAATGCCATATTTAAGTTTTTGCTTTATGAATAAAAACTGTGAGCCCGGTCTGGAGGGATCATCGCTGGCTCATTAAGAAGGCTATCAAATGGACCATTGTGGGACATGACAATGCAAAGACTTTGTTCATTGCAATGTCATATCTATGCAAAACAGGTCAACCCATCTGCTTGAATTCTGGCTGAAAGAAATAAAAATAGTTATGTGATAGGGTGCAGTCACAGAAGTCCCCTTGGGATTGTCCCCTGGAGTACTAATCATGCCACTGACACCTGCCTTTTGCTCACCGAGGCTCCCCACCACCCTGTCTTGCCGGTCAGATTCTCTGGCCTTCCCTATACAAGATATAGAGTTGGGGTTACTGCTCCCCTGAGGAACAATGCAAATATTGAACCACTTCGGCTCTGGGAGGATGCAGTTGTAGGGCACAGCACCTAGGAAACCAAGCATCAAAACTCTAAATAAATCCATTTTTATCTGAGTAAAAGTTTACACAAAGAAAGCGCAAGAGGATGTTTGCCTTCTTTATCAATGAAAGATATTCACACTGATCATTCCCCCCGGTAATAATCATTTACACCAGGTCTGATAATAAAAGAGACTTTTGTTTACTAAGTACAAACAGTAGGCGTGTCGAGGGGTGACCCTCCCATGCAAGCCCCTCAGGTATAATTCCCTTTAATGGCATGACTTGGCCTTCCTCTAGGCCCACTTACAAGACCCCACAAAGATCTCAGTCTGTATCCCTAACTCCTTATTCAGGGCAGAGTGGTTCAGGTGCTCTAGTCCATACACAAGTCCTCTTTGCTATGGGTAACAGAGCCTAGCAGCCAGTACTATGTGGTATGTTCATATGTCTTACTAGTCCAATCATCTTTGGATTCACAGGACAAATAAGGCTGTTTACAAACTGTTAAGCTGATCACCAAACAGATCCCCAGGGTCAATCTGGGTTAGCCCTAAAAGATATTTAGTACTAACTCACTGCAACTTTGTTCACCCTTTGGAGCTATAGACTAACTCATTTGTATATGAATGTTTTTAAATCTGTAAATAACTTCCTCATTTCTTTTCTCCTTGTTAGTAAACCCTTAGTTAGTTTACTATAAAATTGGCTACTGATATTGTCTTTGGTGTGAGATCTATGGAACAAATAGACCTGGGGGTAAGGGACTGTTCTGTTTAGACTGGGAGCAACCTCATTTTCTTCTGATCTTTGGTGTACAGAAACCTTGTATCACTAAACTAAGCCCAGTTTGCCTAGGTAGTAAGGTAGACTGTAATGCCCAACAGCATTGTCTGTGACTCCGTAGTAAGACTGTTATAATGCTTCAGGAGTTCCATTTCAGAGATGGTGAAATCTAATTATAGAACATACAATCAGCTTGGGTCTCTGATGTGCTGTTTAGACAGTCTCCCCTATACCATCCTTCTTCCAGTCTTGAACTACTCCAGACAGTGTGACAGGATAAGTATAAAGGGCAATATGGAACTTCAAGCCTTATTGGCTCCTACAGCAACCCCTGTTGAGGATTGGGAGGCCTAGGGAATTGCCACTTTCCATCGCCCTTATAGGCCATTGGCTCAGGGAACTTTGAACATATTCCCTCCCCAAACAGATCATTATCATTCACATTTGGCTGAATTTGAACTTCAGAAAATTTGGCATCACCTACCTAATTTCTTATTAAATTGCTTTCAGGCTTTACCTAAGCTAAAAGCCCTAAGGCAGCCTAAAGTAAAATACATGACTGGGGAAGAAGGGAGGAGGAGAGGGGATCAGAAGATTCGACTACAGGGGAACAGAATTAGGTTCCCCTTAATAATCAAACCAATCTGGAATGTCATAAACCCAGGAAATTCACAGTTAAGGTTAAAACATCACTATAGTTACATCAAAGTTACCTGTACCAATCAAACTTGAAATCTCATAAAAAATTATATCAAGTTTAAGACCTATTTTTACATAAAACTATGTACACTAGCCTATGCCATCCCTAGGGCAAGTTCAACTCCTCCTCTATCCCAGAGTCTACCCCAATTCCACCAAGCCCATACTCCACCTCTTCTGAGTGATGCTAGGAGGCAAGGTGAAGAGGGTCAGGCAAGAATCTAACCCATAATATAAACATTTTACTTAATGTTTGTGTGGATTCCTTTTGAAATCAGCCATTTTTCAACACATCTATTTTATCCCCTTTTTTGTTTCCCTTTTACAGTCTTTAAAGACACAACACTGTGAAAACTCTCCTTCTGATTAAGTGGAGCTATATTAGAAGCCCTTTTGCACTTCTCTGAATGTCTATCAGAGGGAGCTACTTGAGATTTACTCTTGGAGGAATTCTGAGTCACTTTACATGCTCAGAATTCATGTCCCCCATGGATTTCTTTGCTTCCCTGCTGAAAAATGACTTCAGAGGAAGGTACAAGAGCAGTCATACACCCTTTCTGCAGTGCAGGCAGGTTGATTTGGAGCAGCTGGTAGAGATGTAACTCATCACCAAGTGGTGCAGTCATGCATGTGAGAGAGAACTATTCTGTCCCTTTTTCTCCCTATTGCAGCATGCTAGCCATGGAGCAGCCGGGCTTTGGGATGTTTCTGAGTAGGTAGGCATGCAGTAGGCTCTGTCCCCTCAGTCACAACAGAAAACAGAGGCCTCCCTTCTTAGTGAAATGTTCCCATTGTCTTTGTGAATCCCCCAGAACTACAAAACAGATGTAGAAGTTCTAAGGCTCAGTACACTGCCAGAGTGGTGTAAAGGACAGCATGATTTTATAAATACATACAATGTTTTAGTGATTGGAACTGGTCTACATTTTTTTGACTGAAAAAAATTCCTATTAAAATGTGCTCTATGAACCATTTGCTACTGACCTTTCTGGAAATGGTCAGTAGTCAATATAAATTGAGAGTCTGATTCTCTGATCCTCACTTGCTCATGAGTTGCCTATGATGTGACACTGAGTACATGGCTGCATATATTTTTTGACAAATAACTAGAAATAATGTAGATTACTACATTACTATTAAGCAAGGAGAGTTGGGGATTTCCTCCAGTACTCCACACTCCCATTCTTTATCCATTGTATTGTAGTTTAAATAAATTACCAAAAATAATTGAAACCAAGGTAATTATATTGCATTTCTTGACAAATAAAATATGTAGAATTTTGCAGAATTTTAAAATAGTGTTTGGAGATTTGTGTGTGTGTGTGTGTGTGTGTGTGTGTGTGTGTGTAAATGTATTTATTTTTGGGTGCAGAATTCCGCCAGGAGAAAAGTAGAGATTTTGTCAGTTTGGAACAGCTCCCAGAATGCCATTGATGTAAACCATGGTTATAGCCCTGCAAAGAGCTGCTCCCAGGCCCAGGGACCTAGCTGCTGGAAGTTCATTGCATGATCCAGGCCCACGTTATTTTTCAGCAAACCAGATGTCCTCAAATACCAACTCAGCAGAGCCATTCATTTCTAACTTTTATGTTCAAATGCATTATTTCATTTTCAGTTTACTCATAGTGACATGAGCTTTTGACCTTTTAAACTTTCAGACTGATGGGCAAAGGAAAATGGCTAGAGTTTTTCTTCTGAGAAATGAATAGAGAAGTCAATGGTTTCCTTCACATCTGCTACGCATTATTAAGCACCATATGAAGTCTAAACCAATGAAACAAAAAAGAAACCATCTTATGCCTTATATCTAACAATAACAGTATGTCTTTTCTGTTCCATCACAAGAAAAGTAAATCTGTTCCATTACAGAAAAGTAAATCCAAAATGCCTTTAGAACTGCTACAGCATCTTTCATCTGTGGATCCCAAAGTACTTTACAACAATACTTAAACTACACATCACCCATTGATCTAGGAAATTATTAACCTCATTTTGGAGGTGGTACAGAGAGGGTACACGATCCCTCCAAAGACATTATATACCTACATCTGCTCATAGTACAAAGTACCATAGAATCATATCACAATAAACAGTAAATACACCCCACAGGAGTTACTGGCCAGCTATCTTCCTCCACACTTCATGGTCTTCACGCAGCCTTGAGAAGTTTGCCCTATAGCATCCCATCCAGTTAAGTGTATCATTAAATCGCACGCACTCTGGATACCCCTGGCAGCTGTCACCAACTGTCAAAGTTTGATTGGTAATTATCCTCCACTCATCCAACCTACTTGTCCTATGAATTCAAATTTTCTTTTTCTGATCATTTTGATAAGATCAGATAATCATTCCAGTTATGTCTATACTACAGAGAAGATCGAACCTGCTGCTGTTGATCTTCCAGGGTTCGAATTAGCAGGTCTAGTAAAGACATGCTAATTCCAACTGAGAGAGGCACTCCAGTCGATGCCGGTAGTCCTGCTTCCACGAGGAGTAAGGGAAGTCAAAGGGAGAATGTTCTCCCTTCAACTTCCTGCAGTATGGACAGTGCCAAAAGTCAAGTTAAGGTACTTCAACTTCTGTTACGTAATTAACGTAGCTGAGGTTGTGTATTTTAATTTGACTTTATCCCGTAGTGTAGACATACCCTCAGACAATTTACCTTCGTATTAGTCACGTGGAAGTGTAATTCACATGCAGAATCACCTGTAGCAATTCAAAAGCAGAAATCCTCTTCAGCCTTATTTCCTCTATATGGTGGATTGACGCTTCAGTAATCGAGCCACTGGCCGTCAATTTATCATGTCTGCTTAGACACAATAAATCGATCTCCAAGTGCTTTCCCATCAACTCTGGTACTCCACCAAGACAAGAAGAATACTCAGAGCCAATGAGAGAGCAGACCCTGCCGACCTTACCACATGAAAAGCACTGTGGTAAATCTGTTAACTTCAGCTACATTATTTGTGTAGCTGATGTAGTGTAGGGTAGATCGATGGGGGGGGAGGGGTAAGTGTACACAAGGCCTTAGTGTCCTGTTTCTTTATTGTCGATGTCTCACATACATTTAGCAAGATGCTGAAGACAGGGGACTGCAGCAGTTTCATTTAACACTTAATAATAATAATACCTTTGCTTCTCCCCACATGGATGAGTATGGTTAGAGCAGTACTGGAGAGTCCAATTCTACATTGGCTCTCTAAGTGCTGTTTAGCATTTTTGTAGCCATATTACTCAAGTACTTGATGTGCTCAGTGCACCCACAGATTTGAATATGGATGTCTTTGTCTTTTCAATTGATCTAGATATAATTGTGTAATATCTTTAGACCAAAATTCTTTGCTTCTGCTGCTACTCTTTCCAGAAGTTTTTGCACCCTTCTTATGATGAGCTAAAGGTACGTATAAAATACACCCCTCTTTCGAAAGAGGGATGTAGTCTAGACATAGCCTAAATGGAGACAATAAGAACATAAGAATGGCCATAATGGGTCAGACTAAAGGCTCATCTAGCCCAGGATTCTGTCTTCTGACAGTAGCCAATCCAATGCCAGGTGCCTCACAGGGAATGAACAGAACAGGTCACCATTAAGTGATCCCATCCTTGTGACCCATTCCCAGCTTCTAGCAAACAGAGGCGACAGACACCAATCCTGCCCATCCTAGCTAATAACCATTAATGGACCTATCCTCCATGAATTTATCTAATTCTTTTTTGAACCGTATTAAAGTCCTGGTCTTCACAGGACAATATAATTATCAGTGCTTGGTCCTGCTGTGAGGGCGGGGACTAGACTCGGTGATCTCTCAAGGTCCCTTCCAGTTCTAGCGTTCTATGATTCTATGACATGATTCAGGGATCACAAGAAGTAAAATAATCAGTCTTCTGCTTGAGGCATTAGATTTGTGCCAAAGTGGGATGATGCTAGAGCTACAACCATACTAGTAAATGAAAGACCGAATAGCTTTGTTAAAAATTAACACGCAGAACAGAGCACATAAAAGCAAATAGCAAACTAATCCAGACAGCAATTCTGTTTTGAATGAATACAGTGCTCAGCAAATTTGCAGTTGAGCCAGGCAAGTAGACAAGAACATTAATTAGTTATCAGTAAAGTAAAATGTTTCTCCCTCCAGATTATTCATGACCGCCAGTCTCATTACCTTCTTCAACACAAGATATAGCTATATGTGTACTGATGGATCTGGGAGAGTAAGAAATAGTGAACCTTTAAAGCTTCCAAGGGAAACAATTATTTAAAGTGACAATCACTGTGTGCCTTATAGCTCAGGAACCTGGATGCAACAAGGTGTTGCTCTCACCACCATATTTCAGTTTCACTACAAGAATCCTCCCCTTCCTGGTCAAATGGAGCACAAAATAAGACAACATACTTTCCTTGTATTCCTTTTCCCCCCTCACATCAAGAGCCAAGCCATTGTTTAATCACACTGGGCCACAACTTTATTTTCAGTCCTTCCTCTTTGCTGAAGAAATTCCATATCACTGCTCCAGATGGAGACACAGAGGAGAGCAGGTCCTCTCTACATTCCAACCTCCAGTCTCATGTCCATCTACACCAAACTCCAAGTGTCCTGATCCATAATAGACAGTGCCATCTCCTGCTTCTGGGCATCACTGTCTTTCCCCGTGACTATGCTGCTGTTTTTTCCTGGGCCTCTTTCCAAGATTTTGGACAGAGTCCCTTTCCAGGCTCCTTTCACAAGAATCTTCCTTTAGCAAACAGGAAAAAACGCCTATTTGCCTTAGGTCTCTTTTACACTGAGAAGAATGGAACACTGTGTAATCCTGCTGTCACATGATTGTTCCATGTCACATGATTTGGGGGAAAATTTAGACATGGGTGAGGGGCTTGCTGTAAGCAGCTTACTCCAAGGAGAATGCTCTTCTAGTCTGAAAATGGAACGTAAAAATATCATCATGTTGCTTCATGATTATTTATACAGACAATTAATTTGCTTAATTGACAATTTACCATTCTATATATGCATTGTATATGTATATAACAGGCATATATATTAATAATAGACCAATAGTAGTGCTCAGGATTTTGACAGAAAGAGCTAATAATAATATCCTGAGAAAATTGGCCAACGTTAGAACTGGGGGAATTGGGAAGTCTTGATTTCCACTCTACTCACAGGACAAAATTCTTTCCAGGAAAGACCTGCTAAAAGTTGAATTAACATTTCACTAAAGCAGCAGTGAAACCCAGAGTTGTTTCAAATTACTCTACTATTTTGTTCTTAGATTTGTAGATTACTTGAATCCCAAATTGTACCATTATTGCTCTTAATGTACTGCTTGGTTTGAACCACCTCATTGTCCAGGATAGTACTAATTGCTGGAAACAATGCTTTGTTTTCTGTGTGGTAGATTTAGTACCACGATTTACAGAGCAGGGATGCACTCAGTTCTGCAGCAAATTTGGAATTATTTGGCAATTGTAATACAACATGAAATAATTCCATAATCTGCATAGACTCTTCTGAACTGAATGAGTAAGGGACAGTAATGAGAAGGGAATCCTAGAGTGAATCTGTGAGAGACAGCAGGACCTTACTCTATGCAGAACTCTACTCCTGCATGGTTAGAACTTGCACAGCTGAGACAAGCATGTGCTATGCAATGCTGCAATCACCACCAGAAAACATCTAGGTTCTCATGTGTTTTAGGAATCTTGGATGACAGATACAGGCACTCCCTGAGTTATAAATATCCAGTTTACAAATAGCTGCATACACAAACAATAGCTCACCTGTAGCCTCAGAAAGGGACGTCCTTAGGATTTATAAAACAAAATACAGGACTATGTAGCACTTTAAAGACTAACAAGATGGTTAGTCCTGTATTTTGTTTCAGCTACACCAGACTAACACAGCTACATTTCTATCACTATTCTACATTTTAGGATTTATGGGGCCTTACCCAGCACTATTAAACTGGTGCCCCTATTCCCAACAGCAGCCAGAGGAGCTGGGTGATGATTTTTTACAGATGTGATTTTATAATCTTCACCAACATACTAATGAAATAGTTTTAAAGCAGATTTGAAATGCAGGTCCTGTAGACTAACAAACTAAATTTAGAAGCTGGCAGTATGTACCTTAGGTTGGCAAATGCATGTTAAATGGCTTCACTGCCACTTGAATGGCTCTTTCACAGGTTCAATGTTCTGCTAATAGGTTTGTCTGTCCCTTTCACTTTTTCATTTTCACTCACAAGGAAGCAGTCACAGAAAAGAGATGGAAAGACGTGGGTACAGGGCCATCCATAGGCACATGCAGAATACTGAGCCATGAATTAAGTAGTGCCTATGCTGTGTATGCGTAGCGCCAGCTCAGGCAGCCCCAATCTCCCACCTCCCAGACTCTGCTCCACCTCTTGTCACAGGTGGCCTAATCCCCTGACCCCCACTCTACCTCTAGCCCTGGAGTCCCAGTCCCCTGACTCCTTGGCCCCTGTTCCACCTCCTGGCCCCAGCACCCCAATCCCTCAGCCCTCTGTCCAGGGGTGGACTGCCCCGGCAGGACACTGGGAATTTCCCGGTGGGCCGTCCTCCAAAGGGCCGGCTGGAGGCTGCTGGAGGAGGAGGGTGATTGTGATGGGGCACTGCAGCCCTGCATTTTAAATTCCCTGGCGCCACGTGCAAGCCATGTATGGGGCATGGTGGGGCTGGGGGAGCGCATGTGCGGCGTGCTCAAATGCCGTGCAACAGATGAGAGGGGAGATGCCTGGGCACGGCCCGGGACTTTAAAAGCGCTCGGCCCAGAGTTGCACCAGGTGGCCCCGCTCAAGGCTTGGCACAT
>CM057845.1:138713009-138728854 GCA_030068395.1 Apalone spinifera | reverse complement strand
TAATAAATAGCACATTTTATCTCTGAAGCAGATGATTTCTAAAAAATTGTAGACCAGTGTTATCAGATCAACCTTCAAAAAAATAAGTCATGATGACATCATAGTTAAAAGGCTTTGTGATTTTTTTTGTTAAATAAGAAATGATTCCTTTTTGTAAATCAGGCAATCTTTGACTTACCAAAGAATCAGAAATCTAAGAAAGATAGTCTAAGTTTAAGAACCCAAATCCACAAAATCACTTAAGCACCTACATTTCAGGCTTAAGTAGCTAAGTCTTGAACTGATGTGCCTTGAGTCCTAGTTTTGACTCCACTGTGAGCTGCAGAATCCTGTTGAGCTCTGTAGATACCTAAACTCATTCAGTGCTGAAAAGTTTTCAGGGTAAAAGTTACCTAAGTTTCTGTCTCTTAGCATGGGCACTGGTGCCTCCCTCTGTGCATCCAGATGCTTATCTTCTATCTTATTTAAGACCTAGCCAGGAACTGGAAGAAGACAGGCTTTAGCTGCCTAAGTCATATGAGGCATTTGTGCTCTCAGCCTGCCTACTGGATTCTGTCCAATTCAAAATCCAGATGGAGGAGGGTTAGGGGGTGGTGCCCACTTTAACATTTAGCCCAGTGGTTATAGTACTTACTGGAGATGTGGGAGACTCAGACCCAATTACCTCCCTCTACCTGAGGGAAAGAAAACACTTGAACAAACATCTCAACCATCTTAGGAGCACGGAGCCATTAAGTAATTTGACTTAGGGTTCCCTCAATCTCTCTTTTTGAAGCTGGTTCTCTGTGTCTGGTATTAAATATCAAGGATGGAGTTATGACAGGTATGCTCCCTTATCTGGTTCCCCATGACTGTTAGAAATAATATGAACAGGGGTGTCATTAAAAGCCAGGATACTGGTCCACAATAACTCTACTTTTGGAACAATAGTTGTATGTCAATTGTGAGGAAAATTAACTTGGGGCCTGAAATTTTCTCATATTATAAAGAAGGCCTATAGGACAATATTTATCATCATGCATTCTTCTCTTTCTCTAACCAGGCCAGATTAAAGAGGGATCAATGAGAAATACTTTATTGACCTTAGCATTAACTGAATTTTCTTTTTTTGAAGAGTTGCTTTGAGGTTTGAAAGATTCTTAGCATCCAGATATTTAATACACACAAATCTGTTTAAAGGGAAATTAAGTCCATAATAAAAGGCAGTTCCAGAAAGTTAATAGGAAAAGCATTTCACATTATCCTAGTTAACTTAGTCATGGGGTAATGTTTGTGTTAGATTGAAGAGGTGGTCAATGGAAATGGAATGTTAGTGTTAAAAGAGAAATGTTTATCAATGGGTAAATTTAATAGTGCATCAACCAGTATACAAATAAGGGAAAACAGCAACGTAGTCTAAATTGCAGTAATCTGGTCTTCCTTAGTTGTGCAAAAATGTGACACTCATCCCCTACAGATTCACTTTGGAGCAAAGGGTACTCTACACAGCCCCATTTTAATATTTATGGTGGGGCTGAAATATAGTACCTCTGCTCTGAGGTTAATGCCACTCAAGATACTGGATTCCACTTATTCATCTGAATGCTAGAAAAAGGGAGGCTGTAAATTGAGTAGAGGTGTACCAAAAATATGACAAATGAATATGGGATCCAAGAGTGACCAGCACCTCCAAAATTATTTTTGCAAGTTCTGTGCCAGTGAATCCTAACTTGAATTTATACCCATGAAAAGAACTTACATTTATGTGAACTTAACACCTTTATTTCCATCTGCATCTTCTAACTTTGCATTATCAGTAACATGAATGGCTTTATAGAGCTTCTGAAAGCAGGAAAACAAACAAGCAAGCAAAAAAACCAGGCACTGTTTACAATGTCTATATGCATAAAAAAGAGGTTAGTTGTATCCACCTCTAAAATATGAGAGATTTCATTTCACCCATTCAAATGTATTTTCGCATTGATGATGAGGCCTAAGGAAGGGCATACTTTTAAAGTACAATAAGTTTGTTATATAAGAGCCAGGACCTGCAAAAAATAGTATTTGGAATCATACATAGAGCTTTCCCACCTGTCTTGGCCAGAACCCATTGGACAGTGAGGTTGCTCAATACTCCTACTTAGTAACCCTAACAGAAGGGCCTAAAAGGAAGGTGAAAAGAGGATAATAATATCATTTGCTCTCTCCTCTACTTATTATGCACCAACCACTGTAGTTGGCCAGCATCTTGAAGTCTTTCCAAGACTGACATAGCTATTATTCCTATTTTGCCTGCTGAGAAGCCACTTGGAGAACTTTCTTTCAGATACCTCCTGGGAACTCCTGCTGCTTTGTGATCTCCCCACACACTCTCACATAAGCTCAGTAGTAAATCTTGTCCTAAATGACCATTTCTCTTGTGCTCTCTGTCTGTGCCATGCCAATCTAGTGTGTATGAGGATATACTGTGAAATGAGAAATGCAACCAAGGGACCAGATGTTCAGCTAAAGTATTTATTGTCACAGCTCCATTCACTTCCATTGTAATTTACACATGTTAAGATTCTGGCCTCAGGAGTTTAACAAGAATTTTGGGATCAAAATTCATCAAAGAAATCGAACCAAAAGTGCGGAGAGTATGATCAGTGTTCAGATTAAAAGTGAGCCCATGTTCAGCAAAACTTTGGTTTGGGTTTTGACATAAAGTATTCTAATTTAGAAGTTATTCTAAGTGTTTTGTAAACAAAAATCTTACATCTTGTTTCTAAAATTCAGCAATGAAGCCATATGGACTTCACGCTTTTTGGATTTTAGTGACTTAATTGCCTGTATTATAGGATAGGAGAATACTATAATGAAATAAGAATTTTGTCCATTTCTTTTTTGGAAGAAAGTGTCAAAGAATTCGGAAGAGATGGGGGTCTAGAGGGGATTCTAACTTACAAAACAGTTGTATAGTAATGAGAAAAGGCATCTGCAGTTTCATTTTCTTTAGAGACTAAATGGCTATCCGGAAAATGAATACAGTAACATTTTGTTTCACAGCTTTTGATTTTAGTGTGATTTGCCAGGAGGTGAATAGCTTTGTTATGAGACTAAAAACAGTTTGGATGTCATCATGAGATGGGCTAACATGAGCAAGTCACACTATAGGTCTTTCGTTCATTATTTATCCACCATGGAACAGCCTAAGTAGGCAAGCCTGAGGGAGCACCTCAGCAAAGCATTCTATGATTCGGTGGCAAGAGCACTGGAGGAGGAAAGACCCCACCCTATTCAAATCTTTTCTCCTCCTCTAGCATGTGGGGAGGGTATTGAATCGGGTTTTGCCGCATCCAAGGCAAGTCCTCTAACCACTCAAGTGTCTAAACTATCTGACTCCAGGTAATGAGTTCCCAGCCATGGCTTGTGAAGAAGAGAGAGGTGTCTAGTTTCAAGAAGGTGCAGGGCTTAGGACACCACCCTCTTATCAGCAGCTCTGTGCCTAACATGATGGCTTTTATGAACTGCATTCTAAGGTGCATACTTCTCTCCATTCATTTTATATGGAGTCCGGGTGTCTAACTCAGGCTCTCTGAGACTCACAAATAAAATCATGAGGGTTGGCAACATGACTGCCAGTACAGCAACTGTACTCACCTGCTTGCCACTTCCTCTGAAATCACACAACATCCAGCTATAGGGAGAGATGGTATGAGTGGACTTCTATTATCTTGAGGGAAGAATGTCTCACAAGTTTTGCTACTGCCCCAGGCCCATGTTTATAGTCATAATACATGGTAAAACATTATCCTCTGTTCCTTGCAGAAGCAGACAGTATGATATGATCCTTAGTCACACACTTTTAAATGAAGTTCAGTGCACTAGAACTGTAGAATCACTGACCTGCACGGTAAGATTAAGCAGAATTTTTAATCCTTGAGTTCAGAGAAAATAAATAATTATGAGGGGATGGAGGAAGGAAAGGAAAAAAATATGAAAACTTCCTTAGCATGTAATAATGTTGTTCTGGTGTTGCTAAATATTTTTTACTAAAGACTAAAATGGCATTGAAATATTTGTAAAACCTTAAATCTGTACTGTTTTTTCTTTGCATTGATGTACTTGGTTCAAAGGGAAACTGTCGGATCCAAAACATGTTTGATTAAAATTTAAGATAGCCTATTCCAGTATGCACAATTATGAAGGAGGAGGAGAAAAAATCATGAACTATGATTGTTAGAATCTCTGGGGCAGTTTTTAGCAAGACTCAAAATGAATATGCCCAAATCTTAAGCAGAGAAAAGCTTCAGAGGGGTAGCCAAGTTAGTCTGTAACAGGAAAAACTTAAAAAACAACAAATAGTCTATTAGCACCTTCAAGACGAACAAAATATGTAGATGATATCACACGCTTTTTAGACTAACTCGGCTACCTCTCTGAAGCTTATTTATTCACTGTCCCTTTTTTTTTCTTCCTCCCCTCCTTTTTTCCTCCTTTTTTTCCTCCTGTTTTTCCTTCTTCCCCTTTCCCTCCTTCCCTTATTTATTCTTGGATCTGGACTTTAATACTCCAATCATCTGAAAAAGTGGGTTTTGCCTAAGAAAGCTCATGATACCATCTACATGTTTTGTTAGTCTTTAAGGTGCTACTAGACTATTTGTTGTTTTTTAAGTTTTCCTTAAGCAGATAAGTTATTTTTATTTATTACAAGTGGATCAGGTAATATGTTTACATAACATGGATGTAACAATAATTAAAAGTCTAACATGAAAGAGTAAAATCTTGAAAATCTAGAGTCTTTAAAGTTCAGTCTGCAAATTGCCCAATTTGATATGTTACATTTAGGAGCTTTAGAGAAGTAGTGGTAAAGTACAGATTGATTTTATTCCTATTTTCTTAAACTATTCAAGTTTGCTGCAAGTTTTCAGATGAATACAGTCTAGACACACTCTTATCCACTAAATTACGGTGAGAAATGAGTAGTCATTTCACTAGAATGTGCTAGCATTTTAATGTTAGGCAGAAATAACATTCCATGCCAGCAAAAACTTATTGCTCAACAGTAAGCACACATGCCCATATAAGGCAGCTGGAAGTCACTTCCCTTGCATGAAGGTAAAGCTTTTCCTGAGGTTTCAGATTTCCCACAAATGGAAAGGCAATCAGATTGCTAAATGACGTACTTATTCTCATGGTTGGGAGTTCATCTGGGGAAAAAATATCCAGCTCCAGATTAGTAACATCAGCATTGTTTCCTGTTCCTGTAAATGTTAAGGGGGGAGAGGCATTCATTCACAAAAAGGAGTCAAGATATGTGCCACATGGGAACGAGCCTGTTACGGGATAATCCCAAACAATTAGAAGGCTCAGAAATTATGTAGTTCCTCACGTCAGTGGAAGGATTTTTTGTTTTGTTTTGTTTTGTTTTTAAACTATGAATCATGAAGATCTGGAGCAGATACAGGGATACTCCTAAAACATCAGTGTGGGTTATGATGCAAAGAATGTAGGTGGAACAGCATTGACAGTAGCCCCTTAATTCCTGCTGCTTCAACCAATTTATCCTACCAAGTGCTTTAAAATGCTAAGTATCACTATGAGATCAAATTCATTTAGTTTATTCAATTAATTATGTATTCAAGTGTAGATGGGACATGTCACTATTCTGTTTCCAATGGGATTTCTCAGAATAAGATACTACCCATCACAAACAAAGGTGGCAAAAACAGGTCTGTAATATATGCTAGATATTTGAGACGTGAAAAAACCCTGTTCTAAAGAGGTTGCAGTACAAATGTCATTTTTATATACTCCTTGCAATGAAGACTTGAGCAATTGCTTAGTGAAGAATTAAAGTGCCGACTTATTTTTGTGAGTACTTTCTACTGCTACCTATACTTAGGCACTGACTGCAGTCTTGTATTATACTATAGGGCTTTTTAACTGGGCTGCAACTTTGAGTGGTCTCTTAAGGCCACAGTTCCCTTTGCAGCAGCCTCTCTCTTTTCTTTTTCAGAGCCCTCTACAGACTCTCCACAGACTCTCTTATATCAGTCCTACCATCCACCACTGGAGGATGATTAAGTTCTGCAAACAGTCCCATCAAAAAAGTCCATCACTGCAATCCAAAGGGTCACAACACTTAACTTTGCCATCCAAACAGACTTCTTCCCCTGCCACAGCCTGCTCTTCGCAAAATTGCTTCCATTGGTCTCTCTTCCTGGAGGTTAGCTTGCTGGCTTCCTTCTCTTATCTCCCCTGTTCCATGGCACTAGTCACACTATATACTGACTTCCTCCAGAGAGCTCCCTGAGATTGGGTGGAAGACAGGGAACTCCTGTCTAAGTCTATACTACAGGGCTGCTTAACCCAGGCCCTTAAAGGAACACTGTCCTTGGGTTTTCTCCAGATCCAGTCTCTAGTTTCTTCCAACCAACTCCTAATTCCTTTCTTCAATTATCAAGCCATTTTCTTAGCCCTTGTTCATTCCAGCTCCCTGGAATGAGGTCATCTGGCCCCTTCTATTTTAAAAGGGCCAGTATAATCTATGACAGTATTATCTAATATAGGAAGGAGAATGTTTCTATGTTTGTGCGCTAACAACTTGGACACTAAAAGGGCTACTGCAACCAAACTGTGTATGGAATAACCTTTTATTCAGGAGAAGATTTTAAGGTACTGTGGGAGGGAAGAGATGAGAGACCGACGCCTCTCCCCAAGGCTGCACAGAGTTTGGTAGTGTGGGGAAAAGCGGCTTCCCGGGGGAAGTGGTGAGAATAGTCGCTCACTAAGGCCGGCGGAGGGATAACCTGTCATCCAGGAGAAGGTTTTAAGGGACTGTGGGAGGGAAGAGATGAGAAACCAACACTTCTCCCTGGGGCTACACGGACCTTGGCAGTGTGGGGAGAAGCGGCTTCTTGGGGGAAGCGGCGGGGCCAGTCACTCACTAAGGCCAGCAGAGGGACAAGGAAGCGGAGGGTGGACTCGGGCGCCAGCAGCAGGCGCGTGGCTCCCTTCTGCCTCCCTCCCCTCAAGCTCCTCACCTCAGTTATATCAATTGTCAACTTATATTTCAACAATGTATACTGACAACGCACAAGGACAGTCACTTAAAGTAGTTGGAATTGATTTGGAGACATCTTGCTTTTCACATGGACAACTCTATATTGCGTTGGAAGTGGAAAAAATTTGTACATATTTGTTAAGAATAAT
The DNA here is from genome assembly GCA_030068395.1 of Apalone spinifera. Taxonomy (NCBI): domain Eukaryota; kingdom Metazoa; phylum Chordata; order Testudines; family Trionychidae; genus Apalone; species Apalone spinifera. The sequence continues at coordinate 138,721,681 of CM057845.1, read as the reverse complement.
GAAACAAAAAATACAGTTTACAATAAAGTTTTTGATGATAACATGTAAAATTGGTTATTTTATACTTTTTATATATATATATTTTAATCCCTATAGAACTCAGTGCAACTTTTCTACCATTCAAAAAATGATAATGGACTACTGTTATTCTAAATTTTTTTCCTCCACTTTCCCGAGCAACGCCGGATAACTCCTGCTAGTACATTATAAAATAAGGTAAGTTTTGGTTAAAGAGGAACCAGAGGCTCAGGATTTTAGTTATTTTCATTACTTTTCATTTCTCGGTTACTTGCTCAAATCTGCCCAAGTTTGACGGTGATCAGTATGATGTGACATTCATGGTCAGAGTCTAGTTTCTACTGACTGGAGTTGCTATGACAATAGTATCATAACATTTTGCATAAACTTGTTCTGTCATTAGACTCTAAATGTACAAGCATAGAGACTAAATTATCCTCTTAGCCAGGGTGCAGACAAGTGTGTGGAAGAACAGTGTCAGGAAACTTATACCTACAGCTGGCCATGCTGTATCTGACCTGTGGCTAAACTGACAGGTTAGCATCATTCAGCAGTATTAAAAATTCTACGTTGAGGCCCCTCATAGATAAGGTCAGGGTATTGAGAGACTACCCAACCCCAATGACTAAGAAGCAAGTCCGACAGCTGCTGGGGCTAGCTGGGGACTACCGGCGGTTCGTGCTGGACTTTGCGACCATAGCCGGTCCCTTGACCGACCTGACCCGGAATACCCAACCAACAAAGGTACGGTGGACTCCGCAGTGCAAGAAGGCCTTGCAGGACCTGAAGGACTGCCTGACCCACCCACCTGTTCTGAGGCACCCAGATTTCTCCCTGCCCTTCATAGTCCAGACGGATGCCTCCGAGGTGGGGCTGGGCGCAGTCCTCTCACAGGAGACGGAGGGGGAGGAGCACCCCATACTCTACCTGAGTAGGAAATTGATAGTCGGGGAGCGGAATTATGCTACAATCAAAAAAGAAGCCTTAGCAGTGAATTGGGCAATTGACTCACTGAGGTATTATCTTGTAGGCAATGTGTTCAAGCTTGTGACCGATCATGCCCCACTCCGATGGATCCACTCGATGAAGGACAGCAACGCCAGAGTGATGAGGTGGTACCTCGCCCTACAGCCTTATCAGTTTGAGGTCACCCACCAGCTGAGTAAGGCGCACGGGAACATGGACTTCTTTTCCCATCTGCACAAGGACTCAGACATGGGGGATGCGTTGGATCTAAGGGAGGGTGCATGTGATGGGGCGGCTTCTGCACCCTACACGACCAAGGTGCCATCCCCAGCATGCTAGGAATAAGCGGCGGCCCCGCACCGGCTCCGGCCCTGCACAGCTTGCTCCACCACACTCAAGGAAGGGGCCGGGGGTGCGAATGGGCCGGGAGCGCCTGAGCTCACAGGGCCCTGGCGTGAGCAGGGAAGCCGCAGGGCCGGCGCGCCAGCACCGTGGGAGGCAGCGCATACGCAGAGCTCTCAGCGGCTCCAGCCTGAGCCTTAGGGGGCCAAGAGCCAGGGAAGGGGGAGTGGCTGGAGGAATGGACACAGGCCCCTCCCCTGGCGCACCGGACGTCGCAGCGGCGGGACGCTCAAAAGGAGCACCACCACCAGTGCAGGGGGAGGAGGAAGAGCTGGGGTGCGCCGGGCCAAGGTGCACCGAGCGAAGGAGCACAGAGGAGAGGCGTGCGGAGGAGACGGCAGGAGCAGCCCGGCGGGATGCCTCACGGGGGTTGCAGGAGCCGCCCCTATGGGGGCCACTGGACAAGACCGCCACCGCGGCTCGGCGGGGGAGGTAGGAAGCGACCCAGGGCAGGGTATTAAGCTCGGGGGATTGGTGTGTTTCAGGATGGATTCTTCCCCCCACCAATCGGAACTGGGGCGCGTCCTTAGGGCCCTGGGTCGGGGCTCGGAGTGGGGGTAGGACTGAGCCCCCGTACCTCACCTCACCGGCCTGCTGACGCACCAGAGGAGAGGAGGATGCTAGGAGAGGACCACACCTTGTTTCTGGTAGGTAGCCAGTAGGTATTGCAATATCCATTTTATGTATATATTAATTTAAATAAAGCTTTAACTACATGTTCTCAATGCCATTACCTGTCCTCTCCCTCTTAAAGTACGAATCCTGCAATTATGGATAGGCTTAACTTGAATCACAAATAGTCCCACTGAAATTAATAATTCTGCATGTGTTAAAAGGTTTCAGGGTTAGCTGTGTTAGTATGTTTCAGCAAAAACTAACAAGGATTCCAGTGATACCTTTAAGACTAACAATTTTATTATGCAAAAACAATGCGGCACCTTAAAGACTAACAGATTTTTTTGAGCATAAACTTTTGTGGGTAAAAGACTTCACCAGACTGATTTTTACCCATGAAAGCTTATGTCCAAATAAATCTCAGAGAGTATGTCTACATTTGCATCCCTAGTTCGAACTAGGGTGCAAGTGTAGACATACCCAGAGCTGCTATTGATCTTCCAGGGTTCAAATTAGCAGGTCTAGTGAAGACGCGCTAATTCAAACTGAGAGGGGCACTTTGGTCGATGCCAGTAGTCCTGCTTCCATGAGGAGTAAGGGAAGTCGAAGGGGGAATGCCAGCGTCAAAAGTCGAGTTAAGATACTTCAGTTTCAGCTACACAATTAATGTAGATGAAGTTACGTATCTTAATTTGACCTTAGCCCATAGTGTAGACATACCCTTAGTCTTTAAAGTGCCATAGGACTCCTCATTGTTTTTGCAGATACAGACTAACATGGCTACCCCCCTTAGAATTTTATTATGGCATATGCTTTCATGAGTTGCAGCTTGCTTCTTCCACAATAAGATTGTTAGTCTTTAAGGTACCACTGGACTCATTGATCCTGAGTTTAAAGTTAAGCATGTGCAACTTTTTGCACAATTGGTATATTTCACCCTTCATGTCCTGCTATGAACAAAATACAAGGGATAAAGTTTTCAAAATCATAGTCAAATTCCCATTTTTAAAAGCTACATAATAGGCACATAGGTTCTTATGGATCACTGAATGGAACTTGGGTTCCTGAATGCCCAAGTTATTTCCGGAAATGGGACTTGGGCACATTTGAAAATTATAATTCAAGACCATCAAGAGAGAGGCTATGTCTTTCTGTTTTTTCATGCATAGGCTCCAGAGCATGCACAGAAAAAAACAGTGGGAGTTCAGAACCCACTGGCAGCACAACCAGTCAGCTACTTCTCTTCCCACCAGTAGGCCCTACTAATCAGCTCCTCCTCCTCTTTCCCAGCACCTCCCAACTGCCAATGATCAACTGTTCAGTGGTGTGTGAGAGGCACTGGGGGGAAGGAACAGAGTGGGGTGCAGTGGGGGTGGGAAGAGATGAGGCCTAAGGGGAAGGGATGGAGTGGTGTTTTGCCTGGCGGGGGTTGAGCACTTTGAGAGAAATAAGATATTTGATACTTCCTAGAGCAAGAGGCCATGCGCTTTCTTAGGGATAAAAAGATCTCTGGCTGTCATGGCATGACAATTAGAATTTCTACAATGATTTGGATAATTGGAGTCCCTGTTGACTGTTTGATAATCAGGGAGAACTGTCCAAAGTGTACAAACAATCCTATAGTTTTTTCTTTGAATATTTTTAAAAATATCAGCTGAGTTTTGTCAGCTCATAGCGTTCCAGATCACCAAGTGTTTGAATTGCTCACATCTTATAAGTCTTGCATTTCCAAAGGTAATAAAACTAAGAGTTATGAGTGTTTAACGAGTGATAGCTTTTTTTTTTTTTTGCAAAGGAGATGATAAGGTGAAGTTAGGCCACAAAATCAGAAGCTTAGTTCAAACAGAAATCAGCACAGAGTCACATTCCCCCCCAAAATAACAACTCAGGCTGGACTGTCAATTTCATTATTCGCTTAAAGTGCTGTCACTTGTACAATGAAAGAAAGGATGTTCGGGGCTTGCAAATGTGTTAGTCCTTCTTGGTCCAATAAAGATACATTCCTCTGTCTCTAGAGGAACACTTCAGTGGCTATTGTTTATCACAGTTCAGAAAGCTCCCTCACTTAATTCTTTGCATTTATAATATAAACAACCCAAGAATAGGCCTCAAATACTACAAAAAATATTATACCAGTCATAGAAAAATACGTGTCTTGTATATCACTGCAAAAATATCCATTAAAGAATCGCCTCAAAATATCAATTGCACAATCATTTTAAGAGATTATACCTAAGCAGGATACAAATCCCTAGCTATGAATGTACGTGACTCCTTTTCAGTATTATGGGAGATGTGAACATGTGTCCAAGGCAAAATCTGATCCAAAGCTTTTTAATTCCATGCGCAGCAAGGACCCAGAAAAGAAAATACACTGAAAAAAGGAGTTGCTAAAGGAACATAATCTGTTAAATGAACACATTTTCTGTGTGTCAGATCAAAATGCATTAGCTAAAACAATATATGCCTCTTAACTGAATAAATTAGCATACTTTATGCTTGCCACAATATTTCTTTTCATGAGGCAATCCAATTGACAGGTATTCTGTGAATAGATTTCCAGAAAATATGTATTTGTGGGTTTAGAGGAATTAGAGTTATCATTATTATTATTTATTTATTATTAAATGTCAGTCAATGCTGATTTCACAAAACACACACACAAACCATCAAAAATATTTCCATTGATAACCAAAATTTACAGAATAAGAAAAATATTGCTTGAGAAATTAGAGTTTGATTTAAGGATATTTACTTTGAATATTTTTACTTGTGACAATTTGTGTTTAACCATTATAAAGCTGACCTTTGAATCCCAAGATTTACAACAGCATTAAATAGTTACTCTCTGACATTTTCATTCCCTGAGACACAAGGTGGATGAGGTAATAAATTTTATTGGACCCACATCTGTTGGGCTACGTCTAGACTACAAGCGTCTTTCAGAAGAAGCTGTTTTCAGAAGAGATCTTCTGAAAAAAATTCTTTCAAAAGAGAGTGTCCACGCTGCAAAAGTGCATCAAAAAGCAATCTGCTTTTTCAAGAGAGCGTATCCAGACTGAATGGACGCTCTCTCGCATGTAAGCTGTGATTGCTATGGATGGAATGACCACCAGGGCACCTGTGCTTTTTCCTCTTCTTCTGAAAGAATTCCCTCTTCCCCGTGCACACATGCCTCTATGCAAAAGAGCTCTTTTGTAAAAAAGCTTCTTCTTTATAAAATGAGGATTACCAATGCCGGAAAAAAACCCCTCTGTTCTTTCGATTTTCTTGTGGAAGAACACAATTGCAGTATGGATGTTCCTCAAGTTTTGTCAGAAAAACAGCTGTTTCTCCGACAAAACTCTGTAATGTAGACATACCCTTGGTGGGAGAGACAAGATTTTGAGCTACACAGAGCTCTTCTTCAGTTCTCCAGAAAGCTTGTCTCTCTCACCAACAGAACTTGATCCAATGGAAGATATGACCTTACCCATCTTGTGTCTCCCATAGCCTGAGACCAACAGGGCTAGACCACCACTGCACTGTTTCCATTGTTTGACTCACAAACACCCCTAATTTCTATTTAAATGGATAAAAATTTTTAAAAAAAACCTTAAAACACATATATCCATCAAATCATAATAAAAATAAAAGCTAAATTATTCTAAGCTTAATTTTTAGCACTATCGATATTTCCAGAAACTCTGATTTTTGAGATAGAAGAATAGCCTACCAGAACTAGGATGTAATGCTATGTTTAACTTTTCAAGAAAATAAAAGGAAATGTGTTATATATATTGCTACCAGATTTCTTCCTCTGATTTTAGTACAGTCTACAATGGTGTTTGTCCTTTGAGATGTTTGTCTTATAGCAAGAACAACCTCTTCTTTCTAGAATTCTGAGCAAATGCAGGATTAGATTCAGTAGAAAATAGATTTTTCTTCTGATCTGCAATGCCCCAGTTACAAATGTTTGACTTTGCAAATGAAAAACTGCTGTATATAGCAATCATCATCAAAAGTGAGCTCCACAAACTATTCTCAATATTTTAGGATTTTCTCAGGATGTTCTAATATGGGGGCACACTCAAATACCCAGGAAAGAATTGAAACTATGGCCAAAGTTCTGGTGTACATGTCAATAAGAGTTCCCCCAGAAGATATAAAAGTTAGAAAAGTTTACCTTTGAACTATAGATAAAATGACTTAATCTCCAGTAGAGCTTTATGCTCATAGCACCAAGGCATAATAGTATTGAAAGCACATTGAGGATTGTAAAAATTTTGTTTTTAAACTGATAATCAGAATAAGATGCCTCCAGCCCACTACTGAAAGTGTCTCATAAATAAAGTAATTCAGTGAAGTGGATAAGTGCCCTGTTCCTATAGCAACTATGTCATTGCACAGCTGGATCTACGGGGGAAAAACATCACTAACTGCTGACCTGATTATTTCATGAGTAGTACAGAGCAATTGTTTTAGACTGCAAATAGGGAAAGCTTTAACCAATACACATGCTTCCAATCTAAGAATAAAATTCTGACGGTGAACAAAGCTATCACTCAGTACCTAAATAATAAGAATGGCCGTGTATCCAAATATTTAAAAATGATTCCCTTACAAAAAATTAGACATAGGTGAACCACAAAAGTTCATAAAAAGTTGTGGAAGAGGGAAAAGTGCTGAAGAAAAAACTAGTTAACATTTCCAAAACTTTGTCAACATCTACATTAGAATCAGTCCAAAATACTTTGGAGACAGACTCTGTATAATTCTTTTTCTTATGGACTTCATTCACTGGTACAAAATAATCTCTATGTAGATTCTGGAGATGTGTGCATCTGACTGTGAATCTGTCCATCTGTGTGTCTCTCTGTGAGTCTGTTCAAGAACTCCTCCTACTCAGTAAGAGCTAGGAGCACGAAATTTGATATGCAGCTTCCTCTTATACTACCTTACAGCAACCTAAAAGGTTGGGTGTGCCAAGAAAACAGGAAGTGCCAGGGATGGAATGATTTTTCAAAACATGGAATGGGAGGGGCATGTAATGGGAGCAGGGACATGATAGTGAGATGGCCACGGGGGGAAGGGAGAGCCACAAGCCCGCAGTGGAGAGCTATATTGCAGTTATACCACCAAAAGAATGGCTGGAGCTCTGCCATCTTGCCTTTCACCAGAGCTGGTAAGTAGACCCCCCATGTCCCAAAGCCCTCCCCACAACCCTTGGCCACAGCACTGGAGGGGGGAAGCCCCCGGCAGCTGGTGGGGACTGCAGGCAGAATCAGAAGGCCCCTGGTAGCCAGGGATGGGAGGAGACAAAGGGCTGTGCCAGCTTGGGGGGCCTCGGGGAGGAAGGGAAGTTTCCTGCTGGCCACAGTGGCTGGGAGGGGGAAAGGAGAAAAGGCCCTTGCCACTGGGGTGGAAGGAAAGAAAACCCCAAGTCCCTTCTCACACCTCAATCTCACTCTCTCATGCATCCATACTCCAGCCTCCTCCCCTGCTCCTCCCTCTCCCCAACATCCCCAAGGCCCTGCCATGAATTCTGCACGTCTAGCCCCCTGCCCTTAATGACTTGGGCAATGCCAGGTCATTCTTTTAATGTCCACACAATTTTGTTTCTGTCTCAGCTTCAACTTGGTATGTGTATATTCGGATTCAAAACAGAAAGTCCAAGGGGGCAAGGCTTTTGGATTTGATAGGACTGAACTAGAGTATCTATTTAAGAGAGAAGAAACTGTTCTGATCAGTGGGGCTGACAGCTTCACTGGCAAGTTGTGGGGGAGGCCTGCTCTGCACCCCCAGAAGGGCAGGGCTAAGGGTAGACAGCACTCGGTTCTGCCCACAGTGCACTGTGCGGTGTTCCAGCAGAGATTTAAAGGGCTCAGAGCTCTAGCTGCTGGCACTGCTGCAGTAGCAGGGGTGGCGACCAGCAGCTCTGGGCCCTTTTACATAACCAGGTCCCAGGGCAGTTGCCCTCTTTGCTCTTCCCTTCCCGACCATTGGCAGGCCTGGCTCTGATAAAGCAAAATCTCTTTAGCTTCTGAAAACTAAGATTTTTTTTTTTAATAACCAGTACTCACAAGTTTAGAGATGCTTATGCTTTACTTAGCCCGAAGCAGCGACATCTGTCTTCTATGTGTGTTACCCATGTAATCTATGTTTTACAACTCATTTTTGTTTTCTTAATAAAAAAATAAGAAGGGCTCTAAGAAGTTTTGCCAGATATATTTCAGCTGCATTTCTGCTCATTTAATCCTGCAATCATTGCTCAAATTAAACTGCCTTTGAAGACATTCATTTCCATTGTGTGAGCAAAACAACTGCAGGATTTGACTATTTGACTGACAAAATAAGATGTTTAGCAGTGGATGTACCTGCTGCTTTTGCTTAGGGGCTGTCCTTAGAACATTTGACTAAGACTTGTAACATTTGATTGTTTTGTTTATAACAAAGGAAGTGATCAAATTAACCACAGACCATTTGTTTCTGCTGTTGTCAAGTCATGTTGTTTCTTCCTGATGCCTAAACACACTACAATGCAGCTCTCCTATTTGCAGAGTCCGTTCATTTTTCAGTGATGTTAGCATAAATTGGTATTTTACCAATACAAATGACTGAGGCCTACATTTTCAGAAGAACAGGTGAGTGCTAACAGGGAGTTTAGAAAGGGAGTTCTCCAGGTAAAGGAG
>CM057845.1:138635743-138676747 GCA_030068395.1 Apalone spinifera | reverse complement strand
GATACTGGGCTAGATGGACCTTTGGTTTGACCCGGTACGGCTGTTCTTATGTTCAGTTGCCATTAGTAACTTTCTCACCTGGTCCTTGTTCAGCATTTAAACATGTCCTTTTGTGCCAGTATTGCTGTACTTTGCTTGACAATGTAAAGCTGTTTTATCAAAGCATTAAACCTGTGACTTTTTTTAAACCAGCTTTTTACAGAGATCATCATCGAACAAACAGAACGCCCAGTGTCCTATATGAAATTAAATGGCCAAATAAGGGCAATAGAAATCTCTTCCTTCTAATCTGAAGATACTGTAAAACATTTTTCATATTATACAATAATATTTTTAGAAGTTATACTACTACTTCAAAGTGTTAGGCATTTGTTGTTTATGACCCTTATCAGCAGAGTTACTGAGCACCTCCCAAGTAGTTGAAGAGAAACAAAATGAATTCTCTCTCTCCTTTTCCTGCCAGTAAGACAGCACTTGAATAGTCATCACTTTTTATTTTTATTTTATTTATTTAGGTTCAGGATTAATTTTTGGAGAAGAGCTATTGGGAGGGTATAATGGGTTGTGATCACAGAAGTCTCTCTGCGTTATTCCCCCTGTATATGGCTCATAATGGTGATACCCACCTTCCTGCCTTCTGGGGTTCGTTCTTTCCTGCTGGGCCAGATACTCTGGTCTCCCCCAGATAAGGCATAGGGTTGGGCTTGCTGCCCCCTGAAGAGCAGCACAGACACCGAATCACTTCATCTCTGGGAGGGCTCAGTTCTAAGGACTCAGCACTCACGAAGCCAACCTCCAAACAGGACTAAAACCCCAAAGAAATCCATCTTATCCTGTGTAAAAGTTCCGCACAGAGAGAGCTTATACGGTTGACTCCCTTTATCAGTGAAAGAGAGGTGCACAGTGGTTGCTTCCCCGTCTCGCCATCTCCCCCGCTCCAGGTAACAGTTACTTACACTGGGCCTGATAATAAACAAAGGTGTTTTTCTGAGCACATAAAATAGGATTTAAGTAGTTGCAAGTAAAAACAGATCAAAGTAAGTTAATAAATGAAAATGAATAAAAAAAGTTTACTAGTTCTAATCCATTAAAACTTGTTACATGCAAATTCTTACCCTAAGCATCTGTTCTTATTTCAGGTATAAGCTTCAAATCATAGTAGATCTGTTACTCCGACTTTTTTCTACAGAAGGGCTGGGCAAAAGATGGTCTGTGGGCCGGATTTGGCCTGCCAAGCTGCCAGATCTGGTCCACAAGAGCATCAGTCAGATCCCTGCCTGCCCTCCCCCAGAAAACCAGCTGCAGGGCTGCATATGTTGCTGAAAACTGAGAGCTTGGAGGGAGGGGAGACAGACTTCTCATGCTGCCCCCACTCCCAGTAGCTCCTATTGGCCAGTTTCAGCCAATTGCAGCTGCCTATTTTCAAGACAGGCAGCACATGGAATACCCCTCCTCCCTCATCGCCAGGGCTTACAGCGTTCAGTTCAGAGCAGCAAACATGGCTTCTGCAGCTCTCCTGAGCATGTACAGGGGCTGGAAGGCAGGGATACTGGCAAAGAACCTGCCGGCTTGCTAGCCAGGAGCCAGGTAAGGTCTCCCAGCCAAAGCCTGCCTCTGGTACCCTAGTCCCTGCCCCCCTTCAACTCTCCTACCCTATGTGACCCAAAAGTTCTGCTCCTGCCCCCATACATCTTATCAGGCACTGCATCCCCTCCTTAGCTCACAGCCCCCTTTTAGACCTTGCACCCCAGTCTGCTGCCCCAGCATATCTCAGATCCCTGCACACCCTCCTGCCCCAGGTTACAACCCATTCCATACTCCTGCAACCCTGTCCTGCACTCCTCACTGGCCCAGCACTCTCTCCTTCTACACCTCTCCCCCAGGCCAGAATGCTCTCCTGCACCCATATGCTTCTCAGACTCTACATCCTAATCCCCTGTCCCAGGTCACAACCCAAACCCCTGCATCTCCTACCCTGGGTCACACTCCCTTCCCAGTCCCTGCACCTCCTCCTCACCTCTGTCCATTGCCCCAGGTCACAATCCCCTCCTTCACCCAAACTCTTTCCCAGATCCCACACCCTAGTCCCTTACCCCAAGCTCCCTTCTGCATCCAACCTCCATTCCAGACCTCCACATCTCCTTCATTAATATTATGGAAGAGTGCAGCCTCAACCCTTGACTAAACTCTCGGAGTAGGCCCCCCCATCACAAATTATTGCCTTCAGCCTTCTTCAAAGTTCTTTTCTATCCCCTTAGGTTGGGTTAGTTAGTTTCAAAGGCCAGTTGAAGACACAATATGATTGCTTCCCATATCTTAAACTTTCCCCCAAGATGGGAATCCTTTCTTTTGCATCTCCCATCCCTATGGAAAATTACCAGGTCCAAGATGGATCCCAATACCAAGGTGGCATGGTCTCATTTTTTCCTAGGAGCAACCCCCCATTTGGGCTTATAGGACATTGAGCTCAATGCTAAACCATTAGGTTTCCCAGGCACCGGTAATAGACCTCATTAGCACATCTAGAACAAAGAACAGATGCACACTTCATATATCTAACTTCACATAAAAGAACGATGCATGCACACACATAGGATATACAGATCCAGCAGATTTTGACCTGAAAATGGGTAGGTTACATGATGAATTTTGTCTACAGCATCTTTGAGTTATTCATATTCGTAAGCCAATTCTCATTAGGCATGGGAGGGTGTCACAGAGGGAAAGCTACACAGATTGGCTTTGTATTGTGGCTTAAGGCCCTTCATGTTTGTTGTCTTGTTCTCTTGCAGAGACAAATAACATAGTCCAGTTCCCCTGGAAACTTGCTTTTAGTGTTCATGTGGGTTTCCCACGCTCATGACTGAGCCAATGGAAAGAAATTGTAGAGGGAAATCGGTCTTAGAGAAGAGGTGTGATATCTAGGGTAACTGATCAGTCTTATGGAAACCCTTGAACTTAAGAACTCTGCTGTGGGCTGACTTCTGCACTTTGGATAGCATCTTACTAATGTAGTATTTACTTGATTGGGACTACTTTTTGTAGTTAAGAAGAGAGAGAGGATATCAGTCTGCCCCTTGAATCTAATGGAGGGCATGGAGAATAGTAGTGATGTGTTCACACTGCCCCATGTTGATGAGCAGAGGGGTTGTTGCATTTTTGGGCTAACTGGTGTTGGTTTTTTTTTTTAGGGTAAGAGTTCCATTCCATGTGAACTGCAGTAGTCGAGCCTGGAGGTTACAGATTCAAGGATCACTATGGCTTAGGGATTGAACGTTGAAATGCGTTCTTGTTGGTAAACATGTAACCACTGACATTTTCAGTGGTTACACATTTACACGGGGTGGGAGGAGACGGCTCCACGGGAACCGGTACACGCTTGCTCTCTGCTCACCCTCCACGCTGCTGCCTCTGTATCAGCAGAGCAGGGGAGCAGCTGGCTCCCTGGGAGCTGGCACTCATAGGAAACCTGCTTAAAGGCTGGATCCCTATGAGCACTGGCTCCTGCCTGCCCCTTCCTTCCCCCTGCGCTGTTGCCTGTGATACAGAGGGAGGGGGGCTGCATATAACTGTGAAGGTTAATTGAGCCCAGGATCATTTGATTAACTCTTTACACATATGCACTATCTCATCCCTACTATGATTAAATCTGTTTTTGTCAGGATGGAGTGCATACGGAGGCCATGCACTTTTGTAGCAGTGGGTTCTCCAGTTTCATAGTGATTTATATAGTCTAATATTTTGGTATCCTGTTATGAGTAGGATAATTCAAGGATCTTGTATACACGTAACTTGCCTCGCTCAAGGAAGTTTCCTTTTCAACTTGTTGAATGAATGTTTGTTTTGTCTTTGATAGACTAAATGCTTACTAAATACCTACATGTAATCCAGGCACAATAAAAAAAGAAATCAGTGATCTGACTCATACTCTGTGCTGTTGATAATGTGAGATTTATGAAGTTGTGTGGTCTGTTTTTGTTCTTCAGAAAGGGTATGTACTAAGAGAGCTCAGTTGCTTTAGACAGCGTTTTACGTCAGCTGTTGTCATTTGTTGTTGCTTACTGTTAATGTGAACCTTTGTGGTAAGTCTCAGGACATCCTGAATCTACGAGCCATGTAGTTTACACAACTAGCTCTGTATAGACACATTTCCTCCATACTGAAATCTGGTATATTATAAATATGAGAGGAAAATCCTTCTCACCCCCCAGTAGGTGGGTGTTTAAACCCCTACCACCAAACATTTGAACTAACCTCCAGCACTTGTTTTGTAATAAACTTATTAAACTGCTAAAGTTATGAGGAATTAAGTTATTATAGAAATATTTTCATATAATTGAAGGGCTAATGTCAATTTTAAGGTGTCTAGTACTGTAATTTGTCTGCATGCAATCTGCAGAAAGTGAAACACACGGTAAACCAGACTGACCACAGAATCCTGTTGTTAGCCATATATGACTGTATTGGACTAAAAAAAAACTTTCTAAAGCACCCAAAAGAGAACCGAATCTTGTTTTTCTTTTTCAGTGTGTCCTTTTGTTCAACTGTCTGGCCATCCAACCATAGAAAATCCTTAAGCAAAATAAGAAACTTTTATACAAGCAGCATATCCTGTGAAATGGTGTTTTCACCTTTCTGCTATAAATATAGCCACTCTTTTCCCAGTTATGCTAGTGTGACTTTTCTCCTTCTGCAGTGTCTTTCCACATAAGAACTATTATTTTATTAATCTGGGTGGGATTCAACAGGTAATCCTCCCATGATACCTCCCCTGTCTCCCACTTCCAGAGAAACAGAGGCTAGGGACACCATTCCTACCCATCCTGGCTAATAGCCACTGATGGACCTAACCTCCATGAATAATAAGAACTGTTATTTTATTCATACTCTCGAGAAGTGTATGTCAAGTCTATATAATAATTCAAAACAAGAATGAAGTAAAATACCATCTTCAGTTGAAATTACAGGTGAGTTGAGGGAGCCAGACTAGAACTGCCTTCCGTTAATATATGGTCAGAACACAGGACTAACATTCTGCTCTTTCAGCAGTGCGCTCGGAGGGGGGTCAGCTTGAAGTTTGCATCTTTAGTGGCACTGTTTCCCCTGCGAACATATGGGAAATTAGCTTGAAGAGAAGAATGCTTCCTCCTGAATCACTAACACAATTTCTTACAGCCCCTGAATTTACGTTGATTTGTTTAAATCAAAGTTTGGTCAGACCTAATAAATCTGCTTCGTAATGAGGTCTAACAAGATCACAAGATAGTTTTTAAAAGTTAATTAAGCTGTAAGGGCAGTAGTTTTAAATACATGCATACATTCTCCATAGAAGAACAGGCTGTTATGGATGGTATCAGAAGCACTTTTTATGGTAGATTTCATTGAAATAAATTATACACAAGTTAGATATTTAACCATTCATTTGAAGCTTATTCTGTTTGTCAAGCTTTTTTTTTTTTTTTTTTTTTTTTAAAGGAAGTTAACTGAAGTGTCTATATAATATGGTTTTAAAAAACTTATTAACTCAAAGTTCATGTAGATGCCATCTTGAGAACATAAGAACGCCATACTGGGTCAGACCAAAGGACCATCTAGCCCAGTATCCTATCTGCTGACAGTGGCCAATACTAGATGCCCCAGAAGGAGGGATCACAACAGGTAATCCTCCTGTGAACCCTCCTCTGTCTCCCACTTCCAGAGAAACAGAGGCTAGGGACACCATTCCTACCCATCCTGGCTAATAGCCACTGATGGACCTAACCTCCATGAATCTTATCTAGCTCTTTTTTTTTTTTTTAATCCTGTTGAAGTTCTAGCCTTCACCGCATCCTCTGGCAAGGAGTTCCACAGGTTGACTGTGCCCTGAGTGAAGAAAAAGTTCCTTTTGTTTGTTTTTAAACATGCTGCCTATTAATTTCATTTGGTGATCCCTAGTTCTTACATTGTGGGAATAAGTAAATAACTTTTCCTTATTCACTTTTTCCATACCAGTCATGATTTTACAGACCTCTGTCATATCCTCCTTAGTCTCCTCTTTTCTAAGCTGAAAAGGCCAAAACTTTTTAATCTCTTCATATGGCACCTGTTCTAAACCCCTAATCATTTTGTTGCCCTTTCTGAAGCTTTTCCAATGCCAATATATCTTTTTTGAGGTGAGGTGACCATGTCTGTACGTAGTATTCAAGATGTGGGCGTACCACAGTCTTCTATAGAGGCAATATGATATTTTTTGTCTCATTTTCTATCCCTTTTTAAATGACTCCTAACATTCTATTTGCTTTCCCCCCCCCCCCCACCCGCTGCTGCTGCACACTGAGTGGATGTTTTCAGAGAACTTTCCACAATGACTCCAATATCTCTCTTGGATCTCTGCTAATTTGTAGCCAAATTAGTCCCCATCATATATATATTGTGTGTATGTGTGTGTGTGTGTGTGTGTGTGTGTGTGTGTGTATGTATGTATGTATGTATGTGTATATAGATCGATCGGTAGTTGGGATTATGTTTTTCAATGTGCATTACTTTACATTTATCAACATTAAATTTCATTTGCCATTTTGTTGCCCGATCACTTAGTTGCAAATATTGGGTTAATAATAATGCCTTTTTAGAGTCTGTAGAATGAGTGGTGTACAGTAGAGATGTTAATTGAGTAAGCAATTAATCTCATGAATTCTTATTGGTTACTTGACTATTCTGTAGTCCCTGGGAGTGGGGCCAGAGCACACTGGGTGCTGCTGCCCCCTCTGTGGGTACTACTGCCTCTGTGGGGATGCCAGGCGGGAGTTGGTCCACAAGAGGAGATAGTTTAAAAACCAGTTCCCTCACAGACTGGCTGCCTGTCACCCCATGCCTGGCGTGGCAGTAGCCCCTATCTGGGGGGTCAGGCGGTAGCTGAGCTCCTGGACCTGGCATGAGCCAGAACTGAGCTGGGCTGCCTGTCGGCCTGGCTGCTAATTCACTTTAAATGCAGAGCCACAGCAGGGGTAGGTCCCGGGCCTGGCACAAGCCGGGAGTGAGCTGAGCTGCTGGTCGGCCTGCTAAAGAACTTACTGGCAAAGGCGGGAAGTGGGGGGAAATGCGTGTAGTCTATAGCATTAACCTATAAGCTTTTATCGTTAATCAACTACACTGTTGCATCCCGAGTGCACAGCAGGGAGGTAAAGATGTTCCTATTAGAAGAACACATGCATAAAATGTGGAGAGGAGTGGCTATGAGTACTTGATTTTTACGCATGCCAATAGAAGATTGTTTTCCATAAACTAGTCAATAATAATGACTTCAGTGGCATTTCATTGAAGATAAGTCAAAGCAGACGTTTTAGACCTGCATTCTTGGAAGCCTAAGACATGTACTTGAATCTGCTAATTTCAAGTTGCCAGATCCCTTTTCCCCTACACATTTCTTTCAAATGTGGTGTGATCAGAGAGTGCTTTTTTTAAAACACTGTTGTTTTTGCTTCTAGGTCAGACTGTGCCAAAATCCCAAACTGCAGTTGAAAAACAGCCCACCTTACATACTTGACATTTTACCAGACACTTACCAACACTTGCGACTTGTACTGAGCAAATATGACGACAACCAGAAACTTGCACAGCTCAGTGAGAATGAATATTTTAAAATCTACATTGACAGTCTCATGAAAAAATCAAAACGGGCTATCAGACTCTTTAAAGAGGGCAAGGAGAGGATGTATGAGGAACAGTCTCAGGACAGGTAAGAGAAATATTTACATATCAATGTCTTGCTTATCCACATTGTTTATCTGTAGCCGCAATGTTTTGATGTTTTAATTATTTAAAGAGCAAAGTACTGTTTGGCTGCAGTGACTCTTCTGGGCCATCAGTAACTTTCTGGTTTTATTCCACTAAGTACTATTTGTGTCATTGTACATGAACTTAACTCTAAGTGCATTTCCTTTATGAAACATTTATTTCTTTAGAATTGCTTCTTCAGCCAACTTAAAGTATGTAGCTCTTTTCCTAGGAGAGAGAGGCCCTCTAGCTAGAGCATTGCTAATATAATCTACTAATTACAAGGAGAAATTGAGAGATCCGCTATATTGACTGATATTTTCCCCAGCAATAAAGTGGAACAAAATTGTATGGCGGTTAGAACTTTTGGAGAGATGCAAGATTGTATACCATGCTTCTGATCCTTGAGACTGACGTAATAAGTGTTTCGAACGATCTGATTTCTGCTTTGCTGAGACTTGGTGCCGTTAACTGAACACTCTTGTTCTATTTGTGTATTGCTATCAGTAGCTTTTAGTTTAACTTGTTTCTTCAGTTTTATTTGGTGCTCGCTTCTGGCTTAGAAAAATGGGGGTGCACTTGCTGTATAAGGGGGTCTGTGCTTCTATTATGCAAGAATCCTCACTGAAATTGCATTTAGATTTGTTTGAACAAACACAAAATGTATTTTTAGGGTTGTAACCTACTGGGGAAGAGCTAAGCAGAGGATTGCATCCCTGCCAAACACTTTGCACCTGAATTCAGGACCAGTGCTGCAGTATAGCAGTTTCACTGCTGGTAGAGACTTCTTGGACAGAGGCAGTTATAGTGAGCATGTTCTTGTAGCAAGTCACTCTGCTGTTGCTAACACTAGTTAGAATATATTTTCCTGGCCAACTTGCTAGTGTCAAAAGACGACAGCTTCATGATGAACTGCAGTCTCTCATACATTAGTTCAAAATTACAGAAAGAAAATGTGATATAAACTTATTTTAGTAGTAAGAAGCTCTGTCTTAGCTATTTTTAGTATGGATTCAGAAGCATCTGAAGGAATGTTTTCACTGGAGATTTTGTTGGAGTCAATTACAACAGTGGTTTCTTTAGCAATCTGCTGATAGCATATGCAGAAGTCACTGTGCTACAAAGGAAATGAAAACTTTTATGGTAAGGGAGATTGGACTTAAAAGACCACAGTACGTAATCAATCTTATTTAGCTATCCCCATAGCGATGTTGGTTTCCTACAATACTTGCAATAAGTAACAGAAATTTTCAATGTCACTTCTTTAAAAACAAAACCTAATATGGTTTGGATTGGCACTCAAACCTTCCCTTAGGCCAGGTCTATACTACGGGGGAAGGTCAGCTTCACATACGCAATTCCAACTATGTAGCTAACATAGCTGGAGTTAATATACTTTAAGCCGAACTTTGGCACCATTCCTATAGCGGGAGCATTTCTCCTGTCCACTTCAATCAGGTGCCGACGGGGATACCCTCAGTTTACAATTTAGCAGATCTTTACTAGACCTGCTAAATCGAATGCCAGAAGATCAACTCTCGCAGCATCAATCCAGACTTGCTGGAAGATGTGGCCCTACTGACTACCTAGGTTAGAAGAAAGGTTAGAGGGGCTTCCTTTCAGTTTTCTACTTCAAACCCTAAATAAAACTGATGAGAGTGACACAGAAATGTGTTGTGTAAAGCAGGTGTTATATCAAACTTAATATTCTATACTTCTACCTTTTATTAAATATCCAGTTTTTTGGTCACTATCAAAAGATGATCTAAGAAAAAGTATTTTAAATCAAGCCATATCAATTCAGTGTATTGGCCACTAGTAGTTATACTAGATTTTGTTATGAGTACCTTTGGAAGCAATTATTTTCTTCTTCTGCCTTTCTAATAGGGATTGATGGTGGGGAATATGACAACTACAGTATAGAAGAACAAAAAAAAATTGAAATCTTCAGTGATAATTGTTACTTCTGTTTTAAATAGGCAGTACTGGTGTGTGTACATTAGACACAAAGGGAATTGTAGTCTTCATGCAATTTTTATACTGATTTTTAACTATTTCAGTTAGGGATATGAATTTTTTTTAATACCTAAATACAGGTTGGACCACCCTGGTCCAACATCCCGGTATCTGAGCAGTCCTGAACCAGGAATTTTGCTGGACCAAGGGAGGTCAAGGCTCTTCTCTGGGCTGTGGGGGATCTCAAGAGCTTGGGCTGCCCTCCCCACTGCTGGGGCTCCTGGGTCATTCTCCTGAGGCTTGGACTCTCCAGCCACCACCAGCCTCGCTATCGCTGGGTTCCTCTCCAGGGCTGGGGATATCCTGCAGCTGGTCCCACTCCCACCAGGCTTCCTGTCGGGGGCTGGGGATTCCCTCTGTCTATCGGCTCGGCTGCTGCCAGGGTTCCTGGCCAGAACTGGGGATTCTTCCTGGCTGCCACTGGGGCTCCCCAGGGCTAGACTCCCCACCTACTGGAGGGCCAGCCCCTGCTGGTCCATCTGGGTCTCCTCTCTACCTGTGGGACTCTGTTATCTTGTGCACTTCACCTCCTGGGCTCTCTGATCCAGCAACAGCCGTGGTCCTTCTGGAACACGGATGTTGCCAAAACAGAGAGTCCCTAGATTTGGAAGGTTCAATGTGTAATTAAATTGGAACCCCCTCCCCCCACTAATATGGATTTAATTATATTGAGGTGATACTAGTACAATACACCTTTACCTATTTCCCTTCTGTGACTGGAATAAGCAAATTGCTGAAAGCAACTTCGTACGGATACAACTGCATCCTTGATAGGCAGTTGTGCCAGTGTATGCTAGAATACTTAAAGGAGACTAATTTTTCTTTGCAGACTAGTCTTAAGATAACTCGCATTCAGGGCTGGCGCCACAACTTCTCTGGGCCCTAGGTATATTATAAATATCCTAGCAAACATTGATGGTAAAAGAATAAATGGCTAATTTATAATTTATAACAAATAACTGATTTATAATTTGGTATATAATGATCCTAATCTTTTTCTTTTTTCCTTCTGTATTAAGCAAGTATTTTTTGTGTGTAATTGTATGTTGGAAAAATGTGAAAATGGTTGAGGGAAATGGGGTGAGAGGGTTGTGGCTGGTATTGGAAGGGAAGGTTGGGATGAGGGGAAAAGACAAGTTAGTAACTAGGAAGAGGTAGAATTGTGTAGGACATCGAAAGTGAGGAAAAAATCCTTCTCATTTCCCTTGGCCACTTAGGGATTTGTCTACACTTGCAATCGATCGACACAACTTTTGATCATGGTTTTGTTGTCTTGTTTTATTAACAAAAAAGCTTTGTCAACACAAGTGTAAGCACCACTTTGTCAGCAGGAGCGCTTTCCTGCCAACAAAGTGAAAGTATTTTGACAGCAAAAGTACCGACGAACAGCATTCATACATAACCTGGTAGCTAAAAGTTGTCATCTCGACACAGCCTTAATGTTAAAAATTGCATAGTGTAGACATAGTCTTAGTCTTTCGGCTTCTTTGCTGAGGCTTGCCACTTTCAGAGAGGAGGCAACCCACTTGGACCCTTCAGTTAGTGCAGAAATCAGCTGCTTATTTGCTGGTGCTTTTTTCATTATGCCTGTACTTCACACACTAGAAAAGTTCCATTTTGTTTACGATGTTATGCCCTATAAAGATGTCGGTGGTTTAGGGTCTTTGTAGTGTGTTCCTCTTCTCTCTATGCATTTTCTATTAACAGTTGAGATCAGATGTTCTGGTTGACAAGTTTCAGAGGTATAGGCTTAATCTATTTCAGCAAAAACAAGGAGTACATGGCACCTGAAAGATTAACAAATGTATTTGGGCATAGGCTTTTGTAGTCTGGAACCCACACTAAATTAACAAACTCTGCATTGGAATATCCAAGTATTGGATACTACTGTCCTCCTCTTCTTTTTCTCCTCCCCTAATGTGACAGAGTTTGTTGTTGAAATGTTTGAGTATCTCAGGCTTTAGGGGAGTTAAAAATACAAGTTCAGATTGTTTTGACTGATGGAATTTGTTTTAGTAAAGGTATTTAAACTCATTATACAGAATAAGTATATAGATGGAATACATACATTCAGTAAAGATAATAATTGGAGTGTTCACAAACTTTCCTTAGAGAAATAGACATTGACCACTAGTTCATTTCCCCTCTTCTTCATTCTGGATATTTATTAACATTTTGAATTCATTTCAGTAGTACCGCAAGGCAAGATTTTTTGTATCAATTTTAAAATGGATTTGTATGTGGAAAGTAACTAACAGGTTTTTTTTCCCCTCAGAATAAAAGCCCGACACCACTGTGAAGAGAACCTGCCTTCTAAGGTAGACAGGCAGGCAAGTGGGTATGCAGGACGTGAAAATGAAAATTAGATTCTCCTGAAAGTTTTTAGGTTGCAGTGAGATTTTCCTTCCCTCCAAACTGACCTGAAACAAAGTAGTCTGAGAGCATTTTTTGCGTACCTTAAGCATGTGAATAATTGAACTTGGAGTTTTGCAGAAGTAAAAACTGTGCTATTTTCTATAGTACTAATCTACATTAAACATGAGAAGTTATTTATACTAACACACTCTTCAGGAAGCCTGAAAAAGAGAATTTTATTGTAGGGGGCAGGTGAGAGCATATGGTGGTCACCAATAGTGAAGTTAGTTTTATGGCCGTTTCCAACCTACATACAGGTAAGTAGCCCGCATTTCCCCAGTTATAAAGCAATTTTTCACTGTCTCAAGGAAGGATTTTTGATCCCTTTCACAACTTGGAGAACATTACACAATCAGAACAATGTATTACTAGCAAAGATAACCAAATGGTAGTTAATAATTCAAATTGGAGAGAAGGAAGAACAAGATTTAAACTCAGAGATGCTTTTGATTTGAAAATTGTTTTTATTGCCTTAACTCCAGATCAAGGAGGACAGATGGTACATTTGCTTAATTGCTGTTTTTATATGGAACTTTATTACAAACATGCGGCAGTATTTTCAGATTTAATATAAGCTCTCATTTAAGAGTTTTCTGGAATGTTTTTGATTATCAAAAATCTGAGCACAGCTCAGTGATCTGTAGTGGGAAATCCAGGGCCTAATTCTTCTCTGGTTGCACCTTGCACAATCATTTACATTATGCTAAATGGGTATAAAATGCTGTCAAATCAGAATGGTAGCATTATACACCCACTCTGCCCAAGTATAAATAAATGTTCTCACAAAGCAGGCCCTCTAGTCCATTTGCTATTTGCTAGTCTCCTGTAATGATGGACACAGAACTGTTGCTTGCTTTTGGACTAAAAAGGAACTTGTTTGGTGCCCATCTTAGTTGGATAGTTTTAGCGGAGGAAAAGGAGGTATTTGAGAGGGGTTTCAGCTGGATAAAAATGTGTGGTTTTCTGGAGTATGATGGTCATGCTGCTTGGAGTGGCTCATGACAGATGGCAAATCATTCCCAGAGAGTTGTTATCCATGGGTTCACTGTCAGGCTGGAAGGGCATTATGAGTGGGGCCCCCACAGGGATCAAGCATTCCAAGGTCTGGTTCTGTCCATTATCTCTATCAATGATGTAGAGAATGGCATGGAGAGTACATTTGTAAAGTTGGCAAAATATACCAAAGTCGGAGGAATTGTACATGCTTTGGAGGACTGGATTAAAATTCAAAATGTTCTGGACAAAATGGAGAAATGCTCTCAAGTCAGCAGGATGAAATTCAGTAAGAACATATGCAAAGTGTTCCTTCCTAAGTGGAGTAATCAATTGCACACATACAAAATGGGAAATGACTGCATAGGAAAGAGCACTTAAGAAAGGGATCCTGGAGGTCATGGTGTATCACAAACTAAACATGAGTGAACAGTGTGACACTGTTGCTAAAAAACCAAACATCATTCTGAGATGTTTTTGCATGAGTATTGTAAGGAAGCCACAAGAAGCAATTCCTTCACTCTGCTCCATGGTAAGGCCTCAGTTGAAGTATTCTGTCCAGTTCTGGGTGTCATATTGTAGGAAAGAGGTAGATAAATGGAGAAAGTCCAGAGAGGAGCAACAAAAATTATTCAACGTGTAGAAAACGTAACCTATGAGGGGAGATTATAAATCCAATTTTTTGCATAGGCTAGAGAAGAGAAGACTGCGGGAGGAGGAGGAGGATTTAAGTTTTCAAGTAAATAAAATGCTGCTACAAGGAGGAGGAAGAAACATGGGTCTGGTTAAGCTCTCTCGAGAAGCAGTGGGCTAAAATTGCAGCAAGGGCTGTTTAGATTGTACAGGAAAAGCTTCCTAACTGTCAGGGTGGTTAAGCACTGGAATATATTACCTAGGGAGGTTGTGGAATTGCTGTCATTGGAGGTTTTCAATTGCAGGTTAGACAAACACCTGTCAGGAATGATCTAGGTACTATTTAGTCCTTCCATGAGTGCAGGGGCTGGACTAGAGGCTCTCAATTTTATGACTGAGCATACCAACCTCTAAGTACTCTTGTCCAAAGCAGGCAGTATGCTCTATAACTGGCAATATGTTCTATAATTTGATTTCACTAACCCAGTAATGAACGTGAACTCCTCCTAAACCACTGTTAACAGTCTTTCCATAGAGTAAGTCTATGGCTCCTTGGGATGTCCAGTGCATCTTGTCACCTAGACAAAATGGGCTTAGTGATAAATGGTCACTTGCACCAGCAATCACAAACTATTCAGGTGCTTCCAATCCTAAGAGACTAGACACTTATCCAAACTCAATTTGTACCTTAGATCTCAAGTCAAAGACAATGGATTTAGGCAGTTCAGTATTAAACTTATAGATTTAACGAGGAAAGAAAAGTTATTTACAGACTAAAGCAGGCAGCATATATACACAAATAAGTTCAGACTGCAGCTCTAAAAGGTTACAGAGATGTAGTGAGCTGTCAGTATTGAATGTCTTTTCAGGGTTTAACCCTGTTTCTTACTATCTACCATCCTGACAAAGAGATGTAAAATCCTTCATGTTAGTTCTATTTTATTTCTCTGTTCCAGCATTCAACCTGTTGGGATAAGATTTTCCATATGAATTTACCCACGGGTATAGGATAAAAGCTTTGACTGCCCCATATAATGTCCCTCTTAATTTTTGATAGTTCACTTGGATGTGCAGGGGGAGTGACTCTTTCCATCCAAGTTCACAAGTTCAGAGCAGGTACTTTTACAATTCTAAAGTAAGCTTGTATTTTACCTTATATGGAATACGGCCATTACCAGTGAGATTGCATGCAGCAATTCATAAGCCATACATGGTCTAAATACTAGAACAAACTTACAAAATACTTAATAGTCTTGCAGCATCTTAGGGACTAACAAAAAATGTAAATGGTATCATGAGCTTTTGGGGGCACAGCTCTCTTCAAATGAATGGAATTAAGGTGTCCAGTTTCCAAATAAATAGCACAGAAAGAGACATTTATTTGGAGACTAGACCCCTTAACTCCATTCCTCTGAAGAAGTGGGTTGTGCCCATGAAAGCTCATGATACTATCTACACTTTTGTCTCTAAGGTGCTGCAAGACTATTCGTTAGTCTGTAACTGAAAAAAATTAAACAACATAGCTATCCTCTGCAACTCTAGATACGAAAACATTCTTAGAAGAATAATGGCTATTTTGAATATAATCATACCTAGTCACGTTTGTTAATTACCAGCTCTGGGTGTGTCAGTTATCAACCAAAGCCTACGGCTTTGGCCAAGAGATGGTACTTGGCTTACCAGTATCACAGGTGACACTCTTGGCTACAGTAGTTGAGTAATTTTAAATTTGGTTTGGTGCCTGAAGTGCCTGTTCTTAATCTGTGGCAACCCTTTCTGTCTCTTCCCATGACTTACACCAGAATAAAGCCATTCAAGACTAACGTTTACTTGTGCAAATAGACCCCTACCTACAGCCACAGATGAACATTAGAATGACCACATGGGGTTAGACCAGTGGTCCATCTAGCTCACTAGCCTGTTTTTTAAAAGTGGCCAAATATGGCCACATACTCACTGCAAATACTGTTGTGCTCTGGGATTTGGGTCAGAGCAGTGGTGGCAACATGCTGTAGCCTAGTTGTGTAGATACAACTGATGCCTAAACTTATCACAAACTGAGACAGCCCCTTGGCTCTTCTACCTCTCTCATGAAGATGCTCCCTTTCACTCACTGCCACTATGTGGATGGATTTTGTGGAACAAGTACGTGTTTTTTTCCACCTTAGACGATTTCTGCCTTAATCAGTGTCCTATGCACAGGCACTCCCCAAGTCACGAATGTCCGCACATATGAATGCTCACCTACAGGCTTAGGAGAGCAGGCAAGAGATGCAGGTGGCAGTGAGTGGCATGAGCATGGGCTGGAAGACTGCAGCCAGATCTATTACTACCCCTCCCTTGCTGGCTCCCTTCTCCACGGGTTCAGCATTGCCTTGGGCAGCCCCCAGCCCCATCTGGCAGCCCCCAGCCTCATCCCTCAGCCCCCCTCTTTTCCACCAGAAGCCTCTGCACCCCTGTTCACCAGGAGTCAGCAAATGGTGCAAGCACAGGATAGAGGACTCCAGAGAAGTGGTGGGGGTGAGGGGGGCCGATTTGGAGCTAGGTGCTGCAGCCTATGGTCCTGGGCTAAGGGGAGCCCTGCAAAGAGATCTCTGAACCACCTGCTTGGTGTGGAGAAGGGATGTGGCTCTGTGCTCCACCATACCCCCTCCCCCCAGGCCTAGAGCTACAGGCACTGGGAAGCTTCCTTCATCTGTGGGCTCATCCTCCACAGCTTCCATTCTCTGGTAATTGGGGACAATGGACGCTGCAGAGGGTGGTGCCTATGGGTGAGTTCTAAGCAGCATGCAGAGCCACCAGCCCTCTGTTCTTTTCCTCCCTCTCCCTTGCCATTAAAGGGGAGCTGCTCCAGATGAGTGCCCTGCCTCCCAACCCTCTGCCTCTGCTCTGAGACCCCTCCTGCCCAGAGCCTCCTCTCACATTCCAAATCCCTGGGCCCTAGCCTGGAGCCCACACCCCCAATCGGAGCCCCTTATTGCCTCTCACACATACACCCCTGCCCAACTCATTGCCCTCTCCTGCACTATGAACTGTTGGCCCTACCCTAGACCCTGAGGGCCCCTCCCCAAAAATTTAATAGCTCTGGGTACCTGGAAGTGCCCTGTGGCCAGGAGATGATCAGAGGTCCCTGTCTCCTCAGTTCCCTCTAATTAAATCTGCCTTTCCTCAAGCACCAACATTGTGTTAAATGTGTGTTTAAAAAAAAAAACAAAACAAAAAACACCACCACACCACACCCGGTTTCTTAATACATTTTATTGTTTTTCTGTTTTGTTTAATAACTTGTATTGCAACAGTATTATTTTCTTCTGTATTTCATTGCATATATGCAGTATTTCAATTACATTATGGGTTAAATAGGCTTTTGTGGGCTAGCCTGGGAACCTAACCACCACTGAATGCATTTTCCCATAGAAACAATCTTCTTAGAGTTCCAAACGATCAACTTAAAAATGAACTTTTGGAACACAACCCATTTGTAATTTGGGGACTTCTTGAATACGCCTGTGATATCTTTAGTGATGGTTGTCGTCTTAGTGAAAGCAGCTAGTCTTGCCACATATCATGGCACACTGAGAAACCCATAAGAAAGGATTTATAAAAATTGTTTTGGAATATTTTAGCATTATCTAATTTTTATCTTTTCACTTGTTTAAAATGTTTTCCTTCACAGAGCCTCCCTCCCCCACCCTCTGCATTTTATGACGTTAATTAAAATCTAGAAACACGAAAGAATGAGGTCTCCTTTGTATTTTTTAAAACATAAAAACAAATGGCACATAATCGCTTTCCAGTGGCACATTTATTGTATAGTTCATAAAAGCTGTTTTGGCAGTCTGAAACAAAACAGAACACACATTAATTATAAAATAAACACAACGATGATTATTTTGTTGCCAAAGAATTCTTGATCAGATGCTAAGCTAAAAATATACTTTTTTTGTTAGAACTTTAATAAGCAGATTTTAGGACTCCATATAATGTAAAAAATAATCCATATGTGGAAAGGAATGGGATTATATACCACCTGTCAAAACGATCCATACAAATAGAAGAAGAAAGTTTTTTACTGAAATATAATATACAGGAAAGTTTAAAGATACCAGTAAGTATTATTTCTGTAAATTCTTAAAAATATCTTATTGGGCCCCTACCAAATTCATCTATTTTGTCAATTTCATAGTTATAGATTTTAAAAAGGTAAATTTCATGATTTCAGCTATTTAATATGAAATTTCATGATCTAATTATAGGGGTCCTGACCCAAAAAGGAATTGTGGGGTGATCACCAGGTTATTGTAGAGGGAGTTGCAGTATGGCTACCCTTATTTTTGCAGTGTTGCAGTGAACATTTGGATAGCGGCAGCTGCTGGATGGGAGCCCAGCTCTGAAAGCAGA
This sequence comes from Apalone spinifera, assembly GCA_030068395.1. NCBI lineage: Eukaryota > Metazoa > Chordata > Testudines > Trionychidae > Apalone > Apalone spinifera. Next base: position 138,658,534 of record CM057845.1, on the reverse strand, counting down.
GCCACCACCAGCAGTAGTGCAGAGGTAAGGATGGCATGGCATAGGATGATGTTGCCACTAGGACTATCCTTAGGAATACACAGCATACATGGCTGTATAGGACAACAGGAAATCTGGGGCACCATGTATGCAAGTGTACCTACGGACGGCCCTGACTGCCATCTGCTCGTCTCTCTCTGGCCCAGCCCCTCCCTCCTTTGACTGCTCTCTTGGCCGCTGGCAGCAAGGCTGCCTTCCTCCTGACAACATGCTCCTACTGGTCAGCCAGTGGCCAAGCTGGTATCTTCTTCTTGCCACAGTGGGAGTGGAGAGAATCTCTCAGCCTCTGTTGCTCCACTCTGGCCCTCAAGAATCCCTGAATATCAGCAGCAGTGGCACCAGAAGGGAATGGGTGCACAAAGGAAGCCCTGTGCCCTGGCAGGAGCCACATGGGTGCACAAGGGAAGTGCTGAGCCCTGACAGGAGCTATGGGGTTGGGGTGGGGGAGGAGAAGGCAGGCAGCTTCAGGTAACTTGTGTAGGACCCTATAAATTTGTAAGAATAGCCCTGATTACCTTTACTTCTATGCTGCTGTCTGCAGAACTAGGCCCTCAGTCAGCAGCCATCGCTCTCTGGCTCCCCAGCTCTATGGCAGTGTCACAGAAGTAAAGGTAGTATATATGGTATTGTCACCCTTCTGCGCTGCTGTTGGAGGGGTGCTGCTGTCAGAAATGGGCATCTGGTCAACAGTTGTCTGGCTGGCTGCCTGGCTGTGAAGTCAGTGTCGCCGCCCTTATTTCTGTACTCACCCTTCCCTCCCAAAATAACTGTCGCCTTCCCCCCCTCCCCAGAATTCCTTTTTGGGTCAGTTCCCCCTAATTTGAGAAATGCTGGTGTCTCCCATGAAATATGTATAGTGTAGGATAAAAGCACAGGAAAGACCAGATATCATGGCCCTTGACATATTTTTCGTGGTTGTGAATTTGGTAGGGCCCTACTTATAATACTGTAAAAAAATATTTCCCCCCATTATATCATTTAACACTAAGTGTACTTTTGTTTTACTACTTTTTAAATTGTGCTTGGGTCATCATAGATGTTACTGTCTAACAAGTCAAATTCAAAGCATACTTTTATGGCAGAGCAACTTTGTTTTGTGCACCTGCATTACTGAAGAGGTCCACACATTCTCAGGGTAATCTTGTTTTTGTAGGTCTTGCCATCTCATCCTATTTTAAATATTTATCTAATAGTGAGATTTTCTTGTGTTAAAAATCAGAATATCAAAATAATAAGATTTTGTGTGTAAAACTGTCACTTTTTTTTTTAACAACTCAGATTTTACACAGGCAATCAGATTCACATGTTGGCATTTTTAATCTTTCTCATTCACCCTTTATTTACTTTTAAAAATATAAAATGTTTAGAATTGTTGTTTTGTCTACTAAGAACATCATTTTGATTATTGGATCAGAATGAAAGGGAAAAGTGCTATTTGCAGAAAATAAGCAAATGAAAAGAGTAAGGAAAATAGTTCTGACTTAGAGAAAATTCTTAACCATATAAAAATTGAAAAACATTGATAGGTTTATTTATGGAACAGATTATATAGCAAGCAGTGAGCTGATTTACTGTCATCAGTATTTCATTTTGTAATGTACATGAATAATACATTGCAGGGTGTTTGTTTTGCAGCCAATATGGCGCTAAAGGATTTTTATTGTTTAGGTATACTTAGATTTGTCTCTGGCATATGATCAAAAAACTGTATTTCACCCATAATTTGATCAGATTACTTGTGAGGAAATTTTTAAATGGCCTTGTATTGTATTAAAAGACTCTTAACCATGATCTCTGTTCACTACCTAAGTGTTTTTCTATGTGCACAGGTTGAAACTCTCTAGTGTAGCACCCTCAGGATTTGACCAGTACCGAACCAGAGAATTTGCTGACCCAGTGGAGATCAATATTGTCTAACAGCATTATCAACATTTCCACTGCTTACTTGGCTCTTAGAAGACTTTTAAAAGTAAATTAGAGCTACATCCCACCACAGAACACTGAGAGGACTGGTGGCTGTAAACAAACTTCATGGGACCATGGAAAACTTGGTCACTGCCATAAGTGGACATCCAGCTACCTAAAATCATGCCGGACCACAGATGTTAGCAGACTAGAAAGGCCAGAGATTGTCAGACTAGAGAGGTTCAACCTGTACTTCCATATGACATGCAAGTGTACTGACTTTGTGAATTGAGTAACATTTTGATATACCAGAATTCAATTAACACAATTTGTTTTTTAAACAATAGTTGGTCATAATAAAAATAACCAATTTTTATCAATTTTCTGGCATATCTTACTAGGTTGTGTAACCTCTGAGGGATGGACTGTGACCTAGCCATTCTCTTCCATCTGAGTAATCCTATAAGAGCTTTATGACTGTCCTAGCACAGAAAAATCTCTCTACACAACAAGCAATCAGGACTGTTACACAGTTGATTAGAATTGGGTAAATAATTCACAATAATTCTTCTCTCCCTTCTAGGATAAAATAATGGAGCTATATGGTTTTAAGATTTTTTTTAGGTTAAAAATTAATAATTAGCAAGAGAATTCTGTCTTCAGTCAGCAAAAACATTGCCTCCCCGCCCTCCTTCTGTAATCTCAGTATGCCTCTGCTAAACAGACAAAACCAGAGGTCAGATACTTTCTTCTGGACCTTTGCTGCTAAATAGGTTATATGCAAAACCAACCCCACAACCTTATCTTGTTTATCATGCAGGCCTTAGATTTGCATCAAAATACAACATTATAAAATATGGGAGGTGGAGGAGAGGAAATAGCAGCAAGAACAGTAGTTCATGGAAGTCCCCTAATGAACTAATAATTAATCCTTTGCTTGGTTCCTACCCTACAAGTCGCTGAGCACTATCCCTTTGCATGAACTTGAATGTGAGTTAAGAATGCCCAGCATCTGGGAAATACTCTGAAGTTTGCAGGAATGAGTTTTGAGTTGCTGCCCAATGAAGGAAAGAGACACAACAGATTAGAAAGGGGGTGTGAAGTAAGATCATGGGAATATCTGAGGTCTCTACAAGATTTGCTAATTCTATCTAGGATTTGGTTTTCATCTGTTTCTAAATATCCACAGACTAGTGCTAAAATTATTTTTATGTGCAAATGAATAATTTATATACATCTCTGATAGATGACCTCCTAATGACTTCTGTATCTGGGTAGCAAATTCTACTGTTGAAAGTTTGACTTGCCTGAAATAGAAATTGAAAATCCTTTTGAATAAAGTTTATGCCCTAATACCCTAATAAATTCATTAGTCTTTAAAGTGCCACCGGACTCCTTGTTGTTTTGCAGAAACAGACTAGTACCTGGCTACCTCTCTGAAACTTACTATATTCCTGTTCTTTTGGTACCACATTTTCCTAGTTTCTACCAACCTCTGGGCCAATTAAAAACAAATTCTTGCAGTCTCCACATCTAAAATGTTCAACATGTGTAAGGAGGTTTACTTATTACATTGTTAGCAACTTGATTTCAAGCTCTAGAAATGATCTTACTTAGAACAGGACATTTCTTATCTGTATTGAATTATTTCCAAAATGATTAAACTAGAAAAATCTGTGCAGTTATTACCAACTAAGGAGAATGAATGCAACTCAGACATGCTTGTATTCATTTCTGTTGTTTCTGGACTACTTTGTAATGGAATAGGTTATTCAACAAAATATTCAATTTGTCCATCGTGGAGTTGGTTACTAATCATGAATATCAATAGCAGAATAGTCTGAAAACATAAGATGTTTTACTTAAACATCACTAAGATTTGTTTTAAAGTAACACATCACCAAAATAAATCTCTTTTCATCTCAGTGGGAGCTGCAGCTATCTTACCAGAGGGCAGAATCCAGGCTATTTGTGTGTTCTGTTTGACATAGTGTATGATAAGAACCTGCAAGTCAAAGCAAACCCTCAAAAGTACAATTCATGAATACACTTAAAATATGTTGTTGAATAGGTGGGTTGATGAAACATCCAGAAATTACGTGATTTTATGTTCAATGTTTAAAATAGATACAAAGGATTAAGTGTAAGATGACACAATTTTTGTATCTAATATAAAATGGGCTGTTTTGTTCGGGCTGTTTTTGAGTCCAAACTTTCCATGCACTGAACCTTCCAAGAAAATCTCGTACCTAGTTTTGAAGGAAGAAAAGGTAACAGTTTTTGCAAACTTACTAATTTTACATTTTCAGCAAAGTAAGGAGTGGATTTTTTGCCAATGTGACTACTGAATATATGGGCACATAAATTGAAATCTGCCCAATAGAAAAATGTGGCTTATGGAGAATTTAGGTTTAGATAACTATTTCTGTGGATTCAAAACTAGCTGAGTTTAACGTACAACTCTTGATTATGGCAATGATGGTACACTGCGAGTCTCGTACCGTATTTCACTAAGGATGAAATCATGCCAAAAGTAGATATTGCAATTTAAATGTAGTCAGTTGCTTTTGGACTCCGTTCATATTTATGCACATGCATAGTGGTGGATGGACTTTTGTTAAAGCATTTTCCCCCCTGTGGAAATCCAAAAAAAGTACATGAAGGTGATCACTAATTACTTATTCTTTACAACTTCTAACTGGCATATTTGTGATCTCTTAAAATCAGGCACTACTTTGTTGTAGTAATCTCTCATGCAACCAAATGATTCAGAAGACAATACCATCATATTTTAGTTTTTATTGCCTTAATTTTCCCCCCATTTACCAATAATTTATTTTGACCAAGAACGTTAGTAGCGGGGGGAAACGCTTTTTTAGCAATTAAATATTGTGCTGATTACTTTCATCTATAAAAGTTGTCACTGGAAACTGCAGAGCATATACATACTTGATACTGTCCTAATTATATTTTAAGAAGTTCAGGAAAAATAAAGTAGAAGGGAGTATTGTCCAGTTGTCAGATAAAGGAACGTGGACTCCCAGGTTTTTTTTCCTAGCTGTGCAACTCACTATGTGACCTTGGGCAATTACAGGGTAAATGTCTACAAATTACCCCTCTGTAAACCTAAAAATCATTTTGAGGCTTAATTGTGAGGCACCTCTAGAACCTCATATAAGGAATGATAACAGTATTTTTATTAACACCGTATCGTTTTAATAATGTATTATTTGATACAGTGGTATACCAAATATGATATGATTGTTGCTGTAGTAACCAAATAGTAGGAAAAAACAAGCACAACTTACACAATTAAGCCCCCTGACTAATAAATTCACAATTTTCACATTTACTTTCCTGTTCAATGAATAAATACCTTGCAAGCAGGAACCAGCAGCATCTCTACTGGGTAAATTTTGCAGGTTTTTTTTACAATGGTTGCATACATCAGGTATACAATTTAAAAAAGATTTCCATAAGTAACTAACATGGGAAACTATATTATAAATAGTTTTCTGTCTAAATGAAAAACTTGCATGGCACCAGACTGATACATTTTTCTGTTCATACTCCCTTTCAATAGTCTGTTTTAAAATAGGATAATGGCAGGTTAGAATTCCTTTATTTGATTTGCAACTCAGTTTGCATATCTCTTTTTTTTCCCCCCTGTAATTTGCAGTTCAGGCAAATAAACCAAGATTCAAAGGAAAAAAAGTAAGCAACATCCTGCTCATGTGTTTCCTTTTACTGTTAATCCTCTTAATGAATTCCCTGTGAGGAATGGCTTGTCATCCATTACAGAATATGGTAATGTAAAAGGACAGTGCACACATGGGAGTTGCTCAGCAGTACTGTTGACAAGGATACCAGCTGGTAAACAGCTGGCCTTCAGTGGGCTCATAAATGCTTCAATTAGCCACCTACTTCTATGCTTGTGGAAGGTTTGCCTGAAAATCTTGCTCTGTTAAAAAGTGTTGATACTGCTAAGCAAGGGCTCTGTTGGTTTTCTGTACTCGTTAATAGGGCCCTACCAAATTCACAGTACATTTTGGTCAATTTCATGGTCATAGTTTAAATCTTGAAATTTATTTTTGAAATCCTTTTTAAATCTGAAATTCCATGGTGTTGTTACTGTAAGAGTCCTGACCTTAAAAAGGAGTAGGGGAAGGGTATGTTTGCAGTACTGCTCTCTTTACTTCTGTGCTGCTCCTGGTGATGGTGCTGCCTTCAGAACTGGGCAGCTGGGGAGTGGTGGCTGCTGGCTGGGATCCCAACTCTTAAGGCAGAGCTATCATCACAAGCAGCATAGAAGTAAGGATGGTAGGGTGCTGCCATCAGAGCTGTGTACCTGACCAACAGCTGCTGCTCTCCAATTGCCCAGCTCTGAAGACAATGCAGGTGGAAATACTGCAACCCTCCTAATATAACCTTGTGTCTATGGCCCGTTTTCCTCTCTTCCCCACAACTCCCTTTTGGGTCAGGACCCCCAGGGTAAGAAACACTAGTCTTCCCTGTGAAATCTATGTGCTATAGGGTAAAAATGCATTAAAGACCAGATTTCATGCTCCTTGACCTATTTTTCATGGTCATGAATTTGGTAGGGCTCTACTCATTAAAGGCTGGTGACTTATTTTCTCTTTCTCTTATTTTCTCTTTCTCTGATAAAGGGAATTGGGGATAATTGTGACACTCTGCAGGGACGGGATGGGGAGTGGGGAAAGCCCTTTAGGGAGAGCTGATTAGCTCAACCTATCTGCCCAGGAGTGGCTAATCTTTCATCAAGTCAAAATCCAGCAAAGGAGTGCATTTGGACTTAGCATGTGGACTGTGGTTTATAAAGCTGTTGGGCAAAGGTATCTGCATACAGCACCCCTTAGATTTATACATGTAATGGTTTTGTACTTCAGAGTGTGCGACTAAAGCGTGAATAAAACAAAATGCTCACCTTGTCAGGATATGAAAGAAGAGTTACTGCTCTTAAGTTAACTGTGGCCTGGCACATGATTACTCTTGTGTTTTAAAAAGCCAATGCTTAAATTGGGAATTTCTAGAAATACGATGCAATACTGGAGGAAGGGGGAATGAAAGAGATTAGTTAGTAGATTACCTAGTATTACAGGCTCAACCCTGCTATAGGAGGGTAAGTGGGAAGGAAATTATCAAAAATATTTGGAAAGGTGGGTAAAACATGAACGTAGAAGAAAGACAGTCAACACTGGTGTCTGTCAGGATATGGTGGAAGGTACTCATGTAACAGTCCTCTCCAGTGGAACGGAACACAGGAATGGTGGTAACTACTAGGGATGTAATAGTATAATAGATTAACCAATAAGCAAAAGATGATAGGCTAATGCTATAAGACTACATGCATTTCCCTTCCCCTCCCCCTTGCCAGTAAATTTTTTAGCAAGTTGGCCAGCAGCGCAGCTCAGTTCTGCCTTTCTCTGGATCCTGGACCTACCCCCGCTGCAGTTCTGCATTTAAAGTGTATTAGGAGCCAGGTGGGCAGGCAGCCCAGCTCAGTTCTGGCTCATGCTGGGTCGGGGAACTCAGATCCTTTTCCCCCGGACAGGAGCTGCCCGGGGACTGTAGAATAGTCGAATAACTGATAAGAATTAATGAGGTTAATAGACTATTCAATTAACCGACAGTTAACATCCCTAGTAAGTACTAGTATGTATAGCAGTTCAAGCAGTGCTTTTGGATGCATAATGACTGTACAAGTGTAAAATCTGTGTCAGTTAACGCTCTCTTAATTATAAATATGTCATCTGGTTTTTTTGTTTCTCCTTTTCCAGGAAGTCTTTAAGTTATTGTTTGTTAGTGCTTGACTTTGTCATTGGCAAGAAATACTTCTTCTGTGAATATTAACCTGAATAAATAAGCAGTATTTTTAAGAGCCTTGTACAGTGCCATCAGTTGATAACCATGATGAAACTGTGTGCTGGGTATTTATGCAAGTCTTAAAATCTATGTGTAATCTTGCTGCGGAATTATGTAGATAACTGTGAACTGCCCCATTAAACATGAAGAAATAATAATTAGACCCTTTGTGTCTTAATTGAATTTTTTCTCTTCTTTGTTTCTTCTTCATAGGACCGGTCCTGTATATAAGTATAGAATCTTTTCAGTCTTTAAAGATCAATTAAGATGGGAATCTTGTGTGGGAGAAAATGTACAGATATGGTTATTGTATTGGTCCTGCTGCACTTAAAGTGTGCTATTAGCAGAACTACTGTAGCTTTTGGCATTTGTTTGCTTTGTAGCAGATGGTCTTTCTATTGTTCCACTAATCTTCTGGGAGTCTGGCCCACTGTAGTGGGTGTGTACTGTACAAAAACAACTAAAAATAACAAAACTTTTGTTTAACAGATGCAATTTAATTTGGTAAACTGTATTGATTAGCTGAAAACCTCCTATCTTTCACTTAGGTTTTTCAGTGTATTTAATGAAGATTGGCACATTTTAACCTTCAAAATACACCCACACTCTGGTATGCACTGAAGTGTTAAATATAAATCTTGATTCAAAAGGATTGTTACTTGTCATGCATATGTACTGGAGATTCATCTGAGATTATGAACTGGCTGGATCAGTGTTTTAAGAGGCATTCCTGCTGTCCTGTATCAACCAGCTGGGCTTTGAGCTAAACTTCCTGTGAAGACAGCAACGCATGTGTACACAATGTGTATATTGTAGTCATGCCCACTTATACTTTAGAAAAAGCTGTGTCAGCATTTCTAGAATAAGCTGCCTATTTTAAGGGCCTTGTTTTAGTTACAAAAATTGACTCTGGGTTGATGCCTGATGTACAGTCACAGCCAACCCATATTTAGTGGTAAATGTTATTAGATTGAGTAAACTAAATTAGATTAGACCCAATCTGTCTCATTGAAACACCCCCAATTAAAGGGGCAGAACTGATGAACTCAGTAGATGACCCTGTTCCTGCAGTGGAGTACTGAATCAGCACACCTGCAGCTGTGTGAAGGAAATCTGTAAAAGATGCCATTTAAAAAAAAAATTAAAACACTTTTGACAGATGAGACACATTACCATTGCTGTTCTGCCTAAATTCCAATTGGGTAACTGCATTCTATTTTTCTAAAATTTCTCTGTAGACTCTGTTGTATTCTATTTTTGTCATTCTCTAACCTGAACTTCCTCTGATATGTATTAATTACATTCTGTCATCTTTCATTCACTGCTCCCACCCTCCCATGTTACTGTTTCTGCAGTGACTATGCAAAGGGGATGCCTGTTTAGTGTGTAATTGGGTTGTCGTGTTTAGGAAGACTGTCTCAGGATAAAAGGAACTACATAAATTCTAGTAGCTGCTTTTCATCCAAATTTAGGGTTTTGAATATGCTGAGATAAGATGTGAGTGACTCCTCAAATTTAAATATTTCTTTGGTTACTACTGAACTCATGTCAGTGATTGATGTGCTTTATTAATGAAATTTTTTTTACTTATTCTAGAGGAGTGTATTGGCATTCTAACAATTGTGTATTATATCTGATTCTCAAGAACTTCAAACTATTTAAAATGTCACTGGGATTCATCTACTGCTGATTACTGATATGAAGAACACCTTTAATATTGATCATATCAGTAGTTCAGAATTAATTGAAGTCTCTCTTGCACGTCTAGCAAATCATTAGAATCCCACAGAATAGTGAAAATTTGTTTTTAAAAAAATCATTCACATCCTAAAAAGCCTTGACATTCTTCTCTGAAGTATGAACCAGCCGAATGGATATGGGCTGTCCCACAACTAAAGACACTCTTAAACTGCCCTGCCAAGTGAACTAATTTAATTAAGTGTGGCAATTTAAGTCTGTAATCTGTGGGTAACTATATAAGAACATAGGTCTGTTTTTGTGCAATAACGTGACTTAACCAGGTGTCGTCCTAGCACATAATATTATTGCTTATAGTGGTCTACCTTTTCTTTATATGTCTTAAATCTGAGATTTGCATCTGTCTTGCTCCACGTTGTTGTTTTGAACTAGTATGGTGCTCACACTATTTGAACATTATCCATATAGTCTATATGTGGATATGGATTTCATCAACAACAGGCTGGCTAGGCAAACATGCAATATGATAAGTAGATCAAGGATCTTCCACTTTTCAGGATCTTTTAGTTCAGAGTTGATACTGCTAGAGGCAGTTCCTTTGCCAGGAAAGGCTAGCCCAGCAGAATGTCTCATCTCCAGCTAAAATGAATTTTGCCATACAATGGGGATGTTCACATTACAAAGTATCTTATTGGGTGCTCCCATGTTGCCCAGTACAGTATGGTTGCATTATGGAATGAGTTTTTTTTTTTTCTGGACAAACGTTCCATAGGTTGCTTGAATCCTTGAATGGCGTTGAATGAGATTAAACCCCGGAACAAAGAATGGAGTGGTGGCTTTGACTTGCATAGAAGGAAAGGTGATATTTGGATAACTGAGTCAAGACAACTGAGGTCTTTAGAGACTTTAATCTATTTGTAACTGTACTGAGGGATGATTGGGTAGCCAGTTCAGATCACAGTATATTGATACTCTGTGCTCACAAGCAGATACCCCTCCAAAATGAATCACTGTGTTCTGCATTAGTGGAAAATTGAGTTCATTTCAGAGTCAGCCCTAATGAGAATACACAATAGTCATATGGTCTGAAAGTCACGAAGACACAAGGTTTTGTGTAAAGGTCTGTGTTGGAGAATGACAGATTCAGCCCTAATGGGAAAAGGTATTGCATGCTACTGCTAATACTTGTGGGCATCACACATTTAGGCAGTCTGTATCCCAGCTTCCTCATCTGGAAATTTTGATAATGCTTAGTTATCATGAGGTTTAATTCATTCATGTTTCTAAATGCTTTGAGCTCCATTTAACAAAAGAGTGTATAGAAATGACTAATTAGAATACCAGTACATACTTAATTCTTATCTCAGATGTATAGTGATAATGATGGAGACGTGAGCAAATCTATACAAATGGATGAACTGCTTCCTTTAACATAATACATGTCTACTTTGAGTGATGTCCAAATGCCATATAATGATATTATTCAGTGAGTTTCTGTAGACTTTTGGTTTTTTTTCCAGAGTAGATAAGCATAAAGTGTGAAAACATCATGAATATCTTGTAAAGACAAATCCATCTGCAGGCTTTCATTTGTATGTTAACCATTTTTTATTTAACATATACATTACATACTAAATGCAAGTGAAACTGGCAATAACTAAAATACTTTCAACACACTGGAAGATGAAAAAAAATGTTACTTAAACAGAATATTGTAATTGGCTCACAATTGGTTTTCAGGAATTAAGTCTCATGAATTGAAATGAGTTACAGTCCTTTGGAAAGAATGGTATACACCAGTGGTGCACAACCTTTTTTCATTCCTGGGGGCCGCCAATGGCTGGGCTCTGCCCCCGTTGCCAGATGGTGAGCGCCAAAAAAAAAAAAAAAAAAAAAAAAGAAGAAGAAGAAGAGAAGAAGAAGAAGAAGAAGCCGGGCCGCTCTCCCCTTCCACTCCCTCCACCCCCGCCATGTGTCTGTCAGGCGCTGAGCCAGAAAAAGCAGAAAGTTAACCGATGAGCCCAGTTTTGTTGGTTAACCGTGTCCACGTTTACATTTTCACATCCCTAATCTAAAGTGGTACTATGTATTGTAGTAGAACACATTTTTCACTATAGGTGTTGGAACTAGGGTTGAAGTTAGGGTTACCAAATTTGAACTTTCAAAAAAGAGGATACACACTGGCCAGCATCATCCTCGCAGCCTGTTTCATGGGCGTGCTAGAAGCCTGAGTTTTAACGTCGGAACCAGAGGTCAGGAGCAAACCCACCTCATGGGCCAGGGATTCCGGTCACCATGTGCAATGCATTGTGGGTATGCGAATGGAGCATTCCTGGGTCTCCGTGAGCACGCAGAGCAGCTAGGAGCTCCCAGCTGCAGTTCCTAGAGTGCAGCTCGGGGCTGGGCAGGGCTCCACACTTCTCTCAGGCGGGGCAGACGGGGTGCTGCTAGATTCTATATAAACATATCTAAATTTGTTTGAAAAAGAATGAGCAGGGCAAAATCCCGGACATTTTTAGATATTATTTAACAAACCCAGCCAGACGGAGATGTAAGGACCGAAAGGAGGACATGTCCAGGAAAAACCAGATGTATGGTAATCCTAATTGAAGTAGTTTCCATTATATACAGCAGGGATTGGAAACCTAAGGCTTGGGGGCTGGATCCGGCCCCTGAGGCTTGAGACTCTATCCCCTCCTTTCCCCCTGAATTGGGGAGCCCACGCTGGTGCTGCAGCCTCCCTACTATCCTCCCATGGGGCAGGAGCACCTAAAATCTATTAGCCTGGGCCCTCCTAGGCTCCAGTGTGCGAGGGGAATGCAGGGCATGTCTTTCTCCTCAGTTGGGGGCCACGTCAGTGAGAGTTTAGTTTTCTTTTCTTTTCTTCTTGTTTATGTGCAGCCCCTGTCTGATTTTTTTTTTTCTCTGTGGGTCAGTGGGCCCCAACCCAAAAAATGTTCCCCACCCAGATATACAGGGTTTCCTGTTGCGTTCAGTAGCTCTCAGCACTCCCATTATAAAAATTGTTCTAGGACCCCTGTTTTTCACTTCCAGTGGAGATCACCTTTTGTCTCAAAGGGGAGAAAAGGTAATATTAATGTTTTTTCATTAAAGAACATTTGAATAATCACTCAGATATAAATAAATGTACCTTTGCACAGTTATAATAACTCTTTGTATTTTGTCAGCAATTGCAACATATAGGGTGTCTACCAAGAATTCCTAGAAAGTTGTTTTTTTTCTCTTTGGTTAATATTTGAACAGCAGTTTTATTTGCATAGTGTTTTAACTCTTCAAAGTAGGGTTACGAAGTGTAATTCAGTGTTTTATGTTCAGAAAGTACCTCTTTTTCAGTAAAAGGCCACCTTTTAGCTCTTGTCTTGTATATTCGTTTGCTCGCGGACGCATGTTTTCATGTAGACTGATCTCCTGTGTAACACCTATAATAGAACTTACCCATAGTAATTTGTAGAGCACATCTTTTAGAAAAACGTCCAATCTTGATTTTTAAATTTGTCATTGATTGCAAATCTACCATGACTCTTGGGGAAATTATTTCAGTAGTTACTTATCCTCACTGTTCTATCTTATTTCTAGTCTGAACTTATTTCAACTTCCAGCCACTGGATTATATTATGCCTTTCTCTATCAAATTGAAGGGCTTATTATTAAATATTTGTTCCCCATGGAGGTACACACAGACTGTGTAATAGTCCTCTTTTTGAGCTAAACAGATTGAGTTCCTTGAATCTGTTACTATAAAACATGTTTTCTAATCCTTTTAATCATTCATGTGGCTCTTCTCTGAACCCTCTCCTAGTTATCAACATCCTACTTGAGGTGTGGGCACCAAAATGAGACACAGTAATTGCACCAGTGCCAAATATAAAGATGAAAATAACTCCTCCTCTTAGTGAACATTCTTGTGTTTATACGTCCCGGGGTCTCATTATCTCTTTTGGCCACAGAGTCTCACTGTGAGCTCATGTTGAGCTGACAGTCTATCACAACCCCCTTTTCAGAGTCACAGGTTTCCTGGATAGAATTCCCCTGTAAGTATGGGCCTGCATTTTTAGACGTATGCACACTCTTTGCTCATGCCCAAATACCCGAGCGATTTAGACATTTTGACTTGTCCTCTTTGTTTGCCATACCTGCAATTTCTGTGTCATATATACACTTTGTCAGTGAAGATTTTATGTTGTCTCTCAGGTCATTGATAGAAAAGTTAACTAGAATTAAAGCCCAAAATAGATCTCTATATGAGCTCATTAGAGATGTACCTTTTTTATTATGATGCTCTAGGTGCTTTCTATACTTCTGTCTTAGAGGCGAGCAATACTTGGAACTTGGGGTATGTCTAGACTACAGGGTTTTTTTGAAAAAATTGGCCTTTTTTTTCGAAAAAAACTTCCCCTGCCTATAGACTGCTGCCGCAGTTAAATTCTTTCAAAATTAAATGGAAAGAACGCAGCAGTTTTTTTGACTGTGGTAAACCTCGTTTTACGAGGAAGAATGCCTTTTTTCGAAAGTGCTCTTTTGAAAAAAGGCATTCTTGAATGCAAACAGGGCTTTTTCGAAAGAGAGCATCCAGACCCTCTTTCGAATGCTGCCCAGGTGATTAACATGGCACCCATAGCAACCACAGCAGATAGCATTTATTTCTACTGGTAGTGCATGTCTGCACAGGCCTTCATGCACATAAAATGTATTCTGCACATGGATGAAAAAATTAGAAGGCACATTAGTGGTGAGAAAGTGTGGGATGGGGAATATAAATGGGAAGACCTTGTTGAGAACTGCAATTAGTGGTTGAAGGCCTGACAGATCATAAGTTGATCTGAATGTGGAGAAATGTCCCTTGATGTTGTTTTGCCCATATTTTTGCTACTATGGCACACTGGTAAATTTATAGTGAAGTAACCTATAGTTGTTGATGCCATTTGAGAATATTTTGTAAATAGTAAATCTGAATTTAGTTTATTCCAATGTATACCAACATGTCTCAAAATGTATTTTACCACAAATCTTCTTTCAGTCACATGAGCATATTTTCTGATAGATTTGTGAAGGCAAATTAGAATAGGCAATCCAGTTTATAAGCACTCAGTACATCAAGATAAAATCCAAAGGAGAGCCTGTCTGACAAGACACAGAGCAAGATCACATACTACAAAGTGACATTAATTGGGTGTTAAACCTCCTATTTCATAGTTTAAAATTTTGTTTAAAAAAAGAGTGTTCCAAAGTCATACAAATACGCTAATTTTCTTTTAATACTGCAAAATCCACTTAATCTGAAATTTAAAGGCAGATGTGAGAATTAACTATGTTCCCCCCCCCCCCAATTTCCGTTGAACAATGGGAAGCCTTAAACTCTGAGATTCCTCCATAATGAAGTATTAAATAAGTTTCATTGGACATCTGATGTCAAGTCAAAGCTATTTTAGCAAAACCTTAATACAGTAAAAGGCTAATTTGTCGTCATATAAAAACACATACTTGATAATCTTTACTCTCTCCACCCCCATCATAATCTGGTTTGTGTTTGTAGGAAATATTGAATGAATTGAGTTTGCCCAGAAATCTTATCTGTATTAGCAGCTAAAAGTCAAACAGGGAGGTAAAATTGTTACTTTAGTGAGTTGTCTACATCATCACTAATTATAGGCTAAAATGGTTCAGGGAAATGACCTTATTCAATAGAAATATTTGGCATATATTACTATAAAAGAACTACCTTTCATAACAATTGTGCTCTTACCTCATGTATTATTGGAGATATACAAATCTATAATTAATAGGTTTTCCCATATAATCTTTCTTCAGTCAGATTTATTTTTAATAAAAAGTTTGTCTTGCTTATCTACTTCGACACTAAGCTAATATGTAGCTTTGCAATAAGTTTTGTTTGCCAATATTTATACATATTTTCCCTTTATTTT
Source organism: Apalone spinifera (assembly GCA_030068395.1). Classification (NCBI taxonomy): domain Eukaryota; kingdom Metazoa; phylum Chordata; order Testudines; family Trionychidae; genus Apalone; species Apalone spinifera. Next base: position 138,643,064 of record CM057845.1, on the reverse strand, counting down.
TACTTGTATGTGTAAATATAGCTTTTATTAAATTTTATCAAAATTCGTGGGTACTTACTATGGGTTGAACCTCTCTAATACGAATTTCCATATTCTGGCAACGCCTCTGGTCCAGCATTGTCAGTGACTGGAAGGGGATTCCGGGACTGGAGCTTCGAGGAAAACCCGGCAGACTGAGGCCAGGAGCATTGCTGGACCAGCGAAGAATGGAGCCTAGGAGTGGAGTCCTTATGCCCTAGTGGGCTAGGCATGAAGTGACAAGCATTGATCTCCTCTGCTCTAGCAAATTCCCTGGTTCGGGACCAGTGAGGTCCCAAGGGTGCTGAATTGGGGAGGTTCAACCTGTATCTACAGTATTACCATATATTTGCTTTTTAAAATGAAATCTGCTGCAAAAATTGATGTATTTGAAATATATATATTGCTGTCTATTTACTACTGAAGTATAGTAAATTAATATCTAATAACCCTGAACTTGTTGCACACATTTTGAATTGTTTAATTATTCAGTATCTCTCTTGAGTGAGGGACTTTCTGTTAATAACATGCAGGGTGAAATACTGGCCCTCCTAAAGCAAATGCAATTTGGATTTTGCTCATAATTCTTAATTTTTGTAGCACTTTTCATCCTTGAATTTTATAATGGAGGGTAAAGTATTGTTTTTCTTATATGAAAAATGGGTAAACCAAAGCACAGAGAGATTAAGTGACTTGTCTGAGGTCACATAGCAGATCATTGGTAGATCCAGGAATAGAATCTTCAGATTACTAGTCTAGCATCCCTGCTCCTGGACCATGCTGAGATTTTTTTTAATCTACAAAGGATTTAGGACACGGAGAGACAGAGGATGAGTTAGGAGATACTGGCTTTCAACTTGCGATACTGCACTTGACACACGTCAAGTCCTGTAGGATCTGATTATGAAGTGAGTCTAAAGCAAAACTCTTTACAGATCTCTCTGGAAAGGTTAGAGAAGGGAATAGAGAAGAGCATCAGTTATATGGTTAGCAGAGAGAGTTGTGTATATGGACTGTGTCTGTAAAGTACTATGCATGCAGATTGTGCTGCAGAATAAGTAGGGATGTTAGTGACTAGTTGACTATCTGATAAGCAAATGCTTAGTCGAGTAACCACTCAACTAGTTGCTTCTACTCTCCCCCCCCTCACCTTGCTGCCTCTATTAGAGAGAGGCAACAAAGGGGGGGGGAGGAGGAGCAGGAGCCAGTGCTGCAGCACCACCTCCACAGGGGGGTGGGGCAGGGGAGACAGAGGCACAGCGGGCAAACAGCGTGAGTGAAGACTGAAGGGTTCTCTGCTTTCCTGTGCTTGCCTCACTTCTAGCCTTTCCTCTGCTCCAGCCAAGATGCTACTTTGCACCTGGCCTTGTTCGCTGCCTGTCTATTGCCTTAGTACCAGCCCCACTCCAGTCTTACATGACCCCATCTCACCCGGTTTTGACTCCTGGCTCTGATTCTCTCACCTTTGATTACAGTTCTGACCCTTGGCCCTAGTTCTTGTTCAGACTCTGTCTTGAATCTTGCTTCTGAAATTAACACTCTGCTTCTGATTCTGAACTTCTGCTCAGACTGCTAGGCAAGACCATCTATGGATCAGTCCCCCATTAGGGAGACATTTTAGTGTCTGTTGCAATGAATGAAATCCATTGGTTTTAATGTTAAATTATATGAAATAGTGTCTTTTGAGATGTGCTTTGTGAAAGTTTCACACTAAACATGTTCAGTACCCTTATATATTAGTGAAACAAAGTGGTGCAGCAAATCTTAACAGTGGTTCTCTTTATGATGAAAACTACAACTATTGACCTTTTACTAAAGCAGACAGATGTCTCCTGAGGAAGAGAGAAGGGCTTTAAAAACAAATGTTAATAGGTCAAAAAAATGGATGGTGTCAATTTGACTGAAAGGTCTCAATTCTTAAAATTATATTGGGTTTTGACTTTGCCAACCACAGTGTGAAAAGCAGTGGGGCTATCCAAGCATGATTTTTGTGTCTAGCTAGTCTGAGGATAGGTTCTAAAGTTAAAACTCTAGAGCAGCACAGGTATGCCATTGCAGCTGTGCTGTTTCTGTGCTTGCGTGTAGACACTATCTGAGCTGACAGGAAGGGTTCTCTGATTGGAGGGGGTCCATCTCCAAGAGGCAGTATCTTCCATTGACCTAGCACTGTCTGCATGGGTACTTAGGTTGACTTCAGTGTGCTGCTCCAGGGCAAAGGTAACTGGTGCCTGCAGAGGAAGGAGTTCAGGAAGTGCCCCCCAGAAAAACAGGGAGGGGACATGAGGAAGCACCTCTTTTAGCAATTAAGATTTTGGTGAAGGCACAAGGGGAACAGTCATCTATGCTCATGGGTGTGGATTTTTCATATCTCTGAGGGTAGTTATACTGACCTAACTTTCTGGTGTAGACCAGGCCCGGGAGGCTGAAGAGGTCTTTGTGGCAGTGAGTCTGAACACAGGTCAGCTGACTCAGGCTTGTGGGCCTTGCGCTATGCTGCGGGGCTAAAAATAGCAGTGTAGACATTCCTGCGCAGGTTGGAGCCTGGGTTCTGAATCCTAACAGGAGAGGTGGTTCTGGGTGTCCAGGTTCCATCTTGAGCAGAAAAATCTGCTCTTCTGTTTTCAGTCCTTTAGCATGAGCCCGATTCAGTTGACCTGAGCTCTCAGACTCTGCTGCCACAGAGTTTGGGGTTTTTTTTTTAATTTATTTTGGTTTTTGTGATTTATTTGCTTGCAAAATAGATGCACCCCTTAGGTTCTTAGAGCAAACCTTCTGCCTGGAAGGAAGGGGATAATACGGTTTTAAACTTCAATTCAAAGCTTGCATTTTCAGTCCAGTGTGACTTACGATGACTTTTTTGATTAATAGTGGAAGTTTGTCTATTCCACACAAGCATCTTTCCTTCTAGTGCTGGAGAGCTCAGTGTTTCCATTTTGCATTGCAGAAGATTTGCATTTCAAATGTTCATGCTGGTGTTCAAGCTCTGTATAACTGAGGATGAGTTGTCTTCCTGGGGGTGGGGGAAGATCCAGTGCATTCACATAATCGCATTGCATACAAGGAACTATATAATCGCATTTATATAGTGGTATATAAATAAGTGTGCACAAATATTAGTTTTTGAAATGTACTGTGTTTTGTTATAAAAAACCCACCAGTCCTTTGATTGAAGACTTTCATAGAATTTGGGTCTCTGTTTAACTCTTACTCCAACTGTGTATTATTTAGGTTTGTGTGTATAAGGTTAAACAGGATGTAGTCTATTGATAACAGAGATTTCCTGTCTCTTCCCTCCCCCCCCCCTTTCTCCCCGGCTGTGTAGAGAGGTTGTGGTTGAGGGAGGACTGTTGTAACCTTCCCTGACCAATCATCTGTTACATGTTTTAATGGAGACCAGCTGGCTGTCCATATTCCTGTGTACAGATACTGGTGAAAACTCATTTAACCACAGAGAGATATTTTAGGCTTGAGTGTCAAATGGCTGGGTAGGACCCTTGACTGCAACCTTTAGACTGACTAATGTGACTTATGAGAAATGAGTGCTGTGGGAACAAAGGAAACTGTTATGTGTGGGAGAAGATATATTTTTAAAAAAATGTTCCATAGTGGTGAACAAGTGGCTCAGGCAGCAAGATTCTTATGCAATCTACAAACTGTAAAAAAGCTGTTAAATATTTATAATCACATTTTAGGGGGCGAGACAGGTGACGTGATTTTTGGGTAGTTTGATTTGTCTGCTTAATTTATATCTACTGCATACAAAATGGTCTATGTACTATAATTCAGGCACATCAATTGCATGGGTAAGCTTTGTAGTTATGGGCTCACTAAACAGAAAATCAGTGTAGATTCTATACATTTTGTGTGCATGCAAGTGTAACACTGACAGGCAGAACAGAACCTGAGGCCTCTGGAGCTTAGTGCATGAGCTGAAAGTCAGCTGACTTTCAGCTTAGGCTGTAAAGCAAACTTGTTCTTTCTCTCTGTAAGTGATCTAAGTGCCACTACATGAGACTGAACACAACCTGGAGATGTGTGGGGTTACACAAGGCTTAAGAAGATCTCATCATCCTCAACTGGGCTTCGTGGCTTCTGAGAGCCATACATAGAACAAGAACCAGGGGAACAGGGGAATAGTTTTCCACTGTAGTTTGAAGAGAATGGAATAGTATAAACCATCATGTGATTTTTGTTGTTGTTGTACCCTAAAAGAAGTGAGAAATTTGTACTTTGGGAGGTGAAAGAGGAAAGCAATTTAAACTAACTTTATTTAATTTGAGTTGAAATTCAATGTTGGAGCTTTTCTGGAAAGGGAATAGTTGAAGGTAAGAAATTAATGTGGTAGAGAAATGACCACTGAAAGCTTTGGGGAAGCCCTGCCCTATTCAAAATATTCATTATTTAATTTAGAAAAAATGTAATTTTGAGATTTGTAAAAAATGTCAAGGTCTAATCCATAAATGTTCCAATTGTTTTGGTCAGAGGAAAAAAGACATTTTAAAGGTCAAGATATATTCTTTGTACACTATAATTTTTTCATTAAATCAATATATTCATGAAGGCTTTGAGCTGGCAGATTTGTTTGAACTTGTACTGACATGAGATCACAACAGTCTGTTAGATCACTGATCATCAAGCGAGCTTTTCAAAGGTATAGTTGCACAAATGAGTGCATATTTTTGCAAGTGCATAAATTAGCGTGTGCATGTCTTACTATTACCTTCTGTTTCCCCATCTGTCTGCATCTATCTGTTGTACCTAAACATGTACTGAAATTCAAAGCTCTTTTAAGGAGGAAACCATCTCTTCACTACGTAATCCTGACCCTACCACAATGGAGTCCCTGGTATGAGTTTATAGAAGCTACCACAGTATAAATAAGTGTGTATGGAAACTGGGTTACATTACATGTGCTCCTGCATTGCTGGAAACTAGATGTGTGTTTGGACAAATATGTGGTTTACATGTGTACACACATGGGGTGAGGGTGCAATGCAGTGGTCCACAACTGTCTTGTAGGTGGGCCATGGGGTCAAGGCTTGTCTTGCCTCCAGCCTTGTACCCCTCCCTTTGAGGTTGGAGTGCTGGCTTTCTGCTGCGAGGGGTGGTGTATGAGCCGTACAGGCTGTATTTGGCTTGTGGGGGAAAAGGGCTTTGCACGCTGCTGCTCCCTCTCCCTCTGGCTGGAAGAATGGCAGCGTAGGAAATTGCTTGTCTCAAGGCTTTCCCCACTGCTCCCATTAGCCACAATCGCGGCCAGTGGGAGGCTGTGCCTAGGAGCCGTGGGAGGTATGGGTCCAGTTAAACCCTCCTATCTCTCTAGTGCCCAGACCTCAACCCTCCCCACCCGCTGAGACACTGCACCCCCAGCCTGCTCCTGTATCCTCCCTCCCAGCCAGACCTCCACTGCCACCCCCTCCTACATCCATTATGTCGTCATGGGTGGTTGGCTGTGGTCTGTGAAAAGGTTGAGCTGTGAGCCAAAAAAGTTTTGGAACCACTGGTGTAGTGGTAGGTGTAGGGGTGTGTGTCTGTGTAATTAAGGTGAAAACAAACATGTGCAACTTGTAGGAACTTAACTTTGAAAACATGGTCCCACAATAAATTATTGTTGTAAATTCTATTTACATTAATATTATTTTATTTTCTACTAAATACAAAAAATGTATTTAGTCTGATTTATTTTAAAGCAGACTCCTTTCTGATTAAAAATAAATACACCTTTTATTGATTACTTCCTACTCCATATGACATTTTCCCTTAAAGATTTCTGATTTCGGGATGTAGTAAAAATGAGCCTCTCTCTTGAGGCAACCTCTGAGTACATTGGACTCAGCATGTAAGGTGAAATTTTCAATCTGAATTTATTATTAAGAAAAAAATGCTCTTTTTGCTCTTTGATAGTTAGGATCAATTGGATAAATGTTTTTTTTTTCTCAGCGGATGTACTTAGACTAAATAATATCATTTAACACTTGCTGATTAAAAGCTGTGACTTTTTAAAACTCATGACTCCAGATGTGTAGCTGCTGTTCAGTATATTTTTCCACCCCTAATGGAAGAAATTTAGCACCCACGTGCCTCTGGAAATCTGTGTACAGTACAACGCTTACAATATCAAATGTAGGATTATACGCTTTAATAGGATTTTCTGTGCTGTTAAAAGGAATTCATTCTGCAGGGCAAGCATAATTTTCAGTCTGTGAATAAATAAAATTACTCAGGCTACAATAGAGAGTTCTGGTTTAATGCTTATTAATAGTGTGTGTTGTGGTATATTAGAACACTAGGTCGCTTGCAACTTTATTTTTTGCTTCTCTTAATATAATTTTTCATGTTCCCAGAACGCATCTCAAATCTCGTGTGCTTTGGTAACTTGCAGGCTTCATTGCTGGCATACTCTAGCACAGGTGTCAGCAACCTTTTCAAATGAGAGGCAAATTACATGAAAATTCAGAACAAGTGGTCAACAAAGAGCTGTGTAAGAATGCCCATTTTCATGACTGAAAATATACAACTTAATATTACTGATAATTGACATATTATTAAGAGCAGAAATGAAACCTTGTACTCACGGACTTTATTTAATGGGACTTCTGGTGCCGCATCTTTTCACACATACCTTTTGAAGTTTACATTTTGACTGTCCACATCCAGCTTTTGAAGGAGTACTTCAAAGCAACAGTGCCGCTTTCAGTCTGGGGCCAGACCTCTGGATCCACATGTCATTGCCACTTTGAAAAGCCACGTGGAGCCCAGGGCCAGCTGGGGTATCCCCAGGCTGCACGTGGTATTTCAAAGTGACAGCACTGCATGGAATCCGGGTTCAGCTGGGGACTCCCCAGCTAACCTGGGCTTTGTGCGGCGCTACTGCTTTGAAATGCCACGGCGCTGCACAGAGCCCGTGGCTACACTTCAAAGGCAGAGGCGCCCTACGACTAAGTGAATGGTTGATGCAAAATGCATTGACTATTTGATTAGTCAATTACCCAATACTTAATATCCTTAGTGTCAATCTTATGGCAGGGATCTGGGGATGTGGTGGTGCAGGAGTCTGGGTTGGGGTATATGTAGGGCTCTGGATGGAATTTGGGTGTATAATGGACTTAGGGCACAAGGTTGGGTTGTATGGGTGTGCAGGAGTTTTATGACGGGACTGGTGATGTGGAGGTGCAGGAGCTTGGAAATGTGGGGGTATAGTGGGCTTAGGGCAGGGAGTTGAGGTGATGATGAGCTCAGGGTTGGGGTATATGTGGGTGTCAGGAGTGTTATGGCAGGGGGTTGAGAATGTGGGGGTGCAGGA
>CM057845.1:138620450-138635643 GCA_030068395.1 Apalone spinifera | reverse complement strand
ATAGGAGGTAGGGTGCAGGAGCAGGCTGGGAACAGGGTGTCTGGCCAGAGGGAAGGGGCAGAGTGCCTGGACAGGGGCAGGAGTGGGGCTGGCCAGAGGGTAGGGAGGCTGGAGGCAGGGTGTCTGGTCGCGGGGGCGGTGGGTAGGGGTCTGGGCATGAGGCAGTGGTGGAACACTTGATTCGCGCTGCATGACAGTCCTCTTGTAACGCCACCTCCCACTGCTCCCATGTGCCAGAAGGAAGCCTCCAGGAAGGATTTGCAAGGGAATCCTCTAGGAAGTGTTTCCTGGGTAAAGAAAATGGCTGCATGCATGGAGCGATTTTTGGTTCCGCTTGTCTCCTGCATGCCAGGGGAAGAAAAAGACCGTGCACGGAGCCATTTTTCATTCTACTTGTTTCCTGCACGCCGGGGTTTTCTCCCACCATCCCTCACACAGGGAGCCGGCACTGGCAATCCAGTCTTGCAGGTGGCCAAGGCTGTAGCGCCAGCATGTCCTCCCAGTTGACAGAACTGGGGGGGAAGATGGGGAGAGAGCTGGGTTGGCACTCCAGAAGAGCCATATCTGGCTCCCTATTGAGCCGTAGGTTGCTAATCCCTGCCCTAGCAAAACACTCTTCTGTTAAAGTCGGTAGCTCTCCTGTTGTACTCTGTCCCTTTCAAAGCAACAAATATTCACAATTATTGTTTATATGGTACTTTTCACAAGTATGAAACTGCTTTCTAAATATGCTGCAACAAGCTGTCGTAAGAGAATCCATGACTTAAAAGGGCAGAGTTGACTAAATAAGCATGATCATATCTGCCTTCCAGTGCTGTATCCACTCCCACTAGCATAGGGGGATCAGTGAGCAAGACTGCCATGTGCTGCTGCTGCTGAGTGAGTGTGTGAATGCTGCCAGCTCCCACACTTGTGCTGATGATTCTGTAGCCCAGACATGATCGCTCGGGGTCGTGTATCAACTTGGGTCTTGTCAGTGCTATTTCATTTTAATTTCATATTCAGTGTGTTTTGCTATTACCATTGTGCTATTTGCTTGTATTTCGTTCATTATAATAGTCTGTTTATACAGACTCTCTCCAGTGTGCTCTTAATCCATGAAAAAGGTTAAGTTAGTTGAAGCTGGAAAGCTAGTGTTTTGCAGACACTGAAATTGTGCCAAACAGTCACTACATTTTCTTCTGCCTTTTGGGGAGCTCATACAGCTCAGAAAAAAACTTTTGCATTCCTTCTGCTCTTGCCTAAAATAGAAGGCAGGTTTGTACTTCACCACAACAGCTGTTCATCACTATGTGTGGTGCCAGTAAAAAGAGAAATATTTTTCATGATTGGCTTCCTCTTGGTAAGATGTTTGGGTGAATTCTGCTACCACTGCACTTACCATTGCAGCCCAAATACCATTATTTAAATCTTGATTCTGTAAGGATAACCTGCTATTAATCTGCTTACTGTACATATGAATCCTATTGTACACTTCTGCTAGAAAAGAGGAAGTTAAGAACTGAGAATTGGAAGACACAAATCAGAATGATGTATATTTTAACTGGTCATTGACAGTAAGATGGTGGTATTGGGGTGTTGCACAAGATCTAGTTTTGTAGGTTCGTAACTTCTTTAAAAGGGTGCGTACTGCTAACAAAAAGATATTTTGGTAATGTATAAAAAGTACCATTTGCACCTGTATATTTGCTACTGCCTCTTTTCTGTGTATATAGCAGGGTGGGCAAAAGGACCTCCCTGGGCTGAATCTGGCCTGCCAAGCAGACTGATCCGGCTTGTGGAGGACCTGCCACTCCTCCCACTCCCAAGCCAATCAAGGCCTATGGACCGGGGAGGTGTGCAGGACTTAGTCAACCCTGGTGATTGACTAAGCGCCATGCACAGCAGGGAGTGAGAGACTGTGCGCGCTCCCTCTCGCCTCCCCCAGGCCAATCAGAGCCTGGGGGCGGGGGAAGCATGAGACCTCTCCTCCCGTCGCCAGGGGCATGGGCACTTAGAGGAAATCGCCAGTTTTTCAGAAGAGCTGGTGTTTCTCTCTGGGGGCCAGGAGGCAAAGACTTCATGTATTCCCCCGCCATCAGACCAATCCGGGTCTGTTGGCAGGGAAGCATGGAAGTGTTCTGGCCCCAACCCTTCTGCCTGAGGACCTGCCTCTTCAAGGGCAGCCCAAGGCCACTTCAAAAATTTCTATTTCTGAAGTGGCTCCTGGTTAAAAATTATTGCCCGCCCCTGGTATATAGTATTAAGGGATGAGTATCTTTTACCTTTTACACTCTCTCTTTGCTGGTCTTGGTACCCCAAGAAGTCAGTGTAGCTAATTTGCTTTATGTATGTTAGCTGGGAAGTGTCCCTGGATGTCTCAATAGCAATCTATTTCATATGTTTCAGTGTGGTTGTTTCTGTAAAGGTTCTAATGCTTTTTCCCTGGCCTAATGTATCATTTCTAAAACACCCAGAATTTTGCTAGGCTAGTAACTAAAGAGGTAAGTCTACGCTAGAGATGATGATGAAGGCTGCGAGTCTGGTGTGGAGATCATGAAAGCCATGGTTTCTGTGACTTTCTGCAACCTCCATGAAATTCTGCAGTTGCAGTGGCCAGTGTGGCCAGTGCAGGGCCGCCTGAGCAACAGGCCCCAGGACTAGCCACACTGGCCACCAATGGAGGGGTCCTGGAACAAGCCATTGGGGTGACTCTAGGGGCAGCCACATCAGCCACTGCTTGGTAGCCCCAGGGATCTCTTGAGAAGTGGTCCCAGAAGCAGCAAGAGCAACAACCAGTGTGCCTGGCTTTGCGGGAGAGGGTCTCTAGATCAGTAGTACTCCAGGACAGCTAAGATTTATTCATGGGTGTTCATGGTGAAAGCCATGGGCAGGTCACTGGAGGTGAATTTTATTTTTCGTTGCCCCATGATCTGATCATGACTTTTACAAAAACACCCATGACTAAATCATAACCTTACTTACAGTTGCTATAGGTAAAAGGAACAGGGATTGAAAGAAATGAAACCTCACTTCAGTTTAGATTGATTGTGTGTGGAAGCAACAAAGAAAACACTTTTTTTTTTTAACCGAAGCTATAAGCTCAGTATGCGATGAAAAAAAACCACATTTCTTACAGTAACATTATTGGACTCTTTCAGAGAATAACTCAATATTTTTTAACTGAATGTGTCTGATATATATTCTGCATGCTGATGTAGTTTAGACTGCAAAATAATTTTGCATAGTCACCTTCATTTAAGAACTTAGGACTAAAATTTAAAGTAGACATACCTCTTTAGCTACAAGTCTAGCAAAGAATTTTGTGCTACGCTAAATATTTTCCCCATATCTCCTTTCTACCTTTTAATTCTTTCCATCACCCCGCCCCACTGCTAGGACTGCTCTGCTGCTGGTGGGGATTCCCTGGCAGAGGCTGCCCAAGCATCCCAGCTCCGCTGCCAGCAGGGGTTTCTTGGGGTTCCTAGCCAGGGCCACCTGTCGGCAGGCAGCCCAGCTAAAGCCCGGGATTTCCCCGGCTAGGGTCAGGTCGACCTGGCCAGGTGGCTCCACTAATGCTAGGGGTTCCCTGGCCTGGGCGAGAGCTTCCGAGCCACTGCCTGGCCCCACTGACGCTGGGGGTTCCCTGGTTGGGGTGGGGGTTCCCCAGCTGCTGCCTGGCCCTGTTGATGCTGGGGGTTCTGTGCCTCGGCAGGGGCTCCCCGGATGCCACTTGATCCAGCCGGGGCTCCCCAGCCTCTGTGTTGCTCCAGGGCTCTTCAGTCCAGCAACATCTCTTGTCTTACTGAACCACAGATATTGAGAGACCAGAGAGCCCGGGATTTCAGAGGTTCAACCTGTAGTACTCTACTCCAAACCTGCATGCTGGGCAGGGCTTCAGATTTAAAATAGGGGGAAAGCCATTTTTCCCATCTTAAGATCTTTTAACCGACATTACTCTGCTTACCTGTGCAACAGTAAGCAGCAATGTGATCTAAGTCTCAACAGCAATAATTTGACGGACACCCTTCTAGGGATGTAAAAGAGTAAATCAGTTAATCAGTTACCCAGTAAGCCTAGGCTTTTCAGGTAATCAAGTTGACTACTTGCTTCACACCCTACCCCCTTGCTGCCTCTTTATCAGAGGCAATAAGAGTCATGTTTGGGGGGGGGGGGGTCTTAAAAGCCAATCCAGTTCCTCCTGGCATTGACTCCATGGTGCAGTGTGGGGACAGGAGAGGTAGAGATGTAATCTAAAAACCCAGTGTGGACAGGTTGGCTCTTCCTTTTCTCATTATTTTCATGATAAATTCTACCTTTTTTATTTCCCTATTGCAGCAATGCCTGCCTGTACATGGTTTTTTTTCTTCTTGAAACTCTCCTTTCTGTTGCTTATTATTTATCCTGGATTAAGTCCCTTTTCATATGTCTAGTGTTCATAAATTGCCAAAAGTTTTAAAATACAATTAAAACTGAGATCTTGCTGAAACATTTGATTTATGGGTACTCTCTTGCAGTGAATTAATGTTAACATTTTCTGAATAATTAGGGGCAAGAGGAAAAGGCTACAGAAGCTGAGATCCAAAGTACAGACAAGGTGTACCGCTCTCTTTGATATGTCTGTTCAGCAATTAAGGCCTTAGTTCAGCAAAACATTTAAGATTTTGCTTAACTTCATACATCTTTCTTCAGCAAAACACTTAAGCATACGAGCAGTTCCATTTGAAATCAGTTATCTTGATCACATACTTAAAGTTTAGTACAGGTAGTTCCCGACTTACAAACGGGCTATGTTCCAAACACCTGGTCGTAACTCGATTTGTTCGTAAGTTGGAATACATACTTTTAAATGCGTCCACGCTGTTTGTAAGTGTGGATCGCGTATTCATAACTTGGGGACCGGCTGTAATGGGCTTAATTGGAGGTTGGTTGTAAGTATGAACGGTTGTAAGTCAACACGTTCGTAACTTGGTGACCGGCTGTACATGCTTTGCTGAACCTGGGAGCTAAATTAAGTAATATTTCTTCTGACTAAGGTTCAAGTCCTACCAAGCCTCACTGATGTGAGTAAATGTACTGACTTCAGTGGAATTTGTTGTGTGATGACTGAATGTGTGATTCCTCTGTGTGTTACCCAGCCCTGTGCAGACAGCGCACACGGCAGACCTTGAGTGAACTGCCTGCCCAATGACCACAAGATCCGTTAAGGGCAAAAGACACCAGGCTAGATTTATTGTTGACAATGCACAGTCATAGCACCTGGTAATTTTTACGTGGATACTAAGACATGTATGCCCATTACAATGGACACAGCCTCAGTTAATGGTAGGACTTTCCATTCTCCCCAGAGCTGCATAAAGATAGGGTTGCCAGGTGTCCGGTTTTGAACCGGACAGTCCAGTATTTGAGCTTTCTGTTCGGGAAACAAATTAAGAAAATAGAAATGTCCGGTATTTTCTAAATAAGATGTAATGTAGATTGTGATGTAATGTCAAGTGTGTCCAGTATTTTTGTTGAAACCATCTGGCAACCCTAGACAAAGATGCACCCTCTGAGAAACATTTTTATACTTTCATACAAACAAGTTACATGCTGCCTCTGACATTGTTACTGTCTCCTGACATTACCTTGCACATGTCGATTCAACTAAAATATTTGTATTACATGTTGTCATCCTACCCTTATGTTGGGGGGTTGGGGAGGGAGGAAGGGGGAGAGGAGGGAGGTGTTGTGTTCCTATTATTTTTGGGAAATGTTTTGTACCATCCTTGACATCAGGAGGTGTTTGTATGAGTACTCTGACTAGCACTTCTTAGGAATGTACATTTTTGCAACATTAGCCCTGTTTTTGCCAGATTCTGAGAGCAGGTCCTGCCTCATACCAGACCTCTGATACAAGGGCTTGTATCTCAGGCTCTCTTCCTACTACAGGGCTATTCACATGAATGTGTGTGGGATCAGGGTTTAACGTGGTAGATAATGCCAATGTGCATTGGAGCTTTTGTTCAACTTAAATTTCTTTAAACAAATATATTAAAAGTAATTTTCACTTTAAACTCACTTTGAACCTCCCTCCCCACCTTCTCAAAAAGCAAAAACACATAAACAACTCCTCTAGCAGTACAAAAGAAAAAAAGTCTTGACAACTCTACAAAATAACTTTATTTTGTAATTGCTGCTGGAGTGAGGTGTGGTGAGACAGTTGTGTCTGTTTATTCTAAGATCTAATACATTCTAAATCACTTGCCTAGCCCCCCTCTCTATCACTATATGGGTACTAAATGGCTCCATCCTGCAATATCTGAGTCCTTAGCATTGTGTCCTATTTTACAGAGGAAAAATTAAGGCATAGAAAGACTAAGTGACTTGTCCAAGACCACACAGGAAAACTGTTGCAGAAATAGGAACTGAACCTGGTTTTAGTTCTAGCCGGTGGTTTCACCACAAGACCTTACTTCCTCTAGCTTTCTTGTTCTTTAGTTATGAAGGTGAATTGTAAATATGTATTTTAAAAAACCCACTCGTCCTCAAATTTTGTTTGTAAGTGTTCTAAATAGCAAGAGAAGAAAAGATGTTGGACATCTATCAGGGATGATCTAAATGGTGCTTGGTCCTGCCATGAGGGGACTGGATGTGATGATCTCTTGAGTCCCTTCCAGTTCTATATTGTTTTAAGCTAACCATTTTTGTTTCTGGCTCCTGATTTGTGCAGTCCAGCTGTTATTCTGAAGTGATGCTAATTCTGCACCAGTTGACTCAGAAACGATTGTTCAGGCAGAGTTACTTTATATTCCATAGCCATGCATGTTTATTTCTTTTAAAATATAAAATTACACCCCTTTTAAAAAGTTTTCAATATAGTTAAAGTGAAAAATATACAATGGATTTGTATGTTACAGTGAAAATCTGATAGAATCTTAACACTGTAAAGTTGCAGAAGGAGAGAAATCATAGCTGAATAGGAATTAGATTTGTCTGTAGAGGAGCTGACATTAAAAAGTTACTAATTCGGTGCGGGGACAGACGTGGTGGGCCCCTGGGCAAGGTATATGTGTGGGGGAGGCCCAACTCCACACTTCAGGAAGGGGCAGGGCTTCAGGCAAAAGGGGCTTAGGACAGCAAGCTGTCAGCGCTGCCCAAAGCGCCCAAGCTGCACTCCCTGCCCCAGCCAGCTGTTTCCTTTCCACCTTTCACTGTTTCCTCTCCACAAGGGTGTAGAGCAGGGCACGTGTCCCACAATAGCTAGCTCTGAAATACATATTTCTTAGTCTCTAAGGTGCCATGGAAGTTAGAGACTAACACTACTTCCCCTCTTAGTCCCTTTCTAACAGTCATTTGAAAATGAGCTAGTCCATTGCTGATCTCCTATTCGCCTATGGAAGGGAGCCTTCAGTTACCTAAACTAGGAGATTTTTGTCTGTTTTGACATTGCTCACCATACTCTCAAGACCACAGAAAACTGCTGCCAGTCACTCCCACGGAAGCCTTGCTAACTGGCCATCTGAGCTTGATGCAGGGAGATGTATATAATGTTTCCCTTAGTGTAGCGTACTCCCTCTTCCTCATGTAACTTTTTGCATGAAAGTAGATGAGTAAATCTGCGTATTTGCATGAAATATGAAGTGTGTGAGTATGGAGAGAGAGGTTGCTTTCTAATGTTGCTAACTGCTTTGCATTTAGAGAAGAAAACTATTTTCAGTAACTTCAAGAAAACTAAATATCTCACATGTGCTGTGGAAACCTAATAATGTTATAAAAGACCTCCACAGTTTTTTTTCCCCCCGAAGAAGCATATGTAACAGATGTTTTACGTAAGAGATTGCATTGTGGTATAAAATGGCTTTTAATCTGGTAGACTGTTTAATTAGTGTTCCTCTTTTTTCTTCTTTTTTTTTTTTTAACTTTGATATTGGCCAAAAACAACACAAGTTTATATTTATGAAGGAAGAAGTAAATAACTACTAATGGATGCAAAGAGTTATAATGGAAAAAATGACTTCTCACAAGGATCCACAAATGAATTAAATTAAATATTTGCTGTAAGCTGAGGATAATAGCGTACCACTGCCCATGCTGATCTAAGGAACCAGATGCCAATGCCTTTTAAATCAGTATCTGGTGTTAGGTAAAGTTGCGTTTATGGCCCCTGCATTCTTTTGTTGGGCCGTGGATTTCATAATGCAGCATTCTGTCATATCTATAGTCATTGCAATTGGTGATCTCTCCCTCAAAGACCTTGAGTATGTTGTTAATGTTATTCTATTAGTACAGAACCCCGACAGGTTTCATGAGGCACTCTAGCATATGGAGGAGGAGTGAGCTAAAACCATGTTTCTTGGTTAAAAACAAAACTACAAAATCTAGGACCAGTCTCTTTGAACAATGAAACCTTCAAATGAGTTTTCAGCTTTTGCTGTCTGTTTTCCATACTTAAAGTTCCCCCAAGTCTCACGTGGAGATTCTCCATTGCATTGGCATCACAGTATCTGCCATGGGCTGTTTACAACAGATATAGAATCAACATCATCTGACTATGGCAAACAAGTTCAGGATTTATTCGAGCTGAAGCCTTCCCATGTCGTGCTAGACAGCAGTGAAATACAGGCACTATGCCACGCAGACTGGACAAAGCTAGAGACTTTTCACATATAACGTCAGTATCTTATATGGGCCATAAAATGGAATGACTTTATCTGTAATGCATATGTATATTGTCCTTTGGCTCAACAAACTACTGGGGCCATTGTCCACAGGTGGTACCCTACGCTTTTTGGACATATTGCAAAGGTGCCACAAGATGGTCCAATGAATGCTGTTTTCCAGGTGGCTTATAACATCTTGGATAAAATTCCTCCAGCTGAAGAGTAGATACAGCCCAGAGGCAGACCCTCTATTACATGCATTCCTCAAGTCTATTCTGATGATAGACTCAGGCCATCAATCCTTCAAGTCTGTGCAGGAACACACCAAATGGCAAACAGTCACTATGGCTGACTGGCCAATCATTGAAGAAAGAAGAAGAAGAAAGCTAAGGTGAATAAGAGAGAGAATATAATGAAAATGAAAACGAAAACTTTTGCGCTTCAGCATCTCATCAGATTGACTCTAAAAATGGCATCAATGTTTATTTCAGAGCACCAGTCCTTATGTATTAAGCAAAATGTCTCTCTTCCAATTTCTCCCTTTGAAAAATTCTGTTAATCAAAGGATTTCAGAGTGATGCTTTCAAATGCTGGCTGGTATTTTTATTTTAGAGAAAAAATTTCAATGAAATGCTTGCTAAGTGACTTCCAGACTTTTAACATTTGCCAAAAATTTAGACAGAACAGAAGAGTCAGAAAGGAATTAATATAAAGTTGTCTGCAAAGATTCAGTCAGAGGAAAATGGAGCCCCATCCGAGCGATAGTATATAATGACCCTTAGGCATGTGACACCAAATTTTGAAATGGCAAAAAATGGCAATCTCAGACCAATACAGAAAATATGCCCAAAAGTTTATTATTGAGAAGGAATGTTTGTTACTGCTGCCCTGGACAATGGATTTTCTTTTTTTTTTTTTTTTTTTTGCATGGGGATAGAGGAAGTGGTAATCAGATTTAAGACATTTGTATGCTCTTTTGCATATATGTGTCAGTGACTTAACAAGTGAACTGTTACATGATTTTAGTATTTTGGAAGGACAACCTGCAGAATTGCACAAGAGATTAGAGGCTGGAATCCATGACATTTCTGCAGGTGTGCTCTTGATCAGAATAGTGCGCTCATTTATGGGCTTAAGCATTACATAAATAAAGAAAAGAGATGCTAGCAGCAAGGTGTCGTTTGTGAGTCAGGAAAGTGAAAGAATCTTTGGCTGATGCTAATATCAAAAAGAATGGTAGCATGAAGTACCCAATATCTTCAGACTATAGAGAGGAAAACTGGGAAAGCAGAAATACTTTTGTATTTGTCAGATTTTTCCCATCTTGTTGCAAAAATTGCAACCTAAACTTTTCAGTGATTGGCTTGCAGCTATAATTATTTTACCATACGTGTGATGTAGTTTTGATGAACATATATTTTTATATTCCAACTACTGCAATGCCCTTTTCAGCATTTAACATCCACTTAAATAAATGATATAAGAAAGCATCATAAGGTTTGGTGGGAGACTCATCAGATGCCTGATGGCCTTAGCTGGTATTACAAATGTAGATCAATCCTACCAAAATTTGCAAATTCCATCAGGCTTTAAAAGAGGGCAACATTTGAGCAACAGGCAGGTTTCTTCCAACTACAACCCTCAGAAGCAGGCTTTGTCTATAGAAGGAAAATGAAAGGGACATATTTTAAGGGTTTTATTTGGTTTGGTTTTGAAGTTGGTTACATATTTGTATGACATCCATTAACATAGCATCTGAGCATTTCACAATCTGTAATGTGCTTCTCTCCCCTAGATATTAGGACAAGAAGACACAATACTGTAATCCCCATGTTACAGATGGGATAAAACTGGGGCCCAGACACACTGAGGATATGTCTCCACTGTAGTTAGATACCTGTGGCTAGCTTGTACCAGCTGACTCAGTCTATGGGGCTTGGGCGAAGAGCTCTTTAATTGCAGTTGTAGATATTCAAAGTTGAGCTGCAGCCTGAGCTACTGGAGATCCTCCCAACTTGCGAGTTCCAGTCTCTACATTGAAATGAAACAGCCTTGTAAGCCCAGGTCAGTTGTCATGGCCTGTGTGGGGTTTCTAGTTGCAGTGTAGACATGTCCACAGTGACTTGTGCAAGCTCACACAAGTCTTTGGTGAAGCAGGGAACTAACCCTGGGCCTTTGTGTCCCAGTTTAACACTCTCTCTTACAGCTACCTTCCAAATGAAATAAAAACAGTTTGAGGATAGGCTGAAATGGTGCAGTGTTTTCTGTCTAATCTATATAATTTAATGTATGTCAAGGGCTTTTCAGGCACAAATTGAACCTCTCTAGTCTGGCACCATCGGGATCTGACCAGTGCTGAACCAGACAATTTGCAGGACCACGGGGGGTCAGTGTTGTCCAGCAGCATTACCAACATTACCAAAACTTCCACTGCTTACTGGGCTTTGTAAGGGTGTGTCTACATTGCACTGTAACTTGAAAATAAGATATGCACTTTAAGCTACGCAAATTGTGTATCTTATTTCAATGCTATTTTGAAATAGCTTATTTTGTCATTTGGCGTTATCTACACATTTTTATTTATTTTGAAATAAAGTGCTATTCCAAAACATCCCTTACTCCTCATAGAATGAGGCTTACAAGGATGTCAGAATAGCGAGCCTGAAATAATGGGCTTGCCGTGGAGATGCAAGATTGCTATTTTGGGATACTCCGATATCCCAAAATAGTGTGGCAGTGTAGATGAACCCTAACTGAATTAAAAAAAAAACAAACCCTTATAGTCCTGCAGCACCTTAGAGACTAACAAAAGATGTAGATAATGGTATGAGCTTTTGTGGGCACAACCCACTTCTTCAGATGAGTGGAGTAAAGGGGTCTAGGGCACAAATAAATAGAGAAAGAGGGGATGGGGAGGGAAAGAGAAGGAGAAAAAATGGGGGAAAATGGTCAATTAGAGTGTCCATGCTAAATGAGGCTAATAGAGTGGGTTCTAAGTACTCGGTGCTTAGCTTTTTATGTTGTTAGAGTGTGGAATGTAGTGGCCAATCCAGTTCCGGTCTTTGTTCAGACCTCAATCCAGGTGTCAAACTTATAAATGAAACCAAGTAGGATAGCTTCTCTCTCAAGCAGATTTTTAAAATTGCTTTGTAATATAGTCACTCTTAGATCCATTAGAGAGTGCATTTAGGGGGTAAATTAGAGCTAAATAACAGCACAGATTGCTGAGAGCCAGGACTGATGGCAGTAAACAAACTTTATGGGACTGTGGGAGACTTGGCCTCACCCATTGTAAGTGGATATCTGGCCCACTGAAATCGTGATGGACCATGGATGTTGCTGGACCAGAGGCATCCTGTATTAAATATTAATCTTGCTTCATCCATCCAGAAATATTTTAATATAAGAAAGTTCCACCCTATTTCACAGATTTTTGCCTGAATAATAGACATATCTATTTTAACTTTAGTTGCAATGGACAATAATATTTAGTGGTCTGTTCTTTATTACCGAATAGTAATGTGATAACACTTTTATTGTATTTCGCTCTGTGAGGTAAACATTATTAGAAGACCACTCTCCAGCCAGTTTTTAAGTGGATTTTTACTGGTCTTTAATCCCTAACAGAAGTAAAGAAAAGGATGATTCAACATTACTAAAGGAAAGTTCACTTTGATTTAAAGTACAGCATTTTGTCTAGAATAGTTTTGTAAAATATTTTAAAACTGGTGATAGCAGCAGTATTGTGACTAATTTTTTCTTGATCAAAAATTTGTCACTGTCAGCTACAGATTTTAATAATCTACATCAAACAGAAAATGATGAATTTTCTGACATTTATTCTGAACGTTGCAGAGGGAGGCCATGTTATATGGTTACGAAGCTGAGCATCCTGTTTTATAGAGTTAATTTGTCTTCCTACTGTTTCATGCTTTCATTTATCACAGAAGGAAAAAAATGGTTATTGCAGACACAAGTTTGACTAAAATGTTCTCTGGAGTGCCTCTTATAATTATCCTAGCTACTGCCAAAGCGTCCTCTAATACAGAAAAAATTAAGTAAGGCGGCATTCATTTTCTGTGCCAAACTTTGACTGACTTAACAGAGATTTTCTTTTTTAAAGTCAAAGTGAGCATGTCTAGAGATCTTATTCATATAGGAAACTGACTAAAAGTTTTTACAAATAATGAAGTGCTGTTTCAGCTAAAACAAATATTCTGTTCCTTTTTAATGTGAGACAAGACCTGTTATGTGCTAATCAGATAGAGAGGTAAGAAATGTTTGCTCCTCCCTCCCCTCCCCACGCAAAAGCCACAGTTCAGCCACATCAGGTTGTTATAATTTTCAAAATAACTTGTTAAAAAAAGTTAGCTGTTTAAAGGGGCCAGTATAAACAAGATGTCGTTGGAGCTGACTTTGTCCTCTTCTATGATTCTAAATATATACATGGTAGCTCTGAAATGTTGTTAGAATAATTAAGTCAGTACAAAAAGAATAAAGTTCTAGTAGTTGATACTGGCTGTATACAGGGCAATACCCTGCTAATTTATACGTCATATAACAGTAACATTATTGCTAGCTTTGCTTGAATCACGGAAGTAACTTGAGTGCCTGAATGATTATTTCACACATTTAATTAAATTAATAGTCTACAATTATGAATGCAGTATAACTTTCAAATCCAATTTCTCATCTAATTTTTAGGTAAAATGGGAACAGAGATTTTCCAAATTGCGCACAGCTTGGTAAAAATACAAACAAACTAAAGTTTAACAGTTTTTCTGGCAACTTAATTCTTGTTTTGTAAGGAAGTCCTCTGTATTCGCTCACCATGAAAACAGTTTAGGCTCAATTACACGTCTAGTACTTAATACGGGACGAATAAAGCTACAGATTTCATTAGGCCAAATATCGGTGTTCGCTCAAATATATATTTATAAATTTTGGGCACTAAATTCAGAGAAGGCAAAACAAAACAAAATAAACCCTTTTGGAAATGGTTTTAAGCACCAATCAGTGAAAGTTAGGAAATTGAGCTAAATTTGCTACATCCTTCTGACACCTCTTATACAATAATAATACTATTTTAATACTCTTGCATATAATGCTAATAATAATAGTAATGCAATAATACTTAGCCACCAAAATGCCATGAGAACTTTTTAATGTATAATAATTTAGCTTTAACATTATTTAAGTTACGTTTCTAGAAACACTATTGTATTCAAAGTTTAGAGATAGCTCATGAAATTGCAGTTCTTAAGTGAACTATAGTCCTTGGGGACACCAAATCTTTGCTGTCAAATTTGTGTGTGTGTGTGTGTGTGTATATATTTGATAAAATTGTACATTTTGTCTGAGGTTGTCCATTTATATCATGTGCAGGATACTGTAACTGCTTGAGCTCCATCTACTTCTCCATGGTGGTAGCTAACTAGGCAACACTTAACTAAAACAAAACAGTAAGTTATCTATGTGTATCAAATGGCTAGTACATGGCTGTTCCCATTACAAAAGCACTTATACAATCAAGATATGCATGTGCTGAAACTGAGCAAACATTTCCCTTCTTGGTGTATATTGTTGTATCAGTCTGCCTAGTTAGTTGTGTAGGTTAAGACTGTGTAATTCTCCCTTATGTTGGAGTGCATTTCTCACATTAATAATGTAAATGAATTCAGTCATGAATAAATTTTGCACAACTTACTCCTTAAATAATTTTCTGAGTGGCAGGAACGTATTCTTTCTGTGAATAGCCTACTTTGCTGGTTGGTACTATAAATTAATAAAACTAATTCAAGTATGTATGGTTGTAAGTAAATTGATTATTGTATGTATTGTAAACTGATTATTGACTGTACTGTGTTAAGTATGATGTTGCAGTTTGACAAATAATAGATACCCCAAATTCTAAGACATGTACCAGACCCTTAACTTTTTTATGGAAGAGCTCCATGATGTCCTGTCTAGTCTTCGACAGACAGTATAGTGTGGAAGGGAAAATGTAGAGTATTTGCAGCAGAATGTGCAGGCCCTTGTTTATCTTTTCTGTCTTCATACCGAGGTTCTTGTGTGATATGATATGTAGGTCCATGAGGTCTGTTTTCTCTCTGTTTTTTATTACTGTGTCACTTGGGGGTCTGTGTGGCCTACAAGACATTTGGTTTGCCATTGTCCATGCACAGTGTTGCCAAATGCTGCTGGTTTTAGTCCATGTTGTTTTTGTTCTTCTAGTATCACAAAAGTGACACAAACATAAAGAAAGGGGCACATAAGGTCAGATGCATGCTGATGTTGAGAACCATGTGCACCCTCTGTATCCAAGCCAACTGCTGCCACAGATCAGTTGGCACATCCCACAAATTCTAGGTATTCAAGCGCAGTTAACGCTACCGTATTCCAGGAGACTGTCTTGGTTACAACGGTCTTGCAGTACACTGAGATGGAGGGCCCTTCATGCAGCCCACTCACAAGCCTAGGTTGCTCCACAGTGAGATAGAGGTTGCTCAATTGCAGTATCCCCTGGTTAAATTGCATACCATTGAACTTGGAAGTCTTTGCCTTCATGCAGA
>CM057845.1:138610271-138620440 GCA_030068395.1 Apalone spinifera | reverse complement strand
GGGGGGGGGGAGTGAAGGGTGAGTGCGGAATGGAATATTGAATTCCACCAGGTGTGTGTAAGAGAAATAGTAACTTTGGAGTTGTTTTGCGCATGTTGCTGACGACTGGGATGGATGGATTTCTTGCCGTAGGATTGATTAGCATTTTGGGAGCAGACTCAAGCCAAGCCACAAAGCCCTGGCAGAGCTCTTTGCTCATTCAATGCTGGATTCAAGATTTAGCTCAAATAGCATTTAATGGCACTAATTTAAAGTTAATTTTACATGTGTCAATGAGATCACACTTTATAAAATGTACACCTGCAGTTCATATAGCACTCGAACATGTATGAAACTGATCATGGTTGTACTTTTCTAGCGTTTTCACAGTGGATGGTTTTTACTTTAAATCTGAAGACGTCATTTGACCTAAATGGACAGGTGTGGCTTATCAAAGTATAGGTGCAGTTTTATGGGTATTAATGGATATTTGTGTAACTACTTAGTGATCTGATACTAATCCCTCATTAATTTGAATTGTTTGCTATATTTAAACTTGTTACATACTTAGCAGTTCTTATTCCTGTTCCCTTATCTGTTTAAAAATTGCATTAAAATAGCTTGCAGCTTGGCAAATGTTTTCCTTAATGATCATTAAAGGATGTGATCAAAGTAATGTATAGTTGATGATTTTGGATAAAAAGTATTTTTGCTTAATTTACAATGGGAAAGCTTGTGAGTATAGGTTGATTTTCTCTGACTTTTCTTGAAAACCTTTTGTTGTTGAAGTGGACTTAACAAGGATATTATTAGATCCACTACCATATATTTAAAGCAACTATTGCCTTATGCAAATATTTAATTTATTTAATTTAATATCATTTGGGGACATTTTATAAAACTTTTATATTACAGCATGGATAAATGAGATTCCCATTTGCAGTCATTTGGATTTTAACTTATCAGAAGTTTCCCTGTTAGCATTGATACACTAACGAGTAGATTCTGACTTTCGCACACAAATAACAATGTTAAATATTATTTTTATTAAATGCTGCCTAGGGGATAGAGCACTGGACTGAGACTTGGGAAACCTGGGTTCTGTTCCCGCTCAGGCGCCAGCCTAATAGGTGACCTCGAGCAGGTTACATCCAGTCTTTATGCTTCAGTTTACCCAGGGATATTGATACTAATCGTCTTTATAAATCACTTTGAAATCTACAAATGGAAAACACTAGCTAAGAGCTATATCATGGTAAAAAGCCAGCTTTGCAGTGGGGATGTCAGCATGTAGTTGTTTACATGTGTAAGCAATAAGCCTGGGCTCCTCGAGTAATCCTAACGATTACATGCCCCCCTCACTTCTGCCCTCCCCCAGTTGCTGTGTCAGTATCAGAGGCACAGGAGGGGGAAGTGAGAACCGGTATCCAAAACCAGCTCCTCACAGGTGCCGGCTCCCACAAAGCCACTTCCTCCCACCTGCTGCTTCCCACAGAGGCAGCAATGTAGAATGACAGGTGAGAGTCAGTGCTCAGGGGCCGAGGGGATGGCTTAAAAGCTGGCTCCCCATGAACGTTGGCTCCTTCAGAGCTGCCCCCTCTCTTCCCCCCCCCCCCCGCTGTTGCCTCTGATAGAGACAGCAATGTGTGCGTGTGTGGGCGGGGGCAGGGGGCAGATGGGACATGGTACACACAGGAAACCGGCTTTCAAGCTGGCTCCCTTTGTATACCAGCCCCTGCAGAACCGTCTGCCCTCCCCCCTGTTGCTGCCTCTGTTTTAGAGGCACCCAGGGGGGATAGGTGCGCGTGAAGAGCCGACATAAAAGCTAGGTTCCTGTGAGCATCTGCTCCCACCTGCCCCCTGCGTGTAAACTGTGGTTACACGTTTACAAAAAACCCCATTTGCCAACATCCCTACTATTCAGTGAGTGATTGTTTTTGCAGGTCAGTGCTCAGCTTTCAGTCTCAAGGGTCTGAATGTCCTATTGAACAGTCATTTGATCAAGACTAGGAAGCATAGAGCTTTCAGGTTTTTCCCCAATAATCTTGGTCAGGCTCCCTTTGTAACAGTGGCATCACTAAAAATTCTTGGGAGGACCAGTGAAATCCATTCATTGGTGCTTTGCTCCTACTGGAATGTTGACTGGAATTGACTTGGGCATCAGAAGAGCTAGCCCCACTTGTATTTTAGGAGGGGAAGGAAGAGTCTGTTAACCTTCATTACAATTCTTTGCCCCATTCACTGTTATTAGTGATTTTACTCTCTTTTTTGAATGATTTGGTACCTCAGCTGCCCCGATGCTTTTTGCATGTAGAAGGGATAGATTTAAGCTTCTACCATCCTTCATGAAAGTTCTATAAGGGCAGATGTCAAGGCTGTTCCCCACTCTGGCATGACAAATGCAGGAGTTGGGGGTTCACAAGAGCACTCCAAAACCTTGCCTCTATAGGCTCTGGTACAAACACTTCCCCCCACAAAATCCTAATACCTAGATTTTGGGAAATCAGCTGCCACCACCCAAGTAATTCCAAGAAAAATCAGGGAAGAGATCACTTGGGAAATCCCCCCTCCCCCCCAGGTAAAACTCTCCTCTCTGCCTCCGTTTTACTTGGAGTTGGGAAAAACGGAGGGAATCCACAGACAGCAATGCCCTTGTAACTAGGCACTGAGTCCTAAGGACACAACAGTCAACTAATACCGGTTAATTAGAAAAAAGAAACACACTTTTATTATCAAAACAAAACTACAGTTGCAAGCATAGTAAATTGGCTACATGGAAGGAGCCACCATTTGATAGATACTCAGGGAAAAAATCCTGAGTTATAAGGCTTAATTACAAAAGAAGAAGGAGGAAAAAAAAACACTTAGCAAGCTCAGACATTATTTCCAACCCCCCCAACCAAGGAAAACAATAAACCCTGACAGATGATCTAAACTTTTCCCTACTTACACATTTTAAAAAGTCCGTTCTTGGAGAGAGAAGCTCTCCCATCTCCCTCAGTAGCTGGGAGAAACTGCTCTGAATCTAAGAAGAGAGAGAGAGAAAAAACCCTCTTGTTTTTGAAATTCCTACTTGCATTGTTATTGGCTGACCACCCGATACCTTGCTAGGCATCTGAGTTAACCCCATTAGTCACCAAGTGCTGGTCAGCACTCCCGATTATGACAGCAGACCTTCACCTTTAACTATTTCCAAGTCCCCAGGACAATTCTTGATTTCCCCCCCCCCCCCCCCCCCCCCCCCCCCCCCCCCCCCCCCCCCCCCCCCCCCTCCACCTCCACCTCCACCTCCACCTCCTAAGCACTTAGCTTCACTCTCCTTTTGGTCACTAGCCATCTTTCATTTTCTCTTTGGCCTGTTCCACTCTCTATATCATGGAGCCAAACATTCTGGAGTCAGCGTCTGTCCCTCTGGAAGGAAAGGTTTGTCACTCCTTCAGGAATCTTTACTCCAACAAAGCACTTGTTTTAGACTCCTCTCCAAGCCTCAAGGAGATTTGAAGGGAATTGTTTCCCAATGCCATTGAATACATTGAAAAAAATGTATGTGAGTAACCTGCCAATTTCTTCTGTCACACATTCCTGGGGTTCCCAGGTGCCTAGTTTTCTATTGGAATGACTAGTCAAGAAGGGACCCTAGTGGCTCCTGTCTAGAGACCTGGGTGGGCTGTTAGAAGTTCATGGCACAGCGAGGCTAAGGCACGTTCACTGCCTGCTTAGCTGAGTGTGACTTCTGGAAGTAGCAGCACATTCTCGCTCTCGCATATTCTTATGTAGACGCAGCCAGAGGCTCTGCACACTGCTGCCTGCTCTTAAGTGCTGGCTTTTGCAGTTTCCATTGGCTGGGAACCATGGCTAATTGGAACTGTGAGGGCAATGCCTGCTCATGTGACAGTGCACAGAGCCGTCTGGCTGTGCCTCTGATTAGGAGCCAGAAGGAGGACATTCCACTGCTTCTGGTAAGCACTTCACATCCTTGAGTGTCATAGGTATATTTAAGTTCAGATTAATCTGTAGTGGCTATGTAGCAGCTGTTTATCTCCCAGCCCTGCCTTTTTGAGTCAACCTAGATCAGACTTGAGATCCTTCCTAAATTCAAGATGTCAATCACTGAGAAGAAATAAATGGAAAATTCTGCCCAGTTGAGAGACCAACTTTAGAAATAGCTCTCCTGCTCCCCCCATGCATTTGTCTTATATACCTCAACTCAGTTCTGCTGGTGTTGCTTTGCATTTCTTTTATGTGTTCTCTGTCACAGTAATAAAAAAGTAGAAGTTTTAAAGGTCAGCTTTTTTTTTAGGTTTCAGAAGTTAATTTAGCACTGGAATAATGACTAAACAAATGATTCAGAATTTTGTTCAGTAATATCTTTTTATTGAACACAAATCAAAAGACCACATAAAGCAATTTTTGTAACATAAAAATTTCCTAACTCTGAATGTTCAGCTATCAGATGTCAATAGGAAGCTCCATTGCCCTACAAAAGTTGTTCTGTGTTCAGAGATAGTAGCTGTGTTTTGTGAATTTTTTGTCCTTATGTAAACACTGATTTATAATTACTGGTATGTTTCAGTCAAAATATAAAAAAATCAAAGTGACTACATGGTTGTAAAGAATATAAGACCATGCCATTTTATATTGACAGTCAGCGTCTTATATCCTCTCTGTGCATTCAAGTTGCACAGGGATGCAAGGCAGTGGAAGATCATATCTTTTTCTCATTTCTTATGGCTAAATATATATGTAAACACATTCAAATGTCTCTCTTCTTTTTTTATGAATATATTTTTCATAGTTTGCATTGAGCCCTCAGCCTGCCTGAGGGCAAAAGCACTATCAGCCTTTTTTCACATAGAGAAAAATAAATGATCTATGGATACATAGAATTTTATGGAGAAAATGTTTTATGCACGAAGAAAGAAAACTTCCTTTAAACTGGAAACTCTCACTAAGCAATATAAACAAGTTGTCTAGTGAGGCTATAATTAAAGATATGCCATAATTTCCATTAGATATGTCTGTATTCATGTGCAACTTGGTAATAAAATTGCAGGGGAAAACAGCAGTTTTTACCTTGTTTACAAAAATGCAGAACGGAAAAGTAAAATTGGTATATAACATAGTTGGTGATATCCTGACCCTATTTAAGTTTTACCATTGACATAAATGGGGCCAGAGTTTCAAATACTACTTTTCAGTATAAAACCTACTATTGATTTAGAATACTAAGTGTTTCAAGGAAGAATGCCATATTCCTGAGTTTGTTTCAGCAAACTAATAAAAGTTATAGTGATTGGTGGTGGGATATGTGATCATCCATCTTATTGAGCAGTATTATCTCATTTTTCACATGTGCTCTTCTGTCTATTAATCGGTTCTCTCTTGGAAGTGCTTTGGAGTTGGGGCCATCCCTTTTCTTTTGTGCATGTACATCTATCCATGATGGGGTTCCTAGGTATTACTGTAATGCACATAATTACATTTACCAAAAAAAAAATTGAGTTGGGTATCTAACTCCCTTGAGCTCTCTTGGAAATCCAAGCCTTTGTTACTGTTGTACTAATATGTACATGGTCTGTGTTTTCAAACAACTTGCATGTTGGAACAAATCATGCAATGAAGACATCAATAAGTAAGAATGCAGTTAAATGACTATCATTTTAGATAAAGGCAGAGGAAGGGTCTAGTTAGTTTTTTTTCTTCTGATAAGTGTTTCAGTAAATGTGCTTCAGTAATATACAGCCTTAATAGTTTAAGCAGTATTTTATCTCATAATGTTGGTTTTCTTTTACAGTGACACTTAGGCTAGGTGCTGTTGCTATTTTGAGTTTGGTTTGCATTACAATTTTTAAATAAATTTTAAAAATTCATTAATGGTAATTAAATAAGATAATATGCATGTGCACCCATATGTCCATGGAGAAAACATCCAACCATCCTTCATTTTAGGATTTTATGCTGCATCTCATTGCTAAATTATAGGAGCACCTTCATGTAAAATAAATAGGAATAACGCATTCCATATGGACTGCTTGGAGGCTTGACATTTCTCCCTTTTGGTGATAGAAGCTGGTCTGTTTTAATTTAGAACACAGAACTGAATACTATATAAATCCCAAAATGTTTCCACCCTTATCAAAACCTGATGTTTTCCTCCTGGTTTTGATAGTCTCTTACATAATGTCTTGATAAGCTATGTATGTAATTTTTCTTAAAATACGGTACATTTGTGACAGCAAGTGCATTTTATCTTCACTGAAATAATGCTGAAAACATATTTAATCTTTTTTTTTTTTTTTTTTTTTTTTTTTTTTTTTTTTTTGCACTGGAAAACTTCTAGTAGGTTTTTGCTGCAATAGGGACATGCCAACATTTCGTGCCCACTAATTAAAAGTACAAATTCTTTCCATCCTTCCGATACTTGTTTTATTACTTTTCAGTTACCACCTGTATTGTGGGTATGAGCACAAAGAGTTAAGTAAGGTATTCCTGGGAGTTTTTGCACTCTGTTTTAGCAAACTTTTTAAGCATGTGTTTAATCTCTAGCCTTTCGCTCTATATGCTAACTTTACATTGAAATCTTTGGGGCACATGATTAAGTACTTTGCTGAATTGAGGCATTGGTGTTCAATTCAGCACAGATACTACTTCCATGGTTTTGCACTATCTTGGTTTAATATAACCAAATTGTTAACTCACTTTGACTGTTGAAATCTGGTTGAAACTCCTCACTCCCATAATACTTAGGAACTATATCTTTAGTATTATTTACTCCAAAACATATCAAAAGTACAGCGGAAACTGATGTCAGTGTTTAGCTAAAATGAATGTGTCTATCTCTGACAAATTTTTAAACTGTTTCCTTTCAACTCAGTGTCACATAACTGAGAATATAGATTGCTCACTAGGAATGTGAAAGGTTAACCAGTGAGATTGGATGCTCACCACACTTCAGAAGTTTTGTCTATATAATTGCAAGAAAGTTAAGTGTAAAGTGAATACAATTTTCCTATTAAATCTTTTAAGTTTCCAGAAATCAGATACCTGGAACTAGGGAAGCTATGCAGCTATGGGATCCTGACCTCCTTTTAGTGCCCTGCATCTGTGGAGTAAAAATGAACCAGAATCCTATATTTCCAAGAGCATATGTACTACTATAACAGTTGAAAAAGTACAGGAAAGAGGGGAGGTTATTTACAAGTCATCCAGTTTCTGTGCTACTGGCTCATTCCCAGTTCTGTCAGGTTGCACCTCACAAGTCGTCATGGGAAAATAGCATGACTGCACCTTAGAATTGCATTAAGAATACAAGGAGAATCTTCTGTGTTCAGAGATCAGCTACTTTAGTCTTCTAATCTGTTATTTAAACCCTATCTCTTTGTTTTACATAAATTTAAAGAAATTTTTAAATGAACAGAAAAAGTTCTAAAGAAAGCCCTGAGTTTATGAAAGATGCATAAGAAGGTAATTGTAGTATATAAAAAAATAGGGAAAGTAAGAGGCATTGCATAACTTTAATTTTTTGCAATAAAAACAGTTAATATAAAACTTAATACACAATAGCCAAAAAATTATAAATTGCATATGCGGTGGGTAAATCCGTGGTGGGTAAATCAGAAGGCAAATTAAAATGGCATTGTACTGTTTGTTCTGAATATTTGAGTTTTAAATGTACCAGGAAGAAACAGCATAGCATTTTATGGTAGGCATACAAGGTTTCTTCATCTGTTATCCATCTAAAGAGTGTAAGTAAATTCTCCTCCTTTTCCCCCTGAGTCTTTTGGTAGGCATTGTCAAAATATAAGTCTTGTGCTTGGTATCTAGTTACATAGGATAATTTGCCTAAGTTAGGGATGTAATAGTATAGTTGATTAACCAATAAGCAAAAGCTTATAGCTTAATGCTATAGTCTATATGCATTCTCCCCACCTGCCCCCGCCAGTAAATTTTTTAGCAGGCTGGCCAGCAGCATGGCTCAGTTGTGGCTTATGCCAGGTCTTGGACCTACCCCCACTGCAGCTCTGCATTTAAAGTGAGTTAAGAGCTGGGCAGGCAGGCAGGCAGTCCTGGCACTCAGGAATCCAACCCAGTCAGGGAGTCCAGCAGAGGGGAACCCCACCATCAGATCGGAGAGCCCCAGCCAGGCAGGGCAGCAATGGGACCAGCGAGCCCATCCCTGTGGAACCCCGACCTAGCGCAGCAGCAGCGGGGTAGCTGTAGAGCCCTGTCCCTGAGAAGCCTCAGGCAGGTAGAACAGAGGCTGCGGTGGCTGGGAGCTACGTCCCCGGATAGCCTGAGCTGGCTGGCGGCAGCTTACTGAGCCCAAGCCCTGTAACAGCAGGGCTGGAGCCCAGTGGCAGTGGGCTGGAAGGGGAAGTGTTCTGGAGGGGACCTCCCCAATCCAGCAAATTTCCTTATTTCGGGACTGGTCAGGTGTTGAGGGTGCCGGACCAGGGAGGTTCAACTTGTAGTACTAACTCTCAAGAGTCCATGTATAGTGGAACCTCAGAATTACAAACATCTCTGCAACGGTGGTTATTCATAACTCTAAACAAAATGTTATTTGTTCCTTCAAAAGTTTACAGCTGAACCTTGACTTAGTGCAATTTTGAAACTTTACTGTGCAAAAGAAAAATGTTGCTTTTCATCTTAAAGTAAATGGAACCAGCGGAGTTTCCTTAGCTTGTGAAGTCTTTTTTAAAAATTTTTCCTTTGATTTTTTTTTTTGTAGTTGTTGGTTTAACATGGAGTTGTATTTGCTATTTTTGTCTCTCTTTTGCTGCCTGATTGCATGTTTCTGGATTGAAATGAGTTGTGTGGTTGACTGGTCAGTTTGCCATTTTGGTGTTTATAACTCTCAGGTTCTACTGTGTACATGCGAATAAAGGTTGCAGGATTATTATGATGAAATATGAACTCTGTGCTAAGCAGGAATGAAAGGTCTCTTATTCCCATGTGCAGAGGAGCTGTTCTGTATCCTCAGGACAGTAAGGCTCGCACTGAAGGGGTGTATAGTGTTTCTGTGATTATAACCTAGAGATGTTAAAAATCATATAATAGGGTAAAATCGTACTACGGGCTCTTAGTATAAAGTTTAGCTGCCAGCTCCACTTTAGCGAAGCCTCCTCCCCTGTCAGTCAGCCCTTGCCCACCTGGCTCCTGGGGAGGTGGCTTTGCTGCCCTCCCACGGCGATGCCTCCCGTGGAGCCAGCTGAGTGTAACAGACACCATTAACAGATAAGCATCATGGGTTGGGTTAAACGGTTAATTGGTTATACTCTAACATCCTTATTAGATCTTATAACAAATGAACTCCCAGTCCCCATCACTGCTTGAACCTTTCTGTGTTTGATCCCCCTTTTCCTCTGCCGACTCCTACAAGTCTGGGGCTGGATTAAGCCTTTCAGAACTGTGTGGGTAGTGAAATTGGAATTGGATAGCGAAGATGATCTTTGAGATGGGGGTATCTAGTCTTTCTTTATAGGCATAGTAGAGAGCCTGGGGCAGTGGTCTCCAACCTTTTAAGCATGAGATCACTTTTTGAATTTAAATGCAATCCAGGATCCCCCTCAAACCCAAACATCCTTCCCCGGCCTCCTTCATGCCCATTCTCTGAGGATTCGCCCGCCCCTTATCTCCCCCCCACCCTCCCTCCCTCCCCCTTTGTCACTCCCTTTTATCAGGCTGGGGACAGAGGGCTTGGGTGCGGGGGAGGAGGATGCATGCAGACTCTGATCTTGGGCTCAAGGATTCTGAGCTGAGCCTGAGGCAGGGAGTTGAGGGGCAGGAGGGGAGGCGGGGGCAGGCTTTGGGAGGGAGTTTGAGTGCAGGGGGACTCAGGGCTAGGGCAGTGGTTTGGAGTGCAGGAGGGGTTCAGGACTGGGGCCAAAGTTTGGAATGCGGGCTCCAACTGGGCACTGCTTACCACAGGTGGCTTCTGGGTGGTAGTGCGGGGGACTAAGATAGCCTCACCCTTACTTCCAAGAGCAGCCAGCAAACTCTCTCCATCCCTGCCCCTCTTGCTCTATGGAGAATGGGTACAGAGTGGGGAGGAGGGGCAGCTTGACATCAGCACACCCTCTTCTTCCTATACAGCGAGCAAGAGGCTCCTGGAGTGAGGGGCAGCTTCAGGGCAAAGGGCAGGAGCAGCACGGCAGTGCTGAGAGGGGCAGATGAAGTGCCGGCACTTG
>CM057845.1:138541952-138610171 GCA_030068395.1 Apalone spinifera | reverse complement strand
CCCCCAGGCGCGCAGCCCCTGATGGCTCTAAGAGGCACCGCACGCCCGGCTGCGCAGCGCCCCTTAGAGCTGCCATCAGGCACCAGGGGCCGCGCCGTGCCCCTTAGAGCCATCAGGGGCTGCGCGCCTGGGGGGGTGGGCCTGCACATGCACTGTGCGTCCGGGGGTGTGGCCGCGCATGTGCCGTGCGCCTGCTGTTCGGGGCGCAGGAATGGCTCGAGCCCGCCCTGCCGTGCCCGGGGTTTGGGGGACAAGAATGGCTTGGGCTGGCCCTGGTTACTCAGCGGGCGCACATAAATGCTCCGGCGGGCGCGATGGCGCCCGCAGGCACCACATTGGGGACCACTGATTTAGAGGCTCTGCACATGCATTATACCTCCCAGATGTTATCCTTTAAGGGTCTGAAGTAGAGGTGTAAGCTGAGTAGTCAACTAACTGATATGCCTAAGCTTATCAGGTAGTTGAGTCAACTACTTGCTTTCCCCCTTTCCTTGCTGCCTCTGTATCAGCGGCAGCAAAGGTGGGGAAGGGAAACGGGTTGGTGCTGGGGGAGCCAGCTTAAAAGCCAGTTCCCCAAAGCACCATCTCTGAGGTGCTGCCTGACTCTCCCCTCTGCTCTTTCCTCTGTCAGAGGCAGCAGTCGGGGAGGCTGCCGTAAAGTAGCCTCTGCCTGCGGCAGGCCCAGACTGCTCTGGCAGCAGCCCCTGTTTGCGGTACCCCAGGCTGACTGCGACCTGGTATGAGCTTTGCTCTGGGACCTACCCCCACTGTGCCTCTGCAGTTTAAATGTATTAGGATTTGGGGCTGCCTTCGCACCCAGCTCATGCTACATTTAAACTGCAGGGCCGTAGGAGGGGTGGCCCCTGGATTGGCATGAGCCTTCCATTATAGACTAATCATGTAGCTGATACAAATTGTATCGACTACACGATCAGTCAGTTATCCGTCTCAACATCCTCAGTCTGAAACAGTGTTGACTCGTGGTTCGTACCTTTTCGCTGCAGGGATGGGTGAAAGGGATTGGCTTATCTTGCAGTGATTATGTACAGAGAGGATTGCAGTGGATTGTGGTGCCTGCCACAGAATTCCAGTTCTCTTCCTTGTAGAACTCTGTGGAAACAGGATTAGCTTCTCTCTTCACTGCAAAAAGGCAGGGCCAGGGATTTACAAAGATAGCAAACAGGATGGTTATCTCATTGTAAAAGTCTGATGAAGACAAGGTATCTGGAGAATTTAGTGTGAGGTCAGCCCTCTCCCAACTGTGGTTGACCTTGCCCAGTTTACCTTGCAGTAAAATCTTGAGTGCCTTGTCTCAACTAGGAATTTTACAGAGGGATCTGCACAGTAAATCGTTATCCTAAGGTGTAAATCCCACTCACATCTGTGATTAAGCATATTCTCCTGTGAACTGTTAGGCATTAATCATTGTTTGTTTTCTTGGATAAACGTTTGAATTGCAAATACCATCATCATACTCTGTTAGTGCAACAGTCAGTACACTTGCTTACAGCTGTTAAAGCCTGGCCCACACCCGAGTTTGTCACTGTGTTCACAAATATTGCAATGAAAAGTTTGTAAATAAGGCGTGTGTTTGCACAATTGAGATAAGGCTCCAAAGTGATGTCTTCTGGAACTTGGGGAAGAGTGTATACCTTGTTATCTGTGGTTTCAGATAACACAGCTCTGTTAAAAAACAAAACAAAAAAAGAGACAGTGAGAGAGAGCAACAGACTGGATACTGAAACCATGGCAATCCTTCTAGAATCCACGATTCTACAGTAGTTTCAATGTGGGAAAGGCTTCACAGTTGACACTGGTGTCACAGGCTCACTCTGGTATTTACTCTGAAACTCAACAAGGCCAAATGTCAATTAAAAAAATGTAAGTTTAAATTTCCCAGTGAATTCATATTGAATGAATGTTTTTTTTTTATCTACTTGAACTACTGGATTGTGCTCAATGGGTGTTTTTCTTCATTTCAACTGTTTATATTTCCATTGCTGTAATACCCTCTTCAGAGTGTGAAAACAGTTTTCTTGACTATTTTGTTTTTCCATTTACCAAATATGCACTTGCAGAACACTGCATCAAGCTGTTTGCACCCTGCCTTCAGTGAGACTTTTTGGGGGTTCATGGATTTTCAGAAAGCACTGATCAGTCATTACTGACTCATTTGATATCAGCGAGAAAGGTATATAGTCTTGTCTGAAAATCATAGCCAAGATGTCTCAAGTTGAGCACCCTAAAACTGAAATTTGCCTCGTTTCTAGTCACTTCTGAAATTGTTGGCCGCCCGAGACAGTATGTCCTACCCAGATT
The DNA here is from genome assembly GCA_030068395.1 of Apalone spinifera. Taxonomy (NCBI): domain Eukaryota; kingdom Metazoa; phylum Chordata; order Testudines; family Trionychidae; genus Apalone; species Apalone spinifera. Next base: position 138,607,852 of record CM057845.1, on the reverse strand, counting down.
TTAGTACACTGATAGAAATTTACAAAATGTAGCTGAAACAAGTAATTGTCTGAGAGGTTTCTTTCATCAATTCTTCCAAGGTTTCTTTAAACTGGTAGATTTAATAAGCAAATCAAGACTGCCAAAATTTATTTTGTAAATTATAGCTGGACTGTCTAGGAACAGCTATAATTTAGATTGCCTGAACATTCCCATTCTAAAGCCCTTTTCTTATTTGCTTATAACTTTCTTGAATATTTACTGTTTGACCTGAAATTTTCCAGGTCTTTTTTTGCTTAAGCAGAAATCACCAGTCCTTTTTTGGTAGGGGGAAGCAGCTTAGAATTTTTTTAAAAATAGAATTTTATGTCGCATCATTTGGTTTGGAATGAAAACTGAAATCCACCAAGAAGAAAATCTGCTATTTGGATATATACCTTTTTGGTGCTCTTCTGAAAAGTCTGTTCTGATTTGGGTCAAATATAACACCATTTAAAACATTTGCAGCATATGAGTGTCCTAATTTTTTTAAATAGATTTTTTAAAAAGATATATAGAAATATGATGACATTAGTAACATGTACAGAAGAGAATTTTAGACCAGACAAAATATTGAAAATAGGAAAAGGTGTCTATTGAAAGAGTCTGGAATCCAGACTGAATAGAAACAATCTTCTAATTTGTGCATTGAATAAGGCAGAAGGTCCTCAGGCAGATATATTTGCATCTTGAGTTATGATGAAAATTTCTAGTATTATATAGAAAAAGTTTCACATTTTGGGAGTTCCCCAGCCTCTACTGGGACATGCATTATGATATAGTTTGGAATTACATCATCATATACTATTTTTTGCAGCACCCTTCAGTGTGCAGTTTGGACTTTACACAGTGAATGAGGCAGTTGGTATGTAGGGGAAGAGAGACTGAATCTCCAAGTGGGGATATCATTTATAGCCACACCTTGTGGGCAATGCAAACAAGTGTAAGCAGTGTGTACTTAGAAATTGCCATGCTGTAAATGAAAGGAGATTTCGTCCTTCACTGTGTAGATTGGATATTGTCTGCTGAAGGAGTCCAAAGTCCGCTCGTGAATCAGTAATAGATAATATAAAAATTTTACATACATTTAAATATTGATTGTGCAGAGTCCAACAGGTGTACTGAGAGAAGACGGTTCCCATTGCAAAAGGAGTATGTATGTGATCATGCAGTTAAAGAATTAGTACAGCTATAAATGACTACGTAGGTGAAGCTTAGTGGAGAATTGGACCCAAAGTTGGAATGGTAGAGTTTTACATTTGCTTTGCACTTATTTTGAATAGGTGTAAATGATTGCACAGGTATAACACAGAGGAGAAACAGGCCTCCTCCCCACTACATATTCGAGAGCCAGTTGCAGCAATGAGATGTCCACAGAGGAAATCTGGCAAGTTCAAGTGTTTCATTTTGCAACCCCTGACATTCTTTAATAATGATTGATGAAACTTTATGGATATCTTGATTTTCTTCCCTCAATAGGACAAGTTATCCCTTTCCTGAATTCTCACTCGTAGTTTTGTGCCGAAAAGTTGTCTGTAAGAAGGGAGCTAAGAATGCATACTAATTATTGTTTGTTTAGCATAGCTGTTCTAATTTTCAGAAGGGCTCATGTAGTCATGTAGTCATGTATTTTTTTGATTAGGGATGTTAAAACACATTTATTCTGTTAAATGTGTAACCACTGAAACTTTCAGTGGTTCCACGTTTTACATGCTGGGGGCGGGCAGTTCGCTGGGAGCCAGTATGGGCGGGAAGCTGGCTTAAAAGCACCCCTCTCCCCCCTTTGTGCTGCTCCCTCTGCCTGGACTCATTGGTTAACCTTTACTGTTTCACGCAGTCCACACAGCCTCTGATGCTGCCTCTGATACAAAAGCAGCAGGAGCAGGCAGGAGCCCCCTCCCCAACAGCGTATAAATGTGTAACTGCTGAAATTTTCAGCAGTTACACACTGAACAGAATAAACACAGGCTCATCTGTTAACCTTTTACATGTTTACACTTTCACATTCCTATTTTTGATTCCGCTGATTGTTAAAACAAAACATTGTAAATTAAGGCAGAGTGTCTTATTGAAAACTTCCTTTTTTTCCTCTGGTTACTTTTAATTGAATACATAGAGCAATTAAGCCTGTCATTTCTGGAAAAAAATATTTATGGTCCCCAAACTGTGCCAAGTACTTGCTTTAGAAAGTAGGCTGGTATGGTGTTTTTGAGGAGGGTTCAGTTCAGCAAGTGTGCTGCATTGCTGAAGAACTATCCTATAGCAGTTATTTATTGATCTGTTTATTACTGATTGTTTGTACTCCTGAAAGAAGCTCTGATATAGATATAGATGAAATTATAAGTAAAAATATTTATAGAAAAGATAGTCAGAGTGCTCATGTTTTGTCAATCTAATCTCTCTCTCTGTTTTCTGCACTATGGGGTTTGATTTTAGATCATGAGTTCTCCAGACAGTAGTCCTGCCTATTCTCCATCCACGGTCTGACTCAAAAGTGGATTGTAGAGCATTACATGTCTTTTCACTAATTATCTTCAAGCAGACTTATTTGCCTTCTCTCTCTGCTTGTATTCTAGTGAGCTCTTGCTAGAGTAATCAATTTTTTTGTCAAAGTCTAGATTTATTGGTCTTGGTATAGTCAAGGTCCAGACTCCAGAAACAACAACAACAGAATAACAATGATAAGTAAATAAAAAGATTTCAGGGTCCATTCAGAAGTATCAGGTGGTCTCGATTTGGCCCACAGTCTGCTTATTGAATACCCTCTTTCCACATCTTGCAAGGTTAGCGAGGTCAAGTCTTCTCCTTAAATTCCTCTGGGAAAAAAAAATCAGCTGTATAGTTTTATTTTGGGGCAGAGGATATAACTTGAATTTTAAATCCTGGTATATTTTCTGTCATAGTTATTATGAGAAGTATCATTTAAACACCAAGGCATACAGCTGGGATCCAGAAATTCAGAAGTTGTCATTAACTCTCAGGAACTGCCTTGCATGGTGGTTTTTGCTTAGTTAGTTGACAGTTGGGTGTTCACGCCACGGAGAGAAGAATATAAAATATTTAGGTTGTCATAATCAAGTAACTGTTTGACAATGTATGAGGCAAAATCCTGCCCTTATTTTGAACAGAGTTGTCTGAGGTGTGATGATGAAATGCCCAGAAATGGCCTGTTGGCCATGGGAATGTGTGATGTGTATTTATTTCACCTTGGTATCAGAAAGGAGCCACACTGGTTCCTACCAATGTGTGCTGTAGTGTATGTGTGGGGGCTGTCCATTTAATGATATGGATTACACTAACTCTAGAGGCCCACCCAAGATCAGAGCCCTGTTGCACTGGGCACACTGTAAACACACACATAAAAAAAATCCCAAAGGGCGCTCAGGCTTTGGGATGGGAAGGGAAGCAGCACAGAGAGGTGAAATGATTTGACTGAGGCATGTGAGCAGGAGAGCAAGGAACAGGACCCAGGTCTCCCTATGTTTCATGCCCTTTAACTAACAGGTCATACTCCTTGGCATGCTAACCAACCTCCGTGGCTCTTTTGAGCAGTATCTGAGCATCTCGTACTGTTGGTGTACTACAGTGAAATGAGCCCTCATGCTTGTGTCAGGACCGAAAGGCCTATTCCAGATATGGCAGATAGGAAGGACCCTCATTACTTTTCTCCTCACATGCAGCATACACAGTGGCTTTGCCTGTAGTGCAAAGTAAATGAAGGAATTGGATGCACAGTGTACATGGGGAATTAACATTCCTTCCTCACCCCAGTGGTAATGCCCTGCAGCATAAGCTGCTGTTACTGGATATAACTGAAAATGTTGATCATAAAATTATTCATCATCTTGTTACTAAAATGCACACGCTTCTTCACTCCTTTAAGCACAACACAAAAGCAATTTTGGAGAAATTGCAGTGGTAGCTTACAACAGAACAAGACCTGTGGCTATATGCCACTTGCCATAATTTTAATCTAAATAAATGTTTTCCCATACTTTGAAGGTAGCAGGAAGTAGTTCTATGCAAACTATGCGAAGAACTAACACAAGCTTAAGGTGATCCAGAAAAACTTTGCTGTTTAGAAACTGACGGGTGGTTTTTAAAATATCGAGAGATGTTTACTTGTAGTTTGAAACACATAAATTGACGTGTAACCCTTTTCCTGCTCTTGTTGGCCTTTGTAGTGAAGGCTAAAATGTTTTGGGCTTTTGATAGAAAATTGCATCATCCTTGGTTTTAAGGGCTGGTTTCACAGCAATTTGTTTTGATTGAGAGTTACTAGCGAATACGTACAGGAGTCTATAATTGCCACAAAGTGTTTTTTTTTAAAAGGGAAGTATCAAAGTAAAGGTCATTGTTGACCAAAACTGAAATAGTGTTTTATCTTATGGAAGTAAGAATTGAGTGCAGTTCTCACAAATAATTTAATGCTTTCTTATTTTAATTGACATAATTGTATTCCAGGTAACCTTTATAGGTTTTAAAAATTGTGTTCCTATTAGAGCATATATATATATATATATATATATATATATAAAATAACATCACATATTCAAATTAATGGTCATCAGAAATTTCCATTAGCAACTCAGAATTTTGATGGGTCTGTCTCTGACCTTCAGGCAGCAACCTTTTCTCCTTATGGTTCTTGGCACTCTGTTCCCCCTAGGTCAGGTAGCAAATCCCAGCTACATATCCTTACCATCATGGCCTCCCTTGGCTTCCCCACTATTCCTATCTCTTGAACATTAGGTTTCTCTTGGAGGAAATGAAGCTGGTCAGCCCCCGGTCTTTAACATTGTCCATTTCCCAGGTCTCCAGATATAGCATGTCAACAACCTTGCTGCAGCTGTTGTGTTCAAACATAGCATACCTCTGTTACTTCTGTAGAACTCTTAATGGTTGTCCTATTCTACCACAGATTCTGAAACCTTGTTAGATTAGGGGGCTTTCCTGAAACATTGTTCCGAAAGTGGTATGTTGATATTTTGGGTGAAAAATACAGGGCAATTTGGCAACTTATAGGAGGACTTCTGTGAGCCAGGACATCATAAAATAATGTAAAAATAAGCAAGTATAGTTGGAAGTTGTCACTGGCTATTTAAACAATTGAGTTACCATTCTTAGTATGATGAATATGTAATGCTCACAGTTGAACCTGGAAGTAACATTTCTGATTTTAAAGATGTAAATAACCTTCAACATCTGAAAGGACGGGAGAATGGTACAGGATATATCTGCTCAGTATAACAGGGTAGGAACAATAGGCTGAATCAGATTGCTTATTGCTTGGTGGCAAGAGCTGTAACAAATATTATTCATTGAATGAGAGACAATTACATTCTTTTTCAGCAAATATGCATGATCATCATTCTATGACCAAAACAGAATGCTTACCCTAAATATATCTTTTATTTTGTGTCTTTGCATGCAGTACTTGTGTGCACAAATCATGGCTTAAATATGTAACCCACAGACTTTAGTTACTGATTTTAACATACTAACGTCATTCAAATCCCATAAAATATAATGAGGAAAATATTTAAATAACTTTAAATGAATGATTTCAGGAGGATTTGATTATAATAAATACATCTAGATCGGAACAATGGGGAATTTTATGTATAATCGATAGCTATCTTATAATCTTTAACTTTAGGAATTAGAAGTGTGGTTTGCTGGACAATTATTGTATTTCTGTTGGTTATTTGGCCATATTTTCACTCTTTTAGGCTCCTATTATGGGTAAGTGTTATGTATGCTAGACCATGGGGAAAAAAATGAAGCACTCCTGTTACAGTACTGCATATGTGCAATTCATTGGCTGAGTTGTCTGTATCGTGTGAAAGAGGGACAGAGGAATTTTGACATAAAAATGGATCTCTTGAAATGTAACAGTATGACTGAGTATTATTGAAATTTGTAGTGTAGCGATGGTGCCAAAAGAGAATCTCTGGTACTTAGAAATAGGCCGCTAGCACTCTTTTATATGTAAACATTGATTAAAAAATACAGTAAACATAAACCAGATTCCATGTAAATTGCTTCTCAAACTACATCCATATGATGGGCTGTGTCATTACTATGTGTAACAAAACAGAAATGCTAGTAAAAGGTATTGAAAGGAGAATTACAGCTAGCTCTATAATATGTTTCAAATTGGCAGCTGCAATGCAAAAGTCCCTTGACAGAGGGAACTAATTCTATAGTAGCAGCAGCAATTCTAAGTAAAACCAAAACCAAATTAATGTGATATATTAGATCTCTTCTGTGGAGCTAAAGATAAACTATTCTGTAGGTTTCAAAATGCTTTCATATATTCTAGAACTCCGACACTGGGGTCCATGCAAGAGTGCAGGTGTTATACCACAAACACAGCAGTTTTTTCCTCTTGAAAGCACTTCATATATAACTTTGGTGTGGGTGAAAGCAAAGATTCTAGCTCTAGTTTAAGCATTTAAAACCTTTTAAAAATATTAAGAAATCGGGCATGATGCTAAACACTTAGGCTACATCTAGACTGGCAAGTTTTTCCGCAAAAGCGGCTGCTTTTGTGGAAAAACTTGCCAGCTGTCTACGCTGGCTCCAATACTGTATCTTCACAGAGTAAGAAGGGCGGGGCCTCAGCGAAGAGGTGGAGCAGGGCCTCAGAAGGGGTGGGGACAGATCCTGGATTGACTTAATTTCAAAAAGTGATCTTGTGCTTAAAAGGTTGGAGACCACAGGTGGTGTGTGTGTGTGTGTGTGTGTGTGTGTATATATATATATATATATTATATATATATGCATGCATGTTAAAGCTATGACACACTTCATGGCATTGTGTGTTCTTCCACCTTTCTCCCATCACCGTTTCTTAGTGTGACTGAGAGATGAGCACATACTTTCCATAAACATTCAGTGTTTGTCATCTTTACGCTATTGACATGGGTTTGAAGAATAACCATGTTTTATTGATATGGATGCTTGAGGATTACTTCAAACTAAGGCTGCTAAGCAATATCACACAAAACATCAGATAGCTATGACATGTTTTATGGGCTGAATTTTAAAACTGGAGACATAAAGGAGGAAAGGTTCCATATGCATTACCTATTAGTTGAGCTTTGAAGTGTGCCCACAAAATCAATTTTAGTCAAAACATTCAAAGCTTCATGCTTATTTCCATGGGCACTAATGCACTCTAGTTTTGGTTTTTTAAATTTTTGTTAGTTTGGGGCTCAGAGTTGATGGCCATTTGTTGAAAATCTGTTTGTTTTTGGACAATAGTACAAAACAGATCTAATTTTAACAATTGAATTCCTTTTAATTAGCTATTCTGTTTTGTAAGGATAAGTTGAACTTTGATTACTGTTCTTTCTTTGAGATGATAGTGATTATATGTTTTCATCCCATGAATAGACCTATTTGGATAAATACATTAGGCCTAGCCTCAGCAATTTTTTTATGTAGGGGAGTTGAGTTTACTCTCTGGGTAACTAAGCTTTTTCGCCTGTGAGCTACACAGTCTCAGTCTTTAACAGAACCTTCAGTGCCTATTGTTAACAAAGATCTGCTTAATTTGGGTATGGAGTGGCTGTTTTTTAGCCACTTCAAAAGATAGTCCAAGGATCAGGAATTATAGACAGGCACAGCAGTTTCTGACTAGAGAAGAGGAGAGAAAAGGAAGAAGAGCTTTCTAAGGAAAGAAGCAGCACTTGAAAAGTAATACATGTGATCTGATTAAGAGTTTCTGACGGTAAGAATTTTCATTCTTTGCCTACCTTGTTTCTTTCTTTTTTGGCTTTTTCTTTTCATCCATCATATAGAAATAAGAAAAAGGGAAGGAACATGAATCTCTATATGCTTTAAAATTGTTTTTAAATTATGCAGAGGGGCAGAATGGAGGTGAGTTAACAATAGTGAGCAACTCCTTTTCTTTCAGCAACTGACCCCACTCACTCTCCTTTAGGAAACTTCGAGTTCTTCCAGTATTTAGGGTTGATGGTGCTCTTTCAGCATTTGGCAGACAAGCACTGGCTAGGCATTTACCCAGAGGAGAAGTGTATGAGTAGTTCTTTCCTGTTATTGGCAAACCCAGGTTTTCCAGGGTTTATGAAAAAAATGGTAATTACTTATGTATAAATGACTTGTTACACATATATGAGATGAGGTAATACAATTTACATTTATGCATTGCTTTTCAGTCACAGTCCTTGGTGTATTTATCAGGTTGTTAAACCTCACAATACCTGAGAAAAGGAAGTATTCTCATTTCCACTTTAGTAGGGCACACCGAGGTTAAGTGGCTTTCCTTTGGTGTCTTGAATGAGTCATTAGGAGTACTAGAAATTAGAACCCCAATTAATCTGACTCAATACTTCAAATACTGGACCATGCTCCCTCCCCTTCCTATGCTTTTAAAAGTGATTTGTACACATACTCCAGAGTTGAACTGACTTCCAATTATGGGAATAGAAACTATTTTCTCTCACAGGGACATACTGTTAGCACCATTCAGTTGTCTTCATTCCCTTCAGTTCATTAAGTAGGGATGATTTGTTAGCATTAATGGATGTATTTCATGCAACGAATAATCTACAATTACAGTGGTCCACCTTTGTTTTTATTACCTGTTGTCCCCCATACCTCTGCACCCATTTCCTATTAGACAAGGAGAGCGTTCTAGAAGAGTAGGAGGAAGGAATGAGGGTGGGGCCAAAATGGCATGTGGTTGCAGAAAGTGAAATGTTAACTGGCTAGTATCACAGCAGTGAAGGCCCCATTATGTATATCTTCTTACATTCATCCCAGGTAATTCATGGATAAACTCCAGTGCAGTCCTGAGTATAGCATTTCTTACTTCATTGGCAGTTGGTGATTGACAGCCTGACACTTACGTCAGTAGGAGACCATAATTCATTCTCCAAGGGAAGGAAGCTGGCAGATATTGAAGAAATATGTTCATTTGGGATTGAAGGGGAAGGAGGAGATACTCAGACATTTGTAGAAGAGGCACAGTTAGTTTTGTGGTTCTAATCACCATGGTAATGGAACATCTAAAAACACTATATTAATGAACAGAGACAAGATTGATGAAGTAATAACTTTTACTGGACTGGCTTTTGTTGGTGAAAAGCAAGCTTTTAAACTTACAGTGAGCTCTTCACTAAGGCTATGTCTACACTGCAGTGCTATGTCAGGCTACCGAAGGTATCCCAAAATAGCTATCCCGCGTCTTGACAGCAAGCCAGTTATTTTAAAATATAACTGGCTTACTATTCCAATGTCCCTGTAAACCTCCTTCCATGAGGAGTAAGAGATGTTTTGCAATAGTAATGTTTTCAAATATTTTGTTATTTGAAAATTACAAAATAGGCTAATCAAAATTGACTTGCGTAGCTTATTTTGAGCTATGGGTGCAGTGTAGAAACACCCTGAGTTTTTCAAAAATCCTATGGCTGCATTTGAATGGCATGATTTTGCGCAAAATCTTGTCGCCTGTCTACACTGGCTGCGAGTATTTGCGCAAGAACACTGACTTTGTAATATATAAAATCAGTGGTTCTTGCGCAAATATTCCAACGCTCCCGCTCAGGGATAAGCCCTCTTGCGCAAGTATTCTTGCGCAAGAGGGCCAGTGTAGACAGCCATGTTAATTTCTTGCGCAAGAAAGCATCTACACTGGGCACGGATGCTTTTGCACAAAAGCAAATTTTTTGTGCAAAGGGTATAGACACTCTCTTGCACAAAATCATGCCAGTCTAGACGCAGCCTGTGAGATAAGAAAGTTTTAACCTTTTTACATATTGGGAAATTGAGGAACAAAATTTAAGAGACTTACACAGTCACACAGGAATGGTGGCTAGCAGAGCCAGGGATAGAGAACCCAAGCCTTCCTGGCTCCCAGGTCTGTGACCTAACCCCAAGATCATCCTTCCTTATTATTGCTAAGTGCAGTAGGTTGTATCTCTTACTGTTACCAGAAAGCACGGACCTGAAATGTTTGTTTTAAATATAACTCATCAAAATGTGGTTTGAGCTTTATATGCAGTTTGGATTTTAAAGCTTTATCAGCTTGCTTTTTATTTTGGAGTTAAAAATCAACCGTTTACTTTATGAATTTTCTCCGAGCATGTTTCTAAGTTCATAAACACTTAGGACTTGCAGGTTTCCAAATTAATACGTATTATGCCTATTTTCTGGAAAAAAAATACTAGGGCTTATTTTTTCTATAACAGTAGATTGAACTACTTTTGTCTTTAGACATAATCTACAAAAAAGTGCTGTTGATTGGATATAACTAAAAGACATTCTAGATCCAGTGGCTTTCCTTATGAAAGAGGGATTGTGTTTCATTTTTTTGAACTTGAGAAACTGGCAGCATTAGTGATCAGATTGCTGGCTAACAAATAATGTTGACTCTTGTGCAAAGATAAAAATCATTTATTAAATGCATCAAAGAAAGTATCCTCACAGTAATCTAATTTTTGGAATGATGCAGTTTCAAAATTAAACAGCTGATCTTTCATGTTATACCTCTTAGGGAATCTGATTTTTCTTGCACACCGTTGGACGTTTCTAGGATTATATAGACTTTTATTTATTGCCAAACAAGAGGCAGAGCAGGTACTTTAATCAAGAGACAACTGGTAGCATACAATAAAGCTGTTTGCATAGACATAACAAGAATAGACTGGAAACAAAATAACAGCCAGACAGTTGTATTTTCTTTCCATTTATTTGCATAGGTTTAAATATAGTTTATCAATAGTTTATAGTGGCTTTTATAAAAAAAAAAAGTCTGATTTATGTCCTTTTCAGTTATCGTGAAGATGGAGAAAGGCATGTGGACCTCTGCTTTGCTTCATATATTTATTCATGTAGTGGTCCTAGCTAATAACTATGATGATGGTTGCAATGAGTAGGGATGTTAAAAAGGGTAAAATTAAGTAACTGCAGTTACACGCAGGGAAGCAGGTGTGTGTGTGTGTGTGTGTGTACCAGCTCCCGTCCCCCCAACTGCGCTAATGCCTCTGTATCAGAAGCAGCAGCATAGGGGGATGGGCGGTTCCCCAGTAGCTGGTGCCTACGGGATATCGACTTTTAAGCCATCTGTCAGCATGTATCAGGCGCCTTTGTGTAACGGTGAATGCTAACCAATAAGCCCAGGCTCATAGGTTAACTTTGTACTAGGTTATGCTTTCACACCCCCTAGTGATGAGTGTATTCTCTTGGGCTTTTTGGTCTATAGATTTCAGTGTGTTTATCATTATTCCCATTTCACAGTTGGGGAGACAGAGGCACAAAAGTGTACTAGTTTATCAAATGTACAGCAGATCAGTGGCAAACCAGGAACTCTCAGTCTAGTGCTGAGTCAGCCAGACCACACCATCTCCATTAAAATAAATTGGCTTTCATGTATGATGTGAAATGTTGCCACAGCCAAGTTTTTAATATTGTTCCATGACAGGCATGCTTAAATTTCCTCATAGGCCTTCCGTGCAGCTAGGGCTGGAGGAGGTAGGCCATTAGCCCCACTTACAGCCTTACCCCCTCTGCTGAGGCCTCGGCCCCCACCACTGGGAGGGGAAGAGGCGGGGCAGCATGCTGAGCACCCATGCTTCTCCTCCCCCCCCCCTTCAGGGAAGGGGCAGGTGAGCGTGCACACGTGTGCTCCAGCCTCCCTGGCCCCCGAAGTGGGAGGAGGCCATGCAGCCCCAGCCTCTCCAGCTCTTGGAGTACTGAGAAGGGAGGAGGGTGCGTGGCCTGAGCCTTCCTGGCCCCCAGAGCACAGGGAAGAGGGGCACTTGGGGGCAGCAACACTCAGCCCCCAAAATACCTACAGCAGGTGGTCTGGGGGGCAATGTGTGGCTGGGGCCATGCCTGACGATTTGGGAACGTTGTGCCTTTCCCTGCCTAGGCTTCCAGATGCCCATTAATTTCCTATTTTATAGAAACTGTAAGGTAGAACTTCTCTTCAAAAATCTTTATTACTTGCTAGTTCCACTCTGGTATTATGAGTTAGATATCATAATATTTTCTTTATTAAGCTATAATTTCAAATGATTATAATCGAATGATGAACATTCTTTCTGGGATGAAGTGTATGCAGGCTTCCTTTCAGCTACAGAGTAAATATTTTGATGAGAAAATTGGTTCAGCAGTTAGTGATATATTGGAAACAAACCCAGTACTCTTCTTGGCTTTATTTGTTCTCTCAGATGGCTTTGTTTTAAAAAACTGTTTCTGACAAGCAATTGCTTCATAGTGTAGGATTACTTAGAACATTTATTTTCTTTTACAGTTAGAAATAAAAAAAATATAGTTTCTGAAGAAGATCCTTAATTGGTACAAGTAGCAGAGCTCCATTGACAATCATGCAATACCCCTTCACCGCAGAGGAATGCTACCAGCTGAAAATTTGATCCGCTATAGTTAAATGTATGCGTTGAATGCAAACAAAATGCAGTCTTTCCTGTGGCATACAGGGCTATGATCAAAATATGCTTTCAGAATGCTCACTGACTCTGCCAGTACTTGGTGAATCTATCTCTGCATAGAAGTTGAAGCTACTGGGTGGGTTAGGTGGGCTGGGGAATGGAAAAGTGTAATTGTCTATGCGTTGGAGATCAGGCTGACCCAGCGGAGGAGTATTTGCATCTACAGTCGTTGTTGGACAGGTGGCAGATGATATGGAGGAAAAGTGAGTCATGCAGCCTGTAAAATACAATCTATATACAATTAGTTAGTGGAAAGATATTCCTAAATATTCCCACAGAATAACTGTCCTTTGTTATGAGGTGACTGACTAATCTTATTGAGACAATCCAGAAAAGAAGAAAAAAATATTATTTTGATGTTACAGTACTTTCTTTGATGCATTTCCTGCATCATGGCTTCCTCTGTTCTGCCATGGATTACTTGAGGTCTGGACCTACCTAACTATAATAATGGCTGAGAGAAATACTCTGTGCAGTGTAGTTAGGTCAGCCTCACCCCCAGTGTAGACAGAGCTAGGTACAAGAAAAAAATTCTATCAACCTTACTACTGTCTCTAAAAGAAGTGGATTTACTATAGTGATGGAAAAACCCTGTGTTGCAGTAATAAATATCTATGTTACAGCAGTGTGGGTGCAGTGCAGCAGCTGTGCCGCTGTAGTGCTTGTAGAATAGGCATTTGTCATGTCCTCACTTGCATTGTGCCTTCTGCGAAGTACGATATGGTATTTCTATTTGAATTTGGGATTTTGGAACAAAGATCTGTCTGCATCTATGCAGATCTTAAAACCCAACTTACCTCCTTACACCATTATTAAAATAGTTTAATATTTGGGGCCTAATGATCCTTAGCATCTGAACACTTCACAATCATTAATAGATTTTATCTTTGCCACCCACCTGTAAGGTAGGGATGTGTTAAAAACCAACTGATTTGCACAGGACATGTGTGGCTGAGCTAGGAAATGAAAACAGGTCTTTGGAATCTGTCGATCCCCTGTCCATTCGACTTTCTGTGGCTTACTAACCCTAATTAACACAAAGGAACTGCAGCCATGTTTTATAATGAATTGTGCTCTGTTTATAAGATGAACTTCACCACAACTTCAGTTTTTGAAAGAAAAGCCATTCACATCCAGGGTGAAATTGACTGCACCTACAAAAATCAAGGATATTTGGGCTCTGTATGCATGGAGTGTGTGACAGTGGGAGGGAAAGAAATTAACACCTCCAAGCTAGTACCAGTTGCTTATGTGCTTAATTAGCAATTGAAGGTCCTGCGAGCAGGTTACATAGGATTCTGGAACCACAGACATATGCATTTGAATTTTCTTTTGTGATATGCACTTAGTACAATACCAGTCTGGCTACTTAGGTGTCATGGAGTGCCTTCTCACAGTATTCAGGTAGCATACAGTCACTCTACAGAGGGATCCTACATGCAGCTCCTATGGGGTTCAGGAGGAAAGATGAGGTGTAATCATTTTCCAAATCAAGGTAAATCGCACCCTCAGAGAGGAAAGCAAGAAGCATCACAGTTCTCAATATTACTCCTATACCCCACCTGAAATGTGGATCCCAGAACTGCACATACCATATTTCAGTTGAGGCCTAATCTGCATAGCCTAAGCTATCTGCTATAGATTCTTCTGTAGAATATGAATTAAATATTCATCACACTAATTGTGCTTCCAAAGTTTATTTTATGAAATAGGAACTCAGTGACTTAGCCACTGGTTGTTGATGATGATGATATAAATTATTTATTATCTGTACATATATTTTAAAATAAAGAACTCATCAACTGTATAAGAAATTCACCATTATTTATTAGCTATGTCTAATCTATTTCAGTAAAAGTATGAAATTTCATAACTCTTACCAATAATAACTTTGTTTTTTGAGGGACACTTCATTATAGATAGCAAATGAAAAATGCAAGGGGGTTAGTATGGTCTAGTAGATAGAACATTGGACAAAGGCATAAGATTCTGGTTCCATTCCTGGCTCGTCCATTGGTCTGTTCAATCTTGAGAGAGTCACTTCACCTCCCTATGTCTCAGTTTCCTGATCTGTAAAAGGGGGATAATGATATTTGCCTCTGCTGGTAAAGTACTTGAGGTTTACTAATGTAAACAATTAAATAAGAGATGGGCATTAATATATTTTCAGTGAAACCAAAGAAAAACATTTTCATTTGAAAATAATGCTTATGACTACTTCCCCAATATTTCTTTAGCTGTGTTGTTTGCAGAGCAAAACCACGGTTGTATAATTCAAATGCCCCCCCGACCCACCAATCATAGAACAGATCCTTGGCCTGTGTTCAGCATGATATTTTCATTTGCCTCACTTTCAGTGCAACTTGTTCCACTGAAATCAGTTTAACTATGTCAAACTGTCTTTCCCGTTAGCTCTTTCCAAACTGATTGAATCTGTAATGATGTGGGAAACAGGCCTCCAGATGTGGAGAACAGATGGGAAATGGAAGGAGAATGTGATTTTAAAAATATAAGTTAGAGATGTACTTTGGTTATTGAAAAGGTCACCCCAAGATGATCCTTGCTTACACTGTGTTTCAGGCCTGAGTAGTAAAAATAAAAATCAGGTGGGCCTCATTAAAGAACAAAGGGAGTGGGGGTGAGGGAGCTAGAGGGGAACAAATCCATAAAATAAGGAACAGTTGGAGACCCTAATTATAGACATCTGATTTTACTAGATTAATTAAAGACTGAAGAAGAACTAACCCTACAGCCATTTGGCTGGGAGTGGAGAGGCAGCATATTAATTTGATTTTTTAAAATCTAATTTTTAAATTGTCATTATTTTATCATCGCTTTCCTCATAGCAAAATCTATAGTAAAAGTTTCAATTTTCAATTCAGTTTCCATTCTCTCACTCTCTATTTTTGGTAGCTCTATGAGTTCTTCAGTAGTCTTCTGGGATAAAATATTTACATGTTTTTTGTCAGTGCTAAGTTGCATTTCCTTTTTGGGAAGTCTTTGGGAAATCAGTTCAACTAATGTTGAGTTAGGTGAGCAGGGAAAATATGTTTGTACTATTATAAAAGATATTTACTTTGTCATGGGTAACCTCATCAATTGTCCTTCCCAGGTATCTAGAAAAACCTTAAGTAACTTTGAATTTATCTCTTTTAAAAAGCTACAAGCAATTACAAAATGGCTACAGTTAGTAAACCTATTTTATTATGTTTTTGGTTTAAATGCTTGCAGCATTAGAGAGCTGTAAGGTAGTTTTTAATGTATACAGTTAAAAATGATTCTTGCCTCATTTTTTGCAGATTAATTAGATATAAAAACTTACTCAGAAATCTGCTACATTTAGTTAAAAACTCTCTCCTCCTCAGCTAGATTGAAAAAGGATATTGCCACAACGAAAGCCTTGTAGAGTTTTTCTTCCCAAAGCCTCTTCACGTAAAGTCTTTCACAGGAAAGGATCTGCGTTGAAGGATGCGTTGTTCTTTTCACTATACTAAAGTGATTGGAGGTTCTTTGTTTTCCTTTTATGAGATAATAATACAAACATCTTAAATAAACAGGAAGTTGAAAGGCCTATTAAAGATTTTAAAAATGTCCCTCTTTATTTTTTTCTTTTAATTGCAGGCGAAACCTTACAAAGCTGTCTCTGATCTTCAGCCACATGTTGGCAGAAATCAAAGCAATCTTTCCTAATGGCCAATTCCAGGGTGACAACTTCCGTATCACAAAAGCAGATGCTGCAGAATTCTGGAGGAAATTTTTTGGAGACAAGTAAGTATTGCCAGTTAGAAGGATTGTGCATTCTGTCTTACAACATTCATATAAAGAAGATAGATAGATAGATAGATAACTTTTTTTATGGAGATGCCATAATGATAATTTTGCATTAAGTTTCTTTATGGTGCATTATTCTGTTTCTGTAAGTAAAATTCATGTAAAGAAAAATGAACTGTGGGTATGTAGAATGAAGGGGAAAATAGAAAAATAATCATTTTCCTTTTAGACTTTCAAATTGTTTCAGTATAGAGGATGTGAAACACATGATCTGGTGTATTTTGTCATTCTGTGTATAAGGCTGGTCTGCTTTTCACTTTTCTGCTGACTTCCATTTCCAGTTTGTCCTTCCATATGTTAAGCAAAATCTTAAATTTGGAAAGTAACATAAGCCAAAACAAAACTTTCAAGCAAGATAAGAATATACTTTTTTTTCTCTAATTAATCTCTGTAGGCATTAGAGAATGGAGAATCTAAGGTGACCAGCAAAAGATGTAGGTGCTACCGTCGTGCTAAATTAGTTGGAATTTGCTTGTTTTGAAAATACTAGCCTATATTTATGCTTCATAGTACCATGTCACTGAAATTACAGTATCTCTTTTCTTCTCCTAATCTCAGGCTTGTCTCAGTACTTGTCTCAATATCCTTTTCTGCTGTGTAACATTAGAGGCCCAATCCTGAAAACAACATCATGCTTACTGTTATAATACTCTTCATTTTAACTCAAGGAATTATTTTCACTTACACATTTATCACAATATGGTAAATTATTTCATCACTCTTTTACATCTGAGAAATTAAATTTAAAGGTGAATATGAATACTTGGTTCTAATCCTGCAAACACACCTATTGCTGAATGTGTCAAAATGAGAGAAGATACATAGATGGAGTTGAGATGATTTAGCTCAGAGGTTGCCAACCCGCGGCTTTTTTCTTTTCCACCAACTTCTTTCCCTTGGCTCTTTGCACTGTATATCCACCACTATTTTGGATCTTCATCTGTAACGGGTTGGTCACCCCTGATTTAGGTCCTAGAAATTGAAGGTGAGAAGCTGTTGTCACACCAGAAATATTTTTCTCCTAGTAAACTAAACGTCACTTGCTCTGACTAGTTACAAAAAGATAGTTTCACTTAGAAGATATTGGCACTCCAAAGATGATGTCTGAACCACAATTTAGATTAATTGGTATTCTTAGAGTAGAATAAATATAGTTTATCATTTTTGATAGGCCACTGCATCTCAGATGAATTTTAGGATGTGTTGAAAACAAAACACAATGCATCATATGACGAATTGCCATTTTTTTGTTTTTGCCAATATATCCTGCTACAAGAGGATTATCATAGAGTGAATTAAAATCTTCAACTGAATCTGACATTCCCTGCTCATATTACTATATTTACAGTGACAAGTTTACTGCCCAACGCATACTCTTAGATTAGTAATGTTAGTCTATATTTGGTATCCTGAACCTGTGCTATTTTACAAATATGTTAAGACGGAGTCCCTATACTGACAACCATAGAGTCCAACTCTTATATGACAGGTAGAATAACAATTGAAGTGGAAACAGCATATCTCTGTAGATGAGTTAAGGATGGCTTAATAATAGAAACGAGCTTTTGGGAGAATACTTTGTACAAGAAGGAAGGGGTTGTAATTATACTGGATTGTTTAAAAATTTGCAACTAAATGGAGCACTTCAAACACAAATTGTTACATTATTTTTAAATACTTCAGGGGCATTACAGGAACTAGATGAATACAAGATGCAGAGTCTTGTCACTACTTCATTATCAGTATTTATTATTGCAAAACACTTAGTGGCAGGAACAGAAAAAGAGGTTGGGGAGATAAATAGATTAATAGATTTTTAAGATCAGAAAGGGCCATTATGATCATGTAGTTTGAACTTCCTGTATAAAACAGGCCATAGTATTTCACTAAGCAATTCCTGAATAAAGCCCCTAACTTCTACTTGAGCTAGAGCAGCTGTGGCCAACCCGAAACTCACGAGCCGCATGCGGCTCTCCTCCCCGCCCGCCCCCGCCTCCCCCCCCGGTGCAGCTCACCAAGCCCCCTGCACCCCAAAAAACGGCCGTCTCCTCCTGGCTTCCTGTGCTGACCTGGGCAGGCCTTTTTTTCTTAAAGGGGCAGGCCTTTTTTTCTTAAAGGGGCAGGCCTTTTTTTCCGACAACTTTGCCCTGGCTCTTAGCGCTGATTCTACTGCTATGTTGGCTCTTTGCCCAGAATGGGTTGGCCACCCCTGAGCTAGAGCATGTATTTTTAAAATACACTTCAAATGATGTGTAGTCCACTATAGCCCTAGGTAATGGTTCTAGTGTTTAATTACACTCATTGTTAAAAATATGTCCCTTATTTCTTATCTGACTTTTGTTTAGTTTTAGCTTCCAGCCACTGGATCTCTTTAGGCCTTTGGCTGCTAAAATAAATAGCCCTCTATAGGGATGTAAAAGAGGAGTTCAATAGTTGACTACCCGATAAGCCTAGGCTTAGGTTATCAAGTTGACTACTTGCATTTCCCTCCTCCCCCTATTGCTGCCTCTGTATCAAAGGCAGCAAGGTTGAGGGAAACAGGAGCTGGTACTGGCAGGAGCAAGCTTAAAAGCACCCCCCCCCCCAGGCAGTGTCTCCACAGTGGGGGCGGGGGGGCAAGGGAGGCAGAGATGCAGCGGTTCTTTGGCTCTGTCTTTTAAATGTAGTAAGAACTGGCTGGCTCTTACTACATTTAAAAGGCAGAGCTGCAACAGTCTGGACCTGGTGCAAGCCAGGACTGAAGCAGTCCCAAGCTGTGCCTCTGCCTTTTAAATGTAGAAGGAGCCACCTGATACATTGGTAGTATAGCACTAGGTGAAGGTGGGAGGACTACATGTAACCGTGACGGTTAACCAATGAGCCAGCAGTTTACACTATCACATCCCTACTGCTAAGGCAAGGCTACTCAACACGCGGCCCATGGGCCGCATGCGGCCTGTGGCCCATTTGTTTGCAGCCTGTGGAACAGTTTGAGTTTACGTAGGGCTCAGCACTTGGCCTGTGGGTGGGATCCTTTGAACATGGCCTCCGCTAGGAACACATTCCACAATGATAAGGCATCTCCCAGGTGGGGTGAACATTGAAAGATGCAAGTGAACGGGCTGGCTGAAGCAGACGAGTACAGGGTGTTGGCATTTCTAACTCCCAGGGAGGAGGTGCCAGCAGCACCAGAGCATTGTGGGAAGTGCTGGCTGCTTAGCCTAGTGGGCAGAGCCTGAGAGGTTCTGACTGGTTCACACTGGTCACGTTTGGGTCCAGCACGCTGGCTTAAGGCTTGATCTTTGTATTCATGCCCGTCAGTGTGAAAGAAGCTATTTGCATATATATTTGCATGTATATGCAACCACACTTACACTGTGGCCCTCAGCATGTGCTGTGAGTATTTTCATGGCCCCCGGGGCTTCCAAAGTTGAGTAGCCCTGTGCTAAGGGATCCAAACCAGTGGTTTGTTCATCTAGTGAATTCCATATCTTATCTGTGCTGTCTAATTTAGACTGTAAATTCTCTGAGTGTGAGACCATGTGGCGCCATACATAGGCAAACCTCAATAAATAGTTGCTAATGCTAATAGGCTGACTCTTTAAGAAACTGCAACTCGCTCATGATTTACTACTGAGCTATGAGGTTGTTAATAGTTCATCTGCACTCAGCATCCTTGATATTCACTCAGGTTTAGTTAATTGTGTTTAACTGTAAAGCATGTAACAGCATGAACGTTGATTACATAGATGAGTAAAAGTTATTATCTTGCATTACTACTTAATCTCTTCATTAAATGAAATGCCTGAAGCCTTTTAATCATTAATTATGTTTTAATTCATTGAGTAACTCATGGTGATGTGCCTTTGGGTCAGATCTTTTTAAAGTGGGCGTATTATGACAAATTGTTCTGCAAATACTTTAAGAACCCCTTCTTTCCTAGACATAGTGAATACTTCAAGCTTTAGGGTGTTGTTGTACAAGATGTAATAAATGATTAAAATTTCCAATGTCGGTGCTGGTAAATAAGTACAGTATTTAATTCATTGCTCAAAGACAGTATTTTCAAACCCATCTGGGCAAGTTTGACCCCTTAATCCTAACTTCAGGCCCCAATTCTGCAACTGCCTCCACAGTCCTGTGTCATTGTGAACCCATTGGAAGTGAATTGGAATCTGCATGTGATCAAAATCCTACACATGGAGAAAAAGAGGCAGGATTGTAGCCTTAGCGACTTGAATAAAAAGTGACAGGATTTTTTTTTTTTTTTTAGTTACTGGCCACTGCAAATCCTATTAAAGTCAGTAGGAGCTGCAGGGAAGCCAGGGGAAAAACAGTCCACATATACAGGAATATGATCTTAGTGACAATGTTTGGAATGGGCCTACAGGAAGCAAGGTGGATGCCAGGAACTCCAGGAGAAGTAAGATGCATTAGTGAAGATGGGGGAGACAATGAGGGTTAGAATTCTGATGCATGGAGAGAGAAAAGGTTGGGCTTTACAGGCGTTACAGAGGAAGAAATGACATATATGGATGCTGTCAAAGCTGTTATCCAGGTTAAGGGACTGAGTGACAAAGATTGTGATTGCATCTGTGAAAGGGAGGGGGAGTTTTAGGGATGGACTATAAAGAGTTTTTGCTGTGGTAAGTGTTAATGATGGCACAATATCCAAGAGGTGCTATCAGGAAGACAGGCTGAGATCCAGGATTGCGTAGCTGGAGATAAGTCAGGGTTGGAGTTGGAAATGTGTGGTCATTTGTGTGGAGTTAGTAGTTGAGAATGTGAAGAGCTAGAGAAGGAGAGAGTCTGTGGAAGGAAAGAAGTTGGGAATCTCTGAAAGGAGCTGATGGAGTTGCCAGAAGAAGCAGCAGATAGTCACAAGTGCTAAGATAGGACAAGATTTCAGTAGGATTAGGGTGGAATAGACACTTGGAGATCTTTGGAGCAAGCAGTTTCAGGTAGTGTGAAAGCTTCTTTTTTCTTAGGTTTTTTTTTTATTTACAGTGAAGCTAAATGTACAACTAAATGGAACTCTGAAATTGTAGGGTGTGTAATCAGCAGTTCCATTTGTTTACAGCTTCTTTAGTAACCCCAAATGGATTGTAAACATGCACATAACATAATCTGATCACTTTTTCATTATCCATATTTTATTACTACATAGCAATTTAACTGAATTTTTTCCTAGTTTCTCACTCATTTTAGTACTGTTTTTGCAGCTTTCATTTAGTTTCTGCTCTGTGTAAAAAATGTGCAGAACATGATAGAAAGCAATCCTTCGAAGACAGGGAGAGTGGGCTAGGTAACCGAACGCATTTTTTTTTCAGTCTCCTAATTATAAATTACAATGAAGTCAGTGCTTCTGATGGGTGATCAAGGTCTGCGGTTTTTGACCATTTTTATATTGCAAAACTAATCAGTAATATAAATGTCAGTATTTTTCAGATTTTTCATTTCTTTATACAGTAAACTTCCGATAATCCGTCACCTTTAGGACAGGGGGTGCCGGATTATCAGATATGCCGGAGTACCGGAGGGGGAGGCTATGAGGAGTCAGGTGAGGGTCGGCGCTGCGGGACAAACCCGGCAGCAACCCAGCTGCTCTGCCCCCGGCTTCCCCAAGTCAGCCGCTGCTGAAACTGACCAGCGGCTGACTTGGGGAAGCCAGGGGCAGAGCAGCTCCAATTGTCCAGCTGGCCGGAGCACTTCTGGGTTCCAGTTTGGTGCTGGACTATCAGGAGTGCCAGACCACTGGATGCCAGACAGTTGGAGTTTTACTGTAATTCTGTCATTTATTCGGTAGAATACCATTATATCAATTCAGCTTTTATATTTACTGCTAAGCCTTCACAAAAACCTACATTTTTATCATACAGATTTTTATTATTTTTATTAGGCAAATAAGTTTTCCCCCTCCATGTGGTTTTAATGGAAAAGGAACTGACTTAGTTCTTTGGTAGTTTGGGCTAACACATTATTGCTGCCATTACAGTATTGAGAAAAATAATTGGTGCTTCTGTGAGACCAGATTTTTTTTTCCATGAGTCTAGAAAAAATGTGGTTAATGACTTTTCAGTGGTAGTGTAAGTTCTTTTGAATTGATACTTTAGGCTATAGTAGTCAGTCAGCAAAACAGTTCTGTGTAATGAGGTGGATTATTCATTGTAAATTAGTATAAAGACACCTGGCACTGCCTATTCCTGTACTTACAAAAAAAAATCATTCTGAATTGGTGGGTCAGCCACTAGCATGGGCTTCCCAAATGCTTTCAAACGGAACAAGACTACAGTGAGAAAAATGCAGTCATCTGAGACTGACTTTGCAGATGGCCTAATTTGGATACAGTATTTGGTACAGTGAACTGCAATCCCTGATGCAGACAGGGTAAGGAATTTAGAGAAATGCTGGTCGACTTCATGTAAATATAGAAAGCTCTTATTTTTCCAGCCCCTTGCTGTTCCAGATCATGCACATTCATGGATGGTTGTAGCCGTTGTTGACTGTGGGTCTTTGGAACCCACTGTTCGCTTACTGAAGCCAGGGTGTTAGAGCCTCTCTGTGCAAAAGTGCTAAGGTACCTCAGGAAATACTAAATTAAGCACTGCTCAAAAGAGACGGTGCTTAGGCAAGGGATGCATCCCTTGCTTCTTCATTTTCAGAGGCTTGCCCTCCAGTGTTAGGCTTCAGTTGTTCTTATGACACATGGGATCGCTATTGTAACTGTTGCATAGACTGGATGGCATGATGGAGTAGCATTGT
Source organism: Apalone spinifera (assembly GCA_030068395.1). Taxonomy (NCBI): domain Eukaryota; kingdom Metazoa; phylum Chordata; order Testudines; family Trionychidae; genus Apalone; species Apalone spinifera. The sequence goes on along the minus strand of CM057845.1, from coordinate 138,584,780 downwards.
TTTTTTCCTCTCCTTGTGACTGATCTTCTCTGGCCCTTCCTTGTATTGATTTGTAAAGTTGTTTGCTCTGGGCTTCCAATGGGAAGCATGAGGGCCATTATTCATGCTGGAGAGCGTTTGGAGCAATATTCATATGAAAACTGTGCTGATGATAAACTGAAACCCACATTAGCTGCCTCAGATGTTGGTAGAATTTTTGTTTAGATCTGGGTGACAGTTGGAATTTTAAAATGCATTCACCTTGGGGACAATGATACCTCCCCTTTTGTGTTTGTGTTCTGCAGCATTTCTGAGAGTCTCACTGGCATGGATGTTGGCAGAATGTCCATTTTAAAATTACATCTGTACATATTCACACCAGAGGTGCTTGTGAGCATCTCTGTTTTGAGAGAGAGAGGAAACAATGATATGTGTCTGTCTGATGAATGCAGCTCGGGTACTGCACATTGAAAGTTCATAGGGATAATTTTGTTTTTAATCCATAGTTCGTTGGTTCTTTTAAGCAAAACACGCAAATCCTTAAAAAAAGTTGGAGAATATTCCTTGAGCAGACAAAGAAGTTAAATCCATCTGTTAATTTTTTTTTTTGTTGTGAATTACTTGCTGAGCTCTAATCCTGTTGCTTCAAACAGCCTGGAGGAAGCTTGGTTTTTTTTTACATAAGATGATATCTAAAACAAAGCTTTTAACTCTTGTCGGGGCACACTTGATGCTACCAATTAGTTATAAATGCAATTGCTACTGTTATATAATAGAAAGGTAGTTTCACGAGGAGTGTGTTCTTCTGGCTGGAGCCAGATGAGAGGAAGAGCAGAGGTGATTATCAAGATAGTCAGGTCTGCAGTGAGAAACAGAGTGTTTAGGTGTCCGTGAGAAACTATTTCTGTATTGGAGTCAAACACAAACTTCCTGAATCTTGAAAAGAGGACTGTTTCGTTTTTTAACCATCATGGGCATGCTCTGAGTGCAATTAAAAGGGAAATCAGTGCAGAGAGTCCCATTGATTTCAGTGCAAGTTGGATCATGAGCTTTAAATTTTTTCATCTCTAATTTCATTATAAATAAAATACCTAAAGCATAACAGATGGGCCTTCTTAGCTTCCTATTGTTTTAATTCAGATATGCATTTGAAGACCCTTCACATATTTATTGTTTTCTTGTATACTTACTCTCTACTGATTTTAATTAATTGTAAAATAGCACATTTAAGACCATAACAAAATAGTACATATAACACATGTTTCTGTAAACAAACAATACAGCTTGATACTTCTTGAAATTAGTACCGCTTTGCAGATAAGATAAAAAAAGACAAAACTGTTGCTAAACATATGTTTGAAAAAGAAAAGGTCCATTTTGGGGCACATTTTTTTGTATTACAGTGAGGAAAGTGTTTCTGTACTATCTTCTAGTATTTCTAATGTGAAATACTCCCCAGAATAATGCCTCAGTAAGAGTACATCATACCCCCAGTGACAGCATATAAAATTATTAAATATAAGAAACGGGAAAAGCAAGTATCACCCTAATTCTGAAGAGAGCCTGGCATGGTAGGATGTGTCATATCGCATCTCTCTGGTGAACATGGTAGAGGTGAGGAACCTCTCCGTCCCCAGACAAATTCTTACAGATCTGCCTAATCTTATCAGACATGTGCAAAAGTACCTGCCAGCATCTAGTGATGGGTATCATTAGTGGCATGATGCAACAAACAAAACGAGGACAAAGAGCCTGGAAAGCATTAGCTGTAAGTCTCTTGTAGAATTCAAGACGTAAAAGAGGCAGGCTATATTTGGTTGTACAGAGCCTGTCATCTTTTATTATAAAGGAAATAAGCTTTCCCTAACACTATTTAACAGAGGTGACAAACATACAGTTCTCTATAAAGCCTTCCCTCACTATTCCTCAGTTTCCATACCAGTATCTGAAGTAGTGTGTTTGATTTTAGATAAAAAAGACACCTGTACAAAGCTCTAGGCCCCTAACATGTAATACACCAGAAATCACAGCAGCATTAAAATTATTCAAACAGGAAGTCGATCTAAGAGCCATCTACTAATGTGATCTAAGAGCCATCTGAAAAGCTCCTTTTCACTGCTTTACTGTTGTAGATTTCCAAATACTCTCATTAGGGGTGTCTAAGTGTAACCATTTACATGGACTCATCAGTTACCTTGCATGGTTACATGCAGCCCCTGCCCCCACGCTGCTGCCTCTGAAACAGAGACAGCAGTGTGGGGGAGGGCTGCAGAAGCTGACAGCCCCCCCGGCATGAAAATGTGTAAGTACTGAATTTTTTCCCAGTGGTTGCATGTTTACTTGAATCAACAAATGTTAACATCTCTAACTCTCATACCCACATCTTTTGCGGTATTCCTGGAAGGTTGCCAAATCCAGGCTACTTTGTACTCAAGTGGAGGGGAGAGAGAGACAGGGGAGAAGAACAAGTTCCATAGTCCTGGAGTTCTCACAGAGACCACTCTGCTAGCAAACTTCCCCTCTTCTTTAAAAGGAGGTGCCCACTGCTGGGTCAATATGGTATTAGGAGAGAGGCAGTCCCTCATGTGGGCTGGTCCCAAGCCATTTAGTGCCAAAAGCTGCATAGATACTTTATCAAAAGCAAAAATGAGAATGTTTCAACAACAAACCCTTCTTAGAATTCCTGGGATTGGTAAATGTTGGTCAAAGCACAACAGGCCAGATCCAAAACACATTGAAATAGCTGGAAGGGCTCAGATGGATTTCAGTGGATTGTCAATGAGGACCAGCCTTTTTTTAAACACCCTTCTGGAACATTATCACTAACAACTTTCAATGTTATTTCATTGGTTTAATCTCTCAACTATCAATATTTCTGTTATAGGCTGAGCTGCAGAGGAGCTGAATTGTAAATAAAGGTGTCTGTGCTCGAAGTTCTGTTTTTTAATCGGGTGGGGAGTAATAGCGTTAAGTGAACAGAGAATGGGAGGCCCTATGTGTCTGTCACATACCATAATGATTTCTGCATGAAACTATCAGAAGTGGAGAACCAAGAGGGAGTTTTACCAATCCTGTGATCTCATTAGTTTGTGCTTACATTGTGTTAGATACAAGATTAATTTATAGTTTTAAGGATTTGGTTTATTTCCTCTATAACCCTGCTACTCTAGTACTTTGATCTTGGTGCTGTCACCATTCAGAAAGCATAATAAGAGAATCGAAGAAGAAGTCTGTTATGATTACCTATTTAGTTCCAGTAATTGACATCTAAATTCATACATAACTCTGAGTTTAAACGCCATGGATGCACAGAGGTTTTCCATCTTTGTACTTTCAAGTCAGTGCAACATTTTGTTCTTTCTTTACCATGATAATTATTTGATGTGCATTCTTTTTTAAATGGCATCTGATGTGGTATCTCTCTTCAGTTCTTTGTGGTTTCCTGTTTTTCATACACAGATGAACATATCTGCTGAGATCTATTCAGCTTCATCATATTTCATCACTTATGATTTTCTCATTACAAACGTCACAATAACATTTAGATTTCCAGGTCCATAGGCTTTTATGAATACAGTAAAGGCCAGATTAGAATTTTTTTCCTGCAGCAGAAATATGAACTCAAGTCCCCACCATTCTTCTTTCAGCTGAAAGTGCTTTTTTAGTTTAGATTTTTTTGATAGTAAGACATACGTATGTATCCTTTTCTTACATCATTCAGATTACTTAGTAATATGGAGTTATTTTGGACATGTAAAAAGGAGATGTGAAAATAATATAGTAGAAGAAAAATATTTTGGCTTTTTTAAAGTTAGGCAGTGTAAATAGCAGAATCCCATGATTCATCTGTAGCATGTGAGAGTGGTGTGCACTTTAGAATTTTAGCATTCACAGACACACAAATAAGCTTTAAAAACACATCGTACACATATTGAAGTCCTGAAAATATCTACGAGTCACCTAGAATGTGTTTCCGTAAAATATGCTATTTTCTACTCCCACTGAGCATTGAGGTCGGGGAGGGGTTTAATGACTTCCACAATTTAGATAGCAACCTTTATAATGTTGTTTGGAGGAAGAGGAAGCAGTAGCTAGATGTTGATAGATGGTTTACCAGAGCTTGTAAAGGGTCTCATACCTCCAAGTGATGGGCATTTGGCTTGGTTTGGGCATGGACAAGTGATGGGGTCCCATATCTCACCATCTTTGACAGATGAACCTGCTGATTTGTTTTGGCAGATGAGTTCAAAGGGCAGAAGGATAGGGGAGGGAGGGCAACTAAGGTGAACAAAGTGTGACCCTACTTGCGAAGATCAGTTTAGTATTGCTTCATTCATAATTGCTCTTTCCACGCCTGCCATGTTTTGCTCCAGAAGCTATCTATGAATAAAAGCGGGGGTAGGTACTGAGTGTTAACAAGGCATGCCAAAGCACTCAGTCAACCTCTGTCTAGCAGAATTAGGTCTCTGGTGCGTTTCAGCTTCCCTTCCTCCTTAATTAAGGTATTTGTTCATCCTCCATTGAATTTGTTTGCATTAACAGACTCCTTATTCTTCATGCTGCTAAGGTTTGGGACTGAGAGGTACTTTCCCTTAGTTCTTGTTGAATCTTTCAGAAGGGAGACAAGATAACTTTTCCCTCCCTTCCTGATACCTGTCCAGAGCATACTCCCAGCCTGGGAACATAGTGGACTGCTAATTCCTCATGTACTAAATCCCTTCCTTGAATGCTCAAGGTAGACCTTGTATTTAGTCAGGAAAAAGAACTGGTCATTAAATAAAGTCTTGAACATTGTTTGAAAGTTAGCTACTAAATTGGATTCAGAAAAACACAGTTTGGGTTATTTATGGAAGAGCTTTTCCCTTTGTGCAGAAGTCAACATTCTAATATCCATGTAACAGCTATAGACCGTTACTGTTGCTATCATCCTGCAGTTTTTCCTTTCTTCATTACTACTAGGTTTTGTAACAGTTTTCTCATTTCTGAAAGTAATTTCTTTGAGTTGAAAGAACCACCATATAGTCAAGTAGAGCAAGGCACACTCTTTGACAATGGGTTAAAGAACCTTTGACTACCTTAAGTTGCTGAAGTTAACTCAGCCTTGATTCATGGTTTCATAGCAGTTATTATCTGAAGGTCGTTGGCCTGTACAAAGTAAACTGGTATAAATGAGCTTTAATCACAAAAACGGAAATCTTAATAGGAACTAGGTAGCATGCTTGTTAGTCTGAACAGAGGTGAAGGACCATGAAGAGAGAACTTCCTTTCCACCCCATATATGTTTCCTACTAGTCAAGGTTGGGATCATGTGGAGTGGTTTGCTGGACCTGTAGTGTGGCTAAATAGAGGATTTTTATCTTGGCACCAGAGATGCCATCAGTTTTCCCCAGCACAAAATTCACTTGCAAAAAACTCCAACCAACAAATCACCACCACCACCATACCATTTCGGGAAATAATTTGGCTTGGCTATTTTGCATAATAAAATAAGAGGGAGTTGAACAGTAATTTTAGTGGAAAATGGACTGGCATTTAATTGAATCCTTGCAGAAAACTGAGGTTTTTAATTTTTATAGGAAAACCAAATATAATTAATGTCAGGCTTGAGTTGTGCTGTGTCAATAAGGTAATGTCTTCAATATGGCATTGTATTAAATCATTTCCCTCTCCCTCACAGAACGATAGTGCCATGGAAAGTGTTCCGGCAGTGCCTTCATGAGATTCATCAGATAAGTTCTGGTTTGGAAGCAATGGCTCTTAAATCTACCATTGACTTGACCTGCAATGACTATATTTCAGTTTTTGAATTTGATATCTTCACTAGACTATTTCAGGTAAGATTTTTTTTTTAAATAGTCAGCATTATGGAAGAACTTACAGGCGTAAGCCACCAAATGGACAAAAGTCAGATGGTTGGAAATCATGTACAACTCAAACATTAGACTGCAAAACTAATTTTTTTTGTTTTCCTTTTTTGTATCAAAGCCTTTATTTTAAAAGATACAGCCAGGAATCAATAGGTGGGCATGGTTACCCTAATTGTAATGCAGTTTTGGCAACTTCCCATGCATTTTTTCGCAAATGCAGATTTCTCTAAAAATATGGGTCGAGGTTGCTAATCTAAAATGCATATATAAATATACAATTACTGTGGCATATAAACTTCATCTTGTCTGCTCCTGTTGAAATTGATCGAATTTTTTCCATTGACTTGAATGAGATCAGATCATGTGGTTGGCAGTGTCATTTTATTTGCTGAAAGCTTTTTTTTGTTTGTTTGAAGTAAACTAATACAACTAATTTTGTACTTATACTATTCAACTTTTACATATGTATATCCATTCTACAGAATGTACTTTAATGTGGACAGAATTCTGATTTCTGAGTTGTATGGGGACTGAATAAAAATATCGATATAGATATTAAATTTCCTTCTTTAGCTTCTCCTTTTGAATATACAAGTAATTAGTTAGGATGTAATTCTAATAAATGAAGTCTATCACCCATTCCGGGATTGCTTTTCTTTCTTTGTCTAACATGTACGTTGACAGTTTAATGCATTGTTTGTGAAAATTACTTTGTTAAATATGTGCTCCTGCTGGGAAATTTGCATCCCAATCTAATTTTTTGATTACCCACAATTTTCTAGCATGTTCATTGCTTGGGTTTGTTATTAGTCCATTAAAGCACTAGGGACCATTTGCAAGAGTTGGATGATATAGTAGAGCAGTGTTTCCCAATTTTATTTGGCCATGGAACCCTTTTGAACTCGAAATAATTTTGCGGAACCCCTGACTGACTGCACTGAGTAGTAACATCATTGTCCCCACTCTCTGGCTAAGATGGCATTACGCAGGAACACTTATCGTGGCAAACACAAATGAAAATTGTTTTCAATAAAATTCATAAATGAATGAAAATTCCATTCCAATCCAATAATTCAGGTTATAATGGAATTTTCTCACGGAACCCCTATTTTCACTTTGCGGAACCCCAGGGTTCCGTGGAACACCATTTGGGAAACACTGTAGTAGAGTGTTTTGAATCCAGGGTTTTTGTTTGTTGATCACCTTTTGTTTTCACCACTTGAAATTGCTGGAGCCAATAAAAATCAAAGGTTAAATTTTTCAGGTGTAACCAGTGCCCGTTTAAGATGTTCTGAGGCTAAACTCAGAGTCTCAAAACAGAGTCAGAGCATTCCCCTTACAGAAATAACCAAATGCATTTTTTTACTATATTTAAATATATATATATTTTAAGTGGAGCCTTTGCTAGAGCTAGTTTACAACTCAACTATTTTGGATTTCAAGGATTTTTGTGAATCTTTGCCCTTCTGAGCTTCGCTTTTGAGTCTGGAGTTTGAGTTAAACAAAACATTTGTGGCACAATTCATTTGAAACACCTAAGCTTGGCCTGCTTTGCATGTTTCTGTGCCAAACAAAAACTCCTGTGTTCAGTAGAAAATTCTGAAACTCTTTTGTTAAAGCTGAACTGGTTGTTTTCGGGTTGGTAACTTTAAAAGGCTGCCTGGGATACCAAAAGCTGTAGGGGGGGCATTGTGTTACCTCTCTGCCTCACCAAGAATGAGTTTTGCTGACAATCAGACGGTGTCAGCTCCCTACTCCTCCAGTCTGTTTTCCTCACCAGCAAATCCCTCAAGGCTCTTCTGGCACATACACTGCTAGTAGATAACAACCTGTGCACTCAGTGCCCCTGAGCTACTCAGAGATGTCTCATAGCCCCTACTGCTGTGCATTTACAGACTATATTAAGTTTGTTGCTCTGTAAGTCAGTACATCACAGTGTATTAAATACACACTTCCCTTCAAAACCAGCACTGAGTTGACCAGTAGTAAAAGTAAAACAAGTTCAACAACAAAACAGGAAAGATAAAGTGATAATAATTAAGCGATAAAGATAGCAATAGTTATAAGCAAATAAAAGTGAAAACATCTGTAAGTCATTTAGCAAGATATTGTTTTTGTTCAAGGTGTTTTCTCTCACCAACAGTTTCCTTTCCAGATTTTTTTTGCTGTCTAGCAAAGGCAGGAGCCAAAGATTAAATTGCTTGGCTTCTAGGAGAAGGATACAGATTAAGTTGAGACATTCCCCTGCGTACAATCTAAACTACTGAACAACAGGGTCCTCTTCAATCTATGGCCTGGGGTGCCTCTTGCACTGCTTTGCTGCAAAAATACCTACACTTTTGACAGAGGTTGCTGTCGCTTATGTGTATACCCTCCCAATTTCTTTGAGGATTGCCCTCTGCCAGGTAGGGTTGCCAGAGATTGAAACAAAAATACCACCCCCCCCCCCCCCCATGGGAAAAAATTCTGTTGAGGGGGGAACACCAAAATTGTTGAGGGGGGGGGGGGGAAAGGACTCCCAAGTAAGCCAAAAAAATAAAATAAAATAAAACAGCATTAAAACCATGTCCCCATTAAGAGTTAGTGCAGGGAAAGGAGCAGGGGAGTGGCTGAGCACTAAGACCCAGAGGAAAGCATTGCTTCCCCTAGGTCTTTTGGCCGGCAGCCATTTTGTGCCGGCAGCCTTGGGGAACCAGGTAATCATGGGGGATGGGGGCTGTGGTGTTGGGAGCCAGGGGAGAGCTCGGGGGGAGGGGAGGATGCCAGGAGCTGAGTGTTTGTAGGGTTGTCAGGTGCCCAGCATTTTTGCCTACTGGCCCAGGAAAATTCAGAAAATACCGGATATTTTAGGTGTCCGGTATTCTCTGAATTTTTTTACCGGACAGGAGCCAAAAATACTGGACTGTCCGGGTGAATACCAGACACCTGGCAATCCTACTGCCAGGGTGTAGACAAACAGTGCCCTATGTACTTCACATTCAAATTTGATCTGGAATCAAATGTAAATTTCTTTTTTACACCTCTTTGTTGCTTAAAAATGGCTACTTCATTAAAAGATAGCCCACCTGAGTTTGACTGTTTAGGGTAGACAGTGTGTCTTCGTCTCTAATAACTGATTTGTGCGTGTTACTGAAATATCTTATATTTCAGGGTCACAATCAAGTAGCAAAAATCTCATCATTCTATAGTCACACATTTCAACAGGATACTAATATTCAGGAGATTGAGTTTGAAATGATACCTCTCCATGCATACTTCGTTCACAGTACATCCATAACATTTGTTGAACATAGAGTACATGGTGTCATAGGAGTGTCTGTCTGTTCCCTCAGGGATTGCCTCTTTTGTTAAAAAAGTCAGGAAGGCCTCATTGTTGTTCCATCTCCTGAATCTCTCTAGAGTTCAGGAGCCATGTTAAAGCTCTGTCTATGAAATCAGGCAGGTTTCGTTTCAAAACTTCATTATGGCTAATATTTAAACTGATGTCAACGCCTCTTTCTTTATCTAGAACAGAAGTGTTTATCACCTTCACCTAGGGTAGACTGTCAGGTCTTAAACATGTTCCAGTAACATAAAATCATAGACTCCTAAAACTGGAAGGGACCTCAAGACGTCATTGAGTCCAGGTCCCAAGCACTGTCTAGAAGATGATCTCTGATAGATGTCTATCCAACCTGCTTTTAAGTATCTCCAGCGATGGAGATTCTACAACATACCTAGGCAATTTATTCCCGTGTTTAACCACCCTGACATTTAGGAAGGTTTTCCTAATGTCCAACCTAATACTCCCTTGCCGCAATTTAAGCCCATCACTTCTTAACATACAGAGAGAATTGATAGTTTTATATATAATGTTAACACATGCATTTTACAAAGGTATTGATAACTAACATGTTCCTAGCTTTCCTATGATGCTTCACAAAGCAAATTTTGTACAAATATTGTAGTATTGTGTAGTGTGTGAATACAGAGGAACTTAGGGTCACTGTGAATGAACCCATACGTTGGCTTGTGGTTTGCTTACAAGAGGGTCTAAGACGAATACTCTAACTATGCCATAAGTGATTAGAGTTTGGAATAATCACAATTGCTCTTTGTAGGAAAGCTTATCCTATTTTTCCTGGTCTGCTTACAAATCCAAAACAAACATTCCTTTTTGTTCTTTTAATCTCTGTATTCACTATAATTATGGAAATGGAAAGCAATGATCTGAGAAATACATTTTGTACTGGCCCTGCAGTGTCTTTGTAGATTGTGTTACACTGCACAGTTGAGGCTGACAGTCTGAAATAGGATTTATATTTCCTGATCCATATACCAACAAATAACTTATTATATTGGTTTCTGTTTACTATATTATCTGAGCATTGCCTCTATGATTCATTACCATGCTTGCTTTTAGATAAAGTGGATCAACGAGGCCAATTTATGTAAGGACTGAAGATGGGTTTGGATTAATTTTTAATTTAAGGACAATGTTTTTTAAAAGAAGCAGAGCGAACTCTTGCCTCAAAGGGTCAGCTTCTCAGCTATTGTATGTCTGCATCATTCTATTGAAATCCGTTTATGCTGGCTGAGAATATGACCCAGAGGCTACATTTACTTCCCCAGATTTTTAAGATACTTTCCTAAATTCTTCGTATATGTACAAACAGTGTTAAAAGTGAAGTCATTTTTTTTCTCCTCAGGCAAGAGCATCACTATACATGCATAGCTGCAGTTGGTATAACATTTAGATGTTTTTTAAAAGATAGGTAGTTGGGCAAGCCGTGGGCCAAATCTGGATGCTTTAAAACAGAGCCTTTATTCTGTCATTGTAAGCAGGTCCCACAAAGTGTAATCTTTGTAATATAAGATATTTGGATAAACCTCTGCTTTCAGGGGTAGGTGGGTGTGTTTACTACTGTCTTTCTCCTCCTGCTAAGCATGATGACATACAACTTCTGTATTCTGCGCTCTCTGAAGATAAGCATGTAGGGAGGAAAACTGTCGTTGACAAAATGCGAGAACTTTTCTCAGCATTGCATTTGGATTATGGAATTCTCTTGCAGCAAGTTTATTTTTGTATATTGAAAGCATTTAAACTTTCTTGGGTATCTATTTCAAAACTCCACGGCTTCATCTTGGAGTATCTTGAAAGATTCTTCATAAAAATATTTGTGGTCTGTTTTTAATAATGGGAGGATAGATTTGGTTAAGAACTGCTTTGACTCATGAAATGGAGAGCTCTTCTGAAATACTGTTAGAGTGAGGCTGTCAAACACCTTTATAACTGACCCATTTTGTCCCCAATTTCTTAGCACAAGCGGCACCTTTCTAAAAATGTCACCTGTAAATAGAGTTTGCCTAAGAGAGAGGTGGTGACTAGATTCTCAAGATAGAAGCTTTTCCCAGTTTCCATCTTACGTTCTACCTCTTGACCTCTCCCCTGCTGCCTTCCTTCCCCAAATCCTGTAGCTCCTTAGAGGCACTGTTGTCTTTCAAAATGTTTGTTTGTTTGTACTTGCAATACCTAAGGAAAAGATGTTGGATTGAGGTAACAATATGGTATGTCTGGTGTGCTTTAGTGCTAGCTCTTTGACGAAATTATGACTCGAGTCTATAAGTGAAGTGGCAATGGTGATTCATCAATACCTTGAAAGTACTACTGTCGCTGTTCATCTCATTTCTTGGCAGTATGACAACCGACAGAATGAAGAAGTGCAGAACAATAAAAAGGATGACCCTTTATCAGTGCTTCACAAGACTTAGTCTGTTAGTACAGCAGTGCAGGGTCTTGTCTGAAGATGTAAAGCAATAGCATGGTTTTTTGCTATGCAGTCATATAATCTGTGCAGCTTTCATGAAACTGTTTTGAATCTCAATTCTGAAACGCTTAAAACCAGTCATAACAGTTAATACCATATGTAGTTCCTGTAAAGATATCAAGGAACCCCGAGGTGCTTAATTTGACACATTGAAGGACTCCTCACAGTTCATAAAGTTAAGCACATGTGAAAGTCTTTGAAGGATCAGGGCCTTAAACAGCTGTATTGATCACGTATGTACATTTTTAGTGAAATGACCTGAAACAATGTTGGTTTTTGTCACAAGTAGTCTAGAGTTTTATTCTAATGTATACTTATACTGATATTTATCGGATTGAAATTATCATTTCATTATTGGTGTGTTTCTTTTTTAGCCTTGGGGTTCAATCTTAAGGAACTGGAACTTCTTAGCTGTGACACATCCCGGTTACATGGCATTTCTAACATATGATGAAGTCAAAGCAAGGTTGCAGAAATACAGCACCAAACCTGGGAGGTAGGTTTCAGTGTTTACTGTTTTTAAAATAAACTTGTTCTCTCTGAAGCTGTTGTCTGATTCTGGGGGAGTGAATTCATGACTTGATTTTTTTTTGTTTGTTTGTCAAAGTAAAGTTGTATGAACACTAATACAGAGCAGTATCTAATTGAAGACTGTAGCTGAAGCAAACTTCAAGCCCCTTTTTCATAATGGGATGCAGTTTTGCTATCCAGAGTGTGTGGGTGTGGTTTTTTTTGTTTGTTTGTTTGTTTGTTTGTTTTTTTAAAGAAACCTAAGATTCAGTCCGTAAGCTTTTCTGTGCACCCTCAGGAGGTAGAAACTTACTTTGAAAAATGCTGAGATTGTCCCGATTTTAAGGAAGACATCACATAGATCTATGGTAATATAAATAAATAAATAATATTTATAAATATAAAAATAGTATATATTATAAATATAAATAATAGAGGTTTGACATAAAATAAGGAGATTTAGTTATACAAGGGATGACTGATTATGCATCTGGGGTTTAAAATAACTTTTTATTATCTGGCATTTGAATTCTAAATTCAAGGAAAGGAAATCAGCACTGACTTTCAAATTATTGGATTTAGTACTGTTTAGTATACATTTTTCCATATTTTGATTAATTGCTGGGAAGGTTTTTATTACTAATTGGGATGCACTAAAAGCACATTAAAATAGGTTTGGGCCCAATATTCAGATTTAAAAAAATAATTATAAAAGCTCACACACATTCTTTTTCATCAGTTTTACTTTGTACTTAAATTACTTTTTACAGCTTTTTAAATTTATTATAGAAGTACACCCAGGCCAAAATTCCAGATTTAAGTACACTGAACTTTGGGATTTTCAGACCTGGATTTCAGACCTTCAATTTCGTGACCTGAGCTGTTCTTCCATTATTAAAATATTCCTTTGTCGTGCTAGGAAATCGAGCTATTTTTATTCACTTCATGAAAACAAAAAGCCAAACTAACTTCAAATGGTTAGAAACAAAAGTGAAACTAACTAGTTTATTTTATTGGTATATTTATGTTTTTTCCGAACCTTGGACAAACAATATTAAATTGGAAATATTTAAAAATATGGTTCACTTTTCACATACAGTTACTATTTTAAAAGGAATTTATTTTGGGGGGTCTTTTTGCATAGTCTTTTAGATTATAGGTCGTAGTTTAAACAGTATGATTTACATATGTTGGGTCAAAAGCATATACTTGCCTTGTCGGTATTTGTTATCAGAGGATGTATACCTTGACAAGGTTAACAAGGATCAAATTTGTGTGTGTGTATTTTTAAATAACTTGTATTACTAAAGTGCTACAGGACCATTTTTAAAGTTACAGACAAACACGGTTACCCCTCTGAGACTTATGTGAAATACTGAAACTTCCGGAGGGAAATAGCTTATATAAAGTGGAAATACTTGCTTAATCATTATTCAATGTTCTGGAAATTCTGAAGTTTTTCGTCAAAAGCCAATGTACAGAAAATAATTACTCTTCAAGTAAAATCTTGGTATTGCTGAGGTCAACAACTATTTTGTCATTGACTTCAGTAAGGCCAGGATTTCACATTTTCTATTTACTGTGGAGGAAGTACAACTTTAAGTAGTGATACTTCACATGAGAAATCTGATCACCTCACTGTGGCTGGTTTTCTTGTGTGAACTATTAAAAACTGAGATGCTGTCTGACATTGAATTAGGGATGTTAAATATAGGCTAGTTAACGAATGAATGAATTAATTGACTAGTTGATAAGTGCGGGAGCCGTAGTGGGGTTAGCATCCTGGCCTTGGGAACTAACCCCGCTGAGGTTCTACCTTTTAAATGTATTAAGAGCCTGCCAGCTCCTAATACATTTAAAAAGCTGGTGCACAGCAGGAGGGGGACCTAGTGCGAACCAGGCCAGCTGATTCCTTGTAAATGTATTAGGAGCTTCTTTTTTGCCTTGTACTGAGGATGGCTTTCTTGTGCGCAAAAGTGGCTGCATTTCAGTCATGCTGTATGTATGTTGTCATAGAAGTTCTTTTGAGTACTTCACAATAAAATATGCTATCTAAACATTGGGGCTGATCTGGATTTTTCATGTGAATTTCAAGTTTAATTTCATATCATATTTGTATTTTAGTTGTGTCTATTGAACCCAAGTGAAATCTGTTATTGCAGTAGGCCTATATTTACACATAGGACATGATCCTTGCCATCAATAGCTAACAATGCCCCTAAGTCTAAAGAGACTTTTAAAATTTCATGCGTAACATTATTCAATACGAATAGTCAGTGAATATAATTAAACATGTACAGGTTGAAACTCTGTATTCCAGACTTGCCTAGTCTGGCAACATCCTTGGTCCAGCATCATTGACAACTCTGTAGGTGCTCGGGAAATGGAGCAGTTGTAGGGAAAAACCAGTGAGCTGTGGCCAGGAGTGTTGCCAGACTGAGGAAGTGTGGTGGGGCTTTCAAACCCTCTGTTTCGGGACCAGGGAGGTTCTGCTTGTATAAGATTTTACAGGAATGGGGACCGAATAGACAACAATATAGAAAGTGGGGTAATGAAGCCATTATCCTCCTCTCTTTACAGTGAGCACTGACAAAATTATATGGCTTACCCAAGATCACACAGGAAGGGGAAACTCCATCCAGAGTAGGATGTAAAATCCCAGTTAAAAAATTAACTCGTTAAACAAAATATTTAACCAGTTAACTGTGATCCTGCGACGAGGGGAAGGATGAGGGGGTACTCCAGTGTGGCTGGGTCCACCACACTATGGGCTACTCAGGCCAGGCCTGGTGCACTGTGCCAGAGGGCTGCTTTGGGCTGGGCTACGCTGAGCCTAGCCGGAGTAGCCTCTTGCTGGTTAACTGGTTAACCTAGTAAGCATGCCAGTAACTGGTGGGGGAGTTAACCCTTTACATCTCTAATCCAGAGTCCCTACCAGTGCTTTAATCACAAGATCACCTTTCCTCTCCATTTGTTTTGCCAAGTGTTTTAATTAGAACTAACTTTGTAACTTATTGTCCTCCAGCTACATTTTCAGACTGAGTTGTACTCGACTGGGACAATGGGCCATTGGATATGTAACTGGTGATGGAAACATTTTGCAGACTATACCTCACAATAAGCCTTTATTTCAAGCTCTAATTGATGGCAGCCGGGAAGGATTGTGAGTGCAAATTTTAATTTTATAAAGTATTGATTTATTGCTTTGCTAATTCATAATTTAAAGCATCAGGAGATATTTGAAAGTATTGGAAATAATAGATAATATGACTGTTTTGTAGTCATTTGGAAATTCATGACTATTACTTTTACTCATCTGTAAAATACTTATTTCAGGTAATTCAGTTAACCAAAATTAGCCATATTTCATGTCAGAGAAATTCCAGAGGAAAATGAGGTTAAGGAGTTGACTTTTATATTAGACACAGTTTAAATTACAAGTGCATATTGATCATGCAGTTAGTTCTGTTTATTGCTCCTGTGTAATACTGGACAATGGATATTAAATATATTTGTTAGCTTCACCTATGCCTTATAGGCCAAAAACGTTCAGGGGTTTAATATTGTGTGTATGTGTACATACATATCTGTTCTCTAAAGAAACCCTCCAACCTTCAGGATTTCCTTGAGAAGTTTGACCTTTTAATAAAGGTCTCAGGAATGTAAATGTTGTGTACAAAATTGTACTTTTTTCTAGGAGCACATTGGTTCTTATATGGTGAGTGCCTCAAACTGGCATCTTAGTCACTCTTGGTGTGTGCTTGTTTATACTTTTGGATTATTTTTAGAAGTAAATCAGAGGTTGCTGCTCTACTTCATCATCCAATTAATTCTCTCCTAAAAGGATAATTTTAGAATTTTTAATGCTAAGTGGTTTTATCTCAACAAAGCATCAGGATTCCAGTGTTATAAAACAGAAGGTGTCATTGCTATTGTAGTAGCATTGCTACTATAACATGCCTAGACAAGAACTACAAAAAAATAGAGTTAAGGTTGAGCATACATATGAGGAATTTAGGATGAGTACATTAAAGGAATATTGTAATAATCCCAAATACAATCGTGTTAAACCCAGATATCTTCAGGTATAGAAATACCCATTTAGGAAACCCGGATAACCTTAACTTTGGCACCATGCAATAGTCATATGATTATGGTTTATCCCTTTTAATATCTATATTAGATTAAACTAGCCCTTAAAGATGGAGCGTATGTCTGTTTGTGTTTAAATAACTATGAAATGTCACTTTCAATGGGATTGAATCTCTGCTTTATGTATAAAACTCAGCTGGACCATAATCAACATCAATCTATGTTATGTGGGCCTGAACAAATTAACATCAAAATAGTTTTCTTCCTTACCATACCATTTTAACATACCTATCTATTTTCGTTTAAGCCCATGCATTTTAAATATAGATTTTTTTTATTGAACATAAATACAATGTTCTTTCCTTGTTATCATTTGTTTTCCATTATGCAGAATTTTCACTTTTCATGTATCACACTGAGCAACAAGAAGCATGCAGATGGTTTTGGCATCACTGAGAGCCCAACTAAGCACATTGTTACAAAATGACCAACAATTGTACTAGCATTATCCTTGATACTGTTAAATTCTGTTTAACCAGGCGTGCATATAACAAAGAATTCATACCTAACTGAAGATTAGGCATATTCCCCTGACAACAAGTTTGTCTCCAAAATATTTTGGTCAAACGAGTATGTAACTCACATGTGTTGATTAATGGTAAAGAACCAGTTGCCTAAAGAAATTGGGGAATATGGCTTAGGAGAGATAAGATATATTTCAGTCACTTTCGGTTTTGTTTTTTAACAATGAAAATTGTGGAAATATAAGGATTAATAATATTTTGTGTCATTCAGTTATCTGTACCCAGATGGACGAAGTTACAATCCTGATCTGACAGGATTGTGTGAACCTACTCCACACGATCACATAAAAGTTACACAGGTGTGTTGCATGTTATAAATTCTATTCCTTATTTGCTTGGTGTCCTGTCCGACAGTGGTATGTATGTATGTATTAAAATGTTAGAGGAAAAACTGCCTTTACATTATATGGTTGACCAAAAAAAAAAAAAAGCATTTGAGAAAACTGGGTGGCAAATCTTAAGAGACAGATGTCTTTAAGTTTTGATTTTTAACCTTGTTTTGGGAGGAGGAAATATTCTCACAGCTGCTAAACATTTTCTGACATCTGCTGAAGGGTTGTGAAGTTTAATAATTTTGTAATTGTAATGTGTGGACAGGGAAGTGAAGTAAGGCTTGGATGATCACTTTGAAGTCTGGATATCCAGCTGTGTAGAGTTTACGGAAAGAAAATACATGGGATATTATTAGAAAGTTGCCATTTCGTAGTGTGTGTCTTATTTCCCTTGGGGGTACTGGACAAACTGGAGGGAATTCAGGTGAAAGGAACACATTATTAAAGGGCTGGAGGGAATGATTTACTAAGGAATCTTAAATATATGTGTAATATGGCTAAGCAGTGGCAGAATACCAGTCCTGCAGATACTTGAAACTAGGGTAAAGGGAATTTTACCATGGGAAAAATATATAGTAATTGAAGGAAATCTTTCCCCAAAGAGCTTCCAAATAGATGGGAGGATGAGGTAGATGCTGTTTGAATCTGTGCCCTCAATGTATTGTTTAGGAGCATATGAGAAATGTAGTTCAATCTCCAGGCCCAATAGACAGGGTGAGCACATCACCAAAACCACCATTGCAGATGGCATTCATTGGCACTCTTACAGGGAGGCTATGGGTTGAATGGATATGCAGACTGAGCTTATTTTATTACCTGAAGAGGTGGTCTCTCGGTATATGTGTTGAGGCATATGGGAGCAGACTCACATTCCCATTGACCATACTGTGTCTGTTTTGTGGGTAAATAAAGGAATTGGCTCCTCTCAGCTGTCAGTCTAGCAGTTTTCACCAGCACTAAATTGACACAGAAAATAAAATACAGTAAAACAGTGATTTTTATGTAACTTCTAGTTGACCTCCTATTCATCCTCTTTTGTGGCCTCTAGACTCTTTTTCTTTGTCTTCTTCTAAATTACAAACAAGGAAGGCGGTATCCTTTTCTTTGCACTGAAATTGATATAGAGAAAGGCAAAGCCCCTGTAATAGCTGAATACATAGAGAAGCGAGGTCACAACTTCCTAAACTCCAAGCTATGGGTTGATGGAGCTGAAGCAATCTGAAAGCTACTTACACCTATAAAACCTGAAACCCAGGAACAGAGCTCGGTAGGCCAGTACTTTTGCATATTTCTGATTTTACTAATGGTGCTTTTATTAGACTCTGCCACCCAAATTTTCCAAAGTAACATATTCTCTTAAAAGTTGATAATGCTTTTAATAAATGCTCCTTTTTATAATGTAGATACATTTATTAAGGTAAGTTCATTTAGAAACACAAAAACTGTATTTTTTTTGATGTTTATATAAATGCTGTTATGAATTTGTAATATGTATTAAGCTTTAAAGAAGCCAAAAAAAAAAAAAAGATTGTGCATAACCTCCATACGGCTGTCAAATAGATCAGATCTGTTACAATAGTGCCATGTATTACAAAGAAAGGTAAGCTAGGTGGGAAGTCCAATATAAAGTGCTTGTGATAAGTAACATTTGAACATATTTCAGTTTTTATTGATCATACTAGCAACACTAACCTTGACTCACTCTTCTTCCAGGAACAATATGAATTGTACTGTGAAATGGGTTCCACTTTCCAGCTATGTAAAATCTGTGCAGAGAATGATAAAGATGTGAAGATTGAGCCTTGTGGACATCTCATGTGCACTTCTTGTCTTACAGCATGGCAGGTACAGTCATAATTTAACCAGCAGACCATAAGAATGGATTGCTTTATTATTCCTCTTTCTGTTTCTAGTGTGTCTTTACTCTTCACCTCATCCTTCTCCGGCATTCAGTAAGGTCACAGCCAGCAATACCTTTTTAAAATGGTAAAATCAGTACAAGTTTGGGGCTTAATTCTTGCATGTGGGAAAGCTTATATAGGAATCCTTAGGTATCTGAGCTTTGTGACCTGGTGGCTACAGTTGCTGATTGCTGCTAATTGGAAGCTTTTTGCTAAATCAGGGCCTAGTGAGGAGATGAATGCTGGGCTCCAGGTTGCCCACTGAGTCACTTTTATGAGGTGAGCTGAGGGAAACATGAGGGTGGGCAGAAGCTGGGAGTTGTATGATTAACTGTATAGAGTTTTGTGATGAATGAGCTCTTTATACTGTTCCCTAATTATCAGCTCACTTTAAAGACATTTTGTCCCCTCATTTATGTCTGTTTTTAACCACTAGGTCATGGGGCCAAATTGCACTCATTGTGATAGTAAAAACACTTTATCTTCTGATAGTAATTGGCCTGTGAAAAATGAATTCCTTCCCAGTGGACTGTACCTGCCTTCCAAAACCCCACCTCCAGTCTTTTATTACAGTTCTTGAAAGGCTGTGAAATTCTCAGGCCAGGCCTACACTCATAGGGAATGTTAAATGAAGATACGCAACTTCAGCTATGTTAATTATGTAGCTGGAGTCAACATACCTTGTTTCACATTTCCCCAGCGTCCCTGCAGCAGGAGGCCAACAGTACCAAATTCTTCCGTCAGTTTCCCTTACTCTTCCCACAAAGAGGAGTACTGGCAGCTGGCAAGGGTGTCCTCTGAGTTCAGTTTAGTGAGTCTTAACTAGACTCACTAAATGGAACTCCAGAAGATCGATCACAGCAGAAGCAGTCTTCCATTTAGTGTAGAAATGGCTTTACAGAAATGAAAGTGCCAAAAAAAAAAAAAAGCTTGTATTTCCACAATTAGGGGAAGTCTGTCCAGCTCCTTTCCAGGATCTATACGTTGGAAAAAGGGCATGACCCTCTAGCACCTTTTAGCTCTGCATATTTTATAAACAAGATGATTTTAAAAATAGCAGAGAAAGTGCATTGCAAACCCTTTAAATACGCAGAGAGAGGATTCTTCCTCATTACAGATTAGAGCTTTAGGATTTCTCCTGATGCTTCTTATGAAAATAAATATTTTCAATATTACTACTTCAGGCAGGTTGTCTCACCTCTGTTTTGCTGGTCTATTTGTACACTTTGTATCACAGTGAGGCCCCGATCCTGTGACACAACTGTAGTACAAATAATGAAGAAAGAGAAGCACTGATTTTGGCCTCATTTTCATTAGTCTTATGCCAGCTTACCTCTACTAACTTTAGTGGAGCTTCTTCTGGCTCAAAATTTGATCAGAAATCTTTTTCAGTTTCCTAAATAAAGTGTAATCATTAGCAAAAGGCAACTCTTAATGAAAGAAATGAGCACTGGGTTTTTCTTCCATTAGCAATTACATTTTCAATTAAATCAAACTTCATTGCAGATTTAACTCCTGTATAATTAATGAGAAGATGAAGAAACATACTGTAGCAATGTCAGTTGTTACAGGCTGCCAGTGGGTTAGTGTTTAATTGCTGTCATAATGGCTCATTAGACATGCCTCAGGAGAGCTTTCCAATAGTTTTTCCCCCTCATAGTGAAACATCTGTGTTATTTAATAAATTGAATAAGCAACTTCAAATCTTTATAGAATGCTAAACATGACATAGTGGCAGTAAGTTTGCAACAGTCTTTTATTTGGAATTTTTAATGTAACTTACTACTTTTACTTTAGACCGACAGTAAGAAGATCATTAACAATTCTTTTTCCCCAGAAAATTATTTTTTTCTTTTCTGTTATGCATAGTGTGGGAACTGCATATTATATTCAGTTTTTGCAATAACAGCTACGTACATGAATGGGTAGATATATTTTGGTTTGTGTATGTCTATAGACATTACTTCTTGTTTTCATTTACAATTGTACCATGCAAAGGTCTGCTGATGGTAATTTTATTTCTGTGTTACTAGACATGATTTAATGTTTTGGAAAAGGTGAGGGCAGATTGGTAGTTGTGAAAAATGGAGCCCTCCAATAAGCCAAGTTTAGTACAAGTAGGATAAATGAAAGACTCTTTGCACTGTTCTTTCAGCGTGCACAGACTGTATTCTGTAGTGCTACTTCCATGGTATAACAGTTCAAGGGATGCTAGCCCTAAGGAGAGATTTCTGCTGACTTTATTATTACTACTGCTGTAGGTCCATGCAATTTATGGCTTCTCTTTTCAGACTCTCAACAATGTGATGGTTTCTTTTGTGATATGGCTGCACGTCCTATAAGAAGTAATTAGTTCAACTTATTTCACAAAAGCAACCAAGAGTTACTGAGATGACAATTTACATTCAACATAGATTGGGTTTGATTGAAAGCAGTGTTCTAAAGGCAAAAGGCTTTATATTTCAAGGCAGGTTCCTTAGCTGACTTATTTTTTAGGTATATCGTATTTATGTATTTCAGTATTACCATTTACAGTAAAAGTCCTTTTATCCAGCCGTGCTGTGGGAGTGGGGGCTGGAGGAGTGCTGGTAAATTGAAAATGCCAGTTAAGTAAGAGGGAAGAGTTTTGGATGTGGGGTGGGAGAGGTGTGGGGCACAGGCTCTGGGAAGGGTCTTGGGTCTAGCAGGGGGTTGAGGCATGGGAAGGGGTTGGGGTCCTAGGCTTCCCTCTCCAGTGGCCCCTGCAAATGGCTCCCCATCCCTGCTGCTCGTGGCAGAGCCACAGCTTTGCTGGAAGGAGGCAGGCATGCTGCCTCTGTCTGCGGGCGCCGCCCTCCACAGCTTCCATTGGCTGTGGTTTCTGGCCAGTGGGCTGAGAGCCAGAGTGGCAGAATGCTTGGAATGCCACCTTGCTACACCTCTGCCAGCAACAGCAGGGACGAGGATCTGCTTGTAGGGGCTGTCGAAAATGAGCACCCCCTCATCCGGCACCCTGAGTCCCTCCCCGGCCTCAATCCCCTGCTGGACCCAAGACTTCTCCCAGAGCCTGCCCCACATCCTCTGCAAGCCCCAGCCCTGCACCAACCACACTATGAACCAGACTGGTTTCTTGAGCTTACTGGTTAGGGAAGTGCCAGATAAAAGGGCTTTTACTGTAAATAAAATCATTTTGTTCTATGGCATGGATTTCTCTGGAATAACTGATTGATTGCACTCAGAAATATATTCAATTTTAGGGTTTCTAAGGCCTCTGTTCAGGAAGATGTGTAAGTAAGCCCTGAACTTTAAGCACATGAGTAGGACCATTGGTCCTTTCCATGAGCCTTAAGGTAGATGTGTGCTTAAATATCTTCCTGACTAGGGGGTTGGTATGTTAACTATGTAAATACTACAGGCATGTATTACTTTGCACAGTATATTAATATTAAAAGTTTTCATAAAAAGCCTTATTCTGCATCAGAGTGGTCATGTGCAGTTTAGTAAGTGAATAATGTTAACACTTTGTACTACTTGGTTTCACTTGGTGAAGAGACTAGTGTGACGGAAGCATCTGTTGGCTAGGAAGGGCACATACTTTGTCTACAATACACAGTGTAAATTAATGATTTTGGTAGGTAGTGGAGAAAATGGTGTACAGGTTGGATCTCCCTTCTCCAGCACTCTGACGCATTCCGAATGAGGGAATTTGCCGGATATGGGGAGGTCCCCTGCCACTAGCCTCCCAGGACGCTCCCTCTCCCTGCAGTTGGCTCCGTTCCAGCCCCGCTGCCACTGGGTTGCAGCCTCTGGGGCTTGGAATTGGGCTTTGGCCTCCTGGAACTCCCCAGGATGGGCTCCCCAGCTGCCGCAGCCCCACTTCTACTCCATCCGACTGAGGATCCCTGCCTGGGATGGAGCTCTCCTATCCTCCTGGCGCTTCCCAGGACCGGGGCTTGCCTGTTGTCCTGCTCTTGCCACACACCAGTCAGACTGCTGCTCTGTCTAGCTGGGGCTCCCCCAGGGATGGAGCTCCCCAGCCTCCACGGCCCCATTTTTCCTCCTCCCAACTGGGGATCCCCTCCGGGGATGGGGCTCTCCTGTCCCGCTGCTGCCCTGCCCAGCTGGGGCTCCCCAGAGATGGAGCTCCCCAGCTCTGTGGCCCCATTTCTTCCCACCCGACCAGAGCTCCCCATGGATTGGGTTGGAATTCCCAAGCACCGAACCACAGATGTTGCCCGCCCCAAGAATTCTGGATTTCAGAGTTTCGACCTGTAATAATTAAACTTTTTTTTTTGTCTACTCTACAACATGTTAGTTGCTTAGAAAAGTAAAAGAAATACATTATAGATCCAGCCACATCAGCCATTTGGTCCCCTGAAATGAAGTTGGTTTTAAACTATTGATTAGGGTTTCTAGCTGTAGTATTGAAATGTGCCCAAGGTACTGTCTCAAAAAGTAGATCAAGGATGAAAATCTCGGTTTATTTATTTTTTCAGTATAGCATGAAAGGATAAATATATATGCTTGCTTCACATAACTGCTTTGTCTGTGAGTAACCTGCCTATTTCCCATAGCTGCATTGGATTGGGTTGGATCTTCATATACAGAAGTGACATTCAGCACTAAGCTTGTAAATAGAAATGTATGTAGAGGGGGAAAGTACTATATACATGATACAGGACCTCTGGTTTTCGTGTCTTGAGAGGTGGTACATTGATAGACTGTAGGGCCTGATCTACACTAGGACATTACACTGAATTTAGCAGCATATGGTTGATTTTCTAAGTGATACGCCCACACTACCAAGGCTGTTGTGTCGACCTGAAGGACCGCAGAAGTTGATTTAAGTACTCCTGCTTTTCACAAGGAGTAATGCTGTTCCTGGCCTTGCACGGTCGTGTTTACAGTAGGGTAGACACAGCTTTGCCAGAAAGTTGAGGCTATTGGTCTCCAGGAGACCTCCTGCAGTTCCCTGTCCTGATAGCTCTGTCCAGAAATTTCACCTCCACTGCTCTCCCTGGTGAGCTCAAAAAGCCCTGGGAAAAGTTGATTGGCTTTTCCTGTGTGGCCAGTATTGCGAGCGCATCCAGAGCAAGCCACGCACCATTGCACACCTGGAGATGACCTCGAATAATCCACCAACACTGCGACAACTTAAAATACTGACAACTTCGAAGAGTGGGAAGATGAAGCCATCAGCTCCAAACCAGCAAGAGGAATGCGGTTATTTATGGCAAGATCGCTAGCTGTCTGGTGGCTAAAGGCTATTACAGCGTCGCCCGGCAGTGCCGAGTCAAAATCAAGGAGCCGAGGCAGTCCTACTGCAAGGCGAGGGAGGTGAGTGGACAGTCTGGTGTAGCACCTCACTTCACACATGCCACTACTAAGAGCAGGTGGACATCAGTTTGGTGGGCAGCCAGCTTCCTCATCGTGGTCATGGAGTCCAGCCAAGATGCAACTGGCATCAGCATGGAGGACAACATGGTAGCAGGAGGAGGAGACTAGCCAAGCAGCAAACTCCAAGAGCCAGTAGCTAGTCATCATGCTGGAGCTGGTTCCCTTCTCCCAGGATGTCTCCCAGGTCAGCACTGACCCCATGGAGAGACTTCTGATGAGTTTACAAATTTTTCTAACTACAAGCATGGTTAAGGGAATGGAGTGTGCTATGTGACACAGCCTATGCCTACACAGCGTGGGGGGCCTGGAACAGCTTATTAATGTGTCTGCAGGTGGAGCGGGAGTCTTGCCTGCACAGTTCCATTAAGTTCTCATATAGAAACTCTTTAATCCTTCTCACAACATTTTTGGGGAAGCAAGCCTTATGCTGTCCTCTGCAGCAGAACACCTTCCCTTGCCAAGCCACCAGAAAGTGGTCTGGTGTCATTGAACCACAAAGCAGTGCAGCATAAGGCCCAGGCTTCTGGCCACAGTCAGTCAGCATCCATTCCTGATCACTCTGTATGATTCCGAGAAGACTGATATCTTGCATGGCAACCTGGAGGAACGGGGAGGGGAACCTATTAGCGCTCTCCATGGGAAGCCATGTGTGCCAGACCTAGTGTGCGCTGGACACAGCAGGAAGCTGCCTTGCCCCATCCGCCTCTCCCACCTGTAAGCTTCTGCCCTGGCTGAGGAAGTAGCGCTGTCTCAGAAAGCCACAAGTGCCGGACCCGCCATGTGCTGGACCCGGAGGGAAAGCACCTTCTGCCGCCATCCCTCCCCTGCTCTGGTGACCCCTTACTGTATCTGTCTGCCTCCAGACCAGGTGTGTCCCAATGGGAAGTTGAGCACCTGCTGTAAAGTGCCCGCTTTAAAGCAAACATTTGGCCTTGCACGCAACACATCTCCTTTATCTTTAGGGACATTTAGTGTAGGCTAGCAGATTAGGGTTAGGCTTAACACTATGTATCTCCTGTAAAGTCTGCCCTTGTAACTTTTCAGCTGGGACTGCAGCCAACTTGGTGCAGACTCCCCTTTCCACAGCATCTGCCTACCTGGCTCAGATCCGCAGGTGAAAGCGGGCAAGGAAGACGTGTTCCATGAGTAGATGGGCTGCGTGCACTCCCTCATGGAGGAGATGCAGGCAGAGTGTCAGGGGAGAAGAGCCATAACAGAGTAGCAGGCGAGGCAGCAGGAGACCATATTCACTTCTCTGACCACTGTAATGGAGTGCGTGGCATCGTGTGTGGAGAGGGCCTCCTCCCAGAACCCCTTCTCTGCCCTGATGACAACCCTGACCCCTCCTCCCTCAGTGCAATTGTTTCCATCCCAGGGACTGCTGGGGCTTCACGACATGGGGGACTCACTAGGAGCTGGACCCTCCATGGCCCTTAGTAGGCAGAAGGCAGTCCCACAGGCATTCCTGAGCTCCACTCCCCTTTCTGGTTCCCACTTCATTCCTTTTCCTTTTGTTTTCCACAAATAAAAACTCCTGTTCTTTGAACAACGGTCTCTTTATTGGTTGAACTGCAAGGTTGGGGTAGGGTGGGGGATTAAAGGGAAACACAGGGAATTCAGGGGCACCTTGTAGAGAGCCATGTGGAAGAGTCTCAAAAGAGGCCTACATAAAACTGTCCTTCAAGGCATCTCTGATTTGCACTGTCCTTTACTGTGCTCTTCTTATGGCATTGGTGTCCAGCTGCTCAAACTCTCGGGCCAAATGCTGTGCCTCAGCCCTGTCCATGCGTTGCCTCAGACACATGCATTGTCCTTGCACTGGTGTTTTCCTAGACGGGAGGTAGAGGATGGGGGGGAAGCCATTTGATCTCCCCATGAGCTGGATCTAGTGATGAGGCTCAGGGCTTTCTTCCCCCTCCGTGTCCCCAGCAGGAAGCTGGCGCTGGTACTCCAACATCACCGGGAGGCTCAGGGACCAGCAAGCCTGGAGTGCCAGCACAGGCCCCCCGCTGTGGGGGGGAAAGAGAAGGCGGAGCTTGAGTTGCAGCCCACTTGCAAGGCAAGCTCCACAGACTGCAGTTTGAGAACCACTACACTAGGCATACTGCTTAGAGATGTCTTGTCAAAAATGTTGATGACTTACATAAAGAAATCATATGTATGAAAAACTCTTGACCTAATTTCTTGCAGAGCTAAAGCTTCCTCTGTTCATGTGTTTATAGACAGTGTAATCAAACATCCATGTGAGCTATTGTTTTGGGTTTTCTGATGCATAGCTGTGAATGAGCATTGAAATGTAATTCTAGAAGGCAAAATGTTATATTTGGCTTTATGGTCACTATAATGTTGGTGGCTTTAAGATAACAATTGAGAGAATTGCTTTGATTTTGTTGTTTGAATTAACTTTAGTTTTCCAAAAGTCATTTGTAATAATTACCACATTAAGCACATATGTAAACAAAATAGTTTTTAAAAGGCCACTATAAGAATGAATTATTTTTCCCAGTAAAATACCTGTGGACCTTTTTCTGAGTTCCAAGACCTCTTTATACAATTCCAGAACCTGGTAAAGGGACCTTAGCATAAACAAGAATATGACCCTCTATCTAAAGGAATACTTTTGTTTTTGTGCAGGAATCCGATGGCCAGGGCTGTCCTTTCTGCCGATGTGAAATCAAAGGAACTGAACCAATAATTGTAGACCCTTTTGATCCAAGGGATGAAAACTCCAGGTGCTGCAGTATTATAGATAGCTTTAGCATGCCCATGCTAGACTTGGACGATGATGATGACAGAGAAGAATCTTTAATGATGAATCGATTGGCTTCAGTACGAAAGGTAAATGTTTAACAAAGTAGGTTTGTAAATCCATAGTAACCAATGAGTGGAGGTGGTGTTCATAAAAAGTTTTTACAGTTTATTGAATAGATGCCATGATGGTGAAGCAATATACATTTAATAAAAACTAGCAACAAAAATGAATCAAGGAGTAGAATAGTCTTGTCTATATAATGGGAAATATGGGTCCGATTCTCAGATTTTGTAAATTGGGTAAACTAATTTGAGTAAAGTGGGCCTACATCAATTTGTACTCACTAAGAATCTGGTCCTATATAGTCAGAATTTGATAGAAAGCACATTATCTGAGAATTAAACATACTTTCTAAACAAGTAACAAAAGTGACCTCTATGTCTAATTCCACCTGATCAGATCTCCCACGTTTTGACTGAACATAAGTCGATTTTAATCCATGATTTATTTAAATTAACTGTGGCTACAAGATGCCTTGAATCCTCTTGCAAAATCAAACATAAAGTTTTGTTAGTAGGCTTTATTTTTTAAATTAACTTTTAAATTATTTGTCGCAGTTTTATCTTTCGGTTTTGCTTTGGCTTTTTGTCCCCCTTAATCATTGATCTTAAGTTGGAATTCTCTGTGTTCATTTTTTGGATAGCTGATTGAATATGGTGAATATTACCACTTTTACACGTTTGTGTTAATTTATTTTAAATTGGTAGCATTCAGATTTCATCATTATACTGTAGCCCAGGTCAGATACAGTCATGGAAAGGAATGCTATCTTTTTTTTTTTCCTTGTTAACTTTCACAGTATGGTTTTTTTTTTTGTTTGTTTTTTGTTTTATTCTTACATGTACAAAAGTCATATATTCAATCAAATACTCACTTTGGAATTAGTATTTTCCACCTATAACATCTTAATTTATCATTTCTCAATCATTGTATTTGCTTTTGTTAAAGAACACTACTTTCTTTTGTCCCAGAACATCCGTCAGTCAATGAGGTATGGTGTATTTTGGGTTTTATCTGCCTTTTCTTATACTTACGGATCTCTTGTGGCAGAAGATAGTTATCTCTTTATGTTGAAAAGTCACCTTGTGCTGGGGGCAGGACCTATTCACTCCCCCCTCTGCCTATTTTTTTATTGCCAACTATATCCTAATCTCTGTGTGTGGCACTAAAGATGTTTTAGCCTTAAGTTGATGGACTTTCATAATGTTACTTTTATGACTAGGTATAATACAATAAGCTTTTATCAAAGATAAGTTGATTAAAAAAAACAATCACAAACCATTAAGTAGCCTAAAGGAGTATATACTGGTGAAGAGCAAAGCATAAATTAGATCAGTAAATTTGAAAAGTCCATGTTCAGCATTTCACTCTGTTGCTCTAAAACTATTTTAAAAGCTTTCAGGTTCATCCATACCACTTTATATTCAACAGAGCTTTATACTGCAGAGCCTGCAGCAAAGCCTCCCAGGGAGTTAGTGTATAGGGAGCTAGCTCCGAGGGAGCTAGGGGGCCATGGACAGGGGCTGCTCCAGCAAGCCCGGCAGGGCTGAAGCCGCCTCCCTGCCCAGGGCAGGCAGGGAGCTATTCTAACCTCTGTTGGTTAACCAGAACCAGTAAGCGGGTGAGGCTTGTCTATTAACTGGTTAACCATTTACATCCCTAACTGAAACCAGTTTTACTGTTACTCCCATCTGTGTGGCTGAACTGTGACCACCCTGTTCATTGTGTCTGCTCCTAGAACTTTAAAATAACTATGATCTGTTTGCTTTTTGCAGTGCATCACAGAAGGCAGTTAATGACTATTCTCACAGCTGTAGAATACTGCTGTATTGGGATATTTGCTTTCTGTAAACAATAATGTGGCTGTGTCTAGACTACACCTCTCTGTTGACCGAGAGATGTAGAGTAGGCGCGTCGAAATTGCTAATGAAGCAGGGATTTAAATATCCCGTGCTTCATTAGCATAAACATGGCCACTTTTTTTTCGAAACGGAGCTTTTTCGAAAAAAGGCAATCTAGATGTGGATCTGTTGAAAATAAACCCTTTTTCGACAGATCCTGTATTCCTCAAAAAATGAGGTTTACAGGAGCTGTCAAAAAAGGGTTTATTTTTTACAGATCCGCGTCTAGACTGCTAGTTTTTTTTTTTTTTTGAAAGCTCCGTTTTGAAAAAAAAGCGGTGGCCATGTTTATGCTAATGAAGCACGGGATATTTAAATCCTTGCTTCATTAGCAATTTCGACGTGTTGATTTGCATCCCTCTGTCAACAGAGGGATGCCATCTAGACGTAGCCTGTACGTGGGAGGGGGGTTTCCTATTGTATTATTTCAATTTGTTGGCTTCTCAGCATATGTGATTTAAAAACAAACCAGCTTTCCTGATCCACAGTACTGAAAATTTAGAGTATTTATTGTGAATGTGCAGCAGCATAACTCTAGTTCTTATTACTTCCCTCAAACACACTCATTTATTGCAAGGGTTTGTAAGGGCTGCCTCACCATCGTTCCCCATTTGTGCACCATTAAATGGAAGCACAAACACATCATTCCTGAAAAGAGCTAATAAACTGACTCTGTCCTGAATCACACACTGGCCAGCAAAGCCCACCCAGCTGAGAACGCTGAAATTATTTTATTTTTAAATTTTTTGCACCATGTTCAAGCCGTGGCCAGATGTGGGCTGTGACAGACACCATAGAAACCAATTTCCAGAGATGTCCACTCCACTGAGAAGAGCTGCTCCAGCCCCTACTGGTTAACCAGAACCCGAGTTAACATTCATCCCTGAGGATAAACATCTAGAGCATTCTGTTCAATCACTATTATCCTGGTGATGTATTCAAGGAGAGAGTCTTAGAACAAGACCATCAGGCTAAAGACCTGAACTGCACTTGGAAACATAGTAGGAGACAGCATCTGTGATTCATGTTAAATTAATACATTTAAATAAATAAATAAATCGAGATTGCCTATCTCCTAGAACTGGAAGGGACCTTGAAAGGTCATCAAGTCCAGTCCCCTGCCTTCACAGCAGGACCAAGTACCATCCCTGACAAATTTTTGCCCAAATCCCTAGAGTGGCCTCTACAAGGATTGAACTCACAACCCTGGGTTTAGCAGGCCAATGCTCAAACCAATGAGCTATCCCTCCCTCCCTATGTTATGTGCTCATAGGAAGGATGGGTGGCCATGTTCATCACTAACTGAAGCTCCTGAGTGGTATCCTTTGGGAACTCAGAATAGAGCACATTACAGTTGTTCGGCTTAGAGCCGTCTTGTCCAACCAGTTCTGAAGCAGTAGCCACTACTTGCTATAGCGAACTATTCACACTCAACTGGCCAAATAGCCACATTGTTCAAGCCAACTAGCCATACTCAACCGGCCAAATATTCCCATGTGGCTAGCGCATTGGACATCATGGGCCTAGAGGTAAGAAAGACCGGTCTACTGTGATATGGTATATAGTCTCTGGCAAACCCTTGGAAGTGTTTTGAAGGAATCTGCAGAATTGCACTAAGACACCCATGCCTCCCTGCAAGCTGCGCCAGATAGGGGTCCCAATCCCCAGCTCCCCTCCCCCCCCCAGACCCTGTGCCCAACCCCACTCTTGCACCCCCATCCTTCCAGAACCTGTATCCCCACCCTACACCTCTCCCTTCCAGATTCCTCCCCTGCTCCTGCACCCTCCTTCCCGCCCAGACCCTGGATTTCCATCCTGCTCCTGCATCTTCCGTCCTGCCCAAATTCTCCATCTCCAGCCCACTCCTTCACCCTGTCTCCCACCCAAACCCAGCACCTCCAACCTGCTTGCTGGCAGCACCCTCACACACGCTCAACCTCTAATTTTTAACCTTACCACATAGCCCAGGAAGGCCCCACAAAATTTACTAGCCCAGGGTTAGGACTGTGGGTCAGCGGCTCCCAATCCAAAAAAGGTTCCTGTCCTAAAAGGGATGAGTGGAATAAATGGTTCACTTTTTTGTGGATCCAGTTGTCTTAGCTAGGTATTGTAGAGCTCTTATTTTTTCATATGATTGGGTATCGAAGAATTCATAATTTGAAAAGGTTTATAAAATTTAACAATTCAAAATTATAGCAGCTGCAGCACATAAGTTACATGCTCTATATCACTTTCTTTATGTTCTTTGAACCACTGCAAAGTAATTTCCAGTGCACTGACGGCACTGGAATGTGAAGGAGTGTTGACTTGTTCATCAGCATGAGTTTCATCATGTCATTGTTACTTTTTTCCTTCAGAGAAATACATGGTTCGTATAACTGGTCGTCTGTTAATAGGTGTTCTGAAAATTGAGGATCTACTGTATGGCAAATGAATTGGTTGTACCAAAGTCTGCTGAAAGAGCCAATAAAATTAATGTGTTCAGCTAACCTGTCTCATTCACCAGGAAGCTTACTTTATTAATTTTTCCAAACCCTGTTGGTATCTTTAGATCATATCGCTAAGAAATGTTGTTGATTGATAATGTTATGTCCATTGTGACTCTAGACTGAGGAGCTCTGTCCCCAGGAAATCAGATCAACTAAAATCAGTCACTGCTTGCAACATTACTTTTTCTCACCAGAGTTTTTATTTTAATTTTGCTTTGTCTCACCTCTTTTTCTGCATCTTCTTTAGCTGCTACCAGGATATATTTCTTTTTAAATGCATACGATACAGGTCTGGGTAAACAGTATTTCTCTTTATTAAATTTAGAATAAATAATTCCTGTATAGAAGATACTTGAATCTCCAGGAGGAGCTTTGAAGTTGGGAATAATCTTTAGGTACGCCACTGACACGAAGGATGAAATAAAAATGAGTTATCTGCCATGTTATCTTTACCAGATTTGGCTTGATGATTTGCAGTCTGGTTTAAAATAAAGCCACACCGAAAAAAGTCCAAATAAAGTTTATGGTTGAGAACAAATAATTTAGATTTATGGGTGGTAAGATAATTGTATCAGCTAAATAAAAACATTATTGTTACGGAAAACCAGAGAAGGAAATCACTGACAGTATAGAATCCCATAAAGATTTTGGTAGTTCTAAGTTAATTAATAAGCTATGGCCATGATTTCTGCTCCCAAACCATGTGAATAGTTACTTTGATTGGGGATCGCTGCAATTCTCTAGAATTAATTTAATAGTTGTCTCAGTGCTCCAAAAACTGGCTTTGATCCTCACTGTTGTCCTCAAAGTACTTACGAGAAGTCAGCAGCACTGAAAGCTGCTATTTGTCATGAGAACAGGCTCTGTACAGAGGATGAGTAAGTGTGTATTTAATGAATCATACATGACTTAAAAATCTTGGCTCTCAAAAAATTGGAGGAGTTTTTTGCTTCCCATTGAATTGATGGCAAACCTATTGTTTGTGGCTGTGCATTATTATTTCAATCTTGACTGCCGTGACGTTTATGTTCTGAAATGCTGTAACGCTACAGTTTCAACTTAATTGTTTTCTCTTATGCATTGCGATAAACAAAAATGGACTCCAACATTTATCTTAGCTAACTTCCCGCCTCCTCACAGGTCAGTGTCTTCATGACTCACTTATTTTATTGTAGTTTTGATCCAAAGGTTATACTAAATAACCAGAAAATTTTGACTTCATCCTTTGCAGTGTCTGAGAGCAATTGGGGTGTTGTTTCAGGCCACATTGTGCTCTCCAGCATGGGACTGCCTTTGCTACCCCCTTTAGGGGTTCACACAAACTCAGTTTATCCCTCTGTAAAGCCCCCACCACTTGTGATTTTAATTAACCTTCTTCCGTTCTTTCCCCGTCATTTTTTTGTTGTGATGTCTTAGTTATTATTTATTTCCTGTCTTCTGTTCTGTGTTTGTCTAATTTTGGCTTCAGTCCTTCTACCAGTTAGATGCATAGGCCCAGATTTTAAAAGATAGCTCAGTATGGCTGTGCTTAGCCTCTCAAAGCCTAGTTTAGAAACCCAGATCTCATTTTCAAAAGGAACTGTCAATTGACTTTAAACTGAGGTGCTTAAATGCCTTTTGAAAATGAGGTTTGGGCATTTTGGGCATTCTGACATTGAGCATAGCAATGCCTGAATGCCTTTAAAAATCCGAGCCCTACATGTTAACTTGAGTTTGTAATAATTACATTGACTTTCAAAGTTCTATTCATGCAAAGGTAAGCCTATGTTTGCAGGATCATGATCTTAAACTATAAATACTTAAGGGCAGGGACCTCTCCTTATTTCCTAACCCTCCAAAGTCCCATGGAAATTTAGAAAGTTACTCATCCTTTAAGTTTTATATAGCATTAAATTGCCCCTTCCCTGCCTCATTCCATTCTGACATCTGACCTAGAACGCCGGCCCATAGGATTGAAATATAGTCTCTTCGAACGGGGTAATAAAATAAAATTCAATGGGGACATTTCAGATATGCAGACTCTCTCTCTGCTTTGTGATATAGCATAAAACAAATTTGTGCCACTTGTTTTTCATTTACTGCAGGCTGGCTAACCGGCACATTAATTGCACAACTTTAAACAATTTTATAAGGGTTTATTTAAAAAAAAATAAATGAATGAATGGGTCTGGCAGGCTGGAGGAGACAGCTGGCTTTCATTTTGTGCCAGTTTTGTTTTGCTCACATGAGTCCTCAGAGCAGATAGAACAATCTGATCCAGCTGCCCTCTTTATAGTTAAATTGCAGTTAATTCAAGTGGGGGGGGGCAGAGGGGGGGAGAGCGAGGTTTTGATTTTTATTGTTTCTCATTTAATAGCATTTTGATTCACATTGTGACAAGTAGGTTTTGACGCTCACAAGCTAATTAAAATTAATGGTGATGTTAACTGCTTTAGTGGTGCTATTCTGAGGCAGCATGGCTTATAAATTTGGAAAGAGGGAAATGCTCAGTTACAAAATACAGGTGATCTTTAAGCAGAAATGCTAGATTTAAGAGACCTTAAACTCTGGATTAGAAATAATTTAATATACTGCATATTTGTGAGAGCTTGTCTTCTGTGCTTGTCTGTCTGTTCAAAAACTCCTCCTTAACAATAAGAGTTAGGACCACCAACTTTGATATGCAGCTTGATATGATTTCTCTTATCATAACTTAAAGCAAGGTAAGAGTTTGGCTGTGCCTGGAAAATGGGATGTGCCGGGAATGGGATTGCTTCACATAAAACCACACAGAAAAGAGACAGAATCACCAAGTTTGCTGGTGCCGCCCGAGCCGTGAGCCTCCCACCCCCTAGGGAAGGGGGGCAGAGGGTTGAAGCTCTTCACCTAGATTCATACAGGGACATTGCTGGCTGTGTCCAGGAAGGGCAAGAGCAAGCAGCCCTGGTATAAATTTCAGGGGAGGACCTTTTGGCCCGTTCCCTGTCCTAAGCCCCACCTCACCCCCCACAATCTGACTCCCTCACCACCCCCCTCCCCTGAGCCCTTCCCTAATTACTCGAGTAAGGCCAAGTAAATCTCTTGTTTATAATATTAACTAGTTCATTCTAAATAATGCATTTTGTTGGACTGACAGGGCAAGATCAAATAGTCAACCCTGTTCACACAGAAGAACGTGTACTTAGCCGTGGTGTTGTATAGGGACTTAAACTACACAAACAACCTTGAAGTAGTTCCAGATGATATTAATGCAACTAGGGCATAATCATCCTTATGAAAACAGTATGAGCTACTCTAAATAATCCAAGTTTCCAGTTAGGCTAATGAAGATTCAAGGAAATTTACTCATTTAGTAATCCCAAATAGTCCAGTGCCAGTGAAAATCTACTCAGAACTTCTTAGACATTTCTTGAAGCAATCCTTAAAATATTTTTGTGTCTCCTTACAGTACATTGTGATCCTCACAATTTTTTTTGAATCAGTCATGTTTTCAGGCTTTAAAAAGTATGTCATTCTTGGATTTGAAAAGAAGACTCTTGGATTCAGAAGTGGCTTCTTTAGCACTTGGATCAGAAAGAGATCTTCCAGAAACTGCAGTAGTCAGTAATAAAAGCATTCGTATTCTCTCCTTAATTTTGAATCCACTAAGAGAACAGACATCACAATTTGCTGGTATTAAACGTATCTAACTGAGCAACACAATTTTGGTTCGCTGCAAGCCTGAAAGATCGTTCTGAAGTACTCTTGCAAATTAAGTCATAGCTGCTTTTCTTCTGCAGCATTGTGCCTTCTCGATGAAGCTCATATTATTATAATACAATAGTTATTGCACAGATCTATACTGTCACAGGCCCTCGGAGAGGTAAGGCTTTCAGCATTTTGTCACTGCCAGCTTTATTTGTGCTTGTATATCTATTTATCACTTGTTATTTAAATACAGTTTTCTATGTAGTTTCATCACTTGGTGTCAGCCCCACTGCAGGGCTCCCAGCCCCTAGCTCTCCATCGGGACGCTCCGGACCTGGAACATCCATGGTCATACCAGACCAAAGCCCCAGTTTAGAGAAGTTCAACTCCTAGTAAAATTTTCTTAAACAATTCCCAGTTGTCATTAATGTTATAATTGAAGTCGTCCTCCCAGCTGATTTGGCTCAAAATTGTTTTCTGATTTCCGAAATTTGCCATTTTAAATCACCAATATATGATTAAATCACCAATATGCCATTTTAAATCACCAATGGCAGAAAAACCCTTCATTAAAGCAGAGCTAAGGCTGCATGGGGCTGTGTCATCCCATTGCAGAATGTTAAGTTGATCAAAACTCAAACTTTTGAAAACAAGGAAATGTGCAATAAGGTTGCCCGTGCAACATTTACGTTGCCCTCTTTCAGCAGTGCCCTGCTACACACGCATACCTTTTCTCTGCCAGCCCCACAGTTGCTGAAGTGTACAAGCTCTTCATCTCCTTTCTCAACCCGTTCATTGTCACGACAAAGTGGGCTCAGACTGTCTTCTAAATGGGTCCCCAAAAGATAGCAAATAGTTTGAGGGAAATATTTGCCAACATGCCAGGTGTAGTCTCTGTATTAGGTGAATCTACGTTAAACAGTGGAGACAGTATTTTGGGCCGCCTTTATAAAGATGTATTAGGATAGGATGATGTGTGGATTTTTTTTCAAATGTGCGACAGAGGAGCTGTCATTATTATATGAGCTCTATGTCTTGTACCCTATCATCTGGGTGAGTGACAGGAAGAGGTGCACGTGTATCTTCAGGATCCAGTGCGCATCACGTCTGTGTAAAATTGTGCAGGTTATGTCAGTATCCAGGCGTAGGGCTTTTATTACTAAGGACGTTTGTCAACTGTGAAGTGGAATATCAGAGGATTCTAATGCTTTAGGGATAGTTAAGTGAAAATATAAGTTGAGTAAGTGTAAGGGAGTTCGAAAAAGGTGATGAAAAGGTTCTGAACATGGTATACACATAGTATGCTTTCTTGAGTGCATTCCAGGATCTGGAACTCCCTGAAACATCAAGTGCAAAGAACCAGTGTGGATGCATCAGATACACATATGGAGGTGTTGTTTGAAGAGGACAGAGGGAAAAATGGCTTGGGCAAATTTTTTGTTTTCCTTTTTGTGAATGGTTAGTAGAAGAAAGTGAAGAGTATATACAGCAACTGTGGAGTTGGCAGAACAAAGGTAAATGTGTTAATGGGGCATATTGGAGCATTGCTGAAAGAGGGGCAATGTTAAGGTTGCATGGGCACTTTAACTAGGTACTTCCTGGCTTTCAGAAGCTGTGACCTCTGATTCAAGTGTAGCAATCCCGTTATTCAGTCCAAAACTCCTTTTCTCTTATGTCAGGGCTTGTCATTAGCTCATATTTTTGACTGACATGAAATTTGTAAACTTTTGTAATGGCATTTTTTCAGGGCTTATATCTATAGAACCCTTTGATCAAATCACTCCATGTTTTGGATGTATTCTGCACCCAACTGAGGCATGCCAGATTTCAAAGAAATCCCATTTTAGAGGACTTGGAAAGTTGACTTTTAAACAGATACTGTGATACAAGTTTAACTGTAGTGGCACTGTTGGATCATTGTATTAGAGAAGGGGTAGGAATGGTGTTTCAGCCTCTGTTTGTCAAGGGCTGGACAACAGGAAAAGGATCCCTCAATTATCTTTTCTGTTCACTCCCTCTGGGGAATCTAGCATTGGCCACTGTCAGAAGACAGGAGACGGGGCTAGATGGACCTTTGGTCTGACCCAGTGTGGCTGTTCTTATGTACTGATCTGGATTTTATTCTGTTTGATAACATTTATAATGTGCAAGTCACAATCACTTGTATTTAAGCTACCATTAATTTTTAATTCTCTGATCAGTTCTTTATCTGTCAGGGCAAGGTCTAATATTGAATTCACCTATGTTGGATGCAACTGTTGAGCAGTCATGAATTTGTCATTTATAATACTTGAAAATTCTGAGGACATTCTAGTATTTGCAGATCTCCGGCTTATATCACTCAAAGTGAAGGTCCCCCAGGGTTACACAGGATATCCTCCCCTCCTCCCCCGCCCAAACCTTACACTTTATATCCAGGACCATAAGGATTCAATCATCCTTTTAACTCTCCTGTTATGATGGTCTATAGTGGACACCAATTAATAGCCCATCTTATGCTTTATCTGTTAGGACATTCATCCATAAGCATTCAAGATAATTTTCTTCCAAGTTATCGGTGACTGGAAACAGGCATGTCATTCCTGACCTACAGTGCCTCTCTCCTTCCCCTTTTACATACTCAGTCCTTCCTAAATAGGTTATAGCCATTGATTTGAACATTCCACTCATGCTAATCATCCCACCAGGTTTTAATAACACCAGTTAGATCAAATCTATGCTCATAAATGGGCAGTGAGGAATTTATTCTCATTATGTCCTTTGGTTCCTTGATTAATTTGGTTCTCAACATCTCCAGTTTTGTGCTGAGTGCTCATATCTTCCCTCTTTTTACCCTCCCCTTTTGTGATTAGTTTAACACTCTCCTTTCCATTCTAGCCAGCCTCCATTCCAGGAGATTGGTTCCCCTTTTGCTGATGTTCAGGATATCCAAACTAGACAGCCCCTTTCCTCATAAAAAGTTGGACCGGTGTTCCACAAAATCAAAAAGTCTCTCTAATACTGCCAGTGGTTTACTTCCAGAATTTTCAGCCTTCTGTCGTCTTTTGCTCATGGGACAGAGAGGATTTGAGACGATTGTTTTGAATGCTAAAGCAAAATGTCCAAGTTCTCTGAGAGCTGTCATCTAAGAGCTATCCCATGCTGCCATGTCATTAGTGCTAATATGAACCATTCCCAGTGAATCCTGGATCATCACCTTTAGAATACTATCCAATCTTTGAGAGACATTTCACGTCTTGGCTCCAGAAAGGCAGTACACTGTCGTCTTATCCACCTATCTGTTATATAATGCTCTTTCAGTTCTTCTGAATATTGAATCCTTAGCAAGGATGGTCTTTTTCTTGCATGTCTGGAAGATTCTTCGTGGGTGCTTTTCTTATCAGTTGGGCTGAGCTACCAACAAGAGGTGTGTCCTGTACGTATCAATATTTCCTTCCAACAGCTGAACCTTGAGAAGTATTTTCCAGTATCCATCTAGCTGTGTGGAATTTCTCCTGCTTTTCTTTTCTTTAGTACCTGCAGTTAGTCGCGGGTTACTGTCCAATCTTGTCTGTCTCCAACCATGTAGAATACCAGCACGATTTAGACTGCCAGGCCTCCTCTCTGATATCCTCTCACTCTTCAGTGGCTAGCTTCTTTCTTCCTTGAACCTGATGTTCTGATGTTTCCTAAACCTGGCTCCTCATGGAACTCCTTTTAGCATGTCTATTGGCCTCTCCAATCCAAGAAACTATTCCTCTAGCACAGTCACCACCTTGCACTTCATGCACAGGAAGTTTCTTCTGGTTTCAGGGAGGAGAGAAAACATGATGCCTTCATTGAAGATCACCACCTCTGTTCCATCTCCATTGATCTTGAAATCACACGTAGAGCTAAAACTGGGAGGAAGGTCTCTTACACTCCCTCTCTCAACTCCCTCTGGAAGTTTCCTGCTAGCTCAGGGCTGGGCAAGAGGTGGCTTCTGGGCTAGATCCTTCCTGCCAAGCTGCCGGATCCAGCTCATGGCTGCCTCACCAGTACTTTTACTATAGAGCAGCTGCACCCACTTTAAACAGCAGGCTGCTAATTGCTCTGAAAACAGGGCAGGCAGGAGAAAGCTTTGTGCAGTGTCCCTGCCTCCTAGCAAAATCCCCAAAATCCCATTGGCTAGTTTCCAGCCAATAGGAAATGAGAAATTTTGCTGAAGGCAGGGGCAGCAAATGAAGCCTCCTTCCCCTTTCCCTTCCCCGCCATAACCTCTCTTGGAACCTGCGTCCCAAGCCCCTGACCTAGATCATAACCCTCTTCTTCACCCACATTTCCTTCCAAACCCATCCATCATCCCAGACCCCACACCCTCTCCACAGAAGTACGGCCCTTGGCCATTTACCAAAATATTGGAGTCTCTCCCTCCCCCCCCTTAAAAATTATTTCCCGCCCCTGTGCTAGCTGTCTCCGGTCACTGCTCTTATTTGTCTAGCAAATGACTTTATATACCAAATCTCCCTGTTAGCTTAGCTCAGCTCAGCTCCTCCCCTTACCATCAGGGAGTGATTATCTGCTCAGAAACTTCCAACGGCCAGGCTGATCAAAGACTGAAGGGTCAGAACAAACTTCTGTATTACTTTGACACTTGTGAGTTACCAGCCATGGCAGATGGAGCAGAAATAGTCACATAATTATCAGATATTCAGTTTAAAGCTTATCACATGGTGAAATGAAATTAAATAACCTAACAGATGGGGAAACATCTTGAATTGTGAAGATAATAAAGTGTTGGGCTGATGAATCAAGAAAGAAAATGTGATGTATTCACAATAGAGTGCTCAAAAAAATCCTACACATCGAAGCACTAGAAAAAGATTTGGATAATATAAAAGATTTTTAAGGTGGGGAGTACAAACCCCAGATAATGTTGGTATTATAAATAATTCATTGCACCTAAGTTGTCTGCAGTCATCGGTCTAAGTGTTTCCTCATCACTCTGTATCAGAGTTCTTTTCACACACAAAAAAAAATTCAAACATTTATTTAGCTAAATTAATTTAATAGCCTACTGAAAGTACAACTCTGAAAACTGACTCCAATTCTGGCCTCTATGTTTGACTGATTTCAATTTCAGATTTGTTCAGTTAGGTGTTCTTCCTCTCTCTCTCTCTCTCTTTCCCCCCTCCCCCCACTCCGAAGCACAAACTGAAATCTGAGAATCAAGCTGAGTTCTTCCTGTATTACGTATCATCACCCCCAATAAAGGTTCTACAGACAAAATTGGACCCTCATTGATGTTTGTTGCCCCTATTATCTTCAAATTAGGTTTCCACAGTTATAATTGTTTAGAAGTTAAACATAAGTGTTTAGTATGGTGTGCTGGAAACCAGAATAACCTGTTAGCTGGTTAGGCAAGGCAAACAGAAATACTCTTCTGTGTGCTAATCGTTCTTTCTTAACCACGACCCCCATCTGTTAATACAATACGGGATAGCAGTCTTCCTCAGTGGTAGCAAAGACATGAGTGCTAGCATTAATTTGTTACTGGCATATTAATTGTATATGTTGGGGCCACAGCTCAGAGTAGACTTACATGAGGTAGTGGCTAAAACATCATCAGCCTCCAGTCTTTTTTGCAATGATGCTCCTTGGTGGACCTGCACTAATGAAAGATACAGAGGGTGAAAAAAGTGCAGTGCAAATGAGATCACAAGGGTTACGTCTACATTGCACGATTATTTCAGAATAAGCTATTCTGGAAGAAATGTTTCAAAATAGCTTATTTCAAAATAGCACGTCTACACTACAGGGAAGCCTGGAAATTAGTTTGAGGAAATTAGTTCGAGGACACGCTACCTCGATTTAGAGCCCCAGGAATCACTGGGGAGTAATTACTTTGAATGGCCTGGGGGAGGAGCTATTTCTAAATAGCAGCTGTGGAGCATCCAGGCTACTGCTATTCCAAAATAGCTATTTCAGAAGAGGTGTTATTCCTTGTGCAGTGAGGTTTAGAAATGCCAAAATAAGCCACCCGTTATTTCAAAATTATTTTGAAATAACAGACTTCCTGTCTAGATGCTCACATAATTATTTCGGAATACTCTCCATTATTCTGAAATAACGCTGCAGTATAGACGTACCCAAGGAGCATATTGAAGAAGAGACAGCCATCTGACTTAGAACAGCCTTTCCTCAGATCCCGTCCCCTCCTACCCCTTCTCTA
The DNA here is from genome assembly GCA_030068395.1 of Apalone spinifera. Taxonomy (NCBI): domain Eukaryota; kingdom Metazoa; phylum Chordata; order Testudines; family Trionychidae; genus Apalone; species Apalone spinifera. The sequence goes on along the minus strand of CM057845.1, from coordinate 138,543,274 downwards.
CATCGATGCCATCTTTATGATCTGGATCCAGGCCAAGAAACACTGGAGACATTCCACAGAGATTTTAACAACTTACACCCCACCATCAATCTCAGACTCGACCATTCTACACGAGAGATCCATTTCCTGGACACCACAGTACAAATCACCAATGGTAAATTAGACACCAATGGTAAATTAGACACCACATTTCTACAGAAAACCCACCAACTCATACAGTTACCTACATGCCTCCAGCTCCCATCCAGAACACCATACAATCCATCGTCTATAGCCAAGCCCTTCGATACAACTGCATCTGCTCTAATCCCACTCACAGAGACCAGAAACTTCAGGATCTCTACCAAGCATTTATAAACCTCAACTACCCACCCGGAGAAATAAAAAAACAAATTGAAAGTGCCAGACAAATTCCCAGAAACCATCTACTTCAAGACAGACCCAAGAAAACCAACAATAGAACACCACTTGTCATCACCTACAGCCCTCAACTTAAACCCGTCCAACACATTATCAATAAACTACAACCTATACTGGAACAGGATACTAAACTCCGAGAGGCTATGGGAGACAGACCCATAGTCTCCTATAGACAACCACCTAACCTCAAGATGATTCTTACCAACAACCACAGGACATACCACACTGATACCAACCCTGGAACTTTCCCTTGCAACAAACCCCATTGTCAGCTTTGTCTACATATTTACTCTGCTGATACCATTATTGGACCTAACCAGTTGAGTTATAAGATCAAGAACACGTATTCCTGCTCATCCAGAAATATAATTTATGCTATCATGTGCCGACAGTGTCCGTCTGCTATGTACATTGGACAAACGTCTCAGACATTTCGCCAAAGAATCAATGCACACAAAACAGATATTAGTCAGGATCAAAAAGAAAAAACAGTTTCTTGCCATTTTAACCAGAAAGGGCATTGTCTCAACGACTTAATTACCTGCATCCTGCTTCAAAGACATTTTAACACCAGACTTGAAAGAGAATCCTCTGAACTGTCATTCGTGCTTAAATTTGACACTTTACACCTAGGTCTTAACAAGGACGCTAATTATCTTACCCATTACAAAGATAGCTTCCCCAATTATCACCTCTAATATCATTAGCTCACAGACATTTACCTCCCCTCCTCATCCCCCTTCTGTTCTGAAATTTGATTTGTCCTTTTCATGTGTGTTCATTTTTTGATTGTCTCCTTTGGTATATATGGTCATGCCAATTTTCTTCCACTATTTGATCTGGGGAACTGGGTCTGGCCCATGAAAGCTCATCACCTAATAAACCATCTTGTTAGTCTTTAA
>CM057845.1:138514954-138541852 GCA_030068395.1 Apalone spinifera | reverse complement strand
TCCTGTTTTTTGTTTCAGCTAGACCAGACTAACACGGCTACATTTCTATTACTACAGCCATCTTACATAGTCACGTCTCAGAGTAGGACCATATAAGAGAAATCCATAACAAACAGTGCTGAGTCTTCTTGGAGATGCTTTCTGAAGATCCTTGTTCTGTCTGGTACGGCTTCAAGGTGCATAGGTGTCAGATTCGGGGGTGCAATCCAGACCAGTGAGGGATTGCCATCACCTACACCTTGGGTACCTCACAGTGCTTTGCTGTTATAGCTCCCAGACTGGGCCTCTCATATTAACCATGCAGGACACTCACTAAGTGTCTGTGTGTTGTTATAGCTTTGATCTAGCCAGAAAAGCCTGTCAGCAACCCACCAGTGACACTGTAGTAGCCTGGATTACTACTTTCAGGGTAAACCCAAAACATGCCCAGTCCCAGATTTTCCCCCAAAAAACATGTGTTCTGTACTATCCAAACCTCTCCTGGAGTGTTGTTATTAGTAATTCCTTCCCCTGTGTAGGGATCAATATACAGAAGTTGATTAACTGGAATTACAAAACAATTGTAACACACCACTGGATTAATTTTGATTTATAAAAAGTTGACTTAACTACAAAGCGGGATCTTCAGTAAATACAAGGTTTTAAACTCAGTAATGGTTATATAAGAGAAATATAAATAAAAGTCTTCCTAGTAGCTGTAACTTAACAATCTAGACCTAGATCAATGTAAAATATCCTTATACTACATCTTCCCAGCAACAGGACTAACCAAATTCTCAGGTCGGAACCAATGTTCCCTCTAATCATTTCCATCTATATGTGGAATAGATTTGTTTATGTGCACCCAGGCATGTGTAAATGTGCACCACTAGCAGAAACAACAACCTAGCTGTGAGGGCGCTGTTAATCAGCTGGGTGGCATTTGAATCTCTCCTGAGCGTCCGCACAAGCATACAGATTACAGGGAACACTGGTCAGAACCCCTCCCAAACTCCAAAGGCTGGTTCTTTTGTCACCTTAGGTGAAGGGGGGTGGGAGCCTGGGGTGCTTTTGACTCTCACTTTTAAAGTATAGTCACCATTTGATGCATTTTCCTGAGGGTTACCGTGAGATAAAATTCCCTTCTGTTGTGAGGACAGAGTCTAGTGGTGAAAGAGGTTCCAAGTTTTCTCCAGTGCAGATTGATCCGTTTCTGCCTCTGATCAGATACGGCCACTTGTCAGGCAATTGCTGTTCAACTTTGACATCTTTCTTGAAGCATTAACTTGTTTTTTTTTGCTTTTGAAGACTGAGTTTGCACATGCCTCCTACTTGCCTGGTGAACACACTTCTGAACATAAGCCGAAATCATGACTGAACTTTATGTTGATACATACATACGTTTCAGCACGATATTATTGATCAGTAATTCATCAGTTTTAAAATGTCTCACAAAGCATATTTTTGTACAAAGAATATTACAAGTAAGGTGTGCATTCGAGCATAATAGGTTTATTATATAAATGCAATAGAGTGTCCAGACTAGTTGGCTAAGCCAATCTCATGGGGAAATCAAGATTCTTAACATGACAGTGTAACATCATAAATGTCTGAAATTAAAGACTTTTGAAAAATATAACTATTCCAGGGTTTTTTTCATTCAGCACTATTTTCCTATATTCATTAGTTGGCTTTATCTTCTAGCCAAGTATGCTTTCCTCTCTATCTCAAACACCTTCTATTGTGAATATTTTATATTGCTTTAGATTTCATCATTTTTGCTAGCAGATTTCTACAGTGGTACAGTGTAGTCCAAGAGGCGGCATGTTATGTAGTGCTATGTAATATAAAGACTTATTAAAGCACTGTCATTTAATTTTATATGATCACATTTTATGGGAGAGGCAGACCGGTTTATTTAAATCTACGGGTAATTCAAATGATTTCTGGTAAAACAATAAAAATAAAATAAACTTTTTTTCCTGCAATACTGAACACATCTGTTCTAACAAAATGGATTTTTTTAGATTATTGCTCCAGAGTGTGGAGAGATGTTAAGCATGTGTATAACTTTTAAGCGTGTGCTTAAGTGAGCTTAAACACATGCTCACGTGCTTCCCTGATAGGTTCCTGAGACTTTGTCTACACTAAAAAGTTACAATAACTCAGTTATGTTGCCCGAGGTATGAAAAATACACATGCCTGGAGCAGTGTACGTCAGGCAACTTAACCCTGCTCTAGGTCAGGGTTGACCTAGCTACCATGGTGGGAAGTGGATTAACAATGGCACTGCTGAGCATTTCAAGTGTAGACAAGCCCTGAATTCATGATGGAAGATAGGTTATCTAGCCTTTGTCAGAATCTCACTTTATACAGCTGGCAGAAATGAAATACCAAAAGATAGATCTTCAGAGCAGGATTAATGAAAACAAAACACAATAAAACAACTTTGAAGCTAATGTATCTCTCCTACCTATTAGTATTTCATTTCTGCCAGCAGATTAAGCTGGAAAGTGTCTGTCTGTATTTGTTTTGGGGGGAGAGGGAGAGGAAGTGTTCGCTTATGTGTCTATAACGTGTTTGGGCTTTCGGCACTTTGTGGTCTGAGTTCCAGAGTACACTAGCACTCCAGGCGTCTATTTCCCAAGTATTCTGTCTCTTGCTTCCAAAATGCACCATTATAAACTTTACACACATCTATATTTTGAATAAAGATGATGCATAGATGTAATTGTAATGTTTGTTTTATAAGTGAGTCAGATTATTTTCATGAACAGGTTGCAAAACTGAGTATATTAATGGTACAGAAAGGGATTAAAATGAGGATTGAAATCCCTTGAATTGGATTATTTTATATTACAGGGTACATTTGTTTTCTTTTTCTCTATATTTAGAATAGTCTTTTTTTTTTAACTAAATTTTCAATGTCAGTGTATATTTTGTGAGGCAAAGACTGAGGAAAGAAATTAGCTTAAACTTTGGCATTTGTGGACATTATCAAATTTATACATGTAATATTGATTTGCATAAATTGAATTTAGTCAAGGGAAACTTGTAAACCAAATGAATCAGAAATGATTGTTCTGATGCGTGGTAGCCTGAAGATTTTGCTTACTGAAAGCTGAGAAGAACTAACTCAGTTTTATATGGAAGTGTGATTTTAAAACTACTTACAGTTCAGTGTGGTAAATGAAAGATTCAATCTTCATTTGAGTTTTTAAAAAATAATTAATAGACTCCTAAATGGAATGCTGCATATAAATTAAACATATAACAGGAGGAAAACTTACAACTACTGAAGTGAACTTACCATCCTTGTTTGTCTGCATAAGTCTCTTTTCAGTTTCTGGAACTGCAATAATACATAATTTCTTTGCATCTGTTTCTAAATCTTGCAATAATGTTATTTAAACGGAGTTTCAGTAAAGGTTGGAGGAAGAGTGACATTGCAGCAGGTTGTTAAATAATGCTGTCTTTGAGTTGCAAAGTGAATGTCTTAATCAAGATAACTGGGGTGATGATGAGCACTTCTAGCAGATGGCTAATTGCAAGCACCTTCCAAATATCAAATGCCTTAATCAAGCAGTGAAACCTGTAATCTTAATGGATCAGGTAAGCACTAATAATGTGCTGTCTTTTGTATTTAAGTGCAACGAGAGACAGAATTCGCCAGTGACATCCCCAGGATCCTCTCCACTTGCACAGAGAAGAAAGCCACTTCCAGACCCCCTACAAATTCCTCATCTTAGTCTCCCACCGGTGCCTCCTCGTCTGGATCTCATTCAGAAGGGAGTAGCACGGTCACCTTGTGCCAGCCCTACTAGCTCACCAAAGGTAAATCTGATTTTACCATGATTCTGTCTAACTGAATGGTGAGAGAGAATACTGGTTAGTTTCAGGGTGCACTTTTCAAAAAATTGGCCAGTGCATTTTTTAAAAAATTTACTACATCAAAAATATCCCCTAGGCTTCCTATGAAGTCCCGATGTAATTCTAACATATCCCAATTCACCAAATAAGGGCTTAATGGAAGCCTCCTTTAAATCAGTGGAAAAGACTTACTCCCTTCAATGAACCTTGAATCAGACCTGATGGCTATCCTCCTATATGACATCTTGCAGAATCAGCTAATAAGACGCAAACACAATTTCCTACTTTGATGGCAGTGTCACACAGAATTAGCTCCAAGCTTATATTTTGCTCTTTTGATGTCAATGTTACACATGATTAGCTCCATGCTTATATGTCATTATTTTAAAACCATAGTATTGACATAGTCTGATGGAACAAGTCCCTCTAATAATCCCTGATTTGCAGCATTAAACAGCAACTGTGAAAGTACTCTAAAGTAGATTTAAAAGGTCATTATCTGCATTAAAATTGCATGTTGTAATCAAATGATGATTTAAACTCTTTTTCCGCAATGTCCTAGCAAGAAGAACTATGCAAATATCTCGCTATCAAAAACTTAAGGTGTGATCAGTTTGGATCCATGTTTCAAGTGAATGTAGAAAAGGGTATATATAATAAATACAGTATTTGTGTATGAAGAAAATTGATAATCTAGAACTGCTTTAAAAATTACATACATGAAAGTCTGAAGGAAAAATAGAAAATACTGTATTTAAGTGTCGTGTTTTTCTCTATTATGAGAGCCATTTTATTGTACTGATTGAACCTCAATAATCTAGACTTCTCTCGTATGGCAACATCCATAGTCCAGCATCTGTTGGTGCTCTGAGGCTGGCACACTCGGGGCGGGGGAGAGGGTGGAGGTCCCGCACTGAGTTACTCCTCCCCTGCCCCGTCAATGCTTCCAAAGTGTAGCGAATGAGGCATTTGCAGCACTCACGCTCAGGGAGGAAGGAGCGGAGCAGGAATAGAAGCAGCACTTGGGGGAAAAGGAAAATGGCTGCAGAGCTCCGTGGCCAGAGGTGAGGAGTGCAGTCCAGAGGCTGTGGGACTCCATAGCTACCTGCCTCTTCCCCTAAGTGTCCTCTCTCCATCCACTTCCCACCCCCTCCGTCAGTACCGGCCCCTCTGCTGATGCCAGAATAGAGCCCCGCAAGCAGTGGCAGCAGAGAGGCTGGCACTGACCTCCACTGGACTGTCACATTCCTTTTCAGGACCAGTCAGGTCCTGTAATTGGTGCACAAGTGTAAAAATTAGCTTACATTTAGAAGGCATTTTTTGAATCCTATATTAGCTTGTATGTGTGCCTGGCAGTCCAATGATAAACAATCTATTTATTTTATCAGCATTTTGCTTTATTTTGAAATTAAATTTAATTCTAGTAGCATAATACTTAGCCAAAACAAATGAGGTATATACAAATATTTCCTCATCCCTATCATTTTTCATTAACTCTGCCATTTAACTTAAATGGCATGAAAGAGGCGGTGGTCTTAAAATTAGTGCTGACATTCACTCAGTAGCACAAATTTCTTTGAGTAGCAGCTTTGTGGGCTCCACGTCAGGTGTGCATATGCCTCTCAAGTTCTTGCTTGGAGATTTTAATGAGCAGTGTCCATGCGTCCTGTGCGTGCAACTCATACCTCCTTGTGCTGGTTACTGAGGAAGACACAGCCCTAGCATGATTCAGGAGATTAACCACCTGGAGATACCAGCCCTTCCCTCCCAGAAACAGATACCCTGACTCTTTCTTCACAAAATGGGTATGTCTACACTGCCACCCTAGTTTGAACTAGGGTGGCTAACGTAGGCAGGCAGTGTAGAAATACCCTCACTGATTAAGAACCCCGCTGCTTGAGAAGATTGGATTTGGGATTAGCATATTGGTGCATCCCAATGCTATTATGATGCCACTTTATGATCTAATATCTTATTGGTTAGCCTTTGCCTGAAATTTGTCCCATAGACAGAAAAGATAAAGCAATACATTTTCTTGAGTTGTGCATCCATAGACTTTAATTTATTTTAATTTCTGGTTTTGTTTAGTCTTCTCCGTGTATGGTGAGGAAACAAGATAAACCCCTTCCAGCACCACCACCTCCCTTGAGAGATCCTCCTCCACCTCCTCCTGAGAGACCCCCTCCAATCCCACCAGACAACAGGATAAGTAGACATTTGCATCACCCTGAAAGTGTGCCTTCCAGAGACCAGCCTGTGCCACTTGAAGCCTGGTGCCACAGGGATGCGTTTGGGACAAATCCATTAGTAGCATGTCGAATCGTAAATGACAGTTCCCCCAAATCAGGACTCAGTGCACCTTCAAATATAAATGGAAGGCACAACCGAATGGGTTCTGATCCAGGATTTATGAGGAAACACAGACGCCATGATTTGCCTGTAGAAGGTGCCAAGGTAAGAGTTGCATAACCTGGGGGCATGAAGCTTAATTTTATATCCTAATCCAAAATGTAGTTTCATATTGGTTGAAGCGCCATTTTATGTTGATCTTCTTCATTTGAAACTTTCCTGTTTGTTACTTAATAGACTGTAAATAATAAAGGCTCATTAAACTCTGTAATTGAAAACAGCAGTAAATGAGGTTAAAAGTTACGATTTAATTTTAACTTGAAGCCATCACAAAAAAAGACAGGAAAGACAGTTCTTCATTTGCTATGTTCTTTTAGCAAATGATCCTTAGGGTTGGTGCTGTTACTGACTTCAGTTATATGGTTGCTGAGATTCAGTTTTGAAAATACCGTATTAAAGTTAAAAATACATTTATTGGTAAGTGCTCCAGTCTTAGAGGAGATTAGATAGGGACTATTTGAGGATGGCAAACCACAAAATATTTGTAAATAAATGCACATGATAGCTTATACATTTAACGACATTTAGAATAAATACATCAAATACATTGTATCTGTGTGCACGCGCACACACAGGCCTCCAGCCCCCTGCTCTGAGCCCCCTCCTTAAAGATCGGAGCAACGGTGGGTGAATGTGCTACAGGTTGAACCTCTCTAGTCCAGCGCTCTCGGAAACTGACCAGTTCTGAAGCAGAGAATTTTCCAGACTACAGGAGGTCAATATTGTCTAGCAGCATTACCAATGCTTCCACTGCTTCCTGGGCTGTTGGAGGATATTTAGGGGTAAATTCAAGCTAAATAACAGCACAGAACACTGAGAACCAGGACTGGTGCTTGTAAACAAACTTTATGAGACTACAGAAGACTTGGCCACACCCATGAGAAGTGGACATCCGGCTAACTAAAATCATTCTGGACAGAGGATGTTTCTGGAACAGAGTTCTGGACTAGAGAGATTGTGTGTGTGTGTGTGAGCGAGAGCGAGAGCGAGCAAGCGCAAGCAAGCAAGCATGAGCACATTCACCCAGCGTTGCTCAGGGCAGAGGGCTGGAGGTGGGGGGGGGGGATGCAGGAGTCAGGGTTGAGGGAGAGGAGGGCCTCGGTGCGGGAAGGGCGGGGATGCCGAAGCATGCCCCACCTTCGAGATTTGTACCAGGACTGCTTGCTCTTCCCTTTCCTGTCCCTGTCAGGGATCGAGAGCAAAGTGCACTTGTCTGCCCCTTGCACTCCCCAGCCAGAGTGCTCTTTCACTCCTTGGTGAAGGGGAACAGCAAGCAATGTGAATCTGGGAGCGGTGAAGAGAGCGTCAGCTCCCCACCCCCTGTCCTTCCTAAAGGGCACTTGAGGGGTGAGAGGCTAGGGGGTTGGGGCAGTGCCAAACAGAGAAAGGGCATCTCCAGCTAGCCTCTTTCACCTGCCTGATGATTTGATCTCTTTTCTGTATGGTTTAATGAGAAGCAGTTCCATTCCAGGCACATCCCATTGTCCTGACACAACAATCCTTACCTTGTTTTTAAGTATGGTAAGAGGATGCTGTAGACCAAATTTGGTGGTCCTAACTCTTACCATTCAGGACGAGTTCTTGAAAGACAGACAAATTCTCTCAAATGTATAGTATGTGTAAATACATGCATTCGTTGCCTTTTTTAACGGAGAAAGAGCATATCTTTACTGTGATTAAAATCCACAATGCATCGAGTCTCAGATCTTGGGACATCTGACCTTGGACTTGCAGGGCCCAGATTGTACAGCTATAAAATTGCAGCGTACATGCTCAGCCTGGAGATCAGGCTCTGAGACCTTCCTCTCTTATGGGGTCTCAGAACCCAGGCTTCACTCTGACCTCTAACTCCCAGTTGTATAGCCCTGCAGCTTGTATTTTATCACAGTGTCAGAGGTACTCAAAGTGCCCTTAGTCACAATCCCATGTGTTGCAATACTCAGTTTGATATTATCAATCTTGTAAACCTCATTCAAGGATATCTATAAGGTCTCAGTATTAAGAGAACTAGAATTGAGCTATGCTTCAATCTCTTCTCATTCTGGTTGTAGTGACTTCCTGTACAGCAGAGCTAACCAGCCCTGCGGGCCTCTGGTCAAGATTGGGAAATGGAGGGCAAAGCCATTTGTAACATCCTTTCAGGATGCTGACTTGCCCCTTGCTTTCTTGCAGCTTGAAGAAGGGAGAGGCCTGCGTTGCCTTTTTGTGCCAGGCTGAGTAGTATGGTGTGGCATGGACAACATCCCCTGTCCACAAGACTAGCAGAGCTCACTTTTCATATACTCAGTGCAAGAAGATGTGCATGAGGGATTTGCTTTGGCTTTAGCCTGCTTCTTAGCTTGTCTGTTTGCCACGCCAAGATCGCGTGCTGCTGCAGTGCCTCGAGAATTAGGGAATTGGGTGTCTAAGCCCAGCCCCCAAAGTATGGCACAAATTTGTTCAAATTATTTCTTCTTCCAGTAACAATTTGAGCCAGTGAGCGAGTTCTGCTTCCAAAACTGCAAGCAGGTTCAAAAGCCGTGATACGCACTCAGATGAATGGGATGCATTTTGGAAAGAGAACAAACCTTTGATGCTGCTTGTTAGTACTAGAGCCCTGATATGGAAAGCTGTGCAGTTGGAGGGTGATGCAAAAGCATGTTATAGCTGGCATTCTTATGTGACCAAAAATCACTCCAGAAAGAGTACACAAAGTGAGATCTCTGCTGACATCTTGATGAAATCTTAACAGGAAACAATATCCAGCATAATTAAGAGAATGTGCTTCAATGTTAACCACCTGTCAGTGTCTTACCATCAGCATAAAAGAAATGATGCATGTGTACTACACTGTTGGCAAGCTTCCCTGAGAACCATAATGTAGAGGGCCATCTCAAGGCCACGAGTTGGTATTAGAAGTTGAAGGTCAGATACAGTTTCTCTCATCTGAGAGTAAACATCCCACATTAACATTGTGCTTCTATATTAGGAATGATTTGATTTTAATTCTCTTGCTCCAGTGTGATTGTGAGTCTTGTGCTCTTGTTGTGGTTTGACATAGTGTTATTTTTAGAAGTTTCAAAATAGAATTTCTCTTCCACGGGGGCTAGATGTTGCCATTAGATGTATGTCCATCTGTTGACTCCCATGGCAGACTTGCATGCACATCTGAAGTCAGCAAAAAGTATTTTTAGTACATATACTTTCAGTGAATATGGAATATGAGACAGATCCTTAGGGGTGTATCCAGTTGACTGCTAATACATAATACCAAAAGCAAACATTTACTCCTCTGTAGCCAACATCAATGTAAAGGGCATCCTAAACTTGGACTTTCAACAAGTTTTATGTATTGCAGGAGTATCATTTTGGTTGTCTGTTTATAAAATACAGCTTCCACAAAAGGTGCTGTTCCATCCCATGACTACATTATGCAGAACTTCTAATTCGCTGGAAGATTAAGATATGATTTTCATATCTTGTTAGGACTTGATTTGTGCATGTATAAAATTATACAGGTGCTAGCGTACATCTGTGCTGCTGGTTTCTGCAGGTGCAAATTCTACTAAAGGGGACTGTAGATTTTAGAATGTTTAATGTATAAATTGCAGGTGTTTGCACCTGTGAAGTTCAGGGGCATGTATGTATATGCAGTTTTGCAACAGGACTTGTATTTGATGCCTTCTTCAGAGCCAGCACTTAATAAATAATGTGGATGACTGGCTGAAAATTTGTCTCTTAAGCAATATTTTTTATTTTATATCTTGATGTATTGTTCAGTCGTGGTCACACTTCAGTAAACCATTTTTGAGTAAAAGTGGATTAAAATGACTAGCTTGCATGGAAATTTTTTGTCAAAAGTGAAGTTTGGTACAAAACAAAAAAACCCTCAAGGGATTTCTTAACGTTGTTCTTCTATGAGGACTTTACAGTTGATCTGTAAAACGACATCAGCATTTTGAGCCTTAATGAAATGTTCCTATTTTCTACTGATGTCAGTAATGCACAGATAACACTGCCCCTTATTTTTAGTTTCTAAACTCAGTTTAAGAATAAGACAAACTAGCTACACAGTTTCCCCAACACACAGCACTTTTTGTAGTTAGTCACTTGACCTTTGGCCTTGTAGTTATTCCCAATATATCCGAAAAATGTGACTCCTAACATAAATTGAGGCTTCCCCCTTTTTAATGCTCCATTTTCAGCTATGGTAATTTTGTTTTTAAATTAATAAAACATTTTTATATTATGTTTTTTTAAGCTGGAATTTTCTCTCAAGAACAATGGGAAGAATACTTTAATGAAAATAGAATATACTCATAATTTTTGCTAACTCTGTTTTTAAACAAGACAAAACAAATAGCTAAAATCTTATATTGTGGTATTTAGACAACTAATTCCAAAGATTAAAAATGGATGAAGACTGTTTGACTCCATTTGCTTTTCCAGCAAATGAAAAAATTGTGTTTAATTAAGAAAATATTATTTTTGAGGAGTTGGTTGTCACCCACTGTTTATGCCTGAAAACTGAAAAATTAGGCATCAAGGCATGCCATTCCTCAGAGTGGGATGTTTGACTTCTCTACTGATATCGGAGACAACTCTTTTCATGTGATTTAATAAGGCTCTTTAATGTTCCTGGGGCTTAAAATTTATTGCCTGAACGTTGTATAGCTTTACTTTTTAAAACTGAAAAATTGCCAATTTTGTGGTTTTTAGTGTTCTTTATTTGCAAGGAGGCACACAGGTTGAAAATACTAATTGACAGCACATGTGACTACTTTTTTCACTAACAAATGTGAAGCAAAAGTATTGTAACATAAGACATGTTTAAAATTGTATTTAAAATTATATAAACATATAGCTTTGAGATTTTGACTGAAGGTTCTATCCTACAGCCTTGGGATGAATAGGCTTTGTATCTTGCCCTTAAAAGCGCTTTATCCTTAATGATTGCACCTGATTTTCATGAAAACTGAGAAATCTTTTCCATAAGTTTGATGATTTAAAGCTGTCCAAATTTTCAAGGCAGGCCGTAGCTTTAAAGACCTTGGATAGCGGTGGCCTTAGCAATGACCTAAGAAAAATATTCCTGATTCTGCTCTAATCAGTTTTATCAAAAGGTTCATTAATGATTCTTAGACCAGCCTATTAACTTTCGGCTGCTGTATTATAACTTTTGCTTGGAAAATGTATAACTCATATTATGAAGGGAGAGAGGATGGATTTATGGTTTAACTCACTACAGTTGAAAGACATGGGTTGCCTCTCCTGTCTGTTTGGGCAGGCTGTTTAACCTCTGTGTGTCTGTTCCATAAAATGGATACTATACATACTTCAAAGGGGTGAGATGAGAGTTTAATAAGTGTTGGTAGAGTTCTTTGACATGATCCAGTGAAAGGTGCTCTGTAAGTCCCATGATAATGTTGATAATCAGACTTCCCCCCCCCCCCCCCTCTGATTTTGGACAGAGAAAACATTTACCCCACATCCAACGGGATTCTTGCTGACAGTACATCTACACTACAGAGGAAGATCAAAGCTGCCAATCTTCCAGGGTTCGAATTAGCAGACTAGTTAAGACAGCTAATACAAAGTGAGAGGTGCACTCCCGTCGATGTCGGTGACCCTGCTTCCATGAGGAGTAAAGGAAGTTGAAGGAAGAGTGTTCTTCCTTGGACCTCCTGCAGTTTTGATAACGCCTAAAGCCGAGTTAAGCTACTTCAACTTCAGCTATGGAATTAACGTAACTGAAATTACGTATCTTAATTCAACTTTGTCCTGTAGTGTAGATGTACCCTGACAGCCTTTGAATCATATTTGAAGCTAGTATTGGGTTTACAGTTCCAATTATAGCTTAGTAGTAATGTGTCGGTCTGATCCCATGGCTAGTAGCGTTGTCAGGTTACTCAATCTGGAAAAGGAGCCAATTTGAAAATGCCACATATTGGCCCATTCGCTAGTTGTTTGCATCATATACAACAGTTCAGATCTCAAAGTCCTGGCAGCAAGGGGAACTTGTAATGCAATACACATCTGTGATGCTATATACTTAACAATATCCTGGTAACATTTTTGTCTATCTTTCAGGTATTTTTAAATGGTCATCTGGGAAATGAAGAGTATGATGTCCCTCCTCGACTTTCACCCCCCCTCACAGCTGTCTCCATCCTCCCTAGTATGAAGTAAGTTATCTTTATCTGGGGTTTTATAATAAAACAAATGCATTAATTATATAGACAATTGCACTAATTCTCACCCACTGTAAAAAGAGAATTAACTAAGTTATCCTGGTGGATATGAACTTCAATGGGCTTTTTCGAAAGTACACTGTGTTGAATAAATGGGAGCAAAAGTAATGCTAATTTAACATGTCACATACACTTTATAGTAAAATGGGGTGAATTCTGGCAGGCGTTGTTATAGGCCCCTTCGGCAGTGGGAGTACAAAAGGGAAATTATCCATTCCTGTTTCCGTTTCCCTCCTAAGCCTAGAGAGAAGCCAGTCAAAGCCATTCATTTGAAATATTGTTGGACAAGACCTACAGGTAAAATGCATGGTCTGTGGGTGTGCAAGTATAACCCCTAATCCAGCCATGGCGCCTATCTGTGCTCATTCCTGTAGCTTCTGGCCAGAATACGAGCCCACACTGATGCAGAGTATGCTATGGGCAACCATTTCTGTGGGATCAATGGCTGCCACTTTTTTACCTGGTGAAGAGTAGTCCTTTCAAGTTGGCAGACTACTCTTTGACTTGGAATCATATTATTTGTTTTTGGATGTCAGTATGTTCTTTTGGGAACACGTGAATCTTCTGATTGGGCTGTGATTTCCCATAGGATCATCTACAAAACCAGTAGATTCTGCAGCACTTCAAACCCTTTTTTTGTAAATGAGTTGTACTCTATGGATTTTTTTTCTTTGTAAACCATATTATCCCACAATTCTTGATGGCTCCCTACACTATTCAGTTTTTCTTTGAGCACTGTAGTAGCATAGCTGTAGTTGTGCAGTAAAATAATTACATCTGTCAGCATACTTGGTCCCTGTTGAAACAAGAAGAATGGTACCAGTAGAATATGACAGTGCCAAGTCTTTTGAAATCTTTGTAAAACCCAATTTCCTGTAACAGACAAGAACAGCATGAAGGGTGAATGTAGCTCAATGTCATTGTTCTCTCATTTTTTACAAAAGCATAAAGGTTATAATAACGTTGCAATGGATAGCACATACTTTGATTATAACACACTTTCATTTGGTCACAACTTTCTGGAAAAGCCACCGGTTGAGTTGAAATTGTTCATATTTAACTAGGTTCAAAGGTGAATTTATTGGGGCAGGTTTTGAACACACACATGCTCCAGCCATTTTTGTTGTTGTGTGAGTTTCTGAATTTGAGCATGGCAAAGAGAGGAAAGCCTGCTTGTATCTAGACATCTCTATATTGAAAGTGGACATCTGTATATTGAAATAAATGCCGGCTCATATACAGTCCAATAATAGTTTGAAATAAACACCACACAATACATGCATATATGTAAATTTTTGATTCTGAGAATATTGGGTAGAATGAATCAGAGGCAATTAAAAATTGCAGTTTATGTACTGGAGGAAATTGTGATATTTCAGCATTTATTTTCATTTTGAACAGAAAGTTCATAAGTGTCTCAATTTGGAAATGTCAGAATGTTGAATTCTGACTTAATTTGACATTAATTTGTTTCTGCTGAAATGGTCACTCCTACCTCAGGGTACAGTTTTCTTGTATGGGCTGAATTCTCAGGCTGGACCACTTCTTCCATGATGTATCACAGCTGTGTGACTCACATTGTGCACCATGGCAGGTCAGCTAAAGATGAGATTGTAGTGTATCATGGGAGGTGTAGTCCCATTAAGGAGTCTGATGGACATAGAAGAATGGGAGCATGAGCATCTGAATTACAGGTCCTAGGAGGCACCACTACTACTGAGGCAGACACAAATTTAATGTTGTTTGCTGCAAAATGAAATGTGTCAATTTGGTTTGACAAATGGAAACATTTTCATTTAGGTCAACCTAACCAGAAACTATATTATCTATATTTCCATAGATAATTTCCATTTTCCAGACACATTTTCCAGGCCTCTTCCTCCCCTCCCTCCACAAAGGAAAATACCTACTCAGGTCTAGTTTTTCATGATGACTCATTTGGTTTTTGTTTTTCAAAAATCAAGTACATTTTAAATTAAAAAACGTGTTACCTTGTTGTGTGTAAGGTTTTATATTAAGAAAATGTAGACTATCTATACAATAGCTATAACTGTGCCGCATGGGATGGGTGGTAAAACAGAAACATTATTACTGTGCCGAATAGAAAATACTATATTATGTCCCCTTTTAAAATTAATCCAATTAAAAATCTTGCTGCCGGTAGGTAAAGTCTTTAATAATTTTGACCCATGATTGACAAAGTATGTGAAATCAGATTGATACTGGTGCTGTACTTTTTAAAACTAATCAGCTTAATGAACTCAGACCACATTTGCAACAACAAACATTTCTTTCAGGCATATAACTTGGATAATGTTCAGCCTGATGCAACTTGAAATGGTTGAGAGAATACTTTTAAGAGTTGTTTTCTGTGAAATTGAGTGCCACTCGCCCTTACAAATGTTTTCTGTTTGGTCAAAGACATTCTAGCTTCCTTAGCTGTTCTCTGAACCTAGTTCCGCCATCTTTCCTATTCACAGGCCTCTGTTTAGCCATGACTGGCAGCTAGCTCACATTACAGAACAGTGGGGTTTTTCTATTATTTTCAGAAAGTATAATTCAGCAGCAGGATTACAGACACTAAGATTCTTTCCTTTTATTATCTGTTTCTACTTAGAAACCACATCTTGCAAAATCACGAACTAGATTGTTTTAATTCACTGCTCTCTGAGCCTAGTCTAATTTACACGAAGACCCCTTTCCACTTCCAATGTGTGTCACCTGAAATATCCGTCAGCAAATTAAATTTACATTCACATTTTGACTAATTAGCTAGTTTTTATTGAAGAAAGGTATGAAAGTAATGTTTCATGTCATGCATATAGTCTGTATACCATCTTTGCTCCACAGCTATCCGGTGTATAATACAATCATGCTTGCCTTACTTATGAGTGTGTCCTTTTTGTTAGTAAATGTGCCTCTCCTCAGATTCGTTGCTTGTAATGTAATGCAAAGAATTTCGATCTTCAAATGGCTCTTTATTTTATGAATATATCTCACAGGTCTAATAATTTTAACAGTATTCGGGGAAGATCACATAAAGCTCTTTGGACATCTCAGCAACACTCCCTTTTAATTTATTAAATTTATGGATTTCCTTGTTTTATATGTGCAAATACATTTTTAGAGTAAAATCCTGGCCCTGCTGAATTCAACAGGAGTTTTACTTTTGATTTCAGGGGTGTCAGGATTTCACTGTAATTTGCTGTGATTGTTCCAGCAGTGGCACTGGAGGTAGCGTTATTTGTACAGTGGCTCAAGCCCGCAAGATGCTGAGCACTCTAGCCCTGATCTAGCAAATCACTGAAGCACGTGCTTAACTTGAAGCGTTTAAGGAGTCCTACCGGCCTGTATGATTTGCTGGATGAAGGTCAGAGTGCCCTGCACCTTGGAGGATTGAGCCCACACTGTCCAAGGTTTCTGAAGCACTTTCCCGTTAAATAAGGAGATCTCTTTCCCCAGAGGAACTTGCAATGTACATAATTGGAAACTGTCAATGTGCTCAGAGTTCCTCTAGTCAAACTGCAGTGGCCTGAGAATGACTGGCCTGCTACCAACAGCAGTACTTTGATTTAATAGCTTTCCCTGACTTGCCTTTGGCCATCAGTACTCTTCATGAGAAAAGTGTGTGATGTCTGGCTACTTTTCAGCCAACCAGAAAATATTGAGATACCATTGATAAGGATTTGACGCCAGCCTTCAAATTTCATACACTGCCAAAAGGGACTAAAGATGGCTTCAGTGTATTTTGTCATTTAATTCCTTGGCTTTTCCTTTATTTTTTGTTTTTCGGACCCAGTCAGCGGTGTGGTATGTGGTGGGGTTTTTTTTTCTTTCTTTTTTTCCTCAACAAGTTTTGCTGCTATTAGGGAGGAGGGGTCTGAGGGTTTCTCAAAAATCAAAAAGGGGGCGTGATGCCAAAAAGTTTGGGAACTTCTGCTTTATATGTACGCACATATTTCCAGAACTTTTGGCGGAATAGCAATTTTTTTTTAGAGTAAATATTAAAAATAGATTTTGGAACTAACCTGTCCAAATATCATAGTTTACAATTAACCAGTTTTGTAATGAAATCTGTGAACAAAGTCTAGAACGATATCTGGGGGAAGCAATCAAACCTCTCCTGAAGTGTCAAACAGATACATTTTGGATAACTTCAAACAAGTCGCTAATACCGATTGAACCCCTGAAAACCAGCACACTCCAGTCTGGCAAGGGGTGGCAGGGCCAGAGCCCTATAAAAGTTCTAAGGTCAGGCCAGAGGACCCTAGCAGCCTGCAGCAGCATGGTACTGGGGAACCTTGGCCATCTATGACAGCACAGGGCCAGGAGCCAGGGAACCTTGGTTGCCCACAGCAGCATGGGGCCGGGGACCAGAGAATCCAGCCTCCCGCAGCAGCACAGTGCCAGGGGATGGAGAAGCCTGGCAGCCTGGGGCTCGGGGCTGGTGGCAGCAGGGTGAACAGCCCAGCTGGGGAGGGACTTAAAGGGGGTCAGAGGCAGGAAGCTGGCTGGCTCAGGGCTGGTGGCAAGGGACACCCTTTCTGGTCCAGAAAATTCTCTTCGGGACCAGTCAGGTCCCAATGGTGCTAGACCAGAGAACCTGTACCCATATTATTAAAATCCAGCTCTGAGCACAAGAATCTATTTGTGAAACACAAGATAATTTTTATCTAACAATTACAAATTCCATAGAAATATCCATGGCTATATCTGCCTGCTTTGGTTTCTGTGTACCTTCCTCATTAGAATACTATTATGTTAATAGTGGAATAATGAAAGCTTAGTAACAGGCAGTTTCTTCCTTAACAAGTTATGAATAGAGTACTAGCAAGCACATAGATTTTCAAATCTGGTATAGTCATCTGTTCTTGCTATAGTATTCTCAGTTGTTTTATGCTACGTGGAGTATAATTTCATAAAACAGGGAATAGCACACTATTTCTGTATGGGTCACATTGGACATCTTTTCTCAAACAAGGATGTTACAAGAGTTTGTTAGAGTGGTTTTAAAGTTTAAAAAATATAAAATAGTCTTTAGAGGAATTTAGGCTGCAGGTAGCAAAACTTACTGATCCATAAATCTGAGAGAAGTCCTCTTGTGTAGGCCTTTGAACTTCCTCTCTAAGGATTCTGACCTTTCCTCACTCTTCTGTTATATTTTTCCAACCCTTATGTGATCGGCACAGGGCATTAGCACAAACTTCTTGACAATTTTAACTAGGAATATGAAATCAAAGATTGGAAAAAGTAATTTCAGCCTGAACTACTATATTTACAAAAGGCCTTTTGCTCCCTCTACAGAAGGTGGCTGAAAACTACAGTACAGACAGCTCTAGAAATTAGTTCCATAAATCTTCTGTTTTTCAATAGAGATCTGCCCTCTGTTACTGTGTGTTCACAAAATAAATTGGATTCCTGCCTTTCACAGCTTGTTTTTTAATGTCAAAGTTATATTAATGATTGCAGGAAAGAATATCTGTGAGGTTTCAAAGAATTAGGGAGCTTCAGATTTTGAATACATTTAGCAAATGCAGCATACATACCACTCTAATACAATAGTCCTTTTGCTTTCTCTCTGCTTTTGCAGACTCATGACCTGATAGATTTATAGTGGCCACATTTACCCTTTTCAAGTAGCATCTGGCGTTTGGTAGTCATGTGGCAATATTTAGTATAAAGGATGAATAACATACTCCTTTCTGACTTAAACTGAAGCCCACTCCCCTTTCAAAGTCAAGTTTCTCTGTGACTCCCAGCCCTCCCGCAATACCCCATTAAACAGATGTCTCTTGCCCAGGAACATATGTGTCTTTAGTCTAGGTTTCTTAAATCAACTGTGCACCTTTCCAGACTAAGCAGTGCACCCATTATTGACTGCATAATATTTCAGATTCTGATACCCAGATTATTTTAGGGCATTTCACCCCTGATCATTATTATTTAATTAGTTTAAGACTCAGGCATTGCCTATTACCGTTTCGTTTAAGGTTGGAAGTAAATGACAGCCTTAATAAAGCTTTACCAGGTCCTGCTCAAGATATTTTGTGATTATTTTTATTAGATGAGCAATGTGATCATTATAAACATTGGTTTACAGTAAGAAGTGGAGAATAGTAAGCTGTGGACAGTAAAATGTTGTCCACAACATTTGGAACATGTCTAGTCATTGCTTATCAAGAACAAAGGATGGACTATCAGACTTATTTGTAAAGATTTTCTCTTTTCCTAATTTTACGTTCCACTTGTTGCTTCTAGCTGAGGAATTACATTTTGTGTATAATTTTATTTATATTCAGTACACAATTAGAACACTTTTTTTTTGTATTCCTAAAGCCAATCCCATATTTGTTACCAAGGCTAAGTGGAAGGACCTAGGACTAAGTGTGTATGGAGGGAAATCTCTTTCCCAGGCTGGTACAGTGGTAGTATTTGACTGATCTTGTAACCTGTAGCACTTGCAATAGCGATTGCTTTGATTGCATTTATCCTTCTTCCTTTAGTAGGGGACTTGTTGGATGTGTGTGGCTTCTGACCTACTGCCAGTGTTCCTGTTTATCCCTACGTATCTCAATCCCCTCCCAATGAGTGTAAAAGGAGATTCTGTTGAGCCTGGCTTTGCAGAGTACAAGCAGGTTGCCCTCCCCAGAAAGTACGTCTGCACTTCTCCACAATTCAGTATCACTAAATTAGGTTTGCAGTGGTGGGGACCCATCTGCATGAATAAATGTGGGCAACAGATAAAAGGAGCAGGGTCCTACACAGTGCTTGTATTTTTGTTAAAACAAATGTAGCAGGAGGCCAGTCTGATCATGGGGAAAAAAAGCAGGTTTCTATCGCTTCAGTAGCAAGAGAGGCTGGAATCAAAACCTGAATTCTGAAAAAATGTGGATCTGCATCCAAACCTTGTGAGCCAGGCCATACACCAGTACTGATTTCCAACCTCTCTCTCTCTCTCCTCAGCAGCAAATAATATCGTCATAGATATACCCATCTTTGGGGTTCCACCACATCCTGGTAACAATGAGGGCAGTGGTCAATGAACGTTCAAAAGCCAGACCTAAGAAAACACAAACACTCTTGGGGGGACAGTGGCATCAGTGGATTCAAACATCACAAAACTGGTGGCATATTGTGAACGTCAGCACTTTTGCTGAGTCCTTCAAAATACTATTGCCTGATTGTAACCTTCATTTAGCTCCTTTGGTAAATAGAATCGGGTTAAGCCTCTTAAATGGATGTTTTGTATTCTAAATCTATTTAATTTTTTATGGCTCTCTGCTACTCCATTTGATGAGAAAATAGCACAATGACTGTCCGTGGCTTACTGCCTGCTTCACTGTATAGTCTTAAGAATGGTGATATGAGATGGGAAAAGCAATCTCATGTTTTTATTTAGGCTGAGAGGAAATCTTTGTTGCTGTTATAAACTGGAGACATTTACAAGAAATTGTTGTTTTCTTTAGTGTTGTATCAAGCATGGTTCCTCAACAGGCAAACTGATGCTGGGCATGCCTCTTTCCCCTCCCAACTTCTCTTAGGTGCACCGTTCCTGTAACGAATTCCCTTGCTGAGAAATCACAACATGTAGAAGAAGACGAGTACAAGATTCCTTCATCCCATCCTGTATCCCTGAGTTCCCAACCGCCTCACTGTCATAATATAAAACCTCCTACAAGGTAAGGTAGTTTGACGCACGTCATTGCTTTGGAGAGGAGAATAAAATCATTTTTAGAACGAACTTTTGACACGTTTTCTAAAATCTAATTGGTTATAATCATGGTAAAGCTGCCTGCCTTGTAAAGGTCTAATCTTTTCATGCTTGGGTTATTCATGCCCTTTGATTCCCCTGGTGGATTTGAAGGAGAATAGGAGCCATAAACCTCTGTGGCTCAGCATATTTGTATCTCCGTGGTCCAGAATTTAAGTAACAGAATGCAAAACACAGTTGAATCAATACACTGTGACTATCAAAATACAGCAGTACTTCCCATGGTTTTACTCCCTCCTTGTCTCGTGTACCAGAATTATAGCAACTTCTTTAAACTTTCAGAGCTCATTTCATAGTAGAAATTCCTTTGTACTTCACAGGAAGAAAACATTTTTCATGCACACTTAATATCTCTCTTGCACTTTAAATATATCTTTAAATAATCTCCCGAAACGATTTCTCTGAATCATTAATGGGTTGTGGCACGTAGATTTGGAGTCAAGAGACATTGCGACCGAAGGCTGTGTGGCTCATAGTGACCATCTTGATCTCTGACTCATAAAGCAAATCTGAGCATTTAAAATGAAGAGACTAATCAGAAAAGAGACTGAAATACAAGAAGGGACCAATTACTAGTAGTTTTATAGGTCAAAAGTACTATCTTAAAATCAATTATTGATCTGCTAAGTTCTGACTCTTCTGCAGCCTGAAACTCATATTGATACATTAGGACTTTTTTCTTTTCAGAATGTGATGTCAGAGCAATAAAACTTAATCTTCTCCTCATTCTAGACTTGACCAATTAAGGTCTGATTTTACATGTTTAATCAAAGAGATTTAGTCCAGCGTAGCAAAAAGGTCACCTTCTGACTAACTGTTGTGTCCAAATTCCTGGAAATACAGGCTGCTGTTGTTAATAGAGATGCTGACACAACCTTTTCTGTATAGATATGAATGTTCTACTGGTCTTTGAGTGTTTCCCAGTCATGTTTCCTTAAACTCCAACCTGTACTTCTAGAGGAAAAAAATGTTTTGATTTTTTTTTAATGGACATTCAGTCCTTACTGAATAGAATTGCCTTTGCACGACTGGTAGGATTTTAAGACTTTATATGTGTGGGCCTATTTATCAGAGGTTTGGTTTGGTTTGTCCCACCGAATTGCCACCAAGTCAGCCAAGTAGTAAAGAAATGAGTTGCCTCTATGAATGGAGGAGGAATGGATGAATCATGAACATGCAGGAAAGGAGAAGGGGCCTGCAAAGGCACAAACTCCATTGGTTCTACAGCTGTTTAGAATTCCTATACTAGGGAAAATCTCTAGATAGAGATTTATAAAAAATGTCCACTTCCTTGATACCTCCAGTGAGAGACAAAAGGAGTAGTAGGGGGCTGAGAATCTTGTTCTGTGTTTGTCAGGCTGCCACAGTTATATATTTCAAAGTTTCCTCCGTTGCCTTTACCATTTGTTTTTTAGCCTCATTGATCCGTAATTGAGTTTTTCTGCAGGTGGTCACAGACCTTTAGGATCAACAGTGCTAGTCAAGCACTAATCCAAGCACTAATTAAATTCCCGTATAATTAGTTAACTGGGTAACAGATTAAATAGGGGAAGGGTGGGCGGGCTCCACCCCCATACTGGGGTGGTGACTCCCAGCCCATACAGGGAGCGGGGGGTGGGGCAGGGCACGCTATCAACTCCCAGCTCATGCGCCTGTGTGGGCTGGGAGTCCTCAGCCCCCTCCTTCACTGCTTCTGCCCCTCCCCGCCTCCTGCTTGCGTGAGGTGCCAACTCCCAAACTGTTCACATCCCTAGTTTCTGTCATGATTTCATGTGATAACCCTGTTAAAAAAATTACATAAATAACAAGAAAGTGAGGCCTAAAATAAAAATCTGTGACATTCTAGAAGATATGGAAATGACCTACTAAATTATTCTATATAAATATTCCAAATGTTACATTAATTTTCTGCTTTTAGCTAAAGTTGATGCTGGCATGTAAACTCTCAAAATTATATATTTCACAAACAACTTTGATTGACCTACCGCATATACTTAGGAACTTGAGGTACGCAATATTTTTCATTAAAAATGTATATAACTGGTATGTTTTACTTTTAATATGCATATGCTGAAAGAATTTTTGTAACTTTTTGTGGAGACGTACCAAATTCCCATCCTCGCCTTCAAAACGCATCACAAAAGGTTGGTCAGTATGGGTACGTTTATTGGCCTCTCCATTTTGAAATTAAATTGGAGATTTTACACTCTTGACTGGCAGCCATTTCTCCCTTTTTCATTAATGTGCAGTTTTCTGGCCATGACAGGGACTTCATAAGGGGCCAAAATAATCTTGGGATGACTTCATTAGGATCCTGGATTGAGCCCAGATTCTTTAAGGGAAATAGAAGGACTGCGGTCATTATTGTGGATATCATGTAGTTCAGTAGCTATTGAATTCCAGCATCCCATCCTGAGCTTTATAAATGCATGTTTAATTTTAAGACTTTGTTCCCCTGTACTAGTGTAACATAGTACGCTTCCAAAAATCATACTATAAAATACTAAATGGATTGCACTGTAGTTTTCTGATTAGATTGTTAATCAATCGATTTGTTTGGTAGCTGACCTTATCTTATTGCCAGATTTGTCTGCATTGAGAGAGAAGACAAGTGTCAGTGTATAACAGTTTAATTAGGCCCCATCAATATAACATAATTGTTTCTTTCAGTTTATAGTGATTCTCCAAAAAGTATTTGCTTTAACAAGGAGAAAAAAAAGTTGCTGTGATGGAAGATGTGAAAAGTATGCTCTTATGGCTGAAGACTTCCTCATTGGTAGGGAGTTGTGTTAGGGCACTTTGTCAGTGGCTAGTCATTTTATGGAATACGGAGAGTAGTCTCATAAATTAGGGCCTAAAATGTCTTGTTTACCTAATCCATCTGATGAGTCAAGGGTGGATATTTTCGGTTGACTTAATCAGTCTAACGTCAAAATACTGAAGCAGTGTTTCTTTCTCCACTTCCATTGGGAGACTGTTCCAATAGGAAGATTTTTCTTCAAATCATCAAAATAATTATTCTTTATTTTCATTTTATTGTTTCTATTTATACCTCCTGGAACTAACCACAGTTCCTCTTCCTCTTTCCTGTTGATATGCTTTAAATAATTACATTATTTATTCATTCATCCCTTCCCTATGAATGGATTTATTTACACTCATGCTAATGGTGAAACTCTAGATCTCACTAGTTTAAATAGGACAATGATTTGTGAGAAAGGTGTATGTAATATGACATCACTGAAATGTGGTCTGATGTGACTTATAACCTTCCCCTAAACAAGTTTATTTTGATGCTTCTTAGCTATACAGACTTCACAGTTCCTGTCATAGAGTTGAGGTGCTTCCATTCCCCAGTTGGTTTTTTAACACTTGTTTAAATAACACTTAATTCACTATTGAGTGATTTTTGGTTTCCTGTTAATATCCTGAGTCTTGTAGCAGAGCCTTCAAATGTTATTCACTAAGGGAAATTTGTATTTTTATGGCAGGATTTTCTGTAGCTTTTTACTTTACGGCCCTAGTCACCAGGATTGCTAGTTCTGGGAAGTTTCAGTGTGCAAATTGACACTTCAGCTTCTTTTTACAGAACAATTTCTTTCCCTTTGAAAGAAAGGGTAAAATCATAGAAAAAAGAATATGAAAGACAAATCAGTACACTGCTTTTATTGACAACAGAGGATCTAATGGAGACCAACTGACTTGTTTTGGACAGATTTAGTTAATCGTTTTATTTTAAGAATTTGACCAAGAATATTACTATTTCCACGGGTTTGTTCTTGTTTAAGGGATATTATTTCCAGTGTATTTACTGATTGATTTCAGTAATCTTCAAGTACTCAAGTTTCCTTATTTGTTCATGCACCAATATAGGTAGGTAGTGACAGCTGACTAGACAAAATTAGGATGAATTGTAACTTAATTTTATGCAGGAGCTGCATATTCTAGTAGAATGAGCATTGGGTTAAGAGACAGGAACTCCTACAGTCTAATCCCTGCTCTTCCGTTTTCTTGCAGTGGAGGCTTGGAGACCTGTGCCTCTATTTCCCCAACAGTAAAATAGTATAATTTCTCAGAAGGCTTATGAATATTAATCAGTTGCTGTGTTTTAACATGCTTTGAAAGTGAAAAGTTTAATATAAATGCTTAAGAGTTGTTATAACTTACCTCAAAACAACCAGACGAATATAACCCATTTGTGCTATAGTATTCATTTTGTAATTTGAGGGATTCAAAATTGGGTTGTTGGTTGATCTCTTCCTTTGATATCTGTTTTCAGGGTGTGTGAGAATGGTCAGTGTGCTGGTATAATGAATGGAGGAAACAATGTTGCTTCCGAGATGAAGAAACCGAAAAACCCAGAGTTAGGTATGTTTTTCGTGTTTGTTTGGTGGTCTTCTAGAGTTAAAAACAATCTGACACGTTTATAGGTGCAGTAAGAAAGAATTTTCTTCTTGTTGTGTTGTTGCACAGGAGACGCCTTTGATGCACCCGCTGTTTCACTACCTGTACCTCCTGCACGGCCTCCTACCAGAGACAACCCAAAACACAGCGCTTTGCTCAACAGGACACCCTCGGATTATGATCTTCTGGTGCCCCCTTTAGGTTGCACATCTTTCACTGTTAAATATTTAACAGTTAAAATGTTTAAGATTAACCAAATACCAAGATTATTGCAAAATAAGATAAATGTATAGGTTTATTATGAGTTTCAAGTGAGCTATGGGCTAGATTATTTGAAAAAAGAGTGCATGTATTTATGCTGTGATACACAGTCAGTGCCTATCTCAGTGCAGGCTATTATATCTTGTAACTCACAGCCACAGCATCTCCTGCTGGTCACACTAGGCATCAGCTCTGTTCTCAGCTGGGCACATCCTTCCAGCCGGTATCGTGCCTGTTGTTTCTTCACTCTCTCTCCACGCTCTGCTCTGGACCTATGTCACTCCCAAGATCAAAGTGTCCTCTTCAGGGCTCTGCTCTCCAGCAGTGGCCACTACATGGTCTCTCGCCTCCTTTCCAGGGATATCAATAGTCTTCAGCCTCACACCTGGCCCTGTGGCCAACTGCAGTCTCAATCTATCCCCTTACCTCAGGGGCAAGCCACAGTCTATAAAGATTCACTCCCCAGTGTGGCTAGGTGTGGTGCAAGGGGAAAGGAGGGAACCTGGCCCACTCACTACTCTGGATCCCGACCCACGGACCCTCTGGTGGCAGCCTTCTCCTGCCCTTCTTTTCTCACCTTTAACTGCCTCCTGTGCCCTGGGCCACTTCCCTGTGACCCTTGCACAATCCTGGGCCCTCTATTCAGATCTACATCCTGGCAGGTATCAGGTTGGAGCCTTTCTCCCACTTCCCCAAGCCTGCCAAGCACGGTTGCCTCTAAGGTTCTTCCACTTGGGAGCCAGTCCTGCGCCCTCCCTCATCAGGACCCTCTGCTCTGCTGAGCAGCTCTTTATAACCAGGGCTGCCCCAGCAAGCCGCTTTCTCATTGGCTTCCTCTAAGTTCTTCTCTGATTGGCCAGGGCTCTGCATTAGGCTCCTTCCAGCCATTGTGGGGTAGCCATCCCTCTACACTGTTCTTTTACCTTTACACATTTATATCCAAATCCCTTAATAGTCAGCTAGCAAAGAACGATCCTGTCATCTGAGATGCTATGCCTGCTCCAAGTAAGATGAGAATACTTACTCTGGTCCTGTCAGGATTTAGTGTTCATGTTATTTATAAAGCCTCGTGCCAGAAACAGATGCAAAGGTAGATGAAATTCATCTTGTGATAGTAAACAGAAGAGAAACCTTTTATCTTAGAAACCAGTTTTTAGCCATTTAACAGTTCAAATTCTCTAAATCCAGGAGGGATGAAAGGAAAGGAGAGGGCTGTCTTTTTACGGTTTTTTTAATTTGAATTTTCATTTTTAATATGAAAGGGAGTGACTGATAGCCCCATAATAACTTTGGAGTTTGTTTTCTTGATATGAAGAAATTAAGGTCTGAGGTAGAATACAGTCGGTGTCAGAATCATCAAACTTTGCCCTGCCCAATCCTGGTCCCAAAGTTCTTCTCCTAGAGACCTTCAACTTCTCCAGTTCAGCAGGCATTAACTAAGCCAACCTCTCACACATGCTGGGGTCTTATGCTTGTCCTCCGTCACCCTCTATAGATTATTTGAGCAAACTCAGTTGTGATGCGCAGGTTTCACTATGCGTGCCATACTTTTTTGTTCCTGGTTGCTTTCACTCTTTGATTTCTGTACGCAACACGCCGTGTACTAGGAGGTGTCTTAGTTCACATAGTGCAGTAACAGAGAGTTTGTGCAGGGAGCAGCACAAAGGGAAAGGACAGGGATTGCACTGTTTGGCAGTGATGAACTATACTGTCTGCTCTTCTCACGTAATGTAGAGGGTGAGTGAATCCACAGGATTCCCATGAATCCCCAGGACTGTTCTTTTTGGCCTCTTGGACCAGATCTGCTGATCCCTATGTAAAGTTACGCACACTATACATCAAATCCAGCATGGTCAGAACATTTTTTTTTTAATTTCATGGGGGTACAGGTACATAGCAATCATCCTACTGTGATTTTCAGTGTGCTTTTTTATTTCACTTAGCTGCAATATCAGCACACTGCTACCCCCCCCC